>JAMZEH010000018.1:7430000-8630000 GCA_024699665.1 Ostrea denselamellosa
TGATAAGACGTCATTGATATATCTATATGTATGGTTGAAAGACACGGCAAGTTTTTTGTTTTTATCCTGTATGATAGTAATACATTGAATGATTGATATAGACAAGATATTACAAGAGTCATCATTCTACTATCCTTTGGTGATAGTGATATATATCATGGCCAATTAATCTCACTATCCATCGAATGATAGCAATGCAATGAATGATTAATATCGACAAAATATCATAAGTCATCAATTCACTATTCATTGGTAATAGTGACATCTTAACTTCAATAGGTTTTTAAGTCTTGTTATTCAATGAATGGCATTACATTGATGATTGCATTAATTTAAGAAATTCAAAAAAAAAAAGAAAAAAAGAAGAAGATCACACTCTGTGTTCCCATCTGATCTTTAAAACTTGGCAGTTGACTGAATTATTGCATAAATGGAAGCAAAGCACAATATAACTATTGGCACATTCTCTAGAAAATTGGGTATAAATTCAACAATCAATGGGTGAATTAAGTCTGTATCAAAACAAATTACTGGTACCCCA
Organism: Ostrea denselamellosa; assembly: GCA_024699665.1. NCBI lineage: Eukaryota > Metazoa > Mollusca > Bivalvia > Ostreida > Ostreidae > Ostrea > Ostrea denselamellosa. The sequence continues at coordinate 7,430,542 of JAMZEH010000018.1, forward strand.
GACAGGATCTTCTATTAGCTTGTGTTTAGATTGAACATTTAGCTCACTACTTTTACATATATAAATAGTTCTGACACTGATCAGAAATTAATAACCGAAATGTACTCATCAACATGATTGAAATACCCTCAAAATTAATACACATCATTTATCTTGTTCTGAGGTTTTCGCATGTTCCCTGAAACATGTATAATTGCGTTCCTAACACTCTGGAAGTATTTTCGCATTGGCTGGGTGTTCCAGCGTGGATCCTGGATGTGAACCCCGTCGTTTGCTAAGTAAGTTGATTGACTATATCCCCTGTGATGCCCAAACTTCATGACCGGATGAGTGAGCAAAAATCGTAAGCGATTATTAAGTTTCAGCACTATCGTATTGTAATTTATCTGGAGTCGATCTCTCCTCAGAATTTGTCCAATAATGATGAACTGTAACCCATTCGCTATTAAGAACTCAGCAAAGGGTGTAATGTCAATACAAATGCTCTCCACAGACTTGTTTGGGTCGCATAAGTCATTACTTCCCATCTCAAGAAAACAAATGTTAGGTACTGTCTCAAAAGTGTAAAGGTTAGGAGAATTCACAAGGTGGCGCATAGTCAACCCTCCTTTTCCTCGTTAGTGAATTAAAAATTCCGATGTACTCCGGCGCAAATTATGAAATTCATCATCACTCTCTATAAATCCCTTAAGACGCCGAATGAAGGAATGTCCCAAGATCACAACGCTGAACACCGATGTCATTGGTTTTGTTAGCATACAAACAGTAGCCTCACATTTCAAACTCGTCTCTATTTTTGTAGAATTATTCTGGATGCAATAAAAATTATGACTTATATACGCAATAAATGAGAAAATAAAAACTGAAACTCGAAAGGGACATTTTATGTTTATTTAGGAATTTCTTGGAAATGATTGGATGAATTTGAATATCGTTATTAAGCTTATGATGGGATATTCTAAATATGCTTATGGAATTTTTAAAAAAAGAACATCGTAGATAATTTCTTTGATCCACGCCTGGACTGTTTATTATTATTATTATTTTACGCTATTTCAGTTGAAATTAGAGAACTATGAATTAAATGCGGTTTCTAATTTATTATTTAATATCTATATGAATTTGTCAGTTAATGATTCTAAAGTTATATTGTCACATAATTTGTACTATGTAGATTATACAGGGAATTAGCTAAATGTTACCGGTTGGGCAAAGAATCATGCAAATTTATTCCTTTAGTAGTATAGATTTATTTCGTGTCCTTGTCCTTTTGAATTGACATTTTGTAATTAGTTTTTCTTTTTAATTATATTGTCATTCACATTTCTTTTTATAAAAATGCATTTTTTGGTCCAGTTCAGATTAATAGTGATACCGTAATATTAATATAATGTAGTGATATTGTGCTTCACTAGCTCTCTTATTCTAATGTTTATCATTTGACAATGTAGCTTAATTATGACTGAAATTTAGCCAGTCCTCAATATCACTTAAACGATTATATTTTGCTGGCATGTGAAATAAAACAAAGTAACATTTTGTGTGTGGCAAGGAGGGAAGTGTTTTGTATTCAATAGTTACATGCAGATGTAAATTTCTATATCGCTGAGAATGCTTGCTGTCAAAGCACGGGTGAGACACAAAACCTATACAAGGACGCGCTCATGTTCAGTAGTTGGTGTAAAGTAGAATACTGGTGCGAAAAAAAATCGGAAGGAAAATAACCTTTATCAAAATATATCTTGCAAACAATGTACATTTTGTATATTACCGATCTTTTTCTTTCAAATCGGAACTTTCTGTTTTTCTGCTAGAGTTTATTACAATTCATTGTTCAACTGTTCATGAAATTCAGATGAAGGCACCTTCAGATACTGCCTACTTTCTAGACTACTTGGGATCAAATTGTGAAAAGTGTTCACCCTCTCCGAACAGACAAATGGCTCTTCCTATGTATTATAATCTCCAGGGGGCATGTTCACGAAGCTATCTTAAAAATAGTCTTAAGACACGTCTTAAGATATATCTTAAGACATATCTTATGACCACTCTGAGATATATCTTAGGATGTAAACCGAAGCTATCTTAGTCATATCTTAAGTTATGATGTCTTAAGTTAGTGATATGCAAGTAAGTCCATGTCGAAAAATATCATTTGTATGAATAATAATATTTTTTTAAAAAAAACCACACACACACACACACAATCTCACATTATTTTTTATATAGAAATGACAAAAAATATATTGAATTTAAACAAGATGTTTGTACTATCGATCAAAAATTTATATTTTTAAAACAACGTGTCTACTGATTGTGTTTATGCAGTAATTTGTCCTTCAAGTGGTATACATGTATACGTATTCGCACCAATTTAGAATCGTCCGTGCGTTCAAACCTATTGTATAGATCTATAGCCACAATCATGGAATCACTGAGAAGAAAGCGAAGTCCAAATTTTTCGGAAAGTGAACTGCAAACGTTATTGAAAGAAGTGGAGAAAAATAAAAGTATTCTCTTTTCTAAACTTTCATCTGTGACCACAAACAATTCAAAGAAACGGTGGTAAACAACCGCCATATTTCTTCTCGAGTCAAGATAAGACAGCTTTTAGGATGTCTTAAGTTTATGACAAATTTTAAGATGCATCCTAATTTAGGATAGCTTCAAGAAACTGTCTTAAGACTAAGATGCGTCCTAAGAGTAGTCTGAGACATATCTTAGTCTTAAGATAGCTTCGTGAACATGCCCACAGTTTCAAATTCTTTTTCAAACGTTTTGTCTCCCCTCGATTCCTAAACATTGCTTCTTACACAAAGCGAATGAAGCTTTCGGAAAGTATCGTATATTTTTTTTTTTAGATTTGAATTCCGATCCCGATAGTTTCCGAAGTTACAGGATAAACAATTTTTACGATAAACGGAAAACCTGATACACGCTAAACTCGATACACGAAAGACTCGATAAACGCAAAACACGTTAGTCGATAGACATGATAAACGCGAAATACGATAGAATACACGCACGATACGATAGGATACAATCACTATACAGTAGGATACACGCACGATAGAACATGATAGAAATGTCAAGAATAACTTTGCGGGTACTGTACCAAAAGTATCTCCAAGCTCGTAAGCAGTTAGATGATTTTCAAGTCGAGCTGCCACTGCTTTTCCCATTATTTTAGATAGAAAACGTAAGTTTGATACAGGTACACTGTATGTAATTTTTTAATTCATCGTTATCAATTGACACATTTGTATTTCCGATGAGATTGTAAATTTCAATAGTTATTTCGAGTCGCTGCCTAATTCCTCAATTTTGTTAGTGTAGTACTGTGTTTGAAAAGAGTTTAGTATGCAATTCTATTTCAATATTTCCTTGTGGACAGATAAGTGTTGTCTTCTCATCATCCGTTCAGGCCTCCGACGATCTCTCTTGGCAGAATGAAGATCGTCCGTAAAACATGGTGTTTGGTCATAAAGTGATCTTTAATTTTTGATGTGCATGAATATGACGGTGGCTTGGAGGACCGCATTAGAATGCATTTTCAGTTTTTCAGCAGTTGTATCTTCGGTTATGGAAAGGTTCAGACTGTTTTTGAAGTTGCTGATGTCAATGTCGGACCATTTCCGGAAAATCACAGTTTTCCTCTCCCTTGGAGGTTAGGTTATACACAGCAAAGAACGAGTTGCAAGATGGTCCCAAGTTGCCACTGTTGTCACATATACAAGGATCTGTCCCTAACGACTCTGCATGCAACGCTGGACTACCATCTCTTGTTATTAACATACCTAAAATATCTCCATGATTATGTACTGCATTGGAAGCATGCTTCAATAGTAAATATTCCTTTAAAATCTCTATGAACGTTTTGGCATCCTTGTTATTGGGATCATCAAGATGGAAACTGAGATAACCTGTAATTACTAACTTGTCAGGAATTTGGTACAAGACTGCCTAGGTAGTCCGTCCATTTTTTAAAGAAAACTGAATTCCGGAGATTGTTCGATCTTGATGGCGGTGGACAGTATACGACACAAGGACGAACAAAGTTGTTTTTTTTTTACACCAACAGAACACTCTAGATGTTCAAAATATGAGTACTTGGCATGTACGTTTAAAAGCCTCATGATAGTTTTGTGTGAACGGCACCAGACTCCCCACCCCCACCCCTACGTTCCAGCCTTGGTTTGTGAATTATCTGTATCAGATCCTAACCATATTGCAGTTAGTACCATGTGATCAATGTTGTTTGACTTATATAATCATTGGTACAGTGACTTATATCTTGATTTACAATTCAATGTACACAACGAACAGTTTCAGATATTTTGATTTTTTTTGGAATGCCAGCTGTGTGAATTGTACGCGTTAGAATCTTATCAACAAATGGTATTGTCGCTTTCTTTGCTGTTCGGTATTGTATGATTTGAATATCATTTTATAACTATCTGAAGACGCCTTAAAGCCGAAAGTGCAAACAGTGAAATGTTATTCGAGTTTTATGTCACTTGACTTTTATTATTGAATTATATATATATTAATTCTTTTCAAAATTAAGGATTATCTACCTCATGCATGGCTCTGATCTTTTACCGGATTTGCCTCCACTCTTTGGTATTTTTGGTTCTTTCATCTCTTTCAAGTTCTTATTTCGGATTTCCAACATTTTTGACTAGAGCATCACCGAAGAGACATTATTTGTCGAAATGTGCATCTGGTGCATCAACATTAGAACCGTTTGTTATATATATATATATATATATATATATATATATATATATATATGTGTGTGTGTGTGTGTGTGTGTGTGTGTGTGTGTGTGTGTGTGTGTGTTATTCACAAACTCAAATTATCATTAATCTTTCTATCATATCCTAACCTAGCCTTAGAACTAGAGTTATCGTTCTTATTCTGTATTTCATTACCTAGTATTTGGGATGGTTCTGGTTAAGAGTACTTCATATGACTGAATGCTACCAAGTTACAAAACAAAGAGATCCAAGTTCATTTAAAGGGACTGTTTCACTTTTTTTACACAAATTTATATTACAAATATAGCTCATTTAAAGTTGGTAACTACAATTTAAGGATAAGGAATATATTTTAGCCTTGAGGTAGCCCAATACACCTAAATTTATTCAATGGCTCGTTCAACTACTTCATATAAAGTATGATTTCAATATCGAAAAAGTGATACAAGCTCTCAGTTATTTTATACAGATTTTTGTGAATTTCTCCGAAATAATAAAAGCGTGTTATGTTTGCAAATATGAGATTTTCGAGTCCAAATTTCGTTATGAATTGATGCATGATTTGAAAAAATAATAAAACATGCATAAAATATTCATATAGTTGTTCTGATTTTTTTAATAAAAAAATATTTATGAAAATTGAAAACGTTATTTGTTATTATTTTGAAATCTATGGATAAAATGAACCACCTTAATTAACCCTGTTTTATGTAAACAAGACTCGAGTCTTGTTTATAAAGTAGTAAAATGTTAATTTTGTAATTTAAAGCATCCTTTGCAAACATATATTTAACCTTAAATGACACATTTTAACTAAATGACACTTAAAATATGATATATCAGTAACTCAGATCGATACCCACACATTTTTAAAACTTTGTAGACATTTACATGCCTCAATTTTTGTTTACACAGCAATGAATAAACTCACTGTAATGAGTTCTGTCATAATGTATCACCTTTAATGTTTTGTGAAACATTTTATACACATTAGACAGTAAGTAGATTTTAATTATTAAAAGTGAAAAACAAAACTTTGTGGAAGTTGTGAAGCAGTCCCTTTAAACCTATAATTTAGAATTTAATGACGGTAGATAAGTAGGGTACCTGGTATTTATTTGTATTTTAACCTGAATGCATAATTCTCGTAGGAGATGTCGTTTCTGTTAAAATTGCTTAGATAAAATCTCCTATCCAATTTATACACTGAAATACGTATTCAGTGATGCGATACATTCAGCAAGTCAAATTCGTAAAACGTAAGAGATTGGACTTCGTGTTAACATGATCATATCAAATGCCAGAGAAGAAAATAAAACTTAACATATTTTTAAACTTTCCAAGCCAAGATATTTTGATAACCGTTGCTTCAGACGAATTGGAAATTTAAATTTAATCCCGCATAGAGCAATATTTTTCGGGCGTTTTCAATTTCATTATGGATAGAAAACGCGAATTAACACAATTTAATCCCCTGAATTTAAGATGACGGCGAAACCCTTTATAGCTACAAGTATTCATATGAAGAGTTGAATAACCACCATCTATACTTCGGCTGTGTAGGTGTTGTTGTGGACAGAGGAATCAAACAAAGGCACTCAAAATATTCATTTAATCTGAAATCTGGATAAATTTTCAAAAAGTGCTTTAATCTTAAAATGTAGACAAACTATCATCTGAAATGTATGTTATGTTGATTTTATTTATAACTCTCTTCATGTATGACCATTCTCCATTAATCACTCCATTTTTAATATTGTTTACAGCTTTTTTGTTTATAGTTTGTAATTTATTATCTATCATGATAATGAGTCGTAAAGCTTGAAGACAATGGTCTATTACAATACTTTTTTCAAAGTAATTTTAAGGAAAACAATATCTTAAAGTTTCGCACAGAAATCTAAGGGCAGATAGTATGTTTATGTAATTACAACAAATAAATATACATTGTATGTTATACACCGATGAATTAGATCGAAAATAAACCTACATTGTGTTATACACAGATAAATCAGAAGGAAATATAATATCTTGCGTGTAATATATAGATGAATCAGGAAAATAAAAATATCTTAAACATTATTTACACAGAAAAACTAGGAAAAAACGTACCTAAAGGGCTATACATAGATGAATTTATATTTCAAAACATACCTCATGTGTGATACATAGATAAATTAAAATAGAAAATAGTAAACATGTAGTATATGTTATACACAAATGTTTAGTAAAAATAAACATACCTTATGAGTTATACAAAGACAGGTTAGAAAAATAGGCCTACCTTACATAAGTATGTGTAATAAACAGATAAAGTGGAATAAAATAAGCATACTTCACTTTGAAAAGTGGAGATCAGTGATCGAGTGAAGAATGCAACATTAAGAGTAGGACCCTGAACACACTAGTTATTTTTATGATAAGATTTTAAAAAAAATTGTTTGGTTTATTTTTAAAAACACAAATATAATATCCATTATGATTTAATGCAAGTATTATTCCAGATCCAAGAATTTATATCTGGAATAGATGAAATTTCTTTTTGCTCATGTAGTCTAACACACATAGGGCACAAAACATTATACCAACTAAATTGCCGAGCACCATACCTATCTTTTTCCTTTAGATATGATGAATAGAGAGCTTCATCAGACCCTATCCTTTGTAGGTCCTTTGCTAATTCGGATGGTGATGAATAATCCATCATGTTAATATATGTACCTTTTGGAATATACTCGTGTACATTTTGAGGACCATTAATGATTGGCACCATTGCGAGATCATAAAAGAAAAAGTTGAATAATTTTTCCGTTGTGTAATCCTTGCACACTGAATTTTCAACAGCAAGGAAGAATTTGTATTCTTCCGCGAATTTTTTGTGACATTCAGTAATCCCAGCTGAACGTCTTCCACAGGTAAGTTTTCCACACCTGCCATATATATCTACATCGATATATTGTTGTAGCTTCTTGACGTATAATTCCCTTTTGGAGGGCGTGTTACAATTACTAACCGCCCAGGCAACATTCTTTGTTTTCTTTCTGAATATTTCGGAGTAATCTCGCGTTAGAGGTGTTCCTCTTTTATACACTTTTCCATAAAAGCACTTAAAATCTGAATCGTCTCGGTACGTCAATGTCCATGAAAATTTGTCCTTCCATTGCTGTCCTACAGAATACAGAAAAGGTGATTCAATCGAAAAAAATGTCCATATTTGTCCTTCCTTCTTCTTTGGGACTTGTCCTAGACTTTCTCCATAGAACACAACTGCATTTGCTGAGTCCAAATACTTGTTGTGGGTGTAAACCAGACACTGGCCCTTCAACTGTGGACAGGTCAAAGAATTCAGAACCTTAATGTTCAACGACATCCACGAAGGCATGTTGTAATACACAATATTATAGCTCGTATTAGGTTTAATGCTTCTTGCCCCTACTCTGGAAACAGTACGACTGACTCTTGCGATAACAACCTCTCTGCTGGTGGGGTATTGTTTCGGATGGTAGAGGAGATTGTAGATGATGTAGTAAGCCAGGAGACATAGAACTAACACACAAATAACAATGCCACATTGCTTTATCTTCATCTTCAACTTCTATCCACCGTAGGTATGTTGACACCTATTAGATATACAGGTACAAGATTTCATAATTAAGTTCTCAGTCAAAACATAAAAGCGATTTTGTAATTACAACAAAACTGGAATTTATTATCTTTCGAATGAAATTGCAGGTATATTCGACTCTTAAGTCTCTTTATAGTCCACAAAAAGATCCAACGATGATGTCGGTAGCTCTTCACAATTCACTGATTGTGAAGAATGAATTTGTTCAATATTCATTGATTGTGTTGAAACTGTTTAATATTCATTGATGTACTGAAGCTGTTTAATATTCATTGATGTATTGAAACTGTTTAATATTCATTGATGTACTGAAGCTGTTTAATATTCAACTGTTTAAAAATCCATTCATCATATGGAAGTTGATTCAAGATAACTACAGTTTCCAAGCAATATACCGGGTTTTTTTTCTTTGATCGCTTGGTTAAGTTATTTAAGCTTTACTCTTAAATATTGTTTGAATGATATACTATCAATAGTAAAAGAGATAACATACGATTCTCTATCTTGTTACCTTCTGTCATACTTTGAAATGTGATATTATAATTTTTCAGTAATTTGTATTGATGACAAAACATTTTCAAAGAACAAAAAAATTATGTTCAGCTTTCTTTAACAAGCAAAATGAACAAATCTCTTTTTTCAGTTTTTATTTACAGAATTTTTCTCTATCATCACCTTTCTATATTAGTAAAAGTAATGAAAGAAGACATGTTTACCATTTTTATCACTCGGGATTTAGTGGTAAAACTGGCGATTCCTGGTCTGAAAATGCTCATACTGTGTAGATGTATTCAAACAGCACCAGTCCACCTAGCCTTTCAATTGCTCAACGCACATCCTATCAAAACGCTATTTACTAGTATGTTACTAATATATCCGTTTACTTCATCAAATCATAGGGGTCGCCCGCGTGGCGCAGTGGTTAGAGCGTCGGGCTCAAAGATCTGATGATCCTTGAGTCGGGGTTCGAATCCCACTGTGGGACGTGGGTGCCGGTCTTTCGGATGAGACCGTATAAACCGAGGTCCCGTGTCGCAGTAGGTGTGGCACGATAAAGATCCCTCCCTGAGTGCCGAGCATAGGACTAAATTTGCAGCCCTGTCACCGGTAATGGTGACAGCCGCCGGATAGCTGAAAAATTGCTCAGGCGGCTATAAAAAAACAAACAAACAAACAAATCATAGGGAACACGGCGGGGTTTTAAGAGGTTATAGGATGCTTATTCGTTCTAGGCATCTTATCCCACCTGATGTTTCCAAGGGTCCGTGTTTGTCCTTCTCTCATTCATTAAAAGCTTTATAATACTGATCGTAGTCTTTATCTTCACTTCATGATAAACATATAGCAATTGAAAGGACAATAACTACTTAAATGTTTTTCCTAAATACTCGTACGGAGTGACGTAGAGTCTACAGTGCAACGTCATCGTATGATCTTTACAAATGGAATAGAAAAGTGCCTTAACAAATATCAAACTATTCAACACTACCACGAGATTAGATACAGTGAAGACAATGACAATGCTGTTTTTTGAGCTGTAACCAAAACATATTCCTCATGTAGCATACCTAATTCTTTTATAACTTCTGGTTTACTAAACACAAAATGATAGATGGCAAGAACTTATATTTTGATGTGTCTGGCACGGATTTTCAATATTCCTTTTATACTTTTTATCCATTCTGACATGGTGTGAAAATCATCGTCTGACATAATCTCTAACAGAGTAATGATTGATTGATTGATTGATTATTGCTTTCCGCCACACTCAACAATTTTTCAGTTATCTGGTGGCGTCCAGTTTTTGTTGGTGGAGGAGAGAACCCAGATACAATGTACCTGGGAAGAGACCACCGACCTTCCGCAAGTAAACTGGCAAACTTTCTCACATATATCGGCGAGAACAAGAATCAAACCCGCGCCGGCTAGAGGTGAGAGGCTTTGTGATTTTGAGCCCGACGCTCTAACCACTCGGCCACGGAGGCCCCTAACAGAGTAATGAGATCAATATAAAGACCTTAAAACCTGCGAAGTTCTTTCTTCAAGATATTGAAACTCTTCAAACATCAATTTCTTTGTTATTAGATTGCCTCAATTTTCAGAAACACCTGGTTTGTATCGTTATTAATGAAATATAACAATACTTTTTCCCTGCGGTGGATTTCTGTAACCTGAGTTACCCATTCAAAGTCATTAAATAATAGTGATGATCACGAATCAACATTTGATATGCTTTTCCATGCCGCATATTTGTAACTTAATACTCCTCTCATTCAATGTTTATTAAACGTGAAAGGGAAGGGCAGGAATACCCTTGTCCATTTCTACTTGTCTATGAAGCAGCATACAAGTTTCACATCCAGCGAATATAAACACGTAGATGAAAGTCTCTGTGTTTGTATAGACATAATTTGTATATATCCGACCTTTATTATTGACTAATTGACTAACAAAAGAATTTGATAACTACTACTACTACTACAGTAATGATATACGGATCCAGGTTGGAATAGGTCCTCAGTATCTTTTGTTCTGTAAAATGCAAATAAATGGGGAGATTCGAGGCCAAGTGTCACAAGATGTATGGAACGATGAAGATCCCTGCCTGCTTAAAGATCGTAAGCGCCGAGCCTAACGCTTAAATTTTTCAGCCCTTCGCCGCAATGGTGACATCTCCAAACGAGTGAAAAATCCTTGAGTGGGACGTACACAATATACAATTAACCATCAATTCCATATATATATATATATATATATATATATATATATATATATATATTACCAGTGAACTAGAAATATAGACAATATAGTTAATAGATGTTAACGGCAAACTAACAACTCAACTTAATAACAAACGGGATGACTTCAGCTTCTCCATCGTCAACTTCTCATCTCTATGCAGCAATATTCCATCACTTGCATAAGGGTAGGCCTCCGTGGCCGAGTGGTTAGAGCATCGCGCTCAAAATCACAAGGTCTTTCACCTCTAGCCGGCGCGGGTTTGATTCTTGTTCTCGCCGATATATGTGAGAAAGTTTGCCAGTTTACTTTTGGAAGGTCCGTGGTCTCTTCCCAGACACATTGTATCTGAGTTCTCTCCTCCACCAATAAAAACTGAACGCCGCTAGATAACTGAAACATTGTTGAGTGTAGCGGAAAACAACAACAATCAATCTCAAATGATTTCATACGAAAGAGCTTGTTCTGCTTAAGATAAGTTTTTAAATTGAGACGCCCCGTGGGGATCCGTTTTATGATAGGTACTCAATACGACTTGCGTATCGTAATAGCAGACTAAATGAGGCGGTTCGTTGGATAAAACGGCAAAATCCGAGGCCCCGTGACGCAGCAAGTGTGGCATGATAAAGATCCCTCTCTACTCAAAAGCTATAAGTGCCGAACATTGGCCTAAATTATGCAGTCCTTCACCGACAATGCTTATGTCTCTATATGAGTGAAGATTCTCCTGAGGGACGTTAAACAATATAGAATCAATCATTAAATTGACACAGGCTACTGATAAATGATGTTACAGGGGTTTCAACAGTCTCATTTAACGTTAACATTTTACAAAATTTATATGGTCGTTATAACGATCTAATTGTCAACATAAACTGTCATTAAGTGAAATGCTGTTGGATGTTTCACACCAATTGTTAAGCCGTTCTTTACACACTGATTTTGCCTACGGCTTATTTCGTTTACCTGATACCGTTCTAAGGCTCAGGGTGGATGTGACCGGTCGAGAGGGGATGTTTCCTCTCATACGCACCTGATCCCACCTCTGGTATAGTATTTACCCAACCCTTTAATTCTGTATTCCTTATAGGAGTTTTTCAGATTGATCACTGTTCGTTCTTTTCACAAAGTTTGTTTGTTTGTTTGTTTTACGTCCCGTCGAGAATTTTTCACTCATATTGAGACGTCACCAGCTGTAGGTGAAGTACCAAGAATTTAGACCTCGAACTCACAACCTTCCGGTTACGAAGCGAACGCTCTAACCACTGAGCTACCGCGACCGGTTTTTTTCACAAAGTAAGTTCTAGTTGTAGCAAATACATTCCATGGTAATTAAAATAAAAAGAAATTGTTAATCATTCATCTTGTGCAAGTTGTAGATCTGCATATCTTAATTTGTAGCTTGGATAAAATTACAGCTTGAAAGTGTTAAAATCTAACCATATAGAGAGATATAGTGCACATAGTTACACGATTATCTTACCATTAAATGAAATATACATCACTATATGTACATGTGTATCTGTAAAACATAATGGGTTTCTGATTCGATTATTTCAGTGAATTTCAAGGAATCTTTATACACATATACATGCAGATGTTCTATGAAAAGGTCCATTTCATTCCTTTCTCAGTCAAAAACACTGACCTGACTGTTATACACTTGTAAATAATGGCGATAACAAATGCTGATCAATCTCATAAATCCTATGACGAATACATAAATTGCGAGCAGTGCAAACACACACCTGGAAACACCAAAGGGAGGATGAGGTACCTTGGGGGAGTAAGCATCCCCTGTTCAATTGACCGATCAAATTTGCCTTGGGCATTTGCAAAAAGAAATGGTGAAGATAACGAACAGTGATGATTCTCATGATTCCTATGGAAAACAAAATTAAAGTGTGCAAACACGTAATTCTGGATATACCAGAGGTGGCGTTAGCAACCTCTATCGACTGGTCACATCCTCCGCGAGACCTATATATTGAGGAGGTAAACAGAGTGGTCCGTAGTAAATATCATTATGTAAAGAATGGTCTAACAATTGGTACGAACACATCAGACAGCATTTGACCCAGTGATAGTTTGCACTGGTAAACCATATCGTGAGAACGAACATGGATAAGCCCCTGTCGATCGGTCAAATCAGCCGTGATCAGGTAAACGGAGTAATTCGCAATTACAATCAGTGTATCAAGAACGGCCTAGCAGTTGGTATGAAACACATCAGACAGCATTTGACCTAATGAAGGGTTGTACTGGCTAACTACAATCGTTATAACGACCATAGAATTTGCGAAATGCTGACTTTAGGCGAGACTGTACGAACCACTGTAACATCAACTTCAGTAGTCTGTCTCGATTTTAAAAAAATGATTATATGCAGAACAAGCTCTTGTATATCGAATCAGTTGATATATAAACGTCATATGCAGGTGATAATGGAATATTGCTACATAGATAAGGAAGGGCGACAATGGAGAAATTGAAATAATTCCCTTTGTCATAAAGTTGAGTTGTTAATTTGCCGTCAGCATCCATTTTCAATAAACTATCTAAGTACGAAGCAGATGTGGAAGATTCTGTGGTGTCTTTTATTTTTCAAATTCACTGGGATATATCGAATCGGCATATGAAAATGTTCATTGTTAATGATAAAATGTTGGACTACGAAGACATTGCCAATGGCGAACTCTAGTATCTTTATAATATCAGAGTACTTCAGAGTACTTGTGCATGTAGTCAGAGTGGTGTTCAACAAAATATTTTTGGATGACTGATCACTAGAAATGAATATTTCATTTTACCATTTGTGCTGAAGAAGAAACTGTCAAAAATTTTTTTAATTCATTGTGAGGTAGGATTGTGTAAAATGTTGTAAAGTTGAGAAAAGTTTTGTAAATATTTTTAAGAACGGTCTATGATATCAAAAAGCCTATTTTTTAATTTATCGTGAGCAATGGCAGTGTAATGTGTTGCAAGTCATACGTTTTGATGATAAGAGTTTTATGATTTCAAATTCACTAATATTGTTTTAGAATTCACATTGATTTACACTACTTTTGGCATATGTTGTGGCACAATATACTTGAAGTTTAAAGTTTCTCCCTCACAGCTGTTAATATATTCTTTAGGAGCAAAAATAGAGCCTTGGTAGAACTGTTTCTACCCCAAAGCTCGTAACCATTCGATTGAATCATACACATTTTAGACGACACACGTATTGTTCCATGATCAAGAAATATTGAAGACTATCTCCAGGTGTAATAACTTCCTTATCTTACACAATAATAAACTTTCTTTTCTTTTTACATGAAGGAATGAAATGTAAATCAAATTAATAACAATGATAATAACTCACATTTTACATCCCACCTTTTCTTTTTGTTGTCAATATTTAAGCAATAAATTGTTAATTGTTGTGGAATATAGTGTGATAAATCAGTAAGTGCAAACAAATTGAATAACGCGCGTTATCTGATTTGTATCATTATATTTCACAAAAAGTAACAATTTATTGCTTATATTTACATTATAAAATTTTTCATTTGCCTGTGAAATTTGAATCTTCTTCTCATCACGAAGGTAAAAAGTGCAAGTATTGGAACAACCATTCATTTGCAAAACAGTGATTGTATCAAAACGATATTGAGGGATGTGATTTCTCTTCTATTCAAAAGAAATAGACCGGATGCACGTACACCGATTGTGTATTGTTTAACTGTTTGAATTGTTTTAAATGCTCAATCATCATTAAAACCTCTAAACTTTATCATTTTTAATCTTTTATTTTAAAGAAATGAAGCAATAGGTTCGATATTTTACACTGTGGTCTATTTTCTTTTGCACATGAATGGCTGTTCCAATATTTGCACTTTTACTTCGTTGATGAGCAAGAAATTTGAAATTCAGGATAAAATTCAGGGCAGAATGAAAAGTTGTATAAATGTAAATTTCAGCATAACGCGCGTAATCAAATTTGTTTGCACACACCGTCTGATTTATCACATTACTTCACAAACAGTAACCATTTATTGCCTAAATAAATACTTGATCGTCAAATATGAAAAGCTACATGTATGGTAGAGAAATGTCCTGTACAAGTACTGTAAGTTTTAGATTCCCGAATTGTTTTCATATAAAAACATGTAAATTGCTGGTCATAATGCATTTTTTTCACATAATCTAAATTCTATATCTTTCATAAGCAAGCAGTATCTCGCCATTCTCATACCAGCATTTCGTTAATTATCAAAACGGATATATTTTTATGAATGTGTTAAATATTTATAAACTTGTTCATATGCATGATATACATGTAACATATATCGAGCGAATTGTAACCTATTGATGGTGAATTAACCAGCAGAAATACGTGCTCCATAATTAAATATTATATGGGTTTATGAATAGCGTATGGATCATTTCCATTTATCAATTTTCACAATCTTACACTTTTAATATTGAAGGTTTCTAGTGTATGTAAAAGACCTTCCTTAGTCTGATTTCATATACATCCCTTTAGCTGATAATGACATACTATCATAGTTTTATGTAGTATACTGTCCTTCTCTGTCCGCAGAGTTTAAAGTCTTAAATTTGATAGCATTCAAACAAATTATCTCGAAAAGTAGTTACAGTAGTAGTAGTAGTAGTACAGTAGCAGTAGTATTAGTAGAACAGTGGTATTAGTAGAACAGTAGTATTAGTAGAACAGTGGTATTAGTAGAACAGTAGTATTAGTAGAACAGTAGTATTAGTAGAACAGTAGTATTAGTAGAACAGTAGTATTAGTAGAACAGTAGTATTAGTAGAACAGTAGTATTAGTAGAACAGTGGTATTAGTAGAACAGTAGTATTAGTAGAACAGTAGTATTAGTAGAACAGTAGTATTAGTAGAACAGTGGTATTAGTAGAACAGTGGTATTAGTAGAACAGTAGTATTAGTAGAACAGTGGTATTAGTAGAACAGTAGTATTAGTAGAACAGTAGCAGTGATTGATGCTGTAGCAGCAGTTATCAAATTCTTTCGTTAGTCAATATTAATGAAGTTTAGAAGGCCTCGGGCAAGAATAATCGGGTGACCTCTACATAAAACATAAGTACCCAACAGACCGTATCAATAGCCTAGGGTATGAATGTAACATTATTAACATTCACCCAACAGACCGTATCAATAGCTTGAGGTTTGAATGTGATATTGATAAGTGTCCAACAGACTGTATCTATAGTCTAGGGTATGAATGTTGTGTTGACAATTACCCAACAGACCGTATAAATAGCTTAACGTTGAATGCGGTAATGAGAAGTGCCCAACATACTGTATGAATAACCTACGTCATGATTATAATATTGACAAGTATCCAACGGAAGTATAATAGGCTAATGTAACATTAAAATTACCCAACTGGCCGTATCGATAGCCTAAGTTATGAATGAAATATTGACAAGTACCCAACAGACCGTATCAATAGCCTAGGGTATGAATATAATACTGACAAGTACCTAATAGACTGTATCAATAATAGAAGTTCTTACCACTTGGTCGCAAACTAAAGTGTCTTCCCTTTCTTATTCTTCTATGGTGTATCGTGATGATGTATCCCGCGCTAAGCTTTCTATAAAAAGCTTCACCTTTTGTTTTTTTTTTGCCTTTGCCATGCAATTGTAAACACGCGCGAACTTACTCAAGATACTTTGAACAATAAAATAGTCGGATAATCGTGTTGATAGCGTTATTAAGTTAACGGGTTAGGGAATATGTAATTAGAAATGATAAGTAAATCACTCTGATTACAATGAAATTGCGTTACATTTTTATCACATATCATTGGCCTAATTTACATAACCACTGATGCACAGTGCAATTGGCCTATATCTACTTTAACCTTTTTACAATAGCAAATTTCTTAAGACTAAATAATATATCATGCATGTTAGCATGAATAATCCCGGGGGGGGGGGGGGGTGTTAATGCATCGACTTCCTTCTAATTATTAAATGTATCTCATAAATCATGTATACCTCGGACTCGTGATATTTAGGTACATGTATACCTCGGACTCGTGATATATAGGTACTGTCGGACTTCTTACTTTTGCCACACTTACTTCCAAAGCCAGAATATAGTACGATGTCAACAATAGGACTTGCACGTCATATTGTAGCAAATGCACTAGTTTTGTTTTAAATGACAAAAATAGAGATATATAAAATTTGAATGAAAGATAATTCGTTTTATTTCACCTCTAAGAAAATTGTTCATATACATCGACTACTGCACTTGTCGGTAACAACTTCAAAGACTATTTTCCCCCATGACAAGTATCCTATATTGAGTAATTTTGGCGCTCTGGAAACATTGGTAATTTGATAATTACAATGATAATTACCATTAAATGCTTTGCAGTCTTATATTTACATTTCCAATGTTTTTGCCATTAATATCTTTACAATTGTAATGATAGTCATTTCCTCATGAATGTACCGCAGTTTTAAACATTGCGCGTATGAATATTGATAAATATAGTGAGTCTATTTCAACAACTGGGACTTCTGATAGAAATGAAAATAGAATATAAATATAAACAAGCATTCTGTAAGTATTGAATAGCATTACATGTCCCTTACCGGTGTTATATAGTGAGACTTCCCCCGGAAGACTGGCTATATAGTGGAACTTCTTCCCAGAAGGAAGTCTGGCTATATAGTGAGACTTCCCCCAAACTATCAATAATGAAGCCCCCCCCCCCCCCCCCCCCCCCCCCGCGCAACGTACTTGGTTTGGATTTTATTTTTACATTGGCTTTGATATCTAATGCATCATTCCCCTTAGTTTTAGTGAAACTTCCGCTTCAATATACCATACATCCGTGGCTGGTTCAATTTTATCAAATTCTTTTATATGATAACTGAACGGGTAGCATCTTTTATCAATCGTTCCACTTCTGAATTGAATGAACGTATCAAAGACTATTTTTTGAATAAAATGCGTCTTTAAAGAAATTTAAACTGAAGTGAATTAATTGTATCATCTATTATTTAAAATAAAAATTATTCTTTAACAATTATACCACACGCTGAATTGAAGATATCCTGAATATTTCAACTACTAATATTGCTTGTCGTATTTTAAACGATGTCATCTTTAATTCACGCAATTTTTGCACACTACCCGTGTAATTGAATTACGACATCTATGAATATTAGTGTAAACCAAATAATGTTTTTATCCAAAGTTTTGTTTCTGGGGGTTTTTTTTCTCAAGTAATTATATCCGCAAACTAGGCTGTAATTGAATTAGAGATTTCTATCACATGATAAATTGAGTACTTAAATCTAATTAAAGGAAACTTTATAAAAGAAATACAATTGAGAGAGTTTAGTTATAAATCCTATTCTTGAGAATTTGTTTGTATTGAATTGTTGCTCTCTTAAATGAAATGATGATATTAGCAATTGAATTGATGCGCGCTACAATTCAATTGAAGCAAGCACTAATTCAATGAATGCGCGCAATAACTGAATTTGAAGCGCATATTAATTGAATGGATGATAGCAATAATTCATTTGATGCGCACATTAATTCAATTGAGGAGAGCAACAATTGAATTGATGATATCTTCAAATAATTATGGAAATTTTTATGTTGATTTTGCGTTCCATAAAAACCACTCCTGACTGCGCGCCATGATAGAACATCAGATTCCTATACTTGACTTATGATCACATAGACAGATTATAATGTGACACTTCAAACTAAGGTTGTCCTAGAGTCAAGGTAAAATACAATATGATCAAACTTACATTAGCGCTTTTGTATTTTTGCTTGTCGCTTCACGTGACAGTAAAAATAAACAAAAATTGAAGGTTTAATTTTAATCACACGGGTTAAAATATGAAAATATTCATTGTTAACACAACTTCATATACTGACCAAGAAGTCGTATCGATTGACACAAAGATCTGCCTTTTTAAAGTGTCTTATCTCCGGGCATTGTGTTGTGGTAAACTGAATTATTGATTGATTGATTATTGCTTTCCGCCACACTCAACAATTTTTCAGTTATCTGGTGGCGTCCAGTTTTTTTGTTGGTGGAGGAGAGAACTCAGATACAATGTACCTAGGAAGAGACCACCGACCTTCTGCAAGTAAACTGGCAAACTTGTTCACATAACGCCGCGAACCGAATTAAAACAAAATATTAAATTAGAACTACAACATGGGAGACATTGTCCTTGTATTTCAACAAACACATGAAAATTATAGCGTAAAGGACTATTCCGGATACTCAAGTAAAGGGGGGAGGGCTCACTATAAAGGAGGAAAACTGGCTATGTAGTGAGACTTCCCCCGGAAGTCTGGCTATATAGTGAGACTTCTCCGGAAGAAGGCTCACTATATAGTGAACGTCCGGTGGAAAATCTCACAATATAGCCAATCTTCCGAGGAAAGTCTCACTATGGGGGAAGTCTCACTATATAACACCGGCCCCAAGAATAATCATACGTTAACAGTGTATGCAAAAGAATAACCAGGTTCTCTAAAATAAAGCCATACATGACAGATTTCTTATACCCAAAGGCCATACTCAGCTAAACACTCAACTAAGAACCAGAACAAAATTCGATCTTGATCTGTAACTATCATCATGCAGCAATGTACCAAATATGAAATGAATATCTGCAAGCATGACAAAAAAAGTGTGGAAATCTATGTATTTGCATTAATTCTCTTAACAAAAAAAATCAATAGACCAGAACAAAATTCGAATTTGATCTGTTACTTGTCGTGGTAAAATAATGTACTAAATAAGAAATGAATATCTGCAAGCGTGATGACAAAATGTGTGGAAACTTTATTTGCCGGATTAACAGACGGACGGACAGAGTGCAAACCTTACATCTTCTCCAGCCTCGCAGATAAGGAACTATATATGAATTTTCTCTTTGAAAATTATGAAGGTATGAACCGCAACGCTTCACACCATCATACTTCTCGTGAAGCGCGTTAGTGAAAATGAAATTCATTTCGAATTCTTAAATATCAGATCTTTGCAAGCTATTATATATTTTGTAAGATCTTTCATTTAGTGGTTAGGAGTTTACTTTGCAATCGGACTGTCATAGGTCTTTCGGATATAGCTTTGAAAACGAAGGTTCGTTGTCACAGCACCCTCATTGCTTCGTCCTTGAGCGCCATGCATAGGTCATACTTCGTGGCATGCACGCCATGCCTACAGTTAGCAATATCCCTACATGAGTAAAACATTCTCTAAGGGGACGTAAGGCAACAAAGAAAAACACAAGAGGGTATCACCACCGCACACCGTCTAACAGTCTCAACTAACATTTCGCCTCCGATGTTCTCACGGAGCCCATAACCTGGCATCTACCTAATGTGATCCGAAATACGCACGTTAGAGTATATATATATATATATATATATATATATATATATATATATATTTCTCTTCCCGTGTACTTTGTACCTGGGTTCTCTCCTCCACCAATAAAACAAAACTGGACGCCACCAGTTAACTGAAAAATTGTTGAGTGTGGCGGAAAACAACAAAGAAATATATGCGATTGAAACGAGCAAATTGTCACCTTTCTATCTGCAAGATAAGGGTTTTTCTAATTTTATTTTTTGATTTATTTTAACGTTGTCTATCTGGGACAACAACATCTCTTTTTACCAGTACGTTCGATACATTAGTCCTGCTTCAGAAAAAAAGATAAGCAAGAGACCTTATCAGAGATAGTTAATAGATCTATATGGCTGTATATAAAACACAAAATGCAAAATAAATTCTACTTTTTTCAAAGAGTATGTTTTTATATAGGTATATTGCTTTCCGTCCCATTCGAGAATATATATATATATATATATATATATATATATATATATATATATATATAACACGATTAAAGACCGAGGTTTTCAACTCGTCCATTTCCTAAGATAAGGTCAGTGGAGGCGGAGCTAAAGGACATCTCACGTTTTCCATTCAAAAGTGCCCTTAGAAATCGAAAAAATAAAGTAATTATAATAAGGTTATTAACTTTATGGTATGAATCATTAGTTTGTTAGGCATATGGAATTTTCTTCAAAATGATAAAAAATGTTAATAAACAGACGATATTTGGGGTAAAACGATGAATTTTATAATGGAAGTCTATGGAAACAGGAAAAGTTTTTTCTAGGCCCCCCCCCCCCCCCCCCCGTGATCAAGATTTTCCCTTTGCATGATAACTAGAATGAACAATATACACAACATATCAAAACGGCTTTCTTGATCACGGGGGGGGGGGGGGGGGGGGGGGGGGAACGTACTTCTATAGCCGAAAGAAATTGCAAATCAGAGGAAATTCGAACCAGAGTACACCTTTTCAAATAGATTTACAGTTATATCGATCTCTGGGCAATAAACCGAGGTTAAACCAATTATTACGTATGTTTATATCTTTTGGGGGATCGGGTGACATAAAATATGAGAGGATTTAGCCAATCGGCAGTGAAATTCAACGTGCCAAAGGACACAATTTTTTATCTACTTTAGAAATATCGGGGATAAGACTTTCTTTTGTTACACCCTGTAGCTTTTCCCTGGCCAATCTCGAACGACATTTACAGCATAAAACACATCCTGCATATGCATTTATATTTCTATTTTTGTAAATAAGAAATATGCCAAGAGTGAGACTTTTCATTAAAAATAACCCGGCTATTGTACGATTTTTTTGACTTTTTTGTGTTGTAAGAACAGAACACACACTTGTCCGACATTTTGACAGCAAGTATAGCATGACGTGAAACACGTGGTATTTCAATGATTGAAGCCGATTTAAATGTAATCAATACAGGTAAGTTGACAAGGTAAAATAGGCGTACAGTACGGTACAAAAGCTACGGCCCCATAATTTTTCATTTCATTAAAAAGTTGGAAAAAACCACACATGATGTTCGAAATTAAATTTTAGTGATATTATATAGTGATAAGCATGTTTCCTGGGTGAGCTGGTTAAAAAAAACTTTTGGAAACGACGAATTTTACCGCTTCAGCCATTGCAAATATTGGCACCCCTACCCTCATTCTATCTGCATAATTGTTAAAATTAGTCACTGACTATGGTAAATTAAAGTCGTACCTCGTCTTAAAGATTAGATTTATTAATAAAACCTGTATTTTGTATGATTTACACGATATAACGTACCAAAATTCATACTTCAAAACAGGGCAGATAACGTATGAAAACGTGAGATGTCCTTTAGCCAGGTTTGAAAGCGGGAAGCGTCCTATGTGATGTATACATTCCTGTCTACACAGACCTGCATTACCTGTACGTTTTTGTAAAATTTATAAATTCAGTGCGTCATTTTTATGGTCCAGGTTAACTGATATATTGATAATCATATCAATAATAATAATAATAATAATAATTTTATATAGCGCCCTATTCGATCAAAATAATCGCTCTAAAGCGCTGTACATCATAAATCATAAGACAGGTTACATAAATACTAATTTTTAAAAGACAGGTTACATAGTACTAGAAGTAAATGATTTTTTTTTTTTTTTTTTTTGATTTTTTTTTTAAATTAAGTAACAGTGAAAATGATTAAAATTGAGACATTTAATAATAAGCGAGTCTAAAAAGATATGTTTTTAATTGCGTTTTAAAACTGTTCAAAGTCTGACACCGACGAAGGTTATCAGGCAATGCATTCCATAGTCTCGCAGCTGCCACGTCTAACCGCCTTTTCCCATATGTGGAAGTTCGACATCTAGGTGTCATCAGTGTCAGGGAATTTTCCGATCTTAAAGAACGTTGAGGTTTATAAACGGTAATCACCTCTTCCAGATATTGTGGCGCCATCTTGTAAACCACCTTGTACGAGTACACAAGAATCTTGTACTTGATACGACTGTCTATGGGAAGCCAGTGTAGGGAAGTCAGCACTGGGGTAATGTGGTCATTTTTCTTAGTTCGCGTGATAATTCTTGCCGCCATGTTTTGCACTCTCTGCAGTTTTGCCAGGTCAGATGCGTTAATGCCGAACAGAAGAGCATTGGCATAGTCGAGCCTAGATGTCACAAGGGCACAGACTAAGGTCTTACACGCATCTTCTGTAATGAGTGACCGTATACGTCCGATATTACGAAGCTGGTGATAGCATGCACGGGATAAAGATGATATTTGTTTTTGCATACATAAAGATTTATCAAACCAAACACCCAAGTTCCTCACAAACGGTGTTTCACGGATGATGGTGTCACCAAAGTTAAGATGGTATGATGATGAGTCAATGGCTAGATGTTTCGGAGAGAAAACAAGAAACTCTGTTTTGTCCTGATTAAGTTTTAACAGGTTGGCTGACATCCACATTTTAATCTCATCCATGCATGACTCAAGGCGGCTG
Source organism: Ostrea denselamellosa (assembly GCA_024699665.1). Lineage (NCBI taxonomy): Eukaryota > Metazoa > Mollusca > Bivalvia > Ostreida > Ostreidae > Ostrea > Ostrea denselamellosa. Next base: position 7,454,093 of record JAMZEH010000018.1, read on the forward strand.
GCAGTATTTCGCCACTCCTCTCCTGGTTTGAAAACCAGATAGGCTTGTGTGTCATCGGCGTAAAGATGATGTAAGACGTTGTTACGCCGACAAATTTCGCCAATTGGTTTGGAGAAAATTGCATAGAGCCGAGGTCCAAGGACAGATCCCTGAGGTACGCCACATTTGAGAAGGAAATCATTGGAGAAAGTGGATCCAATGGCCACTTATCAATTATTTTATATGAATTAAACTATCTGCAGCTATCTAAAACCAAGATTCTGTTCACTAATATATATATATATATATATATATATATATATATGAGAGAGAGAGATTTAGAGAGATTTAAGTACATGCATATATGTGTATCACACAAATATCTACAATTTTGATACATGTTTTACATAACAAAGAATCGTAAGTGTTGTATCTTAACCGATATTCAAATTATGACCATTAGAAATACCTTTGTTCAGCACTGTAAACATCAAAAATGAAATTTGAAAATTTTCAGCTCAGATCGTATCCATGTCCCTTTAAAAGTAAAACAACAACAACAAAATTTAAAGGAAATCGTTAAACAGTCCATTAAACCTAGAATTTAGACTTCATTGATAATAAACCCGTAGGCTACTGGTACTTTTTTCGTATATACCGGATTGAAATGAAATCAAATAGACAGGTGCAATGTAATGAAATGAAATCAAATAGACAGGTGCAATGTAAATCTATTTTTACAAAACATAGTTCTCGTATGAGACACTGTTTATGTTAAAATTGCTTTGTTAAAATTACAATCTGCATTCAAGAAAATGGAACATGCCCAATTTCTACACTGAAACATGTAATCTATGATACGATACGGGTCAACAGGAAGATTTTGTAGATGGTCTTCGTCTTAAATTGATCCTATCCAAGTTCAGACAAAACATTGGACATGTTGTTAAATTTTGCACGCCAAGATATTTTGATAACATTTGCTTCAGGTCATTTGGCAATTTGATCCTGCATAGAACAATATTTATTTGGTGGATTTTAATTTCATTATGGACTTACAAAATGCGAAGTCAAAACATTTTGATTGGAGTCCCCTGATCTTCAGATAATAGCCAGGCCCTTTATAGCTACAAGTAATCATATGAAGAGTTGAATAACCACCATCTATACGTCGGCTGTGTAGGTGTTGTGGAAAGAGGAATCAAGCAAAAGCACTCAAAATATCCATTTAAACTGTAATCTGGATATTTCTTAAGATGTTCTACTCTTTCAATGTAGTCAAACTATCGCCTGAAATGTAGGTTATGTAGACATTACTTGTAACTTTATTCATGGATGTGTATACTCTAATATTCAATCCACTCTTCATATGGTGTACAGCTTTTTTTGTTTATATTTTGTAATGCTGATGAACGCATAAGTCTTAAAGCTAAATATACAATTACAATATTTATTTCCAAAGTAATTTTAAGAACATTTCGCACAGAAATATATGAGATAATATGTTTACGGTATATAATTAGAACAAATGAATATGGCTTGTGTGTTATAAACGGATGGATTATAAATATACCTTTGTGTTATAGACAGAGAAAATAGAAGAGATAAACATAATTTCCATGTGTATATGTGATAAACAGATAAATTAGAAAAAAAGCATACTTTATTTTGAAAACTGGAAATAATGAACAGTGATCGATTTCACCAATTCCATACAGAATACAAAATTAAAAGCAAGACAAACACGGATCCTGAACACACCAGAGGTGAGATCTCGGATGTCTTGGAGGAATAAGAATTCCCTGTTGACCTGTCATGGAGTACTCCTTGGTCAAAATCAGTATGTAAAGAATTATCTAACAATCGGTATGAAACACAACAGATAGTATCAGACACAATGACATGTTGTTTTTGTAAAGAAAATCATTATAAAAGATCATACTTTATTATCTAATGTTTGCAGTCTTTTACAAAGAACACCAAATGAAAGTATGTCATAGAGAGTAGCTAATGATAACTCCAAATGAAAGGCCAGCGTCATACGTCGATGACGTAATGATGACATTGCTCTTTCTTCCTTGTTATGGCATACTAAAACTAATTCCTATAAACATGTTGATATTATGTACTACTATGGTAATAATGAATGGAAATTACATTTTACAAATAAACTTAATTAGAAAAATGTTTCGATCTGTGAATATTTCATCGTTGAAATATCTTTCATGAACACAGAAAAATGAATTGATTTCAGTATCCCATTCCAGGGATAAAGAATAACATTATCAAATGAGATCATTTTATCTGTAGACATTATAGGACTGTCATAGAAAATGTGGTAAAAAAGGTTATTTTTATAATTATTAAAATAAAAAAAGACATCAATATAATATTAATTATGGTTTAATGCAAGCATCTTTCCATATCCAAGAATTGATATTTGGAATGGATGAAATTTGTTTCCGCTCATGTAGTCTAACACACATAGGGCATAAAACATTTTGCCATGTAAATCGCCGAGCACCATACCTATCTTTTTCCTTTAGATATGATGAATAGAGAGTTTCATCAGACCCTATCCTTTGTAGGTCCTTTGCTAATTCGGATGGTGATGAATAATCCATCATGTTAATATATGTACCTTTTGGAATATACTCATGTACATTTTGAGGACCATTAATGATTGGCACCATTGCGAGATCATAAAAGAAAAAGTTGAATAATTTTTCCGTTGTGTAATCCTTGCACACTGAGTTTTCAACAGCAAGGAAGAATTTGTATTCTTCCGCGAATTTTTTGTGACATTCAGTAATCCCAGCTGAACTTCTTCCACATTTAAGTTTTCCACACCTGCCATATATATCTACATCGATATATTGTTGTAGCTTCTTGACGTATAATTCCCTTTTGGAGGGCGTGTTACAATTACTAACCGCCCAGGCAACATTCTTTGTTTTCTTTCTGAATATTTCGGAGTAATTCCGCATGAGGGGTGATCCTCTTTTATAAACTTTTCCATAGAGGTATTTAAAATCTGAATCTTGACGGTACGTCAATGTCCATGAAAATTTGTCCTTCCATTGCTGTCCTACAGAATACAGAAAAGGAGATTCAATCGAAAAAAATGTCCATATTTGTCCTTCCTTCTTCTTTGGGACTTGTCCTAGACTTTCTCCATAGAACACAACTGCATTTGCTGAGTCCAAATACTTGTTGTGGGTGTAAACCAGACACTGGCCCTTCAACTGTGGACAGGTCGAAGAATTCAGAACCTTAATGTTCAACGACATCCACGAAGGCATGTTATAATACACAATATTATAGCTCGGACTGGGTTTAGTGTTTCTTTCCCCATCTCTAGAAATAGTTCGACTGAGTCTTTCAATAGCTGGCTCCTTGCTGGTGGTGTATTGTTTCGGATCGTACAGGAGATTATAGATGACGTAGTGAGCCAGAAGACATAGAACTAACACACAAATAACAATGCCACATTGATTTGACCTCATCTTCGGCTTTAATCCGTTGTAGGTATTTGTGCCATCTATCAAATATACATGAGCAATATTTCATAATAAAGTTCTCAGTCAAAACATGTATAAGATATCGTAATTAAGCTCTCAACTGCAATATATCTTCTTTCGAGTGGATTCAATCATTGATTGTGTGGAATGATCTTGTTTAATATTCATTGGTTGCACTGAAGCCCTTTAATATTCATTATTTATACTTAACCTGCTATGTATCCAAGCAATATCCTGTTGTCTCTCCAATCGTTTTTCTAATTTATTTAAAGACATAGGGTCTACGAATTTTACATGTTCCAAAAAGATGGCAGAATAAAAGATTATAACTAGAAAATCACAAAAAGCTCTTCAGAATGATTACAAACACATTAGATACGATAATAATTACAAATTAATTCCCTGTTGTGTGGGTGTCTATGTTACTAAATATGCATTGTGTTAAACTGGTATCCTGTTGACCTAAACTGATACCCTGTTGACCTCGCTTCTCTCGTGTACAACTTTAGTGTGTTCAACAAGGGGAGCGCTCGCCGTAGTGCGAGCGAGCGAGAATGAAAGCGTAATTGAACGCAGTATGAGCTCTCGTTTTTGTATAATATATTGTTGTTGTTGTTTTTCGTCACATTCAACAATTTTCCAGATATCTGGTGACCTCCAGTTTTTGTAGGTGGAAGAGAGAACCGAAATATAATGTATCCGGGAAGAGACAACCGATCTTCCGAAAACTTTCTCACATATATCGGCGCGAGCGAGAATCGAACCCACGCCGACTAGAGGTGAGAGGCCTTGTGATTTTGAGCGCAATCCTCTAACCACTCAGCCACGGAGACCCCTTGAATAAAATGGCGGACAGAAACAGCTTTAAACTCTGAACAATATTAATATTCCTATTATTTTTGTTTGGGATAACTTTTTTTCGGTTAAACCTTTTTCGGAATGTATTAGGGTCTAAGAGTTTTATAAATAGTTTTATTGTTTAGAGTCAGCAGGGCATCTTCAATGCCAACAGGGACGTGAGGGCGACAATGGAGGTGTACATTAAGAGATGTGACGAATGTATCACTTTTTGTCTCTATTTTACTTCTTATTAATGCAGAGTTACAAATAAGTGGTCACATTTTGTTATCGTCGGCTTCTCTTAATAACATCATCACCGGTCGCGGTAGCTCAGTGGTTAGAGCGTTTGCTTCGTAACCAGGAGGTCGTGAGTTCGAGCCCCGCTCCTGCCATGGTCGCGTCAAACCTAAGACGTAAAAATAGGTAGTGATTGCTCCTTCGCCAAACGCTCGGCATTTAGAATTGAGAATCACGGGGGGGGTTTTTTTGTCTATGACCTTAGAAAAGGAGGTTCTGTGTCACGGTAGGCGTTGGCATTTAGCAGTGAGAATTACAGATCTTTCGGATATGACCTTATTTAAAATGAAAGTCTATTTACGCGGTAGGCGTTGGCACGTTAAAGAACCCTCAATGCTACGGTCCTGAGCGCTAAGCATAGGTCTAAATTTGTGGTACTTATGAGTGAAAAATTCTTGACGGGACGTAAAACAAACAAACAAACAGCAAACTCCCGATGTTTTAATTAAGAATTCCTGCTGATGTTTTCTTATCTATGTATTTATTTTTAGAAAGTGATTTATATCAAATAGACTCTGTCTTGCAGGTCAACAATGATCATTATGCAGGTTTTAATGAATGACAGGCACCAGTGATATCAGAACCTCATGAATACATTATTTCAGCTTGTGAATTCCTACCGCTTTACACTGCATCTTACAAACTGCATCTAACATCGAGTTCCTCTTCCAAAATATTATAAAGTTATTTTTGATTGATTGATTACATATAGTTTTACGTCCCACTCGAGAATATTTTACTCATATGGAGACGTCACCATTGCCGGTTGAAGGGCTGCAAAATTTAGGCCTATGCTCGGCGCTTATGGCCTTTGACCAGGGAAGGATCGTTAACGTGCCACACCTGCTGTAACACGGGACCTCAGTTTATGCGGTCTCATCCGAAGGACCGCCCTATTTGGTCGCCTCTTACGACAAGCTAGGAGTGCTGAGGATCTATTCTAACAACCGGGATCCTCACGGGTAAAGTTATTTTTGAGATAAAACGATAGATTATATCCATTTAAGCGTTACTGTGCACGAAAAGCAAATCAAAGGGATCACCGACTTGTGACGTCATCCTTATATTTCTATTGAACGTATCTCCTTTCGATTTCAGCGCCCTCACAGGGATGCATAGAAAGCAACTTCTGTTGTTAATGACATATAGGAAAATGCTGTTGTTTAGCACATCTCGGGAAAATACACGTGCAAGAATTTCTTTCAAAGAAATTAGAAAACTGTTGTACTTAGTAGATGGTTAGTAATATATATATATATATATAGAGAGAGAGAGAGAGAGAGATGATTGATTGATTGCCTGTTGTTTAACGTTCCGCTCAATAATTTTTCACTCATATGGAGACGTCACCACTGCCGGGGAAAGGCTCTAGAATTTAGGCCTATGCTCAGCGCTTATGGCCTTTGAGCATGGGGGGATCTTTAACGTACCACACCTGCTGTGAAACGGGACCTCGGTTTTTGCGGTCTCATCCGAAGGACCGCCCCATTTAGTCGTCTCTTACGACAAGCAAGGGGTACTGAGGATCTATTCTAACCCGGATCCCCATGGGATGATATATATATATATATATATATATATATATATATATATATATATATATATATTGTTTTGTTTGCTTCTGATTGCAGCTGGTGTATGAAAAGTAAAAAAAAATTCTGAACTGGTCATGGATAACTCAGAGAGAGAGAGAGAGAGAGAGAGAGAGAGAGAGAGAGAGAGAGAGAGAGTATATTGCTTTAGTCGACCCTGAGTTTTGGCAACTGGAGCTTTCAGATATTTGATCATCTTGTGGTGTATACTCTAAAGTGTGCATTTTGGATCACTTACATTCGAGGTGTTCAGCTTTTATAATTATTTATCAAAATTTTTATTCATGATAAACGGAGAAACCTTTTTAATAAGCTAGCCAAGTTGTTATGCAATAATACCCCTCCCCACCCCCACCCCTGTCTCCTCCTGTTTTATTACTCTCATACTTTAAACAGAGGAGAAAATATTTTAAGAAATTTTTATTTATTTATTTTTATTTATTTATTTATTGGAAAATTATCAAATTCTAAAAATATGAATTTTGGATTATACTTGTATATTATGTAAAATTCTTAAAAGCAATTGATACATGACTCCCAACGAATGTAAGGAGAAAGGTGGGGGTTGGGGTGGGGGGGGGGGGGGTATCAGACTTGCCTTGCATGTACTAGTATCCTAGCTAATTACTCGGTCGGTAGTTAAAGATTCTAACATGGTGTAAAGATTCAAACATTCATAAAATTCTAAATATTTTAATGAAATTTTATTGAAAAAAAATATATCAAAAATTACAGTTTTAACGATCTACAGTACTTATATACAGCTATTTCTGCATGCATGGTATATTAATTTGGTTTGATCGGCCGTATACAAAATAGATCTATCAAAAGGCCTTTATTTATTACAATCCATAGACTTTCGATCATTTGTATTTTTTCCAGTCTGAAAATTCCTCAGTTAAACAAAAATGCATGCCATATTTATTTTTTTGTATTAGATTGACACGTCAACAACGTAGTACAGATATATATTAACGGAAGTTTTCAATCTGGATCGCTTTCTATACATCCCGGGGAGGGCGGAACATATTTTCCCGTCACCGAGAGTCGGCATTCCCTTTTATTTATGTCTATGGTTTGAATAATTCTCTATAAATAATACTGATAAAACATACGACTCTCTATTTTGTAACATTCTCTCACACTTTGGAAAGTGATATTTTAACTTTCAAGTAATTCGTATTGAAGATGACAGTCTCACATTTTCACACTATGGAAAATTTATTTTCAGCTTTCATTAATATGACCTGAAAGGTAAACAAATATCTTTTTTTCAGTTTATCATGGGTATATTATTTTTTCATCTTTCGTTTAGGAAAGACAATAGAACATTTTCTTTTTTACAATTTACAAGTTTTCCATTTTTATTACTCATGATTTACTGATGAAATCTGAAGATTTCTTCCTGTGACCTTGAAGTCGACCTTTAAGTACACTGATACACGTTTTATATATCAACAATACTCTCCTCATTGGGTTTTTTTTCATTTAAAAATATATCATACGCATTTTTTCATTTAAAAATATATCATACGCATTTTTTCATTTAAAAATATATCATACGCATTTTTTCATTTAAAAATATATCATACGCAGAACATGACCTTGCGTATCAAATCAGCTGAGATATATAAGCACGGTATGCAGTGATAGTGGAAAATTGATTCACAGATGTTGAAAGTTGACGATGGATTATCTGAAGTTGTCCATTTTATCGTTAGTTTGCTATTAACGTGTATGATCAGTAAAATATCAATGCTGAAATGGATGTGAAAGACTTTGTGGTGTCTCTTATATCGATTTCATTGAGATATATCAAATCAACATACGATTGAAGTGAATATTGTTAATGTATAAAAAGTGTCTCGGTGTACTTAAAGGTCGACTTCAAGGTCACAGAAAGACATTTCTCCTGATATAGAAGCTTTTGAATAAGATAAGTACCAAATGAAATTACACCTGTATCCTTGTTGCATTCAGGGTATACGTCATTGCAATTGCGTGTGACATGAATATCTAAATTCCTGAAGTATATCTACGTCATCTAAGTTTATAGAGAACGCCAATTCCCCATTTACAAAAACTACCACTCCATCAAATATGTATATTGATTTAATGTTATTATATCAGACTGAGCTCTTTAGAGACTAACATAACTGCTTTACAAAGTACGCGGTGTGCTTATACAAGTTCTCATTGCATGAAGGTATTTTGGAAATTCATTACGTCACAATCACATCAAAACTCATCATCTTTGATTTTTTTTTTTAGTGCTATTTTTACGATACATAATATGACTATTCATAGCAAATGCATTCCCTGGCTAATATTGTAAACGAAATAACGATATATTATTGGAAATACTGAACAGAATTTAGAACAAGTGTTCTTTGTTCTTTAATAATACCATGCTAACATATGTGTATCTAATTCATGAACTACAGAACTCAGTCCAATCAATGCCGCTGGAGCTTAGGATGGACTTGGAAATACTAGAGGGTAATTATCTCAAATCGATATCATGAAGTAGTGAAAAGGCGAAGAGTTTATATTGAGTTCTATGGGAAATCAATTGGTACTATTTTCCACATATGTTTGCTTACGAAGTATTAATGAATGTATAGAAAAAAAATTTAGAGAAGTACTCCTGTGAAGTATGATCGTTGTCCGTTTTAGAAAGTTACAGTGTATTAATTGATGTATAGAAAGACCGACTCTTATTGTGATGCTTTTCAGCATATAATCCTCGTCAGGTTTCTTTTTTTGAATTATTATTATTATTTTTTATTATTATTATTTTTTATTATTATGTTTTTTTATTATTTTTTTTAATTTATTTAATTATTAATATTATTATTATTTTTGATTATAAGAAACTTTGTAGTAGTATACTGTAAATTTAGACCTACGTATCATTTACAATTTCAGTATCTGAAATCTGTTTAGGAAAAAAAATCCCTGAATGTTTTCTGATGCACTGGTTTGCGTTGATATTAATGAAATATAACAATATTTATCAGCGGAGATTTGAGTTACCCATTCAAGGTTATTGAACAATACGTGTGATGATCACGAATAAAGAAATATCTGATGTGCTTTTCCATTCCACTTATTTGCAACTTGATACTCTTTTCCATCAATGTTTATTAAACATGAAAGGGGGGAAGTGTTCATTTCTACTTGTCTTATGAACCAGCATACAAGTTTCACACCCACCGAACATTAACAAGTAGATGACAATTTGATAAGCAATACCTAACAAAGAGCAAGTTTCCTGTGTTTATACGAACATATTTTGTACTTTCCTTTTCTTTATCAAGTTGTTGCGCAAGATCCCAAATCTCGTAAGCATTCAGTTAAACCATTAACATTTTAGACGATGCAATATATAACTTCATGATCAAGAAAGAACTCCCATTTATCTTGTGCATTAACAAAGTTTGCAGATTTCTTTTCTTTTAATATTAATTAAGAAACGATATGTAAATCAATTAACAATGATAACAATTCACCCTTTGTGATTAGAATATCAATTTGTTTGTTTGTTGATATTGTTTATATTACGATTTTTTGTTTATATCGGATAAAGCCTGACATTTCAATTCCGCGTGTGTGGTATATCAAAACGGGTATTTTTTCATGAATTTCGTAAACATTTATAAACTTGTTGATATGCATGATTTACATATACAGTAAAATATATCAAGCGACTGGTAATCTTGATAATGGAGTATTAACCAGCATGAATAAACGCTCCATGATTAAACACAATGTGGGTTTATGAATAGCATACGAACCATCCATGTATCAACCAAATCACAGACACTCTAATCCGCACATTTTCAGCCATTTGACCTTTATCAGGCGTAAAAAAAAACGACAAATTTTTGTAAGCTAGGTACAATCCATGTTAATTCATCATAATACTGTTTTGAGAAGCAAAACATTATTACATGTATGATGAATTAACATGGATTGTACCTAGCTTGCAAAAATTTGTCGGTTTTTTTTTATTTTTTTGGTTTTTTTTTTACGCTTGATAAAGGCCACGTGGCTGACAATTTGCGGAGTAGAATATCTGTGCTTCTAATTGTTACATACTGCCCTTAGGAGGGCATAAATGATCACATTCGTGTATCAATTTTCGAAACCTTACACTCTTAACATTGCAAAGTTTATAATGTATGGGATAAACAATTGTTGAGTCGGATTTCATTCTCTTTCCTTTATCATTTGCAAGGGTGACCTCGAAATAAAACTTCGCTATTATTATTAAAGCTTTGATATATCAATATGTCAAGAAGCAACTTACTGTAAAATATCAATTTTCAGAAATATTTTCAATCACAATTTCACATCAACCAACGGGTAAAAACAAATCCATTCTAAGGCAGGCTATAACCACATGTCACTTCACATAGAGAAGATCCTTCGGAAATGGCTGATTAAATCTGTCATATGCATATCCTTCAGCATATCCATAAAACCGGATGTCGTTTATTCTTGTGTAATTCATCTAAAAGCTAAAGTCCGCCATTTTGAATGTACGTCTCGGCAACGTGATCACATAACCCTGTTAATCAAAGGACATATTTAAATACTGGTTTAAAGTTTTATAGACAATAATATTGTCCTCTATCCGTTCGTGATTGAATCGTGTCGTCATAATTAATTATAATTGAATAGCGGCGTGAAGAAATTATGTTTAAATTACATAGAAGAAGTGAAGGGACTAACAAAAAACAAAACTTATTGGATAGGTATAATCTGGAATGTATAATCCTAGTTGGTATTTATCTGATATGCCTGAATGTATTAAGCGAAATCATTATTTAAGTGGTTCCTGTGTATTTACAATTTACAGTTGTAAGACGATTTGTTTTGCTGTTTAAGACAACAAAGATCCTGAACTTGAATTTAAATGTATTATACACAAGTATATGCAAGTATAACTGGGGAAAGTGATTCGAACGCTTCTAGTGTTGAAATGAATGATTGTGACATGGATTTATAACTGGGGTGGCTAAACGATTTCATAATACGGTAAAAATCGGATTAGTCATGAAGCTAATCTACTGGAATATTTCATTCCTTGAATATTGTATTTGGTAAATGTTTTCTCGCACAACGAAAAGTGGTCTTTGTTCCTGGTTTTTACTGTCGGTCCAGTATTTCATAATATTGGCCTGCTTTTAATAATATTGACTTGCTCTTCATAATACTGGACTATGTTCAGTACAGTATGAAAAATAAAGTACTGTCAAGACAATGAACTGACGTCACAACATTGTTTTAATATTACAGATAAACTCAAGACTTGTGAGAGTGAGGCAAACAAAGTGAAACAGACCGTGATGTCGGTTGAGTCAAGTACCCAGGGTATGAGCGATATGTTTGAGGAAGTGAAGAATAGGGCAGATCAGGAGTTGAAATTGCCTAGGAGTGATACTTGTAAGCTGGATAAAAAAGTATCAAAGAAAGTGACAGAACTACAGAAGTCATTCAGAATTAGTGAACTCAGTGACTGATTTAAAGTGCAGATCAATGCAAGACAACTTAGTGTTTTCAGGAATACTAGAAAAGAGGGAGGAAATATGTGAAGAAGTTTTTGCGAGACTTCATGAAATCTAAATTGAAAATCTACGATGAGATTCCTCTTGAAAGGGTACACCGCGTAGGCACACCAGATGAGTCCGAACTAGACCGAGGAATATGGTTGCCAAATTCAGCTTCTTAAAGGATGGTGATTATGTCCGTCAGCGCGCTCCCCGTAAATTGAAGGGCACTAACATCTGGGTCAATGAGCAGTTCCCGCCAGATGTGGACGAAAGACGACGCAAGCTCTATCATATGATGAGGACAGCCAAGAAAGGAAAAAGCGCGTGAAACTCGTCGTAGACAAATTGTACATCAATGGTGAGCTACATGTACAAGAGCCCAGTGACACTCGTGAATCTGATCATTACAGGCGAACGAGGACCCATCCAACTCGCCCAACTCCAGATGCTACCGGAGCATGCGGGGAACCCGGCGATGACAGCAATCTTACAAACGATGAAATTCTTCATAATCATCTTTCAGTTTTAAATACTTTCGACATTCCTAAGAATCAGGATCAGTTTGAATTACCATACCTATATTGGATTCCGAAATTACGTAAAAATCCATACAACGATACATTGCTTAATTTTTCACCCACCTGGAGACGTCACCATTGCCGGTGAAGGGCTGCAAAATTTATGCTCAGCGCTTTCGGCCTTTGAGCAGGGAGGGATCTTTATTGTGCCACACCTGCTGAGACACATGGCCTCGGTTTTTGCGGTCTCATCTGAAGGACCGCCCCATTTAGTCGCCTCTTACGACAAGCAAGGGGTACTAAGGATCTATTCTAACATCCCGGATCCCCACGGGGCCCGAAAGGGGAAGTATCAATGTTGTTAAAAAGGGCCTTCAATAACTATTAATTTTTGCATTTAAATTAGAATTTTCAACTTTAGAAATGTGTTATTTTTACAACGTTTATACATTCAATCATGCAACAAAATTAGAGAAAGCTCTGGGAAAATTATCATTTTACGATTTACGATTTTTGAGCAAAATGAGCTGTAGTGCCTGTTTAAGAATCCATTCATTCATAAAATACGAAAAGCAAAGTTTTAGTAGATTCAAGGGTATTTTTCCAGATTCACACACTAATAATATTTCCAAGTGGTTTTGTGGTATGTGAAGTCGAGTCTAGACAAGTGAAAACTTTATTGAACATGTATATATGCATTCCAAAGTCTTCATCCTTGTGCGTAAAATTGTTCTACTAACTAATTTTGCTTACTATAGTAATTAAAATATCTTAATAAAAGAACGACTGCCTAATTAACTCTGTCCCGAGAAGATGTACAAAATGCATATCCGCCAATGCGGTCTGACCTCTTTTATTTCTTTCATCATTAAGAAAATCATACGCGTAATGTCAAAATGTGTACCTGGACGCTAAAGTTTTGAACAATGATATTTAAATCAATTTTTCGAAAAGATAGAAATTCACATGATGGCGGTGTAATTATATATATATATATATATATATATATATATATATATATGCATCTGATTCATTGCCTATTGATAAACGTCCTGATCTAGAACAAGCGCGAATCTAGAGGTGGTCGTGGTCGGACCCCCCCCCCCCCCCCTTGGAATTTCCAACTGAAAGAAAATATAGTCATCTTTTACCCTAGCATTGCGTTTAATATTGCATCATCAACTCTCTCGATCGATTTTATTCGTTCACTGGGGACGATTTCAAAATTCAAAGTCATGATATAATATGAAAATTACCGTAGCGCTATTTTGCATAGTCTGCTATCTGTAAAAATGTGAAAATTCTAGAGGCTTCGCCCTGGAACCAGGTCTCAGGTCCACAGCCTTTTGGAACCCCCCCCCCCCCCCCCCCCCCCCCCCCCGATGAAAGAAAAAAGCTGGATTCGCGCCTGTAGAACCTACAGATACTGAACGCATATGGGTAGAAATAGGTGACCTTACCTGTAATATTCTTCTATTTTGTGTATATCGTCCTCCAAACGCCGAAAATTCGTTTTGGACAAAATTCGAATTGTCCATTGAAAAGGCTGATGAATTATCAGATCAAATGATAGTGTTAGACAACGTAAATGTCAATTTCCTACATTCTCAAAGACACACTCAGTTCATAAAATCCTCCTAACTATTCCTTCGAAAACACAATCCAAGAAGCTACAAGAATCACGCATTACACGGGAACTCTCATAGACCTAGTTCTTGCTAGCGAAGTAACACCCGGGAATGTAATGAACTCAGGGACAATGGTCGTAGTTTTCACTTTAAATCACGCTCAATCTACTATCATTCTGTGAATCTATGACTCTTTGCTTATTAGAGCATGCAAATGTTTGGGCGAGACTTCTCATAGATTTCAATTTACTTTTGTTCTCAGTGACCAATCACATTGAAATAATTGAATAGTGCGATCATCCATAGTCATTTTTATTGAAAAATACGACCACTCATATATGTATCTTAATTATTCATAGAAGCCATTGGAAAACTAGAAAATCAATATTCAATATACTGAGCCACTTTTACAATGATGAATTTATACTTCATGTAGTATTACCCCAAAGCACAAAAATATCCTATGACATCAGTCAACCTTAATTTATATCTCACATAAATATAAGTGCGCACTTGTATTTATGCGAAATATAAATTATACCGTGCGGCCGTAATATTTTTTTTCAATCACAGAAATCACGTATATATCACTGTATTCATAATGAAAACATGTTAACACTGAAGAATTCAGCAATCGCAATGCAAATGCGTCTGGCCTCCAAGATGTCAAATGCGTCTGACCTCCAAGATGTCAGTAACTTCAGATAGTGGCTTAAGATGTTCTGTCCGATTTCACGGTCATCCGAGCAATTCAATCTATTGTGATACCCACCATTAAATAATTGTGATTTCTGTTGTTTGAGGAACGAATTAGACAGAAATCAATTTCTACTTGGTAATAATGAATAGATTATTCCGGATATTTAAAGTTTTCAATTCGAATACATTATAGGCATGTTCAGAGAGGTATACAAGTAGACAAATTTCTGGTCAAAACGGAATACATGTAATAGTGACGTTTTATGATGCGCATACGCATTTCGATGTTTTTGTCGAGGAAATTCGAAAGATCGGACAATATGAATTAGCACGAGGAGGTAATCACAAAACAATATGACTTTAATTTAGTTACATGCATATTGACTATTGCAGATAAGTTCGGTGATTGCAGACCGAGGTTTGGTAATCAAGCCAGGACCATATTTTCACGTTATATTCATTTTACATTATTATTATTATTATCATCATCATTATTACGAAGTATTTATAAAGCGCATTATCTAACATTACAACTATTACTCTAAGAGTTTTACAACATGCATAAAACATAATATATCACATAAAACAAAACAAAGTTACACATAAAATGTTAAATGGGGTATTTTAAACAAATATTAAATTTAATACCACCAAGACAAATAAGAAGACTAACATAGTTCATTTAAACATTCTTTAAATTTTCACATCACATATACATCACACTTCACCTTTTTTTCTCATACTTCTAAAAACAAAACAAACAAAAAAAAAACATAAAACAAAAAACAAAAAAAAAACAAATACAAAAAAACAAAACAAAACAAAAAAAAAAAAACAAACACCTCTGATACATGTAAAATATACTCATAACTTAAAATCACAATCATAAACATAAGTTTTAATAGTAATTCGTACAAGGTGAAAGACAGTTAAGAATCTTGATATGCCAGTCTAAATAAATAGATGTGTTTTGAGAGATTTCCTGAAAGCACAGATAGATTGTTCATTTAACAAATGACTGGACAAGTTGTTCCATGGTGTGGCAGCTGATTTGTCAAAACGCCTCTCGCCGTACGTCTTGGTGCGAATACGAGGTTGCATTAGTAACACACAGTTCTCTGATCGCAGCGAACGTGTTGGTTGGTAGACATGAATCAAGTCTAGTAAATAAGATGGTGCACTGCCATGGAGACTTTTAAAACATACCTCAGAATTTTATACTGGCATCGGTAGTGCACAGGTAGCCAATGAAGAGTAACAAGTGTGAGAGTGATCTGATCATGTTTCTTAGTTCTAGATATAACACGAGCTGCTGTGTTCTGAACACGTTGTAATTTATTTGTTTTGTTGGCTGGCAGTTCGTATAACATCGCATTTCCGTAGTCTAATCTTGGAGTGAATAGTGAATCTATTAAAGTGACTGGAAGTTACTACAAAGACAGGTCTAGTACATGTGTGTTTTTAAGGAGAAAACATTATAATACTGTTGATAGTATGATGCTGTAGTACATAGGTATTTTTAAAAAAAGAAAGTACTGTTTATCTAACACTGCAACGCTCTCATTATCTTGAACAATTTCTGTCACATAGAACAGATACATTCTACAGTACAATGTTGTAAGTATGTTATAATACGATACTGTGAGTATCCTGGACAATTTCTGTCGCATAGAACAGATACATGTTATAATATGATACTGTAAGTATTTGGGAAAATTTCTGTTGCATAGAACAGATACATGTTGCAATACACTATTGTATGTATCGTGAACAATTTCTATTACGTAGCACAGATACATGTTAAACTACACTATTGTAAGTATCCTGGACAATTTCTGTCATACAGAGCATATACTTGTTATAATACAATGCTAGAGGTATTGTGGACAATTTCTGTCACATAGAACAGATATATGTTACACAACAATATTGCAAATAGCCTAGACAATTTCTGTCACAGAACAGATACTTGTTATAATACAATACTGTTAGTATCCTGGGCAAGTTCTGTCACATAGAACAGATACTTGTTACAATACACTATTACAAATATTAATGTATAATTTCTGTGACATAAAACAGATACATGTTAAACTACACTATTGTAAGTATCCTGGACAATTTCTGTCACACAGAACACATACATGCTATATATATTATAACATGCATCCGTTCTTTTTGACAGATATTGTTCAGGCTATTTGCATTATTGTACTGTAGCATGTATGTGTTCTATGTAACAGAAATTGTCCAGGATACTTACAATATTGTAATGTAATATGTATCTGTTCTTTGTGACAGAAATTATCCAGAATACTTACAGTATTGTAGTGAAACGAGTTACCCACTTTAAAATTTTAAGTTAATCCAATATGTAAATGCTGTTATGCTATAGTACATTGCAGTGTTACAACATTAAAGCTGCTACGTGTCGTTGTTAGTCCATTTAGTGTGTTATATTAATTTATTATACTGATGTTGCATCACAACTGAATGGGCTTTAAAGAAGAATCTTAATTTCAGGAATACTGGATGCTCGTTGACTTCTTCACAAGTTCCGTCATGCATCATACTTCATCACAGTCAAAGGGGGAATCTTCCTCGCGCCGATATGTAAGAAAATTTGTCAGTTTACTTTCGGAAGGTCGGTGGTCTCTTCCCGGGTACATTGTATCTGGGTTCTCTTCTCCACCAATAAAAAACTGGACGCCACCAGATGATTGAAAAATTGTTGAGTGTGGCGGAAAACAATGATTAATCAATCATTTAACTGAGCAACATAACAAACACACGTACAAGTATATACCTGTACATACAATATAAATGCTATTAACCAACCCACTAATTTTGAACCTTTGACCGCACCCCGACAGTATGTCGTTTATGAAACGACAGAAGTAGGGCACGCGGACATTTGTACATTTTATCGTTTCTTTTTCCTACAGACAACACCATTATAGAAACATGTGTATGTATTTTACAATATCATTCATTATTTTACTTTTCAAAACTAACTGAACCAAATATTCATCAGTATATATATATATATATATATATATATATATATATATATATATATATATATATAATTTTCTCCCTAATATCTATCAGTACTTTTAAAATCAACCTGTGAAGTGAACTTACCCCCCTCCCCCAAAATCCATATTTCGTATGCAATAATTTAATAAGTTGCACTTTTAGTAGATAATCTCATTATATTCTCTTTGGATACATATATTTGGTATACATGTAGTTAATTTATAAGTTTCTTTATTGACAAACGCAAGTCCATATCGTGTTTCTTTCACCATGTATGTGAGGTGAAGCTGCATTTTATATGCATTTTACGAGGTGTTGCTAAAACACGGAACGAAACGGAATTTAAGATTAAAATGATTAACGTGGCTTAAATGACACCTAAAACCGGACAAATACGCTTTATTGTAATTAAAATATGACTTTAAGGAATTCATTTACAAGTGGTTAAACAAATTCATCTTAATATTCTGCACCATAGATTGGTTAAGTTCAGTTAAATGTTTGTATAAGTTTACAATACATTTTACAATTTTGTAATTTCGGCATTGACATTAAGTGGTGTTGGTGAGCAGCGAGGTTTATAAGTCCCCGACCTCTTGTAGCAATATGTCTTTAATGTACATACATGTATATTATATTTACACATAATACAGTTTAGGTGTGTATTTACAACAGGGACTGTGTATAAAACAAAGATATATAAAACAACGATAATTAATGATTTTATCAAGTCAACAGGTTAAACATCTTGTGCTTGATTTGTTACTTTTTAGTTAACAGAGATTGAGTGACCGCAACACTCCAATACTAGATATATGATAACTTCTAACAGCTTATTTCTAATACATCTACTGGTATCTTTTTATATAGATCAATAATGAAATGACCTTTTAATTCAATTCCAACATAAATTCTCTGTTAGCCTTTAAGTTATTTCATATATCATGAAATAAATCTGTTAATTGTTCATAGGTCATAAACTTCATCTTAGTATACATTGATTCTTTTTCATGTACAAACTTTCACTTGGCGTAAATCGATCCAAAATGAAGCAAACCTTGTATAGAGACCGGAGTTGTTCGCTTTGAAATTTATGTTATAGATATATATGTATAATATACCAGGGGTTAAGCAAAAATCAAATCCAAGATAGTTATCTTAAAATTATGTAGTTCGATTAACAGTAAATTCGAATTGAAAAGGCTATGTTTGGGGGAATTTTTTTGTTTTGAAAATTGTTATATTTTTCAATTGGGGGGGGGGGGGGGGGGTAGGGGAGTCAAAACCTCTTATTCATTGGTTAGGTTTATAAAATCGTTTCCTATGGTAGCAGCCAGAAAAAAAAATGTATTAAAAATTTGAAATCTTTTCATGTGTCATGCCCATCCCCATCTAGATGCAACTCCTTTTCACTTTTTTTTTTAACAAATGTAACTTGCAAACGTCCCATCACCTAGTCTTTTAAGCATTCCATTATGGCGTCTATATACTCGGAAGGTCTCGGGTACTAGCCTATGGTCAGTATTTGTTGCTACAAACGCTTGACTCGAACGCTTTAAAACTGTGTCATACAAATGTTTGAATTACGCGAGGTGCTTCCGAAATGGTAGGTTTTGTGATACTGTTATGCACTACCTTTTAACAGAATTCCGATTTGAATAAGTTTAAAAAACTACGAAACAAAGTCAACAATGAAAAAAAAGTACCTAAAAACTATTATAATAATATAGAAGTCAATCTTACCAACGCAAGTATCCGAAGTTCTAAAATTTATTGGAAACTTTTAAAAGATATATCATAAACCCTGGACCAAAATACCACCGCTTTAGGATATTAAAGAAGATGGTGACGTGTATGTTATATACAGCAATATCGACAAAGTTGAAGCATTTGATATTTTGCGTCAATTTCGTCATTACATGACGATGAACCTATACACTGCTTTTATTTTCTAATAGTATATTCAATAGTATTGATATTTGTAGAGCAAGATAATTGACATAATTTCTATTCTCCAGGTCCAAAAGGCTGTAGGTTCAGATAAAATAAGCCATAAAATGTTAAAGGCTACACAGTTTTTTAGCGTCTCAATTCCATTATGTATTCTGTTCAATCGGTCTTTAAAAGAATTTGCATTTCCTAAACAATGGAAGGTAGCTAACGTACGTCCTCTATGTCCCATTGGTATTATCAAATTATAGACCTGTATCATTGTTAAGTTGTGTTAGTAAAGTTATGGGCGTGTTATTTTTAATTTTATAATTATTTTCACTCAAATGATATTTTTTTTTTTACAAATACCAAGCTGAATTTTTACTTGGTCATTCAACTTATTGAAACATATGATTACACAGCGAAATCCATAGATGAGGACAACTTTTCTTGTATGGTATTTTGTGATTTGTCAAAAGCTTTTGATTGTATATGGTACAAGGGAATTCTCTTTAAGCAACAAACTTATGGAGTGAGTGGTAACTTATTACAATGGTTTCAAAGTTATTTAAATTTTATAAGGGTGTTACAAAGAAACACAATGTCTAATTCCAAACCTTTATATGCTGGAGTCCGTCAAGGGTCTGTATTAAGTCCTTTTTTATCACTGATATAAGGTAATGATGTTGCTGACATCATGTCAAGCCTATGTAGGCTTTATGTTGATGATAATTCTTTGCAGAATTGTTCTACCAATATCTATGAAATCTGCTGCGGATTTAATGATTTACATGGATTCATTTTGAACTTTGGTCTTAACAATGATTTTTGAATTTTTATCCTTCAACAACAAAAGCTATCTTCTTTAATGCAAAGAAAGACACATATTTCCCTTGGCTAAATGTTCAAAACGGCAACTTAGATTTCGTGTCAACACACAATACCTAGGTATCATTTTTTTCACAATATTTCACATGGTTTACTTACATTGATTCGCTATAAGCCAATGTTTATAAGAAACTAGGACAATTTTTTTAAAAAAAACATCCAGTTCAAGGTTAGTTCTGAAACTTTACCTATTTTATATACTACTTTCATTAGCCCTCCGCTGAAATATGCTTCTGAAGTACGGGGTGGGTGTTCATAACAAGATTCTGAAAAACTTGAAAAATTACAGTTAGCAGCAACAAGACTATTCAATGGTCTAACTTCATTGGCAACAAAGGAATCTCTTTATTTCGAAACTGGGTAGGAACCACTTTTTGTTAGAAAAATTACAAAATTCAGAGTAATTATGCATAAGATCTATCACAATATGTACCCGAGTATCTGGAAGAAATACACTAAGCATTCGTTCACATGAATCAAATCACGTTACTAGACAATTGCGTAATTGTTGCATCCCTAAATACAGATTAAACATCTATAAATCATCTTTTCTAACTAGGGCAATACGTGAATGGAATTCCTTGTCCCTAGAAATAAAACAATCCACACCAATGAATTCGTTTAAAAACTGCTTACAGCTCAAAAATACCCCCCCCCCCTGCTCCATCTTTTTTTCTCTTTCGGAAAATGTTATTGGAATGCGATTCATACGAGGCTGAGACACAACTGTGTATTGAATATTAATTTATTTAGATGCAACATCATTGGCAGTCTTTGTTCACTTGTATTAAAACAGAACATACCTACCATTTCTTTTTCTCATGTGCGAAATACACCGCTCCAAGAAAAGATTTATTCAATGATATTTTTAGAAGGAATAATTTAAATATATCGTAGACAAGCATGTTTTAGTATGGATAGATCATTCAACCAGTACCAAAGAAATGGACATTTATTTTTCAATGTCATTTATTCGTAAAGAAATCTAGTCGGGTTTTTTTTTTTAGGTAATATTATATTGCAATTAATTTTTTACGTACTACATGTAAATTATATTGTGTTTTGTATGTGCATATCTACTTACATAATTTATTACTTAATTGCTTTATGCAATCAAATCATATTTTGACGTTTGACATCATTGTGTTTATAACACTGCGACATTTAACTCTGGACACAACAAAGTCCAGACCTTTTGCTAAAGGTTTTGTGAAAAATCAAAGTGCATGTTGTGGATTTTTTTAGCAGTATGTCATAGTCCAAAGTTGAACTCACACATCCTTGTAGACTAATAGATATCAGCCTCCAAAGACAAAAATCCTATAGGAGAATGGCACGATTTCAAATCCTACAAAATTCCTATCATCCTATGGGAGAAAAATCCTAATAAATTCATAATTTTCAATAGGATAATTAATCCTATATAAAGTGTGTTTGGAAGAAATCTTCTATTTGATACTTAGTAGGCTAAAATGTTCCACGTATTTAATACCACTCCTATGTAATATTAAATACATGGAACATTTTATCATACCTACGTACTATATACGCGAGTTCTTCTGATTGGACTGTAAAACGTATAAAATGCATAACAAAAAAGCAACTTGACGCAAGCGTCAAAGGTATCAGGCCGCAGATGTGAAGAAATTCTTTTTTTTCCAAATTATTATTTCTTTTTATCAGATCGGACCATATTGACGATATTATTTTGTGCATCCTTACAAGATGATTGATTGATTAAATATTGTTTAACGTCCCGCTCGAGAATCTTTCACTCATATGGAGACATCACCATTGCCGTGAAGGGCTGCAAATTTAGGCCTATGATCGGCGCTTATGACCTTTGAGCAGGGAGGGATCTTTTACGTGCCACACCTCGGTTTTTGCGGTCTCATCCGAAGGACCGCCCCATTTAGTCGCCTCTTATGACAAGCAAGGGGTACTGAGGATCTATTCTAACAACCCGGATCCCCACAGGGTCCTTACAAGATGAAAAGTTAATTGTGAAGTAATACTTAAAGTAAGACGTCAGCAAAATTAGTTAGTAAAGACAGTAATTATTTTACGCAGAAAGTAAACGACTGTACAAAACATGTATATAGGTTTGAAGTTTTTACTTATCTAGACTCGACTCCCTTTCTCACTTCAAGACCACTTAGATAGATTACTAATAATGTAAATCCGCAAAACTAACCTTGAATCAACAAAACGCTGTACTCTGTTTTTGTATTTCATGAGCAAATAGTGATAGAAATGAAATGAATTGGAAGACATGCACGAAGATTGTGAGGAGAAGCTTAGAAACCTTCTACAGAGAAAACTAAGGATTGATTATAATGTATCGTTTGAAAGAGTTCACAGATTAGGAAAATACAGGGAATATGCAGAAAGACATCGGAATATTGTGGCGAAATTTTCTTTCTTTAAGGACAGGGAACATGTCGGACGCTTGGCTCCCCGCCGATTAAAAGGATCCCGTTGTCGGGTCAACGAACAATACCCTGCGGAGATAGAAGAATGACGGAAGAAACTCTATCCATGAGACAGGCAAGGGCTGACAATCGTTGCGTGAAGCTGGTCAGAGACGTCCTGTATATAGACGGTGATGTGTATACGCCAGAAAACCGGCAGACGCAACCTGAACGTTCCGAGCACCGAACACGTAGATCCACCC
Organism: Ostrea denselamellosa; assembly: GCA_024699665.1. Taxonomy (NCBI): domain Eukaryota; kingdom Metazoa; phylum Mollusca; class Bivalvia; order Ostreida; family Ostreidae; genus Ostrea; species Ostrea denselamellosa. Next base: position 7,477,258 of record JAMZEH010000018.1, read on the forward strand.
ACCAATCAGCGAACCCTGGATCCGCCGGGAGCAATCGTCCGTTCGAGATGAAACAATCAACGAAGCGAGCGCGTCAAGGCTCAACACCTGATCGAGATTGACACGCCGGAGAACAGACGTCCAGACTAAAGTTTCTTTTTATAAATGTGTGCGGCGTGAAAAATAAACTAAACTATGCCGAATTCAACGAACTTATTCGCAGTTTTGATATATTGGGACTCGCTGAAATAATGACTGATGAATCGGACACTCAAGATCTTCAAATATCCGGTTTTGTTACATCCTTCAAAAATCGGACGAAATTATCGAACATTAGATCTGGGGGCATTATGATTGCATTTAAGAATGAGATTGTGAAATATGTAAATATTATTGATACTGCTTGTAAATATGTTTTTTTGGTGCAAGGTGAACAAAGCAGTCCTTAATACTGATGAGGATGCCTTATTTGGTGTGGTTTATATTCCCCCTGAGGGAAGTAGATATTCTTCAAATGATTGGGTTTTTTTAAATAGAACACGAATTAATTACATTGTCGAATAATATGAAATATGTATGTCTTTTGGGAGATTTTAATTCTCGAACAAGTCACCTTGATGATTTCTTTATCCCAGATAATTATTTGTCGCATGTTAAACAGTATACTGATTCTTTCGAATACGATGTTGAAACCCGCTCACTCATTTTTGAGAAATTGAAATACCTTTAAAAAGACCCGTTAAAGACACTGTAGTAAACAATTTTGGATTTAAACTTGTTGAATTTTGTCGGAATAATGAATTGTACATTGTAAACAGCCGTGTCGGAAGAGATGAATTTGTTGGTAATACTACATGCAGAGGCTGTAGTACCGTTGGTTATGTTTTAACACGTATATATTTTTTCAAACTTTTTCATGACTTTGACATTATTGAATTTTGTAACCTTTTTTCTGATGTCCATAATCCCGTGTGTTTTTCTTTAAATTGCTGTCCAAGAGAGGCTAAATATAACTGTACAGGTGTAAACCAACCAAGTGTGAAATTATGGTACACTGAAAAAGCAGTCGAGTTTTGTAACGGTATTAATAGAGAAGAAGTAAATGTTATCGATAGCTATCTAGATGATTTATCCGCAAAACCTAGTGTTTGTAAAGCAAATATCAATAAAGTAGCCAATGATATAAGTAATCTATTTGTAAGAACAGCGAAAAAAAAAACTTTTGGAGTTACAAAATATATAGGATCGTCTATATACGAATCACGATGTTAACCCTGGTTTAATAAAGACTGTAAAACAGCTAGACGGAAATTTCATTTAGAGAAACGGATCAATAACCGACACAAAACTCAAGAAAACAAGGAACATCTCAGGGCTATGAGTAAAGAATATAAACATGTAATGGATAACTGTATTAGAAATTTTAGTAAGGAAATAACACGTAAACTTAGTCAACTACAAACTACCAATTCTAAAGAGTATTGGAAAATTTTAAATTCTTCTAAAAAATAATGCGATGTTGATATTAATGAAATGTTTCGATATCAATGCTGGTGATTGTGATGAGGAACCAGGTGAATTTGAATTTTCTATTAATGATGAGGATATAGCAGATGATTTTCTTAATGGTGTGATTACAGAGGACGAAATTAAATGTGCCGTCAGAAAACTTAGAAATGGTAAAGCTCCGGGTTACGATAGTGTGGTTAATGAGCATATCACATCCACGTTGTCAATATTTTTACCTTGGTATAAAAAGTTTTTCAATTTAATATTTGAAAATGGATTTGTCCCAGATGAATGGTTAATTGGAATAATCAAACCTCTATATAAAAATAAAGGTGATCCGACATCACCAGAAAATTATCGTCCCATTACTTTGTTAAGTTGTTTGGGCAAATTATTTACATGCATTTTATATAACCGCCTGGAATCTTATGCAACAGAAGTAAATCTAATTAATGAAACCAGACCGGTTTTAGGAAAGATCATTCTACTTTAGACCATGTTCTTTCAATACAATTTCTGTCACAATTTTTCATGAATAGAAAGAAGACAATGTTTTGTGCTTTTGAAGATTTTAAGCAGGTCTTTGATGCCGTGTGAAGAAACGGTCTTTGGAATAAGTTAATTGTAAATGATATTAAAGGGAAGTGTTTTACTTATATAAAAAATATGTAATGAGGGATTAAATCATTTATTAAAATGAATGGTATGTCCAGTGACTTTTTTTTTTTTTTTTTTTACATGTAATGTTGGTGTACGACAGGGAGAAAATGTATCTCCGTTTTTGTTCTCTTTATACATTAATGAACTTTTTTTGCAAGAGAATAGGATAGTTGGGCTTCAAAGTGTCTCTGAATCAATTGAAAAGGAATTAATTATCTTTCTAAAAATAATGATTTTATTATATGCTGATGACACAGTTATATTAGCTGAATCTGCTGAAGATTTACAACTTGCATTGAATGAATTTTTCATATATTGTACACAGTGGAAATTGAATGTTAATGTTGAAAAAACTAAGATTATGATTTTTTCTAAGAGTCCTACGATGAATAAATGTTTTATTACAATGGTAATATCATTGAGAATGTTAAGGAATTCAAATACCTAGGCATATTATTTTCGAGATCAGGCTCTTTTTGCAAAGCTAAAAAAGCATCTCTGCGAACAAGCACAGAAAGCTATGTATGGTGTTATAGGGAAAATTAGACAATTCAAATTACCAGTTAAATACCAACTTGATCTCTTTGACAAAGTAATTTTACCTGAATTAACTTAGGGATGCGAAATTTGGGGATATGAGAATTTACAAATTACAGAAACCCTACATTTAAAATTTTTGAAACATATTTTCCGTTTAAAAAGTTTCACACCATCATATATGGTTTCTGGTGAAACAAGACGTTTTCCTATATATATTAATGTGTACACTAGAATGATTTCTTACTGGGCGAAATTAATTTCTGGCAACGAAAATAAAATTGTATATATTCTTTACAAATATTTAAAATCACAGTACAGTAATGGGTCATTTAAAAATTTATGGCTTGCTTTTATCAACAGAATTTTAAATACATGTGGTTTTTCTAATATATGGTATGAACAAGGTATTGTGAATGAAAAATGTATAACGAACGTTGTAAGACAACGTCTTAAGGATCAATTTACCCAGACTTGGCCAAGTGATGTTTTTAATTCTTCCAAAGGTACCATTTATAGACTCTTCAAAACAAAATTTGGTCCTGAAATTTATCTTGAGAATCTACCTGTGAAATTTCGCACTACTAACCATCACCTCCCAGTTGAGACTGGCCGATGTTTAATGTACCATATAATGAACGATTGTGTGTACTATGCAATGAAGCCAAAATAGGAGATGAATATCATTATTTATTAGAATGCATTTCTTTATCTGATATTAGAAAAATTATCTTCAGCGCAAGTACTGTACAAGACCAAATATTATGAAATTTAATGAAATTATATCTACTTGCAATGCCAAAAAAAAATATGAAGAAACTGTGTATCTTTATTTCTAAAATATACAACATTGTCTGTTCTCCATGACACAAATTTATTTTCTGTTGTATTTACACATGCCTATTTATGTATGTGTATATATATATATATATATATATATATATATATATATATATATATATATATTATTAGTTTTATTTGCATACCTACATTCACACCTCTGTCGTTGCTACTTATTATGTTTAACTATTGTATTGTACCTCATGTACCACTTGCATATTGTGGTTTCAGTGAATAAAAAAATAAAAATAAAAAAAAAATAAAGAACCCGAAACAAACGTAGTACAATTTGACAACTATAATGCTTATTAAATTTATATACGCTTGATTTATCTATCTAGGGATTATACAAATCAAACGCTAAAATTAAAATATCATTAATTCCAAACTAAATACTTACATTACAGTAATTTTTGGAAGAAATCGTAAAAAAATACATTTACGTTAATCTCGCATGTGCATTTTAAAAACCCATATCTGGACTGACCGCGCTCTTTCACGGCCTGTAATAACCGCACGGTTCTGATTAACGGATAAATACCGAGTTAAACAAACGGGAGACGCATGAGAAACTGAAGAACTTTTTTTCCTTTTTTTAAAGTTAAACGAACGGACTTGTACTGGACATGCGACTGACAAAACTGGTATAAATCGAAAGTGGGAAATGATATCCTTTTAGACTTTTTACCCTCGCCAACATATTTCCGTGCCTCCAAAATGAAGTTCTATAAATGTTGGAATGTTGGAAGGATAAAGGCGGAGCACAAGGGAAAAGCTGTAAATATGGATTACCAATTGAAGATATCTTTAATTGTTTTATGATATCTTTATTCCTTTGCTGTACGCAACAAATTCAGTTAAAAACCTCTTCAAATAATTGTTTATTCAAATCTGAATTATTGCGCGCACTAATTGAATTGATGGTGCATTAATTGTTCTGCTGAATAAAACTATGCAGTTAGAGAAATCTTCAACATATCTACAGCGGAATGATTGATTTATCTCATTGAATCGTTGCCCCCTTTGAAAGAATAGATGTTCGCAATAATTCTTTATACAAAAGAATTGTACATAATATAATGATAAGATAGCTTCAATTGAATATTGAGGAGATCATTAATTTATTTATACCGAGCTCCAAATTAAATTCTGTGAGAGATAATAGTTTTCATCATCTGAATTATTGCTAAATCAATTTCTATTCTCAACAATTGAATTAATACGCACATGAATTCAGTTATTACCAGCAATAATTGAATTAATGGTATCTTTAAACAATTGAAAATGTCTTCAGTTGTTTAAGTTCATGTCCTACAGTTCATACAAGACACCTATCTCCTCCCTCTATCACTGACGATGCTGGGGAACAGTAGACCGCCCAAGATTCACAGATAGAAAGCCCGTCTGAATCTGGAGAGGAAAACGTGAAGAAAAATGTCCATCGGACATTAACGGATGCAAACTTGACAAGTAGAGGAAAAGAAACGAATGAGTTCCGCGTAAAGCTCACAATAACCGTACACATAACCACCCTACACTAAGTGACCCTCATAGTCCGTGGCGTCTGTTTCAAGTTTTGAACATGCTCAAAACTTTCCACCTGATAGACCTGATTCCGCCGTACAAGGAATACATTGGCCGAAAGAGAAACGGACAAGAAACAGTAAGGAACGGCGACGAACGGATTGACAATTTTGTTATCCGTTGGACATCTGTTAGCGTTATCTGGTGAGGGGGGACTGCTGCTAACTCGAATTTCCAAAATGAGACTGATCACGTTACACTCATTGACATGGCTGATTTATCTCATGAAATTGACCTCATTGACACTTTCCATTTTGACCTTACTGGTAATTCACCAGTTATGAATGAGATCTAAAAGCCATTTAACAGTGAATCTCTGCCGAATTTTAGTGACGATGATGGTGTCAATCTACAAATGGACCAGAGCAAGGATACCCTCAGCCGACAGCAGTTACTTTCCTCTATAATTGCCCAGCTTAGTAAGAGAGCGTTTCGACTAGAAGAGACCGCCAACGTCTGATAATGCGACTGCTTGAAAGACGACATCCTTGTGTAAAAATGGCGTGTCTTCACCAGATACTGTGTAAAGGTTTTTTTCAGCGGTGTAAGCTTTGCAGATTTTCTATCTCGTAGGATTACGAATAATTTTAGCTGAATACATTTCTGCGGACATGGAGTTCCAAACCATAAAATTTGTTAAGCAATGTAGTGTTAATTACTTGGATATAAAACATTTTATACATGTACCGTCGTCAGAAATAAGTGACATAAAAACAGCATATTACCTCCCAAGCTGAAGAGTGGTACGCGAATCTTTAACAATAAATCCAAATGCTATACAGAGTTATCTGTATTGTGAAAATACGTATTAAGAATGCAGACATATTTGAATCAAATCTAACTGTTAACAATTTGCTGAAATTATAGCAAATCCCTAACATAGCCAGAATTTCATTGTTTATTTGGTTCAAAGTCTTACAATTCAGTTTGATAAATCTTGAAATAAAGCCAATAATTATATATGTCACTTACTGGGTTCCATTTCATTTGTTTGGTCTAGAAGTCATGTAATTTGTCAGTATATTAACAAGAAAGCTTATTGACACAGCGCCCAGCTTCTTGGTAACTATCAAAACTATGTAAAGTGAAAAATTCAAGATAACGAATAGTGATCAATCTTATAAAAGCCATTATGAGTACAAAATAACAGTACGGCAAAAACAGACCCTTGGATATACCAGAGGTGGAGTCAAGTGCCTAGGAGGCTTAAGCATCCGTGTTTATTATCAAAACTATGCAAAGCAAATCATATAGAAACTTTCAGGTTTTACGTAGAAGCTTATTTTTCCCCTGCATTTAGTCCTTTATTATAGTTTATTCTGGAGAGATAAATGTTCACATTTTTATAATATTCCAATGCATTAGATAGTATCATGCGGATAAAAAGTATAAGGGGAATATTAGAATCACTCATTTAAGTATCATCTATCCTTCTGTGTTAGTAAACCAGAAGTGATAAAAAAAATAGTCTAACATATGAATATGTTTGTGCTCCAGCTGACAAAGCTTCCAACAACATTCACTTTGTTTGTAAGGCTCATTATTACAACAAAATCATTAGTAAAAAGATAACTGCATAAATATGTGCAAGCATTGAGGTGTACGTCATGTACATATATCTAATCATGTACATAGAATCTAATTAGTTTCCCAGAAAACCCCTCAGCTTTAATTTTAAGTTTTGTTTGGGTTGGGGTTTTTTTTTTGGTCTTTTATATATATATATATATATATATATATATATATATATATATATATATGTATATATATATATAATTTTGTTATCAATCATTTCTGGGTCATATGGTATTTAGTACTCGGTAAACGTTCTAAAAATCGCCAGTCTGTGTTCAGTTTCACTTACAAAGTCCTCAACTATTTTTTTCTGGATTCAGTTCATCAGTCTCATTTTTATGAACATGCAATAAAAACAAATTGTTTGTTCGTATTTGGCTCATTGTTGATCTCAGTGATGTTTTCAATCTTTTCAAGGCGCTGAATGAGCGCTCACTGGTAGCGTTAGTTGCATGAAGTACCAAAATTAGTTTGAGAATTTTGAGGATCTCGGCAAACAGACTTTTTTCATTTGAATGTCTGAAAAATTCAACCACACTTGGAAAATCTGGCGTAAAGTCTTTTGGCAAAACAGTCTTGAACATTATAAGCTGGCAGTGAAGATAATTTGCCTTCAAATCTGTATCATATAGGGTCGTGACACAACTGAATTCTTCTTCAAATGTTTGACCTGTGCAAGCGTTAATTACGAGGTTTTCAAACCAAACTTGTTTGCTTGAAAGAAAATATTCCCTGGCTGATTTGGGGTACTACCGATCTCTGGTGTATGCCATTTTCCATGTACAACATGGGCCTTTTAAACTGGTATTTCTGAGATATCATCTGAAGAAGAAGAATCAATAAAGGAAGCAACCTTGACATGCTTGCCTGTTTCTTTGTTTGCAGTTTCCCCCAATTTACCTGTTTCAATAGACTCCTCATTTGTGTTATACTTTAAGAGTGGGGAAGGACTATCTTGTGATTGTTTTGGTTCAAATGAGCGATTAGGTTCCGAATCCTCAAAGGACAACCTCGAACGCTTTGAAAGAGGTTCCTCGTGCTTATGAATACAGGAAACAAAATGATGAGGTGTCCAACCATCTATTTTTGTAGCAATTGTTTGAGTCCATATGATGTGGATAGCATCCTGATATTCTTTAGCATCAGCACGGTCAAGAGGAACAATAAGCTGTTTATGATCTTGTCTGTTTACACCAGGGTTTTGCACCTCGAAGAAAATCGACATAATTGGTTTCTACAAAACGTTAGAGGCTACGAACATACGTAAAAGGCTTGAATAGTAACCTTTCTGGGTGTTTTTATTGTTTCCTTTTGTAACGAAGCAATCAAATCACCAGTAATTAAACATACTTCTGACGGGGAACTTTCAAAGACATATTGAAGTGAACATTTGTTTGTGGACATGATCACAAAAGTGTTTTCATTCGTGTAGCGCTTCAAGTTTGAAACAAGTTCAAACACATTTCCTACCCTCTTTTCCTTAAAATTGTTCTCATGTCTAAACACAGAAAAGAGAGTTCTGAATAAACAATTCCCATCACCATATATCTAAATCGGCAGCAGATAATATCGGTACAGGGTGTCGGGTTTATGAGCTTGTAAATTTTGTGGAAATTGATAAAAATGATCGATGACCAGCTTTTATTCTCTGTTACTAAATATAGTAACAATATGCAACTATGATTTTTGTGAGGATGACGAACGAGTCAAACAGATTAACATTATTAACAAATGTTCAAAATATGAATATACATGATCTCTGAAAGAGCAGGGATAGATAAGGAATTGTCTGAATTCTATATATAGATAACTGTTACATTTTCCCCACCAAAGATTGTTTTATAATGACTCCTGCCTTTGTTCATTTATTTTAATTTATAGCCGTTCTGTACTATTTTGAAAAGATGAAGGTAACGAACAGTGATCAATCTCATAACTTCTATAAACACGGACCTTTGGATATATCAGAGGTGGGAGCAGGTGCCTAGGAGGAGCTAGCACCATCTGTCGACATGTCACACCCGCAAATAGTCCAATATGCGGAGTAATCCGTAGTCAAAATCAGTGTACAAAGAAGTATGAAATTTGTTAGACAGCATCCAACACAATTTATCCAATAGATGATAAACATTCTCTAAATTAAAATCTGTCTATGTTCCTCTCTGGTAGATATAGGATAGACTTGAATCTGACAAGGCGGAGTTATCTCACTAATTCACAAGTTTTATCAAATTGAAACCAAGAATTCACGTAGTTGTCCATCAAATCATCTGAAAAAAAGATTATATATTCAATTATATGAAGGGGCCTGACTGCAAGTTTTTGTCTTGTTTCCATGGTAACATAACGAAATTTTAAAAATCCTACAATTTTACACTAGATTTGGGGTTTTCGGTTCAAAATACATATAAATTACAAGTTTCATTAAAATCTCAGACATGTCATTACAAAATTACAACCTTTCAGGATTTTCTTGGTTACTAACTCCGCATATATCCAATGCAACAGTACACCTACAAATCTATATTTGAGCTTATTTCATTGCCAGGAGGAAAATTGTAAGACAGCCTTCCTAAATACGAAAGGGAAACAGCTGTATATCATCGACCATGAATGCTGAAACAGCTGTATATCATCGACAATGAATGCTGAAACAGCTGTATATCATCGACAATGAATGCTGAAACAGCTGTATATCATCGACAATGAATGCTGAAACAGCTGTATATCATCGACAATGAATGCTGAAACAGCTGTATATCATCGACAATGAATGCTGAAACAGCTGTATATCATCGACAATGAATGCTGAAACAGCTGTATATCATCGACCATGAATGCTGATATATTTTTCATAAAAAAGCCAGACAAATTATTCTGCCGGTTACAGAGAATTGCTTTCAATAAAACAATCTCATGTGATGTACATTTAGATTTGTTCAAATCATGACCCCGAGATCGGGTCAAAAAAGAACTCTAATTTTTAAATATATATATATATATATATATATATATATATATATATATATGAGGTATGAGGAAAATATCTAAATTTAAGTTTTCTCAAGAGCCACAAGGGTAAAGCGTGTTGATATAAACTGAAAGCATAAAGTAACAGTGTCTATATAAACTGAAAGCAGATAGTAACAGTGTCGATTTAAGATTTGTTTAAATCATAACCTCCCGGATAGAGACACAGTTTACATTAGAAATTTCAAAATCTTCTCACGAAGAAGGATACACTATATCAAATCACAGCATAACGGGTCCATAGTAGGAGTCAAAGACTTAAACTGTTAGTGGTCGAGGCGTAGGAGTCAGTGTCTCTGTATAAGTAAGCCCCCCCCCCCTCCTGTTTGAGTGAGTCATATATCTCTGTATGAGTGAATCGTGTATCCTGTATTTGATATGAATGAGTCATGTACCTTGTATGATTGAGTTATGTATCCCTTTATGAGGAGTCCTGAGTCCCTGTATAAGTGAGTCATCCATTCTGTATGAGTGAGTCATAAGTCCCTGTATGAATGAGTCATGTATCCTGTATGAGTGAGTCATGTATCCTGTATGAGTGAGTCATGTATCCTGTATGAGTGAGTCATGTATCCTGTATGGATGAGTCATGTATCCTGTATGAGTGAGTCATGTATCCACTATGAGTGAGTGACGTATCCTGTATGAGTGAGTCATGTATCCACTATGAGTGAGTGACGTATCCTGTATGAGTGAGTCATGTATCCTGTATGAGTGAGTCATGTATCCTGTATGGATGAGTCATGTATCCTGTATGAGTGAGTCATGTATCCAGTATGAATGAGTCATGTATCCTGTATGAGTGAGTCATGTATCCTGTATGAGTGAGTCATGTATCCTGTATGAGTGAGTCATGTATCCACTATGAGTGAGTGACGTATCCTGTATGAGTGAGTCATGTATCCACTATGAGTGAGTGACGTATCCTGTATGAGTGAGTCATGTATTCTGTATGAGTGAGTCATGTATCCTGTATGAGTGAGTCATGTATTCTGTATGAGTGAGTCATGTATCCACTATGAGTGAGTGACGTATCCTGTATGAGTGAGTCATAAGTCCCTGTATGAGTGAGTCATGTATCCTGTATGAGTGAGTCATGTATCCACTATGAGTGAGTGACGTATCCTGTATGAGTGAGTCATAAGTCCCTGTATGAGTGAGTCATGTATCCTGTATGAGTGAGTCATGTATCCACTATGAGTGAGTGACGTATCCTGTATGAGTGAGTCATAAGTCCCTGTATGAGTGAGTCATGTATCCTGTATGAGTGAGTCATGTATTCTGTATGAGTGAGTCATGTATCCTGTATGAGTGAGTCATGTATCCAGTATGAGTGAGTCATGTATCCTGTATGAGTGAGTCATGTATCCTGTATGAATGAGTCATGTATCCTGTATGAGTGAGTCATGTATCCTGTATGAGTGAGTCATCCATTCTGTATGAGTGAGTGATGTATCCTGTATGAGTGAGTCATCCATTCTGTATGAGTGAGTGATGTATCCTGTATGAGTGAGTCATCCATTCTGTATGAGTGAGTGACGTATCCAGTATGAGTGATTCATCCATTCTGTATGAGTGAGTCATCCATTCTGTATGAGTGAGTGATGTATCCTGTATGAGTGAGTCATCCATTCTGTATGAGTGAGTGACGTATCCAGTATGAGTGATTCATCCATTCTGTATGAGTGAGTCATCCATCCTGTATGAGTGAGTCATGTATCCTGTATGAGTGAGTCATGTATCCTGTATGAGTGAGTCATGTATCCTGTATGAGTGAGTCATGTATCCAGTATGAGTGAGTCATGTATCCTGTATGAGTGAGTCATGTATTCTGTATGAGTGAGTCATGTATCCTGTATGAGTGAGTCATGTATCCAGTATGAGTGAGTCATGTATCCTGTATGAGTGAGTCATGTATCCTGTATGAATGAGTCATGTATCCTGTATGAGTGAGTCATGTATCCTGTATGAGTGAGTCATCCATTCTGTATGAGTGAGTGATGTATCCTGTATGAGTGAGTCATCCATTCTGTATGAGTGAGTGATGTATCCTGTATGAGTGAGTCATCCATTCTGTATGAGTGAGTGACGTATCCAGTATGAGTGATTCATCCATTCTGTATGAGTGAGTCATCCATTCTGTATGAGTGAGTGATGTATCCTGTATGAGTGAGTCATCCATTCTGTATGAGTGAGTGACGTATCCAGTATGAGTGATTCATCCATTCTGTATGAGTGAGTCATCCATCCTGTATGAGTGAGTCATGTATCCTGTATGAGTGAGTCATGTATCCTGTATGAGTGAGTCATGTATCCTGTATGAGTGAGTCATGTATCCAGTATGAGTGAGTCATGTATCCTGTATGAGTGAGTCATGTATCCTGTATGAGTGAGTCATGTATCCAGTATGAGTGAGTCATGTATCCTGTATGAGTGAGTCATGTATCCTGTATGAGTGAGTCATGTATCCAGTATGAGTGAGTCATGTATCCTGTATGAGTGAGTCATCCATTCTGTATGAGTGAGTCATGTATCCTGTATGAGTGAGTCATGTATCCTGTATGAGTGAGTTATGTATCCTGTATGAGTGAGTCATGTATCCAGTATGAGTGAGTCATGTATCCTGTATGAGTGAGTCATGTATCCTGTATGAGTGAGTCATGTATCCTGTATGAGTGAGTCATGTATCCAGTATGAGTGAGTCATGTATCCTGTATGAGTGAGTCATGTATCCAGTATGAGTGAGTCATGTATCCTGTATGAGTGAGTCATGTATCCTGTATGAGTGAGTCATGTATCCTGTATGAGTGAGTCATGTATCCAGTATGAGTGAGTCATCCATTCTGTATGAGTGAGTGACGTATCCTGTATGAGTGAGTCATGTATCCTGTATGAGTGAGTGATGTATCCTGTATGAGTGAGTCATCCATTCTGTATGAGTGAGTCATGTATCCAGTATGAGTGAGTCATCCATTCTGTATGAGTGAGTGACGTATCCTGTATGAGTGAGTCATGTATCCTGTATGAGTGAGTGATGTATCATGTATGAGTGAGTCATCCATTCTGTATGAGTGAGTGACGTATCCTGTATGAGTGAGTCATCCATTCTGTATAAGTGAGTCATGTATCCTGTATGAGTGAGTGATGTATCCTGTATGAGTGAGTCATCCATTCTGTATGAGTGAGTGACGTATCCTGTATGAGTGAGTCATCCATTCTGTATGAGTGAGTCATGTATCCTGTATGAGTGAGTGACGTATCCTGTATGAGTGAGTCATGTATCCTGTATGAGTGAGTCATGTATCCTGTATGAGTGAGTCATGTATCCTGTATGAGTGAGTCATGCGTCCCCGTATGAGTAAATCATGCGTTCCTCTATGAGTCAGGCGTCCCTATTTTATATGTACCTATATGAGAACGTCATGCGTCCCTATATGAGTGAGTTATTTATCGCATCATGAGCGAGTCTTGAGTATCTGTATGTGCGAGTTGTCTATTCTGTATGAGTGAGTCATGCATCCCTGTGTGAGTGAGTATTGTATCCCTTTATGAGTTAGTTCTGAGTCCCTGTATGAGTGAGTCATCCATTCTGTATAGGTGAGTCGTGCGTCGCTGTATGAGTGAGTTATGTATCCCTTATAAGTGAGCCCTGAGTCCCTGTGAGTCTGGTACCTGGTTACAGGGTAAGCGGTACGGTAATTTTCATATTATATGGTGACCTTGAATTTTGAATTCGCCCCAGTGAGCGAATAAAGTCGATCGAGAGAGTTGATGGAGCAATACTAGGGTGAAAAATGACTATATTTTCTTTCAGTTGGAAATTGCAGGGGGATCCTGAAGCACTCGACCCCCCCCCCCCCTCCCCTCTATATCCTCTCTTGTTCTAGATCAGGACGTCTATCAATAGGCAAGGCAATGAACCAGATGCATATATATAATTACACCGTCACCATGTGACGTTTCGAAAAATTTATTTAAATATTATTGTTCAAAACGTTAGCGCCCAGGTGCGTTTCTTTGAAACAAAAAATATCAAAATCTGATACAAAACCAGACACCCCCTCCCCCCGCCGACTCCCATCTAGATCCGTGCCTGAAGCATGTATGCATATATATATATATATATATATATATATATATATATATATATGTGTGTGTGTGTGTGTGTGTGTGTGTGTGTGTGTGTGTGTGTGTGTGTGTGTGTGTGTGTGAAGGGAGAGATGGGCGAGGAATTGATTTATACCTACCATTACTGTATTGCATACAATCCATGTAATTACAAACAATTGATGTATTCTAATAGCTAGTGCCTTGCATCGTCACGTGGTATTTTTTGCAATGCAGAGATCATTATAATTATTATCATTTAATTCTCTCTGCTTTGCATCAGGGTACACGGTGGTACTACTCTAGATGTTATATTATTACTGCATACATGAATCATAATAGGTAGCCAACCCTCCATATTGTTATATCATACTACATATACAAGTGTTGTATTTGTAATTAGATCATATATGTATTATGCCCATTTCGGCCCTAATTAGGAATAATAAATCATATCATATACTTTTTTAAGATATCAGTGACTATATATATATATATATATATATATATAATTATATATATATATATATATATATATATATATATATCACGTTGTATATCTCAACGCCTCTCGTGAAAGGCAGTGATTTCTGAAAAGTGGGGGGAGGGGACATATGAAAATATGTACACAGCCATTTTGGGTGCCAAATCTGGAGTTGAACTTACATTATTTTGTAAATATGTTGCGGAAGGGGCCTCTGCAAGATCTCACTTTTAAGGTATTATCTCATATACACTTTCTGATAAAGGAAAGAACAGTTAACGTCATCCTTCTGCGGTTGCAGAGGCGGATCCAGGAATTACCAATAGGGGTTGGATAATGAGTGCCGACTGCACGGGTTTTCTATACATTGACACATTATCACAGAGAATTTCACTACATATGGATAACCATTTACGCCTCAGGTCGGGGTCTAAATTTTCTTCAGTTTTAAAACACGTGGATCATGAAGTTACCTTTTTCCCTTCTTATTGATTAATTGCAACTTTAAGAACCGTTCTCAGCGATATCAGCGGTCAAGAAAAATATTGTTTTATTCCCTCTTTTTAAATCATGGAAGAGATTATCAAAATTATGAAAATAAGTTTACCTAGTCAAAGTAATAGAATAAATGAGATCCGCGTAATATTTGAATTAATATTTAAATTAGCTTCCGTTCAAGAGTCATTTTAGAACTTAATTTCATTTTCTTCTCTATCAGTGTTGAAGGGAAAAAAATTGATCAATGGGCAAAATCAAAAGAAGAAACTTTAGGTTCATTTCATATCTGATGTTGAATTTGCTGTAAGAAGACAGAAATATGTTCACATATGTTTTTTATATTTTGTAGAGTATTGCATAATTTGTTATAAACCACTGTTACATACATCTGATATTGGGGGGGGGGGGGGGGGGTTGGTTAATACCGAAAGTGCCAAGTCCTTTAGTTTAAAAAAAGATGATCTGTGTCGTGACACAAACACTAGTAATATACGACATCGACTTTTGGGGGAGTTTTGTTTCTTTGTTTTACGTCCCGTCGAGTATTTTGCACTCGCACATCACCACTTGTACATGAAGTACCACAAATTTTGACCTATGCTTAGTGCTCAGTGTCGGAGCAGTAAGTGTTCTTTAATGTGCAAACGCCTACCGTGACACGGGACCTCCGTTTTTTAGGTCATATCCGAAAGACCCGTGATTCTCATCTATAAATGTCAAGCGTTTGGCGAAGGAGCAATCACTGCCTAGTTTTACGTCTTAGGTTTGACGCGGCCATGGTAGTCTGGTCCAGATTTTGAAAAAAGAGGCTAGAAATGGGTTCTAACGGCAAATTATTATTATTTGGTCCAACATAACTTTTTAACCTAATTTGCGTATGCTGAATCCGAAAAAATATGTTGAACTTCATGAAAATGGCGTTAAATAGGTCAAAATGGCGATTCAAAATGGCGGTGTTGAAATTTGCAAAATTATCTATATGGCTTTATTTTAAAAAAGTTTATTGCAAATTAAAGCAATTTAAAGGCTTGTACTAAACTTATATGTGTCTGAAAAATAGAATAAATTGTTCAATGTTCGTTAAACAATTAAAATTGTGAAAAAAACGATTAGATCCCAATTAACTCATTTTTTCGCGACCGCATATTGACGCACAGTATATATATGCATTTTGATATGATATTTAATGCTTATTTCCTTCTAATTGTGCAAATTATTCAGTTAACGTATTGCATACTTTATGATATAAATGCACTTGAAATTCAACACAGTGTTCAATGGTTTTCACAATAGCGCGACCGACACAATCGAGGATCGAATTAACAAATGATTCTGACATAAGGTATAAAACTGATGGCCGAGGTTATAGGCTTGTCATATCTCACCACTCATTGATTAGAAATCATGACTGAACGATCACTTAAGCGAAGTTATCAAATAGATACAGATTTGTGTGTTATATGTCAGGAAAAAAAGACAGACACGTTAGAATTAAAAAGCAAAAAGTCTATCGAAACGTTGACCGAGAGGGCATCTCGTCGTAAGAAAGTTAAAGATGCCAGGAACTATGATGCCATTGACAGAATAGAAAAATTAAGTCCGAATGATAGAGTTCTATGTCATAGGAAATGCTATAGTGCATTTACTCACCCCAGACCAATTCAGTTAATGGAAAGAAAAGCATGTTTGCTTACAAACACATCTGATACAATCAACGTCGATACAGAGGATGATGTACCGTCTACGTCATCTTGCTCACACCCTTCTGCAGCAGCATCCCGAACTTTGCGAAATGCATCTACACCAATAGATTGGGAGTTATGCATATTTTGTCAACAACAAATTAAACAGAAGCTATTCAACATTACAACATTTTCTGTTAGCGACATGGTTCTTAAAAATGCAAAGTATGACAACATACTTCGTGTTAAGTTAGGAAACGTTAGCGATTTGATAGCTGCAGAGGGTAAGTACCATCTAAAATGCATGAATGCTTTTAAGTATGATACACAAAAAACAGAAAAGGAGTCAAAATGTGAAGATCTGGCCATGATATTTCTTGTTCGAGAACTGGAGTACGCAGCCAGCAAGTGCCAAATCTTACAGCTCTCTGATACATGGAACAGGTACTCCAAGTTGGTAGAAGAGGTAGGATCTGAAATGCCACAGTCTTTTATCACTCGTAGATCAACGTTTAAAGAAAATCTGCAAGCCAAGGTGCAGAATATCTTCCAGTTTCTTCGTCCCCTCGATAGAGCAGTATCTGAACGCGAAACTCTTTTAGTGCCCCATATTCTTTCTAAATCTCATTTTGGAGATATGTTTCATGATGACCAAGATACCATGGATGACGAATTACTCACTATGCCATGTTATAAACCTCCACACAACTCATTTCATGAACTGGTACATGTTGCACTAAGATTAAGATCAGACCTGCAAGATAGACCTGGTCACATGGGTTTAAATGTTTGTGAGGCTGATGCCGTAAGTTGTGTCCCAGATAGTATCCTCATGTTTCTGAATCTTCTTTATGGCGGACAAGAGGTCTTTGATTGTACTGATGGCAATGACAATCCAGATTGCAGCAGACAGAAGAAAATAGTGAGCGTAGCTCAGGATATTGTGTATGGGGTAAGTAATGGAAAAAAGTGGACTCCAAAGCATATTGGCCTTGCATGCACCTTGCATCAAATGACAAGGTCAAAACAGCTGTTAAACTTGTTTAATAGTGCTGGTCACACCCTGAGTTATAAAGATGTTCTGCGTGTTGACACTGGGCTTGCAGAGGAAAGCCTTCAGTCTATGGACGAAAGGACTGGACATTTCCTTCCCTCGAATTTAAAGCCAAGCGTTTTCACACACTTTACAGCTGACAATATTGATATTAGTGATTCAACACTGGATGGCAAGGAAACATTCCATGCAACGCAGATAGCATGTTGGCAACGAGGGTCGGGAAATGACATTAACCTTCAGCACATAAGTCCATCTTCAAATGAGACATTGAAGGTACCTCCTCAGATGGACAGTATTGTCATTTCCCCAATAGTAGAAGGAAAATCACAACCTCACTATCCCAGACCAGTTACGTTAGATATCTTCCAACCTTCTGACTCAGAGAATCAATTGTCCTCTCAAGAGTTTGCTAATGAATTGGCGTTTCATTTGCACAGACATAAGCAGAAAGTCCCAGCTAGTTGGTCAGGACATAATCAGTCTGTCAGTAGTAAAAACCCGGATCTCACACTTGTTGGTTACATGCCTATTGTACAAGCACCTGCTCATGAAATGGATACACTTAACACAGTTGTCCAGAAATGCATGCACATATCTGAGCATCTTGGTCAACGTCATACAGTTATCACAGTTGATCAAGCTTTGTACTTTAAGTTGATGGATTTAAAATGGTCAGTTCCTGAGTATAGAGACAGGCTTGTTCCAAGAATGGGTGGCTTACATATAGCTATGAATTTCATGAAATGTATAGGAGATCATATGAGAGGTTCTGGTTTGCATGAACTGTGGATGGAATGCGAGTTATTAGGACCTGTGGCTGCTGAAAATGTATTAGGTGGAAAGCACTACAGTCGTGGCATGAGAGCCCATAAAATTACTGCTCAAGCAATCTGGAAGATTTTACTGCCAGACTTTGTGTTATTTGTATCTACCAAAAATGTTGATCATTCGCAAACATTGAATGGCATCATGACTGAACAGCAAGACATACTTTCTAGCATTGACCAACTGCAAAATCCTGTTTTCAAAGAGTATTTTTCAAGTTTCAGACAGGAAATTGACAACCCAAATGTCCTGTTTTGGTGGTCATATTTGGACATGGTTTCTATCCTTTTAATGTTTACAAAGTCAGACAGAGATGGGCTTTGGGATTTATATTTGAAGTCTTTCCGTTCAATGCTCCCATGGTTCTTCCGATATGACCATACAAATTATGCTAGGTGGGGTAGTGTGTATCTTGCTGATTGCCACCAATTGCCTATTGATGTACTATCAGAGTTTCAGGATGGAAATTTTGTCGTCAAGAGAAGTGCTGGAACTTTCAATCAAGTTGACCCAGACCAAAGTCAAGAATGGCTAAACGCCACGGGTAAGAAAGGTGGTGGAATTGTAGGAATTACTAGGACTCCATCTGCTCTCAGTAGGTGGTCCCTTTCCTACAATCTGAGATCTCATATGTCTTCTTACAAAGGTGATGTACGATGTGAATCCAGATGACATTCTCACACACAAGGACGCATCAAAGAGTCGACAAGTTACTGATGCAGTGTATGAGGATTCGCTCGTTGATGCAATGAAAAGGTTTAGAGTATTTGACCTTCTGTACGAAAGAGATCAACTGATCAATATAGTTACAAAAGACAAAGCTACAGATATGATCAAGGAGTCCTTACTTTCTGCAGCAAATTTGGGACAGATATCATTAGAGAATTTCGTAAAAGATCGTCTGATACCAAACATAGGAACAAGTAGTTTACAAGTTCCTTTGAGAAGTGTTCTGAAAAAAAGCTGCTCATTAACATTTGACTCCTTATACAAGGTACAAGTTGTACCAAAAGCTGTGGAAAAGAAAAAAATTCTAAAGGCAGATCGGAACATACTGCAGAGACTTGTCATTGCATATAAGGCCGGACGAGAGGTTGATTTAGAGCAGATTTTGAAACACGAGCTCCTTCCTGTGCCGATATCTATAGCGGATACCAACGGTGCACTAAAGTCTGGAAACAAATCTGTTGTTTTAGAAGACATACTTCAAGATGTTGATGTAAGGGCGCGAGTCGAAAATGTAGGCGAATCACCAGCTTTGATCATAGATGGCCAGGCTTTAGTTCAGAGCATGAAAACACATGGCATGAAAACATTTGGAGACTTTGCAGATGAGTTTGTTTCCACTGTGGTGAGAAAAGGGGCCATGTATTCAAGAGTTGATGTTCTGTTCGACCGTTACAGGGAACAATCTATAAAATCGGGCACTCGTTCTCGTAGGGCAAAAGGGCAGCAGCCAGTTAGAAGGGTTATTGAAAATAAGGATGTGCCACTCCCGAATAACTTTTCAGCTTTTTTGTCTTTGAATGACAACAAGAAAGACCTAGCTGCCTTTTTATCTGAGCAGATAATTCTTCATGCACCCACAGAGAAAACTGTTGTTACTGCTGGTGGGTTTCTCGATGAGAATAGCGTTAAATGCAATGACGAATTCCTCGATATATCTGCCCTACATGCGTCACATGAAGAGGCAGATACTAGAATAGTTCTTCATGCCATACATTGTGCGAAAGAATCCACTTGCAGTTCAGTTGTTGTACTAGCATCTGATACTGATGTTTTACTGCTACTTGTATCTTTCTTTTCAGAAATAAATATACAGTTGTGGATGGTTGCTGGAACATCTGCAAAGCCCAAGAACATTCCTATTCATGCTGTTGTAGAGAAAACCTTTACCTCTCCAGAAATGTGCACGAATCCGTTAGCATTCCATGCTCTGACTGGATGTGACACAACTTCTTTTTTCTTTGGGATATCCAAAAAAACTGGATTTAAGGTTTACAAAGACAATGTTGGGCTTCTTGGGGGTTTTGGAGAGGGCAATTTAACTGAACAGAAAATAGTCGACTGTGAAAAGTTCGTATGCAAGCTGTATAACCAGGGCACAGTGTCGTCAACTGACTCGGTTTGGAACATTTTATTCGGAAAATCCAAGAGCCCCGAAAACATGCCCCCCACTAGCGATGCCTTGCATCTGCACATTAAACGTGCACATTATCAAGCGCTGGTATGGAGACAAGCAAATATAAGTAACCCCACATTACCATCTCCAACTGAGATGGGATGGAAGTTGAATGAAGGTATTCTAGTGCCTATTCTGATGACTTTAGACCCAATTCCAGAATCTTGTTTAGACTTGATTGCATGTAGTTGCACAACAGGTTGTAAAACATTGAGGTGTGGGTGCAAGCGTAACAATTTGCTGTGCATGGACCTTTGTAAGTGCAAAGTCACAAGCAAAGAACAATGTAGGAACAGTATACGTTGAATTTTGAGGAAAAACAGAGAAAATTCGGGTTTTCTTTCGTGCAATGGCTTTTTTAGGGTCGCATGCTTATTTCTATCTTTTTCTCGATGCTATTGTATTTTGTAATCATAGTTTTTACATTTTTTTTTCTACATGCGCGTTTCAAAACGATTTGAAAAAAATTACTGTCCGCCATTTTGAATCGCCATTTTGACCTATTTAACGCCATTTTCATGAAGTTCAACATATTTTTTCAGATTCAGCATACTCAAATTAGGTTAAAAAGTTATGTTGAACCAAATAATAATAATTTGCCGTTAGAAGTTCTTTTTAGCTGAAATCGGACCAGACTATGGTACGAGCGGGGCTCGAACTCACGACCTTCCGGTAACGAAGCAATCGCTCTAACCACTGAGCTACCGCGACCAGTACCAGATGAATTCTGTTACAAACAATAACAAACGGACAAGATTTTAATTTATCATTCCAATGTATTAAAATAAAAATTACAAACGAATGCAACAAATACAAACACATTTTTTAAGGTAAACATGAGTGAGTTCACCATTTCACGATTTGTAAGAGGTTGAGTGCAAACATGATGGAACACGCCATCATTCCCAGGATTCCAAAGTACGCAAATGATCCACGCAGGCGCTTTTTGGGGTCTGTTCATGAAAGAAGACAGTATTAATTACCTTAAACCTTTTCAAAAGCACAAAATAAGTTTAATAAATAAATACATGTAATAACAATAAAAACAAGGGCAAAACTGAAATTCAATACGATTCAAGTAGAAATTTAACAGTTTTAAAGAGATTAACGTTTTCATTTGGTAAATGATAATTGTTCTTAGCTTTTTACGGTCGTTGATAAATTATTTTGTACGGATTAACTTTTTTTAAAATTGGCCAATGTATGGCATGCAAAGAAAGCTCACCTCCCGACTGGTATCCAACAGCGTAAACAAATCTTCCCAAAATGAATATCAACCCAGAGACTGCAGAAAGTTTCTGTAAAATATCAAAATTATTTTATAAAAAGCGCTCAAAGTTGTTATATACTCAAGCAAAGCTTCATTGTAGCACACAGAGAATTGAAGAAAACTATGAACATTATAGGGTTTGGATATGACAATTTATTTTCTTACCGGAGCATATAGTCCACTGATTACTTGTAGAATAAGATAAATGGGATACACTTCTAGCCTGAAAGATGTTTAAAGGAAACTTATAACAGCTTTCTCAAAAAGAAAATGTTGGTGAAGAAAAATATTTCCGTGTATTGGAGTAATCGCAAATCGTCGAACAACAATTAGAGTTAAGGAGGAATGACACACTAGAGAAAACTGTTATAGATGGAAAAGTGGAAAACATCTACAATATTTTGAAATAGAGAACTTTTAAATGTTCCTTAATTTGGAGAAAGAGAAAAATATGTAGTTTTTGGTGGACAGCACGTGAACCGGTAATTTTGTCTGTAACAATAATAACAGTAGAGGTCTGTACCATACCACCACCAATTAAAATAATAATAATAAAACAGAACCTTGATCTCTACTATTATTGTTAATAACAAAATTACCGATTTCTGTGGTGGAAAGTAACCTAAGAAAAGAAGAAAGTCACCTGGAAAAATTTAAAACCCTGGTAGAATTTAACCCAAGATTTGCAGATCTCTCTCTCTCTCTCTCCCTCTCTCTCTTGCCTCACGTTAACCCACCGAGCTATCCGACTACGCCATAAATTTTAAAAAGAGCAAGATAAATATCGCTGGTCTGTCAATTCTGTGATTCTAAAGGTTGTTAGCCATAATTACGTCAATGTGTTGATCCACCTTAAATGACTGAACTGTCAAACTCCGCTGGACCATAAACTGAAACGATGGAGCTCAGATTGATCCCAGTCTCTGATTTCGCTGTGTATAGTTTATGGCCCAGGAGGCAGTTCTTACTCACGTATTTTGGTGGGCTCTCTGATAACAGTTGAAACGATCATCCTCGCCATACATTTTAGGGTACTGCAAAAGAAAGTCAGTTAAATATTTTAATATACATATATTTACATGTGTAAATTCCATTATGACATGTTTAAATTGGATTTAATACACTCTGGTTTAGATTTTCAAAGTTATATTTACAAATTTAAACTTATACTTATCATAAAAATATTCAATCTTTAGTGCAACTTATAATTTCATAGTCTACAAGAGGAAACAGTGAATTGAGTCGTAATTTTTAAAACATTGTAAAACTACTATCATAAACGAAAATTCGAAGCACTATCAAAGTCAACCTGCCGTGACAAAATTAGTTCATAATTAATCTGAATTTTACTTTAATTTTTAAAAAAAAAATAATTATCTAATGGCATTTTCATTTCGTATATGCATGGTTCTAGAACATTTTCCAAATGGGGGCCTATTCCGGACAACCATTTCCAGATAGGGTCCAATCGAAAGAGGAGATTTTTATTTCCTTACAAAGCACAAAATACAACACTCCTGCCCATCTCGATCCGCACGAATGGAGTCACAAGCGTAGGCCTAGCCCGAGAATTTATTCCCGATATTATATATATATAAAAAAAACCTTGATGTACCAGGGAGAAATGTGCAGTTTTTCTGTTTACCTGTACGTTGAACTTTGTTCGTGCTTTTACAACTTGGAACCCTATCCACCAGCTCATGAAAATGGACGAGATGATCACTAAAATAACATAACCGAAGTCGGTACTCAGGAGAATAGCGCTGGTATCCATTCTCTGGCAAACGATGTATTTTCGCAGAATGGTGTGTGTTGATTTAAAATGTACATATATTAC
Organism: Ostrea denselamellosa; assembly: GCA_024699665.1. Classification (NCBI taxonomy): domain Eukaryota; kingdom Metazoa; phylum Mollusca; class Bivalvia; order Ostreida; family Ostreidae; genus Ostrea; species Ostrea denselamellosa. The sequence goes on from JAMZEH010000018.1 coordinate 7,500,914, forward strand.
CAGATCACGCTTATTTATGGAGATTACGGAACAATGATGGTTCCATTCGACCGATTTTTTTTTTTAACCTTCGTTCCTGAATGCCACGTGTGCATTATGAAATTTACGTTCTGAATTTCGACGATTTGTGTATTTGGGACATTTAAAAAAAAACTCAGCAGATAAAACATTCATTTTCACATATTTGCTGAATGATTTTAATATTTTGGTAAATTTAGTTGGGATCAGATTGCGTATTTGCGACAAAATTACTATTACCAGTTCGCAACATCTCTTAACTTAGCATGCTGTTATATATGAGGAATGTTAATGGGCTTTGTGTCATTTGATTCCGAGGCATATGATGATAACGCTCTCCTTTGAAGACTACGTAGAAAATGGTTATTTCTTTTCAGATTATATTGTGACGAGGCCCATAAGCTGAGTATCTCACACAAAAAGTTGTCCCATACCAGGTCTTTATTTCATTGATCCCGTAGCAGGTCTTTATTAGTCCTCTACCTGCTTTGCCGAAGTAGACTAATACTTAACCCTTGGTCCGTCCGTCCGTCTGTCATTCCGTTTGAGGTTTTCCGGACATTTCCCTTCATTGGATGAAGATAATCAAATGAAATGTTATACGTGGCTTTATCTTGGATAGTTACAGATCAGGTTTGAGTTTCGTTATGATTGACATACTTTTGACTGAATTATCCTACCGGTAGGAGATTTTGTATTGCCTGCAATACATTCAGAACACTTATTCTATTTGTCCTGTAGCAGGTCAGTATTCTATTTCTCCTGTAGCAGGTCTTTATTCCACTTGTCCTATAGCAGGTCTTTATTTATCCTGTAGCAGGTCTTTATTGTATTTGTCCTGTAGCAGGTCTTTATTCTATTTGTCCTGTAGCAGGTCTTTATTTCATTTGTCCTGTAGCAGGTCTTTATTTATCCTGTAGCAGGTCTTTATTGTATTTGTCCTGTAGCAGGTCTTTATTCTATTTGTCCTGTAGCAGGTCTTTATTCCACTTGTCCTGTAGCAGGTCTTTATTTATCCTGTAGCAGGTCTTTATTGTATTTGTCCTGTAGCAGGTCTTTATTCCACTTGTCCTATAGCAGGTCTTTATTCCATTTGTCCTATAGCAGGTCTTTATTCCACTTGTCCTATAGCAGGTCTTTATTCCACTTGTCCTATAGCAGGTCTTTATTCCATTTGTCCTGTAGCAGGTCTTTATTGTATTTGTCCTGTAGCAGGTCTTTATTGTATTTGTCCTGTAGCAGGTCTTTATTGTATTTGTCCTGTAGCAGGTCTTTATTGTATTTGTCCTGTAGCAGGTCTTTATTGTATTTGTCCTGTAGCAGGTCTTTATTCCACTTGTCCTTGTCCTGTAGCAGGTCTTTATTCCACTTGTCCTGTGGCAGGTCTTTATTCCATCTGTCCTGTAGCAGGTCTTTATTCCATTTGTCCTGTAGCAGGTCCTTATTTTATTTGTCCTGTAGCAGGTCTTTATTCCATTTGTCCTGTAGCAGGTCTTTATTTCATTTGTCCTGTAGCAGGTCTTTATTTCATTTGTCCTGTAGCAGGTCTTTATTCCATCTGTCCTGTAGCAGGTCTTTATTCCATTTGTCCTGTAGCAGGTCTTTATTCTATTTGTCCTGTAGCAGGTCTTTATTCCACTTGTCCTTGTCCTGTAGCAGGTCTTTATTCTATTTGTCCTGTAGCAGGTCTTTATTCCATTTGTCAGTTTTAGTTGTCCATCATACCAGGTCCTTATTTTATTGGTTCAGTGGCACGTTTCTGTTTTAACTGTCCATTAGTAGGTCTTTGCTTATCTTGTCTAGAGCTTTCCCTGATCTTCTTTTACATAAATACGGTGTACCTGAGGAGATACCATTATATTCTCTTCTATTTCTATGGATATTGACATCGCTTTTATCATAGACAATGAATACATGTTTGTTGCCATGGGGAAGATCAATTCGGTATTTCCCTCATACCCGTTCTATAAGTGTGTACTATATAATGATGTTTCTGTCTACAATTTGCAATTCTAGGTCCTATGATTTTTAACTTAGTCCATCTCATTTTCACTATATTTCCTAATTATCTCCTCTTTGAAGGAGATATGGACCTTTATTTGTATCTGAACAAACTTCAGAGCTTTTTACCTAAGGATGCTTCTCAAGTGAGATTGGGGGGGGGGGGGGGGGGGGGCTGCAGAAAGAAAAGAATACAAGGGGCCCAAGGGTCACATTTATTACCTGAGTCACCTTTAAAGGTGTTCTCTATATACTCGCATGTAAAACATTGGTCCCTTACTGTGACCCCATGATTTTAACAAACTTGAATTTGCACAATGTTTGGAAGCTTTTATGTAAATTTGAACTTTTCTGGCCCAGTTCTTGAGATCAAGATTTTCCTACATATCTGCAAATGAATTTTGATTCCCAATTGAGGTCCCACCCTACTCCTGGGGTCCATGATTTTAACAACATGAATCTCCACTATACTTCTAAACCACCGGACCAATTTCAACCAAACTTGACAGAAAACATCCTTAGGTGAAGGGGATTCAAGTTTGTTTAAATGAAGGGCCATGCCCCCTTCAAAGGGGGGATACTCATGAAAATGTAAAACTAGCATGGGGTCATTTAAAATGTTTAAAAATCTTATCAAAAACCACTCGGCCAGTAAAGTTCAAATTTATATGAAAACTTCCTGACAGTTTGAATTCGAGTTTGTTAAAACCATGGCCTTGACCTTGGAGTTCGACCTACTTTATAAATCTCTAATCTATTTTCAATATCTCCTGAGCTCCGAGGGGATCCGGGTTGAGAGAATAGATCCTCAGTACCCTTGCTTGTAAGAGGCGACAAAATGGGTGGTCCTTCGGATGAGACTGCAAAAACCGAGGCCCCATGTCACAGCAGGTGTGGTACGTTAAAGATTTCTCCCTGCTCAAAGGTCATAAGCACCGAGCATAGGCCTAAATTTGCAGCCCTTCACTGCCAATCGTCACATATCAATATGAGTGAAAGATTTTCGAATGGGACGTTAAACAATATATAAGCAATCAGTCAATCAATATCTCCTGAACTTTAAGGTACATTTTTCATATTTTGTATATAAATATATATATAGAGAGAGAGAGAGAGCTCATTTCAAAGTATGACCTAATGTGACTTGTTAAATATCTTTGGAAATATTCAAGGTAGAGCTTTCATATTATTTTATATACATTCTTTATCACAAGACCTTGTGATACAAATTTAATTTTGTGACCTTGACCTATTTAAAAATATGACCCAATCAGTATCTCCTGAGTTATCTAAGGTAGAGCTTTCATATTTCGTATATATATTTTTTATGGTATGACCTCGTTATCCTTTGGTATTTGACCTTGACATAGAAGTTTGACCCACTTTCAATAAAAATTTTACATATTCAATACCTCCTGGACAATTTGATATAGAGCTTTCATATTTTGTATATAGATTTATTATGGCAAGATCAATCATATCACTGGTCGCGGTAGTTCAGTGGTTAGAGCATTTGCTTCGTAACTGGGAGGTCGTGAGTTCGTGCCATGGCCACGTCAAACGTAAGACGTTAACATAGGTAGTGACTGCTCCTTCCCCAGATGCTTCGCACTTAAATGTGAGAATTATTGGTCTTTCAAATATAATAGCGTTGGCACGTTTAAGAACCCTCACTGCTACAGCCCCAAGAGCTATGCATAGGTCTAAATTTGTGGTACTTCACCTATAGCTGGTGACGTCTCAATATGAGTGAAAATTCTCGATGGGACATAAAACAAACAAACAATCACTCAATCTTTCATATCATACAATGGTCTATTACCTTGGTTTTATCCACAACAGCATGATCATGTTAGTGTAGAGGCCTCTCTGTGTTATATGAATTCATTTCCAGTTATGTTGTGATCCTTTGGGGCCACATTAATGGGTCAGAATTTTTCCATGGGGATAAAGAGTGGTAATTTTTTTTTTTATATTTTTAAAATCACATCAGTTGAACAATGGCAGGGTCAAGGTGACTCAGGTGAGCAAAATGGCCCATGCAAAATATAGTTCCTTCCAAACATTGCATGTTGAATTATAAACCTGGAAGATTATACAGTAAGAAGTTGAGAATTTATCTGTGATGTTAAGAACATAATTTTGGTAGACGCAGTCATGAAAATTTAATTGACCTGTGCAATTTGTAGTGCAAACATCACTGGGCTCCACCACACTCATCTTTAATGCATGGTCTCTTAGTTCATATATTTATTTGATCTGCTAAGTGGTAGTGCAAACCTTAAGAGCATGCTTTCTTGGATAGAACATACATTGTACAAGATTTTCATATCCATATTCAAATGTAATAAGCCTTCCGAATATAATGCAGGCAATACGAAGTCCCCTATTGGTAGGATAATTCAGTCAAAAGTAGGTCTGGCAAAATAAAAAATAAAATAAATAAATCAAACTTGATCTGTAATTATCCAAGACAAAGCCATGTATAAAATTTCAGTTGAATATCTTCATCTAATTTGGAAGTCCAGAAAACCTCAAGCGGAATGACAGACAGATGGACAGACAGACCAAGGGTGAACTAACAGTCTCCTCCGGCAAAGCCAGTAGGGGACTAATAATATCTATCTTATCATTACTCTTTGACCTAAGGCCTACACTTCTCTAAAAAAATTATTTGCATCTGAAAATAGCTATTGTTTGTTTGTTAGAGCACAAAGTATATTAGTACCATGTAGGAAAACAAACATTAATAATTTAACCTCATGAAAACGTACCCAGCAAAGATAGTAATAAATAACCTTACATAATTATCATAATATCAGTTTATTACGGAAATATATATGGCCAGTGCTGCAAATATACAATATGCAGTTTATTATTACGATCAGTATCATAAAACATGTTTATTATTAATAATCACCATGCAACAATAAATCATTTCATCATAATGTAATTGAGGTCATGTGGAATCTCATGCTTGTATATTTCAAACTACACACATACACATCATTCAATCATAAATGAGATAATGATTGCATATTCTATAGTCAGCTATACTTAAAACCTTTGTTAACATATCTGAAGACTTGGCTCACAAATTCGTAATCTTAAGCAGGTTCAGAGCAAATAGGATGGCACACACCAACATGGTCAGTAATCCTATGTAAGCAAAGGCTCCATGAAGCCTTTTAGCAGGATCTGAAATTAAACAATATAGTTTGAGAGTGAAAGTAGGACTATGTACAGTATGAAAGTGAAGATAACTTCATGTACACATAATGAGAGTGAAGATAGGACTATGTACACATAATGAGAGTGAAGATAGGACTATGTACACATTATGAGAGTGAAGATAGGACTATGTACAGTATGAGAGTGAAGATAGGACTATGTACAAATTATGAGAGTGAAGATAGGACTGTACACATTATGAGAGTGAAGATAGGACTATGTACACATTATGAGAGTGAAGATAGGACTATGTACACATAATGAGAGTGAAGATAGGACTATGTACACATTATGAGAGTGAAGATAGGGCTATGTATACATTATGAGAGTGGTGACAAGACTATGTACACATAATGAGAGTGAAGACAGGTACACATAATGAGAGTGAAGATAGGACTGTACACATTATGAGAGTGAAGACAGGACTATGTACTCATTATGAGAGTGAAGATAGGACTATGTACCGTATGACAGTGACAATAAGATTATGTACAGTATGAAAGCAAAGATTGTTTGATAGCTTGTTTGTTCATTTTACATCCCATTGAGAATTTTTCACTCATAAAGACGCTGATGAAGTATCGCAAATTTAGACCAGGGCTGTAGCAGTGAGGGTTATTGAGTGTGCCAATGCCTATCGCGACTCGTGACCTCAGTTTTTAAGGTCATCTCCAAAAGACCTGCATGACTCTTTTTATGTTTGAATACTCGGAAATGGCGAATTAATATATGAACATGCATAAACAGGGTATTATTGGATTCTGGAATTATTTCAATTTCTAGAATTTACAGAATTAATGGAAAAAGTCTTTAATCACAACTAACCTAAATTTTATACACCAAGTGTGTTAGTTGGAACTAACCTAACAAACTAACCCAAATTTTATTGATAAATATTGGGTTACTTAAAATTTGTACAGAGTGCTTCAATAGTGCCTATGGATATTGAAGTAAATCTGAGTTAGCTATTTGTTATATGTCAAAAGTTCCAATACCCAACATTGTTCATTTATTTGTTGTATTTTTGAATCTGTCAATGCTTATTGATTGTGTCTATGTTATAAGTTTTATTTGTTATTCTCAATTTTGTTTGAATTTGATGATTTTCTGTGCGCTGTTGGTTCACACATACAGTGGCAGGACTAACCCTGAACTGCACGTGTCCAAACTAATACCCCCACCCCCATGAAATACTAAACATTATATGAGGGTATAAACTGCAATGCTTCATGCCAGCATACTTTTCATTTAGCGCTAATGCATTACAGGAAGTATGCCAGCATGAAGCATCACAGTTCATACCCTCATGTATTTTAAAAATGAAATTTATTTCTTATATGATGCAAAATTATTTACATTTCAAACTGAGCAACATGTTCATGAACATTCAATTAATAGATAGGTATCATACCTCCTGTGTAGTAACCTCGAGCATAAAAAATTCTACCGACACACCAGATTACACCAGATACAGCTGCAATTTTCTGAAAATCAAAATAAAATTGTCCTCTATTGAACTCTAATAGTCTATGCATGCAAAACATAATCTATTTAAGCTTTAAAGTGGACCTCCCTTTCATTTCACTACATAGTAGACTGTAGGCTCGGGAAATGCTTTAAAATATTTCAAAAGTTTTGACCCAAGTTAAGTTATAGACTGTTTGAGACACATGGATAGTAAAGAGACGGATAGATAAAATCAAATATGCAGCATATTCCACCATAATACTTTTCTTAAGGCAAAAAAATAATATTGTTACACCTTATGTTCATTTTTAACTAATTAATCATAATCAACAATAGATATATATTCTGAGTGACTTACCGGAGCAAAGAGTCCACTTAAAACTTGCATAAGCAAGTAAGTTGGATAATTTTCAAGTCTGTAAAGAGAGAGAAAAAAGACACTTGAGATACATATATAAGAAACAGAAGTGATGAAAAGGCATTTTAAATATATATATTGTAATGTGCTTTCTGATATTTTTTTCAAAGTCCTGAATATTGTTGCATGCATTTCACATTTATATTTATAGCTTACCAAATAATGCAATACATACGTGTTTTGGTGAGCTCTTTGGACACAGTTAAATCTGTCATCATGGCTATACATTGCAGGATACTGAAAAAGTCCAAATATTTATAATATTTAGAAAATAAAATTCATCATATCTTCAATCATAAAATTCAAAATACACATGTAGCTTGATAAGGAAAAGATCCAAAGTTCTATATCTGAAACAATTTTTTTTTTTTTTAAATGCCATACCATGTAGTTATAGTTGCCATCAAAACTCCCACCCCCTTGAAATTGAATCTTTGAGAAAGTAAAAGTACTAGTGACAAATAAACTGACTCTGTACCTTTTTCTACTGTTTGTTCACAAATCACCAATGGAATTGTAGTCTTTAAATGTCACTTTGAATGTACATTTTTTTTTGGTTCGTTAAAAAAAAAAATTATATAATCAATGCCATATGTTGCAAAATATATTTGAATGTAAAAGGTTGCAACACAAATATATAGTTACAAAAATCAATAGTTGTGTGTGTGTGTGTGTGTGTGTGTGTGAATTCAATTATTGAAATTTTCCATGTTTGAAAAAGTTGCATACAAATATCATACTGAAATATTCCAAATATCCAAAATTGTCATGAAATTCTTACCAAATCGGCACCTCATCCATATACAGGCTATTAAGAAGTATCAACAGAATATAGTAAACTTACAGTGTGACAAGTCGTGTTGATGGTGGGCGTAATTTTTGAACCAAATTTTCATTTCGAGTAAACAGTAGGTGAGAAGTCTAGGGTACGTGTTGATCAAGTGTATATACTTACAGGGACTTCATACTTCTTTCTTGCTGCTCCAACATTGAACCCCATCCACATCAACACAAAAACGGAGAATATCAATACAAGAACGACATAACCGAAATCCCCACTCAGAACGAAATTAGATGCATCCATGTTTGTCTTCCAATGCGTGTGATCCCGAAACTTCTTATAACTGACACGTCGCACTATATGTAGTAAAATCTAAAATTTTAACGCTCTAAATGTCACCATAGGATAGGTTAATAATTTAGGACAAACAACGGGACCGGAACGTAAACCGAGCTTATACCGGAAACGGTTTCGGCTTGGAATTTAGTCTTCAATACATGATTTCCTGTTGGAATTGGGCGCGAATATTTCATCGTTTGATCAATGACAGAAACTCAAAGAAAGTGTGACTATGTCTGAAAGTTCGCCAAAATGGAAAAGACCTTCAGATGTAATGAAAATTCACAGAAAGAGAAAAAGATGTTCACAAAGTCGTTTTTTCTCAGAGGAAAAGACATCCCCGGGCGCTCTAAATGACAGTACGAATGTTTTTCTGAACTGTAACACGGCAAGGAAGAATCCTTTTTCAAATGATGGAAAGCTAGACGCACCATACAAACATAAAAAGTTGGAGAGTGAAGAAAAACTGCAGAGTTTTAATGAAAATACCCAAGCATTCTTTGCTATCTTAGAAAAGGCAAACAAGGTAAATGGTTCATCACCGTATGTAGACTAGTATTTTTATAAATACTCACACTGTAGTAATATCACCGAATTCATCCCAAACTCCATAACTACATTGAAACGATATTGAAGTTAGAACTACAAAGTATGACATTCTGTATTATGAAATAAACAGTCCATAATTTATGGAATGCCATGTTAAGATAAACATAAATGATTGAAGACAATCATATCATTAATTATTTGAGGATATCATAAATTTAATTATTACATACAATAATTCAGTTGATGTACACTTCAAGGCAACTATTGCTCTTATCCATTGATTTTATGTGTGTATCGATTGAATTACTGTGGGCAATAAATGATATATGCAGCGTTTATTTTTTCTATCCACTGCTACTGATACCGGTACCCATTCAAGTGGGAAAAATAGCCTCAAAATCGAACAAATTGGGAATTTTCTACCAATGTATCAGCAAATGATTTTAACTAAAAGAAAAAAAAAGAAAAAGAACAAATCACTGAAAAAGAACAAAACAAGAAGTAATCTTTCTGCAGGAATATCTTTCTTCAATTTTTACAGTAATATTTGCAGTTGTAAGATATCAGGAATTGATGTAGGCTTGTTCTAGAATCATCTTGGCTCTAAAACACGCACTGCCATGATCTGTACTTTCGGAAGTGAACATTTTGGTTAACTTGTATATTTCAGACTTAAGTAAATTACAATGTCAGTGATCTGTTTTTTGGCAAGTTAATTGGGAATTTTTAGTCTCAAAATTGGGAAAAATCAATGTGTTTTGGCATTGGGAATGGTACCATTTATTGGTACCAGTTATATAAGGGGGGGGGGGGGAAATGCTGATATGCTTTCCAATTAAAATTTTGCACACAATTTAAATGAATTGACACACATGTGCATAAAATTAATTATTGCTCTCATCAAGCGAAATGATGTCCACATGCTTTCATTAATATGCAGGTTTCGAGATACGTCCAAGTTGTTTCCCTTTGGAGAACTCTTGTATATAATAAGGCACGAAACATTTTGTTTACTTGTGGTAGTGGGACAAATATTCATTACTGCGTAAATGAATGAGCTCAGAATGCTCCTCATACACAGCTTCATTACCCGAGTGATGATCTCTTTCATTTAATTGAAAATATCTTCAAATTTTTACAATTTTTATAAGGAATGAATGTGCATTTCAATTATTTTAAAGAGAGTAACAATTGTATTGGAGAGATCATTAATTCAATTAATCATCTTACTGTCCCACACTGATCTAATATCAACTTACTGCCCCACACTGATCTAATATCAACTTACTACCCCACACTGATCTAATATCAACTTGCTACCCCACATATTGAAGATGTCTGTTATGCAGATAATTGCACTCTCTGAAAGAATTATTGCACCCTTCAGTTAATTATATTAATTTAATTATTGATCTTATCAATTGAATTATAGCATGCATCAATTCAGTTGATATCAATTCATTTGAAGAAAGCAACAATTCAATTTTAGTGTGTATCAATTCAGTAGAATAATTAGTGCCATCAACAATTCAATTAATGTGTGCAATATGTTAGATTTGAAGATATTATTGCTGTGTGCATCAAATTTATTGATGATATCTTCAAATAACGAAAAATATCTTGAGTAATTTGAGTTTATAAATGTTAATTTGGCACCCATGTAATTTGGTATAAATAATTAGCAGGAAGAATGCTAGGTAGTTACTGAGTTTAATGATAATAATTATTGTTGCTTGATCTGAAATTTTGCAAGTGCACAAAATTTCAAAAAAAAGAAAACCCCAAAAAAACACCGTGAAATATGTCCTTCAGTATATTCCATATATTTATATAGACAGATGGGGATGTTCCCAGTATTAAAATTGAGAAGTCCACAGAGAATGGACCTATAACAAGAGATCTCCTGGTGGATGACGACGATGAAAAATCCCAGTTTGATTTCATAGAAAAGTTTTTCAAAGCAGCACAATCTCAGAAACTTAAGGTTTGTATTATTTAAGGTTTTTATTATCAGTACTGTGTGTGTGTGTGTGTGTGTGTGTGTGTGTGTGTGTGTGTGTGTGTGTGTGTGTGTGTGTGTGTGTGTGTGTGCACGTGCATGTGTGATATTCTGTGAACTCGCTTGTGCATGAAATCATTTATTAATGTAGTTCATCTATAGATTTGAGTATTGAAATTATCTATGTTTTCAAGATGAAAGATCAAGGATATGTTGATTTTTGCTTGGTCATAACTTTTTAATTCACCTGTGGCAAAGACTCAAATTAGCTTTTCTGATCAAAACTTTCTGTTGTCTGTCATTGGTTTTGTAGTAAACTTTTCACATTTTCAACTTCATCTCCATTCCGCAACTACTGAGCCAATTTCAACCAACCTTGGCAAAAAACATCCTTAGGGAAGGGGATTCAAATTTGTTCAAATGAAGGAAGGGCAATACCCTTCACCAAGGGAATATGATAGCAAAACAGTGAAAAATAAACTGACAATTTTTAGCTCACCTGAGCTGAATGCTCAAATGAACTTTTCTGATCACCCTTTGTCTGTCTGTCCATCCATCTGCCTGGAAACTGTTCACATTTTAGACTTCTTTTCCAGAACCACTGGGCCAATTTCAACCAAATTTGACAGAAAGTATCCTTGTGTAAACAGGATTCAGGTTTGTTCTAATGTAGAACAGTGTCCTTTTCCAAGGGGAGATAATAGCAAAATAGAAAAATAAAATGACAAATTTTCCAGAACCACGGGACCAATTTCAATCAAACTTGGTACAAATCATCCTTGGATGAAGGGGATTCAAGTTTGCTCAAAAGAAGGGTCATGCTCCCTTCAAAGGGGAGATAATCACAAAAATGCAAAATAAGGATGGGGTCATTTAAAAATCTTGTTTTCAAGAACCACTGGCCAGAAAAGTTCCAATTTGCACTGAAGCTTCCTGGCATAGTACAGATTCAGGTTTTTTAAATCATGGCCCCCAGGGGTAGGGTGGGGTCACAATAGGGGATCAAAGTTTCATATGTGAAAATATAAGAAAGAATATTTTCACATCATCTTTTCCAGAACCAAAGGGTACAAATCATCCATGGGTGAAAGGGGTTCAAGTTTATTCAAAAGAAGGGCCATGCGCCCTTCAAAGGAGAGATAATCACAAAAATGCAAAATAAAGATGGAGTCATTTAAAAACCTTGCTCTCGAGAACCACTGGGTCAAAATTTCCAATTTACATTGAAGCTTCCTGTCATAGTGCAGATTCAAGATTTGTTTTAATCATGACCCCTAGGAGTAGGATGGGGCCACAATAGGGGGTCAAAGTTTTATATGCAGAATTATAGGGGAAAATATTTTAAAGTCTTCTCAATAACCACTAAACCAGAAAAGTTCAAATTTACATGGCAGCTTTCTGACATAGTGCAGATTCAAGTTTGTTTAAATCATGGCCCCCAGGGATAGGGTGGGGGCATAATAGAGGATCAAAGTTTTACATGTGAATATATAGTGAAAATCTTTAATATGGGCCAAGGTTACTCCAGTGAGCTATGTGGCCCTGGGCTTCTTGTCTCCTTTAGTCTTTGATTTAAAGCATTTTCATATAACTTGTATTGGTACGTTTTAATTGGTAAGTGTCACTTTACATTACTTCACACAAACAATAAAGATAAAACATTGGGGGTTTTTTCACACAAAAATATAAATAAATAAGTATAATACAATATGTCCACCAAATAAATCTTGTATATATGTAATAAATGTATATAATGTTTAAACTGAGGGTTTTTTTTTATCAAAACAATTATATGATTTTATTTGATAAGCTGCATATGACTTTCATTTTCTAGATTTCATTTAGAATTTAATTTCTTTAAACATAAATAGGGTTTTACAAGTAGGTAAAAAAAATTGAGTTAAAAAGCCAAAAGCCATGAGTCAGTAGTATCAAGTCTTCCTCATTTTCAAAACAAATATTTTCTCTAATTTTCTTTGAGGTAGAAGTAAAATCTCCCTTAATTTTGGATCAAAATGTAGGTGGATCACTGATTATATTCACTTTCAGTCCGAATGCAATTAGTCGGCCAGAGTAGTTTGTTAGTCTGTACCTCTTTACTGTGTACCATTGAAAGTGCTTCATTTTTTGAAATGTGCAAATTTACTTAGAAAGTTTGTGTTTTACTTTACCTGTTGATTTACAGTAAAGTGCTATCACTTTCTGAGGTGTCATATTTTGCCAATAAAATATATAGGTATTTATAACATGTTTAATAAGACTGAAAATTTAATACACTTTTTTTAAGTTTCTACTAAAATTTATAAATAATAAGTCTGTAATCTTTTGCAACATTCAAAGCAAAATATTACAGAATATCACAATGTGCTTTTCATTGCAATACCCAAATGTAGACTTTATACTTGATGAACTGAAGGTCAAGGTCAATGTTTTTTAAACAAATAAAGTTCATGGGTCAATTTTCAACAGACAGACATTGGTTTTGATAGGGGTTTCACAAACACATTTATCTAGTATGAATATAAAACTTGTAATTTGTAAATTGAAGATGTGATGATAAGCAGCATGACATGTCCGAGTACATATGTATACATATCTTTTTTTTTTTAAGGATGAATTTCCAAGGCCAGTTAAAAAAGACAGAGACAGCTTAACCCCCTGTAGACCTGTGCCAGTGGATTGGTCATTAAAGGTCAAACTAAGGGTTGTGTCAAAGTCATCTTTACTGTGGTGTACACAGATCAAAACAGCAGAGGAAGCCAAGGGGCTGACAGACTTTGTATCAAACTTCAGTCAGGTAATTCAACTTTTGTGTATTCAAAAGAGTCGTTTTGGATGTTTAGAGAAAGTGAGCAAGACAGATAACCATCCTCTGGGTAATGAACTGAGAGTTTATCAATGGATTGAACACCTCGTGACAGAGGTGGAGAGGGAATGTAGTAACTGGAGGGTAGCTGTAAGTAATGCTGATTTAAGTACTTCATTACAAGACTTCACAAAGTGGTGTTTTAAATGTTTTGTGAAATTATTTGTATTGATCAATTTGTTTGTCTATCATTGTATTTTAGTGGATGAAGTGTAGAGTAACTAAACCGCAGATCCCAAGTTCAAATTTGACAGAATATTTTGTTCATATATATTGAAATAATTTTTTGAAAATCACACCCCACCTCCCCAAAAAAAAATTGCATATGTTCTATCTTTTTGACTTATGTACTTACATATCTTTCATAATTAAATCATTTTGTACTGATTTGAGAAACACTATCAAGGTGTAGTGAGTTACCTTAAGATGTACCAGACCTGACAGTGTATTTGTATTCAGTCTGGCAGACTGCAAGGTGATACTCTGCTTTGCAGTGCTAATTTACAAATGTCTTTTTCAGGCTGCAAAGTGAATTATTTTCATATTTGATGCATCGTTGGGGTTTTTTTTTGGGGGGGGGGGGGGGTCTTGGCCTTTCCCAGTGGGGGGGGGGGGGGATACCAACATTTTTTTGATATTGGGGAATATGATTGAAACAAAGAAGTAGGGGAAAAAACAAACCATTGCATTAAAGTATCATTGGACTCCTGCTGACTTTCAATTTGGTCACAGCTTACTTATTTAGATAAGGCCAAAAAAATTAAGTTTACTTAAGAGTTTTAAAGCAAAATTGTAATCTGGGGGCCTGTCAATGAAATTTAAAAACAACAGTGCTCTCCTGCTTTGATCTATTTTCATTATTTGACATTTCAAAGCAAAAATTGGGAATATTACCTGCCTTTCAGCATTGGGAATGAATCCTTATTTCAACACCCTATAGACTCTTAAGAAAAACTCTGATTTTAATTGTCAATCATAAGAAATGATTCTAATGTTACATTAAATTTAAAAAAAACCCAACTTATTTCAAACTCTTCATGAATGGTTGAATTGAGGTCAGATCATGCATATAATGTGATTGATCTTGCAGGTCGATGTGAAGGACGACAAGTCTGATTTCTATAGCTGTTGTTTGTACTGGCAGTATCCCCATCTTCCGTGGCTGAAATTGTTCCCCAGAATAGTGCCAGACAGTAAAATCAGGTACAGATCAATGGAGATGGTTCAAAGAATCTGGAAGCAGTATATCTAGTTCAATTACAAATTCTCCAGACAAAGCTGATTGAAGGGGTTATCTTACAAAAAAAAAATCATCATCTGTTATAATGAATTTAGAAGTGATTAAACCATTCACTGGTTAGAAATATTGATGTGTTTATTAATATTTTGACAGATCCTTGTCTAATGGCTTACTCAACGAAGACATCCAAAAGACATTGTCAGAGGACTGGTAAATTGCCAGACTTTTCTTGAAATTAAAAAATGGATACAGTAAATAAATTCTTGATAAATCTGTTGCAAATTGATTTATCATTTACAGGAATGAGAGTTTTACATCAGCATTTCACCAGCTCCGTTCACAACATTGCCCATACTTTTACTTCTGTACACATCAGTTCACAGTCCTCTTTCGGGCAGCAGGGGTAGCTGGTCAGTCCAGTCACAGTGCATTGCTTACACCCACTACCAGGGGTTTACGGGAAGCACTGAAAAATGAAGGTTTGGGATTTTGTATTCTTATTCTAATTTGAAAATATTAAGGATTATAATCTTATTTATATCTAGCCACTTTCATGATGGCATTATATGTGGTGTTGTTTTCGATTGGAATTTCAATGTAGATGTAAATGTGTTACTTGTTGAAGTACATGTATGAGAGTGAGTCAATTAGTATCCAGCCTATCCCATTTCTGATTGACTGGGACATTCACGATTTTCATGCCTTGTTTCAATATATATGATTTATACCTTGGTATTGTACAAGTATCAAGTAATTCTCTAATAAGAAATTGAATGTCAAACAAGGCTAGTGATGCAAAGGCATGCTTTTCATCTAAAGTTGAGTACCATGCTGTAATTTGGTACTTGTATTTAAAAGGTAAAACAGACAAGAAAATAGAGAGTTGGCCGATGTTTATGGTTCTTCTGCTCAGGTTAAATTCTGGGTAGGTGAATTCAAACGTGGTAGATCATCTTTAGAAGATGACGTTAGGTCTGGATGCCACTGACGAAGAAATGTGTCACAAAGTCCGGGATCTGGTATATTCTGATAGGCGAATTCAGGTGGAAGAAATAGTGCAGGCATTATGCATTTCACATGGTAGTGTTTCACAAATCTTGCTTGATCATTTAGGTATGCAGAAGCTAACTGCCTGTTGGGTCCCCAAATCCCATCGTGATAAGCAAATGGCAACCAGAGCATCAGTATGCAGCACCTTGTTGAAGCATATTAGGTCAAAAGATGAATTTCTTTTTCATCTGGTGACTGTAGATGAGACTTGGGTTCATCATTATGAGCCAGTGAATAAAGCTCAAAGTCAGTGGGTAGGGCCGGGATCCCCGAGGCCAAAGAAGTTCAAGACGCAACTATCTGCTGGCAAGGTGATAGCCACAGTATTTTGGGACACAAAAGGCGTTATTACGCTGGACGTTTTACCCAAGAGAAGTACAAAACTGGAGTGTACTATGCAAACTTGCTAGACCAGCTGAGAGCCACTGTTGGTGAAAAACACCAACATAAACTCTCTTAAGGTGTTTGCTGCAACACGACAACATGAGAGTCCACATTTGCAAAGTTGCAATGGATGCTATATAGCAAAATGGGTATAAATTAATACCACATCCTGCCTATTTGCCTGATTTAGGTCCTAGCGACTTCCTCCTATTCCCAAAATTGAAAAAGGATATCCATGGACATCATTTCCAGACTGACAAAGAAGTTGTAACAGCAATTGAGGAGTGGGTCAATGGAAAGGAACTCGACTTTTTCAGTTCTGGGCCAACCATTGGTATAAGTTCATTACACTTGAGGGCAATTACAGAGAGAAAGAGAGAGAGAGAGAGAAGAGGTTGATCTCAACTGGAAATAAGTAAGGCTGGTTACTTATTGACTTACGCTCGTATAGGTCAAAGGCTATGCTAATGGGGATCAAATACTCCTTCAGGTATTGATTTTAACATGCCAGTGTTGGAGAGAAAGAGAGAGTCATTCAGTGGAGAAAAATCTCAAAGTGAAAATTCAGAGTAAGTACCCTATCACACATCATCAGACACCCACAGTTGGTTGCGCTTCATTCTTCTCTCCATCATTATTCATGAGAATGGACGAGCGGGAATGAATGGACCCACAGGTGATGGAGAGAGGAATGAAGCATAATGAAACGTGGGTTTCCAACAATGCCTATTACAAAGTTTGCAAAACTGTTGTCAGTCAGTTTTGGTCTGCAGGTTTGACAGTGTTGCAGGACATTGTCAGTATTTGTCAGTCGTTTCAGATTACTTCAAATGTTTGGGCTAGTTATGGTGTTACACTGGTATTGTCCAATCAAAATGAAGTTCATCAGTTTTAGTTTCATATAAAAGAATTTTTTTTTTTCTCATTTCCACATATCCATTTTTCTTAATTTTTGTACCCCTGATTAGAAATATATACGTAGCTTATAGAAATTATAATTGTCTACAAAGGAGTTACAAGTACAAGTTAATGTCTGTAGCTGAGTCTACTTTCTTTGGTGCACTTTGGGCTGTTATCATGCATGTGGGGAAAAAAAACAACATTTCTTTACAATACAAGACTAGAATTTGTATATTGCCCTAATCAATTGATCTTTAAAACACTTCACAGAAAACAAAATATTATTGAAAACCAATTTCATAATAGAATTTCAAACAAATATTTTAAATGATTTACAATCTATTTGCCATTAAAAAGTCAGAAATATATAACTCTAATTATGCTAAGAGTGTCATTAGTAAGCAAACATTAATGATTCTCTATACACACTGTGCACTGGAGAGTTCAAAATTCATGCTATTTTTCTACAGCTAGAGTGATCTGCCTTTTGGTTGTATATTACAATAAACTGTAATTTACAGTGTTATACACAATTTGTAATCAATGAAAGTAGTTTAATATTAGATCAAGGTAAATTTTACTGAATGCTTCATTTGAAAATCTTTGCCATTTTGAATCAGTATTGATTTTTTTTTCATCATTTCTTTAAAGTGTGAGAAGATTTTTCTTGGGGCAAAATGACACATATTACTCCATTCTGAAAATGTTCCAATAAACTCAATATGTACACCTATAATACAATCAAATTTTTTCGATGTCCATAGTGTATAAAGGTTCTTAAAGACAACTTTATAGCTGAGAAGTGTGTTTATAGTCTAGTGATTTTGCTAGTCTTAGTCCTACAGGCAGAGCATTCCACAGTGTTGGTGCTGAATAGTCAAATTGTCTGTCAATAAAAAACTTTGTGCATGTTCGAGGAACTTTTAGAAACATCCAATTTTCAGACCACATTTTTCTTGGTGGAAGACACATGAGCGTGTTTCTAGGAACATCTGTGTTTTGCGAGCATTGTAATTTATTTGTTGCATGGGTTGGTAAGCTATAAAGCAGTAGATTTGCATAGTCCAGTGTAGATGTAATGAAAGCACACACCAACATTTAGCACATGCAGTCATCAATATCTTGTCCTTCCTTTATTCCTGGTGTTGAAGTAGAATGACCTTGCCACAGTAGACAAATATTTGTTTATGTTTAGATTTGTAACAAAAGCTTGCAGATCACTTTTAGAAGTAAGTTCAGTATACCACTATATATATTAAATGAAATCCTACTTCACAACAGAGTCTGTGCTTTCAAATTCTGTATAAAGAAACTTATTTTGATTGGCTATTGTGTCGGTTTTTCCAACTGGCAATCCTCAGACTCTTCCACTACAAGACACGGGATGATTTCTGAGTAAAAAAAAATTTTCCATCCAAAAAATTTATGAGAGCTCATTGATTGGTTAATAAATAAACATAAATATTCATAAAGTTGAGGGCTTTTTTAATCATACAACCATGGCTATATTGTAATGTGAACAGAGAATATAAGTATGGTTTTGATATATGAATGAATGTCTTTGGATGGGGATATCCATTTGTGCATCCAAACTGTTTGCTCATATAGTTTACATACTGATTTGAAATTTCACCATGGAAAACTACAGAACATATTTAAATGTTGTTGGGCTTCACCCATCTGTTAATGTAGAGGGGGCATGGTTTGTCTATCCATTCTCGTAGTTTTCAAAAGTTAGGCTCTTGGTTATTTCTTTTTGTAAAACTTTTAAAATGGGTACATTGTATGATGGTCATTGAGTGATTGACATGTAATGAAGATATGCAATATACATGTAACAAACACTTGAACCCTTCTGATATCAGTGAAGTGTTGTGTACTGTTTCCAGACTAGCATTTCTGAGAGAAAAACAATCAGGCATCACAATACACACGATAATAAAATGATTTTCCTCTGATTTAAGGGCCAAGGCTGTCCAACCTGTGGAGGATGAGGAGGATGAATTTCTAGAAACTGATGAGGGAGCTTCAATATGGTTAGAAAGTATAGGACTGGACAAAAAAAAATTTCCCTCTCTTGACCCCACCAAGGTCAAATTGTATCCTTATAGAGTAACAGTACTACAGAGTGAAGTGTGAATAGTTTGCGTCAGTGATATTTTTTTCCAGGCTGTGAATTAGCTTGCATATTAAAACTTAAATTTGAAAGTTATTTTCAATTGCATTTTACTTTTTGAAATCATTAGACTTATTTACAGTAGCAGTGATATTGGACATAAGTTTTAACACTGGTTAATAAGCAGTTTCATCGAAACTTTTGATGATGGTTTAGCCTTACATGTAACTAAGACAGAGAGAAGGCTTCAGAGTTATTGACAACCGACCAGAATCCCTGATTCATGTACAAGGAGCAGATGTTCAGGCACTGTTTAATTTCCTGTTAAACTGTCGTAGTTGTGTGGCATCCAGTGGGCCACAGGCAGGGGTTCCACCCACGATCCTGTCCCCCTCACCATTCAGGGGAGCTGCAGTTCAAAACCATAAGGTATCTAAACAAATGTAAAGAATAAAAGTTGGTTGGTTGATTGTTTCTTGTTCCATTGAAAGTATCTCACTCATACCGAAAGGTCACCAGCTGAAGGTGAAGTACATGACCTATGATTAGTGCTCTAGACTGGGAAGTAACAGTAACAGGGGGGGTTCTGTAGAGTACAAATGCCTGTCATGAATGGGACCTCCATTTCTAATAGTGCTGTGTGAAATTAGTTAACCGGTGAATCCCGATTCTGTTGTTGACAATATGTATCACGTTATTATTTTGTAACTGCTCGTTCAGATTCAATATTCTTGGAATTCCTGTAAAAGTTACCTGCCCCTGATTTAAAGTTTGAAGGGGAAGGGGGGGGGGGGGGGGGGGGGGGCTAATTAAAATTAAACTGATTGTGAATGTTTGAGTAAAAGAGGAAAGACTCCTATAGTCTGAAAAGACTGAAGAGTTTATTTCACTTTAAATTTTAAACTTCACTTTAAACTAAAGAAGGAGAATGAAATGATTGTATTGAATGTCGTATGTGATTATTGAAACGAAAACATTAAATATTCCGGCTACATTACACACCTAGCTAGTGACATGTGGAGACACCACAGCAATGTTATTAACATTTTTAATATCAGGTCGAGCCAAAATAAACAGAAAATGTCAGGTTTTATCAACTTCTACTATCCCCTTGTCATGTTACACTTTCTGGAATGATGAACAGTGGCTTTGGGTTGAAATATCCTAGCTAGAGCTCAAGAACTTCAGCAATGACTGAACAAATAGCCTAAAAATCTACTAATTTCAGCCATTTTTGTATTTATCCATTCATTTGTCAATTTCATTGATAGTATTTAAAGTAGAATGAAAGAAAAATCTGCAGCTGATTGCTTTTTTTTTTTTCATAAAGATTGTTGGGATATATTGCAATACAAAATTTGATATCACAATACAATTTTCAAGTTACAGTACCCAGCATGATTTCTAAGGTCATATCCAAAAGATTCCATGATTCCGACTTCTAAATGCTGAGCATTGGTGAATGAGCAATCACTATCTATGTTTGTGAAAATGTGGGGGCAGTGCTTGTAGAAAGTACAGTAAGCATGGAAATGTACATGTGATATAAATTTATATTAACAATGCAACATGGAACTTTTGACATGAATTTTCCCTTAGGTAACAGTAGCTTTATTTTTGCATTTTTTTTCTTAGGAAATTGTATATCGTTGCCAAAGTATTAAGTTGCATTTGGTGGAACTTTACAACAAAAACAGCTTGTTTGCAGATTTCTAAAAATAGAGATTTTATGCACAGCACAGAAAAAAATTACATTGATCAAAGATCAGTTTCCATGGTAACGAAATATAATCATTTTTGTCATTTATGACCTTTTTCTCATATTATATCATGTCTTTTATCTAACTTAATTGACTTATCTGGCATTTATGACCCATTTAAACAAAACTGAAGAAACAACCAGCAGAGTGGCATGCCTGAAGATCTGATGTTTTGGATTTGATGGAAAGTGTTAAGATGACAACATTTTGATTGTCATTTAATCACATTGAAAGTATATTGAAAAAAATCATTTGAAAACTTTTTTTTAATGCAAATTAAACAGAATTATGATAGGTCTTATTTTATAACAACACACATAAACCATTTATATAGTAACTAACTTGATGTCATGCTAAAAATTAAAAGTTAATAATTGTACATGTAATGGTATAAAGGACAATGTTCCACTAATCAACATTAAGAATAAAATACAAGATTCAGATATCAGCTGAAACATTTATCTGAAGAGGATGCAGAAGGAAGAGGATGAGAATAGATTACAGAGGATCAAGATAGGCTACAGAGGATCAGAATAGATTACAGAGGATCAGAATAGATTACAGAGGATCAGAGTAAGATTGCAGAGGATCAGAGTAAGATTGCAGAGGATCAGAATAGATTATATAAGACAAAGGATCAGAATAGATTACAGAGGGCAGAGGATCAGACTAGTTTATAGAGGACAGGGGATAATTAGATGTTGCAAAAAGCAGGCAATCAGGATATTTTGCAGAGGGCAAAGAATTAGGAGAGGTTATAGAAGGCAGACAGTCAGGAGATGTTACAGAAGGCAGACAATCAGGAGATGTTACAGAAGGCAGACAATCAGGAGATGTTACAGAAGGCAGACAGTCAGGAGAGGTTATAGAAGGCAGACAGTCAGGAGATGTTATAGAAGGCAGACAATCAGGAGAGATTACAGAAGGCAGACAATCAGGATAGGTTATAGAAGACAGACAATCAGGAGATGTTATAATGGTGGACAATCAGGAGATGTTATAATGGTGGACAATCAGGAGAGGTTACAGAAGGCAGACAATCAGGAGAGATTACAGAAGGCAGACAATCAGGAGATGTTATAGAAGACAGACAATCAGGAGATGTTATAGAAGGCAGACAGTCAGGAGAGGTTACAGAAGGCAGACAATCAGGAGAGATTACAGAAGGCAGACAATCAGGATAGGTTATAGTAGGCGGACAATCAGGAGATGTTATAGTAGGCGGACAATCAGGAGAGGTTACAGAAGGCAGACAGTCAGGAGATGTTACAGAAGGCAGACAGTCAGGAGATGTTATAGTAGGTGGACAATCAGGAGAGGTTACAGAAGGCAGACAATCAGGATAGGTTATAGTAGGCGGACAATCAGGAGATGTTATAGTAGGCGGACAATCAGGAGAGGTTACAGAAGGCAGACAATCAGGAGAAGTTACAGAAGGCAGACAATCAGGAGAGATTACAGAAGGCAGACAATCAGGAGATGTTATAGAAGACAGACAGTCAGGAGATGTTACAGAAGGCAGGCAGTCAGGAGAGATTACAGAAGGCAGACAGTCAGGAGATGTTACAGAAGGCAGACAATCAGGAGAGGTACAGAAGGCAGACAGTCAGGAGATGTTACAGAAGGCAGACAGTCAGGAGATGTTACAGAAGGCAGACAATCAGGAAAGGTTATAGTCAGGAGATGTTACAGAGTGCAACATAGGAGTAAACTACAAATCACAGAAATCATATCACTTGGATTGGAGAATGTACTGTTCAATATACTTTTGGATGAGGGGGAAATAATTGCACAACAAATAGAATAGAAAGGAAAAAAAGGTACTCAAAGTTTTCGCGGGAAGGCAAGGAGTACATTTACAAATACATGCACTCTTTTCCAATTGTAGAAGAAGAAAAAATACCCAAAGAAGATATCTCTCTAGAGATCTATTGCAAAAATGTACAAATTTTATCAGGAAAAATGTTTAAAAGACAGAAGAAAACCAAAGAAATTTTGACTGTGATAAAATCAATGTCAAAGGATTTAATTTTAGGCTTTGGTAAACCTCAAAAAAGATCTGTGAAGTTTATAAACAGAGTAGGAGGTATCAGATGAAGAGAACAAGAAACACTTAAATAGAAAGGAAAAGCTAGAGCTCAGAAACAGTCGGACAAATTGAGAGGAAATGACCAGATAATGCTTTTGAACTTGGGCCTTCAAAAAGTTCTTATTACGCTGCAAATTGTTGTTTCTGATACTTGCAGTATTACTCTTGAAAGTTGGCCACTTTCAATTTCACAGTTTATAATATAAATTCTAAATATGTTGTCTGTAATATCTGGAACAAAACAGATGCCAAAAGAGAAAGTTGTGAAACTGATACATGTTTGTTTCCTTTCAGCAAGTCTGTGGGACCAAAGGAGGAGATGATAAACTTCTCTGACAATTGTACTGGACAGTTATGCAGAAGGGTTTTATGCTATCTATTATTTTGTTAGTATTATATCTCCATTCTTCCAGATGGAGACATTTTTTTGTACTTTCTGTCAGTCTGTCACAAAATTTTGGTGAATGCTTCTCCTCCTTTATAGCTTATCAAATAGACTTGAAACTTTATACATAGTACTTCATTGCCATTTGTAGATGTGCATATTTTTGAGATGGGAAGATTCAATTATTTTCCTAAAAGTTGCAGTGGATCTAAGAGGGATGGAAGATGTATAATAGCTTGTGAACGTTTCTCCTCCTGCATGGCTTATTGGTTAGACTTGCAACTTTGTACAATACTTCATAGCTGTTTGCAGATGTGCATATTGTAAGGACAGGAGGATCCAATTATTATCCTTAAAGTTATGGTGGATCTAAGAGGGGTGGAGGGTGTAAAATATATTGTGAACACTTATCCTATATAGCTTATCATTATGTCTGTGTTTCTGTTCATTCTTTCTCTTCCATACCATATAGAACATTAAGGGGAGGAGGCTTAATTTGGAGTACTTTCAATTTAGAGAACTAGGAAGGTGTTTGTTTTTATATGCCTGTCC
Organism: Ostrea denselamellosa; assembly: GCA_024699665.1. Lineage (NCBI taxonomy): Eukaryota > Metazoa > Mollusca > Bivalvia > Ostreida > Ostreidae > Ostrea > Ostrea denselamellosa. Next base: position 7,525,059 of record JAMZEH010000018.1, read on the forward strand.
AAAACTGAATGTATTATATTATAGTGATCTTATCTGTCTGTCTGTCCTGCTTCATGTCCAGCTTGTAACTTAAATACTATGAGACCTAGAATAATCAAGCTTTGTCAGATGTTACATCTTGAGCAGAGGGTGGGTTGCACTTTAAAGTTAGGTTACTGTAACATGTGATTTAGATGATGTGGCAAAATTATGTCCAACTTGAAACTTGACGATTATTTAATCTAGAATAATCAAACTTGGTTACTGCATCTTTGGAAGATGTGTCATGCCCTAAATCAAGGTTGCTGTGACCTATAATTAACATGATATGGCCATATATGGCATAATCATTTTTGGGTCTCATGTGAGTATGAGTCCTAGAGTCAACAAACTTTGTCAATTTGTGCATCTTTATAGAAATGTAAATTGTAGCTTAAAATCAGGTCATTAAAACTTTTAAAATGGTTAGTATATTTTAAAAAACCACACACAATGTTTTAAGGGAGGTAATTCCTACATATGTTAGAGAGCAATGCAGTAATGCTATTCATTACATCAATGCACATGACATCAATGCACATGACATCAATGCACTTTTTTATGGATGAAATGTAGCTACATAGCAATTGATATGAATACTTATTTTATTTCCAACATTAATGATATAAATATAAGCAGTATTGTACTTCAAATTTTGCAGAGACTTAACAAGTACATCACAGTACAGAGGAATCTGTCTCATGGGAATGGTGATGTTTCAAGCAGTTTAATCTGTCTTTCCAATTAAGATTCTATTAGCCCCTTGGGAGTAGGCCATGATGTTTCAGAGTTCACCTGGAGATTCAAACATCATTTTGATAAGAATTAGATTACATCTGTCCAGTTAAATATTAATTAATGAGTATAACATAAGAAAGCTATGGATTATGCACTCCCTCTCTTTGTACAACCCAAAAAAAGTAATTCATACCAGAAAATAACTAAATATATGTAATAAAGTAAAGATATGTTTTGGAATTATTCAATGGTTATTTGAACAATTCAAGAGATATATGGACAAGTCAATTGCAATGTGCAATAGACACATTCAAGGTATAATTTGATTTTACCTCGGACCTAAAAGCAAATATACTGGTGCAATCTTTGCACCATTTAAGATTGACATGATTTTGTGTCATGCACTTTTATCTGTTATAATAAATAAACATCTGATGGGTGTATCATGTGCCATGGCAGTGCACTTAATTCACAAAAACAATCTCTAGTTACAAATTTATTTTGTTTCTGCAATACATCTATTTGTTAAAACAAATAGATATGAAGAAAACTGTTTCTGAATGTCCTTGATATATTTTACATTATTCCATTTCCCGTGATAAATGATTAATGCCCAGATAATATTCAAACTCTAATAATGTGGAAAAAAGAGATGTGACTTGCATCATTGATCTTATATTTTAAAATATTGTTGCTTGAATCTCTTGCTTTTTAATTGTTATTTTCATTATCACCAAGTGTTATCAGTTTATTTTGTTAGTTCATTTAAACTTTTCTAAAACTTTTTTTGATGTATTTTTTATTACTTATGTTAGTGTTGATATCGATTATCTTGTAGTTGTCTCAAAGTGAAAATAAGCATTATTTATTTTTATTAGAATTAGAGAATGTGAAGAACTGAAAAAAGGAAGTTTTAGGTTTTAAAAGTTTTGGGGTGAAGAGAAACTGTTTTTCATGGCTGTGTGTAAAAAAAAAATATGTAATCATGTAATGGATGTTCTTTAAATATCTGTACCTCACTACTTAAGTTAAAAGACACCATTCTTTTATTAAAATAATAAGTCTAATAATGATTACTTATGGAAAAACGACTAGGAGGTCGTAATTGGTACATATGTCCCAGCACAAAGCACAAGAAACCTTGATTGAAATGTTTAAAGGTTGTAAGTTCCAGTAATGAATTAATTTTAAACTAAACAGAAGGGTTTCTAAATCTTGTAAGGTGATCTAATTATTTTTGCCTTATTTTCTCTAGAACATTCAATGAGTCTTGTTTTCCCATTAATTTGCGTTGAAAGCTTTGTGCTTTATTCCACAATAAATTGGAGAGTATTCTTGTCTCCACCCACCACCAGAGAGCAGTGAGGCTCAACGTTGCACAGATGGAGCTTTTTGTGTTATAGAACTGATGATAGTTGGTATTGCATAGGCTGAGCTATCTGGTGCTGTTCTGTCAGTTGTACATGTATGGAAGATGCAGTCAATTTCAAAGTTTTAAAACAATTTATTTGGAAAATATAAAACTAAGTATTTCCATTTGATATTTGAAAGTATATCGTGCAAGTAACACAAAACAATGTGCATCAAAATTAATATAAGATGTTTAGGTGTTTTACATAATTTGTCTATATAGCATTCTATATTACAATGCAAAATTCCCATTCCTACTGGCTGATGATGAAGAATACAAGAAAAAAAAACCTTCTTTAATGAAGTATAATTGTGTTATTTCTAAAAGAGGCTTCAGTTTTGAATATACATGTACATATCCATTTCAGGTGAAGCATTCACTGGTAAAACAGACGGAGACGGACGGAAGTATCAATCAAGTTCACATTTTAGAAATCGCAGGAGCCTTGCTACCTCACCATGTCCACCGCATCCGAAAAGTTCTGGAGCGGACTCAAGAAGGGGATTTCACTTTAACATTTAATACACATGAACCAACTGTGCCATTTAATGCTAAGCTCCCTGCAACTAACTTTAACCCAGAAAGGGAGAAGATGAAAATGAAGGACGGGAACTTTGACTCATTCTTTGATAATTGTGAAATTGATGATAGGTTAACTTGTATACGAGAGCTCTACTGTAAAAATCATATATACAATTGGGCAACCTGAGTTTACAATCCCGGAGAAATAGGATTTTGATGTCATAATTATAATATATGATTAATTTTTTTTCTTTCTTTTTTTTTTTTTTTGGCATCAAGAATTTAATAGTCCATGTAAGTCTTTTTTTTTTATTTGATTTCAATATCTGTTGTTTACATTGAAGATTAAGTGGCTGTTTTATTGCTAAGGTTGCAGTGTTCATTTTCCATGTACTGAATTTTATTATGTTTGCATATTTGAAAAGTGAAACATACTGTTTTTAAGAAAATATGTAATAGATATGTTGTTGTTGTTGTTTTGTTTTGTTTTGTTTTAATTTTAGTCTTTCTTTGTTGAACATAACAAACTACACCGACTACAGAAACTGTAAAGTATAAATCAAAATATTGGACTCGGTCATGATAATGAAGTTAAACATGGAAAAGATAAAGAAAAATTAAAATGTATTATGTTTTTGCTTTAGTATGCAGATAATCATCTTCATAAGCCAAGGGTTTTTTGGGCCACTCCACTCCCCACAAAACCCTGGCTTGCGAAAATGGGAGGTAATAAGGAAATGTATGGAACAAATGAATGTTTTTAAATGTGTTCTAAGTGGCTGAATGTTGAATTAACAGTGCATTTCATAATGGTCCAATGAACAGAAATGTAATAATTCTGTAAATAAGAGAAACATCTTTTTCTGGCTAAATTAAATTTATTGTGTTTTACTGTATTCCACCATACAGGGAGTATGAAAGTTTCATGAATTGAGAGTAGTGTTGTCCATCCTCATTCATAGAATGATTAAGCATGTCTAAGTGGTCAAGATACTGTGCAGCAGATAAGTGGAGAATACATTACTGCACGGATTTCATGCTTAGATTAATACACATAAATATGCAGATGATCCCTACTGCAGCTCAGTACGGTCAAGGTTAATACCAGACCAGACAGGTTTTATGTGTGTAATGATTCTTTTGCAATCGAAATTTCTTGGACTTTGTACATAGTAGGCTGATGCAGATTGACTTGCATATCATCACTATTGCTCAGCAAGTTAGGGTCAAGGCCGCCACAAGTACAGACAGGTTTTCTCAAGATCCATTATACACATAAATGTAGAATGCTTTAATTCTCTGATCAAGGTCACTACAAGATCAGACATTTTATGTGTATAACAGATCTTCTATTACAAATGACTGGAGAAAAGTTTGCCTCTCTGACGTCTTGATGGGCCGATACACATCAGCATGCAGATAATTCCTATTGCTTGGTAGGTCAGTTAAGGTCACCACTGGGTTAGACAGGTCTTGTATGTCTCTCACATGTCCTGCACCATCGGAAAAAATTATTGCTGGAGAAGACAACCTTGCAGATTCAAGTCTTGAGTAAGGAGGTATACCACATCCTCATAATGGTTGACCTGCTTTTAAAAGATGAATGAAAATATTTGTATATCTCTTTTAAATTTGATTGCCGTACTGGGTATATGGGTTGGTGAATCTTTTAATTGCTGATCTGACGATAGTTGGTTTGATTATAACATGGCAGGAGTTTGATTTTTTTTTTTTTAGTTTACTTTCTACTAAAAATGCGTTTTGTGACTAAATAGAGTAAATTTGAAAGTTTACAATTTCAAATTATTATTGTGCATATCTTGCATTGTATCATAAAGTGAAATATCAAATAATTATAAACAAAATGTATTTGTGAAACATTCAATTATAACATATTTGACCTTGATGAACAACCTTGATATAGTTTTGGCGTTCAGTTCATCAGGGATGAAGCTTTACTTTGTATAGTTGAGGAATGTTGCGGACAAGCCCTCACTGCTGTGATGCCCCTCTCCAATGTTTTTCACAAACCTTGTCAAGCATGTATACCAAGTTTATACCTATATAGAGGCAGGTACTCCCATACGGGCTTGTGGACAAAATGCTCTTGATCTTCGTTTGGTCTTGCCGTCATAAAAGGATAATCAAGATATTCAGATATCTACAGCTTTACTCTCGTCATAAACTTAAATCAATAGAGAACTTTAAAAATAAAAAATACAGGAAGATGAAGGTCAATGTATATATGACTACTGATTAAAAGCTCAAGGTCAAATTTGCAACCATTGAACTTGATCACGATCGAACGTAGTCTTCGCGGCATTTTCTTATGATAAGGAAGTAATTCGCTGTCTATGTTTAATACAAAACGCCATGACTACTCGAGATTGATGAGAAAAGTAATATGCATGCATAAAACGTAAATGCAGACATTAAAAAGGATGTGAAATATACTAGTACGAAATACATATAATGTCGCAGTAGTGAAGTTTCCTGAACAACATGTGCTAGTTTAAGTGAGCTTCCTGTTATAAGTCCCTGAAGAAAATGCCATGAGTTTAAGGGCTTCCTCAAGTATTTATCGGTATCTAACAGGTACTCGGTAAGTAGAAAGTTTTGTTCTCCAATATGTGATGTTTAGATCATAACATCGGTATACTATGCGTTGTGCTCTCTCTCTCTCTCTCTCTCTCTCTCTCTCTCTCTCTCTCTCAACACAATGAAAACAGTACATGATGGGACAGATTCACATTCCATTACAAATTGATGAATGGGCATTTAAACTAAACTGTATGTGTAAATCCCTCTAGAAGTTCAACCCACAGAATTGTTTAAAACCAATGCTTTGATCAGTCATTGTCAATTTGATCCCTCAACTCTTAACTCCAGTGATTTAACTACTCACCACCAGGGTTAAGACTGGGCATGGCATGGCTTACAGAAGATTGCTTGAAAGTGTAACGAGGTAAACATTCTTTTTCTGCATACGTAAATCTTTGTTTTGGATATATATATATATATATATATATATATATATATACATATATGTCGATTTCAAAATACCACATGAACCGTGAATGTGGCACATGTTAGTTTGTTCCATCACTTTGGTTATACATGTAATTGGTAATGTAAACCGGTGTTTCACACCCACCCCCGCTCATCTTTACGTCTGTCAATGAAATAGTTTGATCTCTTGCGGTCGGTTGATCTGATCCGATATAGCGTGTTTGTACTTATGGACGTTATCGACATGTGTATTTTAAGGCTAGCATTTCGATTTGACAGATTTGGAAACACTCGATGTATATTTAAATTTGCTGAGCCCTGATTATCTATATATAACTAGAGATATTAAGAAAATCAAATGTCTGTATTCAAAGACAATACTGAGGTGTCTTAACGTACTTTTGATATTGTAACAAGAATTGAATATTATAGATAAAATTTTCAAAAATATACAAATCGGTTGAAAAATACAAAAATCGATTATTATCGATTTTAAGAAATAATCTCGTTCATTACAAGAAAAGATCTCGAAATTTTTGATAGTTACGACAAATGATCTTGAAGATTTTAGATGAATATTTGATAATTATCTTGAAATTACGAGTTCATTTTCTCGTTCAATTGCGAGAAAAGACCTTGTAATATTGTGTGGTATTAGTTATGTCAAATTATTACGTCAAAGTAAGCTGTAAGCAAATGGTTGCCTATGCATGCTATTATTTTATTTTATTGTCTTTTATCATGTATTCAAGAATCTTAAGAAAAATATAAAATGCGTATCAATGGAAACGACAAGACATAGTGACATCATCATGTCTATAACACTCTGTAATATCTATGGGATAAAAAAGGGGGGAGGGGTATGTCATCCACCAGAATTTAAAATTAATTAAATCATTAAACAATATCACTAGTCACTAGTAGTATATTTCTTGTAATGTCTTTCTTGTAAATTGAGATCTTTCCCTGTAATCTCCAACCAAAAATAAAATGATAATAATAAAATTTATATGATAATAGAAACAGACTTTCGTATAACGTTTTACGTCATCCTGGGTTCGTTTTTTTTTGTTTGTTTTTTTTTTTTGTTTTTTTTTTCCAGTCATCAATTTATAGTACAACTGCATATAATTTAGTAAATTTGATAGCCAAAAAGTATTTGATGCTAAAGTAAATTGTTTATATTCCTGTATATTGCCTAAAGTTTGAACAATATAAAACATTTTAAGATCTGAAGGACCCGTCACAATGCACCGTAGCTGTTGGGACATTCAACGCATGACTAATAAGCAATACGTTCAAACTTTTATGCATGCACTAAATTTTAGTTTGCATTCAGTGTGTAAAAACTTGCATGTCCTCGTATTTCAGCGTGCCTTTAAATTTTCAGTTCACCCAACGTTTGCCGACGTGCACGCTTTCTTTTTCAAATGGCGGCATACGTTGATTTTTTAAGTCGTGTAATGTATTACTCGTGTTTATGATTTATATGAAGAAAAAAAATAACCCAACTAATCAAAATTCTTAGATCCGCGCCGTATACTCTAGTGCGGATCTAAGAAGTCTAATATTGATTAGAATGAAAAATAACCCTAAAGTAATCCAACTAATATTATATGTGCAAGGGGATATGCTTGTGCACGTAAAATCACGTCAAGGCAAGGACAGAAGCATACAAAGTATGTCATTGTAGAATATCTTGTATTTATATTTGTATTTTTTAGTTGGGGGGGGGTGGTTAGTGGGGTTTTTTTTTATTTATTTATTTTTGGGGGGGGGGGGGGGGTCTTTTTATTTTAATTTTTATTTCCATTTTTTATATTTTTGTTTGTTTTTTCTTATTTTTTTTTGGTGGGGGGGGGGGGGGGTGGTTGGTTGGTTGGTTGTTTTGTTTTTTTGTGGGTTTTATTTTTGTTTGTTTGTTTTTTTGTTTGTTTGGTTTTTTTTGTTGTTGGTTTTTTTAGTTTTTGTTTTCTTGTTTTGTTTTGTTTTTACAGGGGTAATACCAATATTTGATGAAGGCAATAAATTGAATATATGATACAAGACTACCGATGATAAGTTTATATTTTAACATTATTAACGTTAACGCCAATTGAAAGTAGTGCAGTTATCAACTAAGATAAATTGTAAGTTGTCAGTGTCTGTAATGAAAGTAAAATCGGATTTTGATATTAAAGCTTGTTATAAAATCTCTCTCTCTCTCTCTCTCTCTCATATTTTGATTTATTCTTTAATATACAAAGTTTTAATTTTATACATGTAGCTTTTCAGAATCGTCTAAATAGCCAAAAACATTGTCTAAATACTCATTGTTCCAGTATTATACGCCTCGTATTTTTCATTTTCACGGTACTGCTAGAACTTACTGGTTTCTATAAACGAGAGGAAAATTTGTTTCAAAACGCCAAATTTGAAGAAAAAAAAGTAAATAATAAAAAAAAACCCAGCAAAATACACACAAATGCAAACACATTTAATAAAAAGAAATTACGAGAAGGAGAAAGAGGTCTAGAGATTTATTTAGTAACCCGTAGACCTGAATTTACGTGCATTCGATCGATTCGGATCACCTTGGTTTGTACTGACACTTCACAACGTGCAAAGCATCCACCGACAACAAACACAGATATAATATGGTGTGATCACGAGTCCACGAAGATGGGTTTTACAATTTTTAATTCGTTTTTCTATGGAATTTACTGAATTTGGATTTTGACATGCTTGTTGCAGGATGACTTCTCAGTAAGTTAAATTGTTGGGTTCATGTGTACCGATACTTGTTGTCAGTTTGAGGTTCAGTTCACACCATTGAAGGGAATTTGCGCGATTGCCCAATTTAAACGATTGATTATTGATATTATACGTTAAATAATGAGTGTCTGATTTACGGTATTATTGTCTTGACATGATCTCGGATAAATCGAAAGTACGAAATCTAGGAAGTGTGGCCTGTCAAATAACAAGATCTTTAAAACTTCGTAATTTGTTGCGACAGATTGAATTGATATTAAAGAGATATTGGAAGAGTATGTGTAAGCGGGATTTTAAGGTGACATAACGTTAATAATCCAGCATTTTATCCTTGTCATTATAAATGTAACGTAGTACGCGATTTATTTTGACATATTTCCTGTAGACGGAAGGACTCAATCTGCATCCACTTTTTCAAGTTATCTGTCTAACGCTCCCCTGTACGTTACACACGAGACAGATGTCCATTTCAATGTTTCATTTCCAGTGTTTGTATAATATGTGATCGATAATCTTGCTTTTCACTTCTGGCCAATATTGTTCAATTTACGTAATCGCGTAATATGCACGGGCAAACACATTCACATTTTCCAATCATTTACATATCGATGACAGAGTTACACTGCGCTCTAAGGTACTGAAAACTGAAATGGACTAAAGTCGCGTGGGTACAGACTCTCTCTCTCTCTCTCTCTCTCTCTCTCCCTCTCTCTCTCTCTCTCATTCAAGTGCCCGCAAATCATAAATAAAGGAAATTTTAGAAATACGTAGATGCTGTACCAGAAAAGCTTATATGTACTAGTATTAATGTTAAAAAATATTGTACAGAACAAGATCATTCTATCACATATTAATGTACATGGACAAATCATGGAGGGTATATATTGTAATTAAGTACAACTCCTAAAGAGGTAGAGGAGAGGAAGTTGGTCCCACTCTTCGCCGCTAAAACAATGTGTATTTCTAATTTATTTAATTTTAGTACCAGTTCTGACAACAGGGATTTATTACAATAATTATGGTAGATATATTTAATCAATAAATCATATTTACTTGTGACAAGTTCTTCAATTTATTCCGGCTGACATGAAATTACTGGAGGGGTCACAAGTGTATAAAGATTTTGAAGCCAAATAAAAAAAAAAGAAATAAAAACACAAAGAAAGAAAATGAAAAGAAATTGAAAAATAAAATAAAAATAAACTCAATCGTTTGACCAAACTTAAAATCCTAACTCGTGGGAGTAGAATCATTTATCCTTTACTACAAAGGTTCAATTCATCAGTTCAAGTTTACATATTACTATCAATGTTCAAGTTTACATATCACTATCAATGTTCAAGCTTACATATTACTATCAATGTTCAAGCTTATATATTACTATAAATGTTCAAGTGTACATAGTACCATCAATATTCAAGCTTATTTGCTTGTAAAAAGGACGAGAAATGAAAAAAAAAAATTGGCTGAAGATTCCTATGTTCCCTAGTTCTACCGCCTGTCCCCCCACCTCTCTCTCTCTCTCTCTCTCTCTCTCTCTCTCTCTCTCTCTCTCTCTCTCTCTCTCTCTCTCTCTGTATACATATAAATAAATAAATCGGGTGTGTATTTCCGACCCTTTTCATCTTTTCAATCGGGTTCGGTATCCGGAGTATAAGGTCATCATCTTGAAGTTATGTTTACCTATATACCTGTACCGATTGTGCAGGTTTTCAGTGCCCCATAAATAGATAATGGCAGATGATAACCCTTTATTGGGCACGGACAAAATAACTCGTTATGATATTCCAGACTTTCTACGTTCTATTTCTTATTTTAGTGATGATGACGATGATTTTGAAGATTTGCCAGACTTCACAGAATGTGACACTAGTGGTGGAGGAGTCGATCTGTTCGATTATCCGGATGAATCGGGTCATCGTTGTAAGTAGAGCGGCAAATTAAATATCTAATTGATATGCATTTGATTGTTTATGCCTTGATATCCTGTATTATGCAGAGAAAACATACCTTATGCATAATGACCAGACTACCTGAATACTTTGTGCAAATCGTGGAAAAGAAAAAGGTGAACTTCTTGACTATGATATGTGTTAAGTCAAGTGGGAAATCTGGGGACTATCATTTTAACAATTTGCTAAAAGCAATATATCACATAAAGATATGGAAGCTGTTTATTCCGGTGTCTTGCACAGTTAACTTACTCAAATGTCTTCACCTCATGGCCTTCAAGATGTTGTCTTTGTCATAATTTCTGCTAACTTCACATCAATTTTAGTCATTTCACCAGTCTGACCATTAAAATGAACTATCACGTTTTACTTGTCTGAATGAATTTTTGGTGGTCAAGACCATCAGAAAGATAGATTTTGGAAACTCTGAATTTCAGTGATACATCAGATACTAACAGTGTTGTATGTTACTTAGAACAATTGTCACATTGATTTAGGATTTGGAGGTTACAATAATTGTTCACTCTGCAGGATGCATAGATCTAAGTTGTTATAGTGTTGATATCCTACATCATGATCATTAACAAGTCTTAATTCAAGTGTATTATCTTAATATTTTTAAGTATATTTATATATGTGATGGAAATTGAAGTTAAACACCAGTGCATATGTACAAATAATATCTCTGTAATTATTCAGTCATTTTGAATATGGGCTGTCACGACCATTTTTGAAACAGGGTTACAATCTCTTTAGATTGGGAAATTCATTTTATGGTTTTGTTCAGATCGAAATTTTTTTAATTAACATACAATCACTGAAGTTTTTGTTTCAGTGAAAGATTAATTTCATTTTTAAAGTAAAGTTCAAGGTAAACCCTTATTCTGTCCATCTGCTTCAGGATTTCTGGACTTTTCTCCGAATTGGATGAAGATATTCAATAATTTTATATGTGGCTTTGTCTTGGATAGTTACAGATCAACTTTGAGTTTTTCGTTATGCTTGACCTACTTTTGACTGAATTATCCTACTGGTAGGATTATTGCCTGCAATAGAATCAGAATGCTTGTTTATTTTCCAAATGGGAAGAGTCCTTTCATAGCCAGTAGGTTTATTATAAACAACATTTGATCATGTAGAAGTCATCAAGTATTAGAAGTAGCATTCAGATCCAGTCGACATGTTGACATGTGTATCTATGTCAGGCCTGTAACTTGGACTTTTCAGAGAGTGGTGCAAAAGCCTGAGATTTCATAGAGTAGGGTGCAAATGAACTGACATGGATTTTGATTCCTAACATAACATTGATCAAAATAACTATTCTTGAAAATGTGTGAGGAAAATAGATCAAAGATAAAGATACTGCCATTAACGTCACACAGATAATGGAAATTAAGGGGTTTAAGTAGTACAATTGTTTCGTTTCTATTGTACCTAATGCTTTTAAAAGAGGGGTGCAAACACCCCCACCACCCCCATGCATCCCATATGTTGTGGGCTTGTAGGTTGTCACAGGAACATTTAAAACTTTTCCTCATTGTTCTCATTTTCTTCGTAAAATTTCAGCACTCAAAAAGCATAAAAATTATTTCACAAAAATGTAACATATATCCATCAAAATACTCAGAAGAGCATTTGCATAATCCAGGTAGGAGTTGCATTTTGTGAGGTCAGTTTTTGTGATCTTAAAGCCATTTACACACAGTTAATTAGCATTTAAAATATTATGCTGGTGTTGCTGTAGATCCTTAAAACCGTAAGTAAATTTTTCTGGAAATTTCAATAGGACTGAAAATGTGTGTAACTTACGTTGATGACCTCTTAATCACAGGTCACGACTGGTAGATATCACCCTGGAATCATGATATCCCATTTTAGTACATGTAATCACAAATTCACATTCATAAAATGTCATGGTATTAAGATACAACCTAATGAAGGTGAGCAAGACTCGGTGGTCATTCCTGTTAAACCAGTAGGAAGTCGCTGCCTCGAATCCCATTGATTCCACTTGACGTTTTGATGTTAGGCCATGGACAAGTCACTTTATCTGCATTGTCCACTTCACTTTGGCTGGTGACTTGTGTTTTACTGAAGGGAAGTGTGTGACTCTTCTCTGCTTAGTTAGACTAAAATCAGGAATAAATGCTGGCCTGATGGGCCTCTTGGTTGAAGAAGGATTTAATTTAACTCTTGTACCTCCAAACAAAATTGATATTGAAGTTGGATAATGATTAATCCCAGCACTTTGGTACACATTCATCTGTCAATGTTCTAAACTCACAACTCTTCATTAGCTGAGGACTGATATATAATATATTAAAAATCTTGTCTGGCAATGAAAGAATCTAGAACCAATATATTAAACATATATCTTGGTATTTTGCAAATTTCATGCAACATTTCTTGTGAAATTACATATATGTAGACTTGACACTGGGGCCATAAAACTTTGATGCACTTACCTTTTGACCTCAGTCTCTCTTGTTCAGTATGTGTTTCTTCTATAAAAGTGAGACTTGGATTGGAAGTATCTTTGTCTAAATGTTATGGCCTGGAGCCAGAGAGTACTGTTTAGGTCAGTATGTCCTTTAATGTCCATTCAATATTTAAAGTTAATCAATTTTGACTGACCAGTGTACAAGATTAATGTTCAACTTGCATGCAGGAGAAGTAACTTTTGAAGTGGATGTTTAAAAGGTTGGAGAAAATACTATATCAGGAATACTGGTTCCTGACTTTGACTAATTATGACTTGTTGGATACTTAGACAATGTGTATTTGTGGTGCTATTCTTAATATAGAAGTTCTCATTATAATTTACTTCAGTAGATTACTCCAGTAAAGAACAGCACTGGTACTTGTCTTTAATTTTCTAATATAAAGGGTGGTTGGTTGTATGATTGATTGACATTCCACTCAAGAATTTTTCATTCATATGGAGACATCATCATTGCCAGTGAATGGGCTGCAAATTTTGGCCTTTGCTCGGCGCTTACGGCCTTTGAGCCACACCTAATGTGACACAGGGCCTTAGTTTTTGTGGTGTCATCCGAAGGAACACCCCATTTAGTTACCTCTTACAATAAGCAATGGAGGGGTACTAAGGACCTATTCTAACCACGGTCCCCATGGGACTGTAAAGGCAACAGCTTGTTTGAAATAAATGAAATCAATTAAGAAATGCATAATAGGTCTCTCTTGATAATTCCAAACTAATACTGTGTACTTTTAAATAGATATGATGAAATTTTACATTTCAGTGCCATTTTACCCATTTACCACAGTTCATGAGAAAGCCATTCCATTCAACACGATACGGACAAATTGTTGGATCCCCCACACTAATGTGGAGATCAAAGTGACAGATGCTGAGCGTGTTGATGCTCACACAAAACTCTTCAATCCAAACTTGTGAGTATTTAATCATATCTGATGTTAACTCATGGTTGTAAATTGTCAAAACTGACAAATGTTTTGTGATTTTTGAGAAAACTTATAATGAAATATTTGGAGAGTGTAAAGACTTTCCACACACACAAACAAACACACACACACAGATTAATATGTCAGTAACACATTACTGGTGTTGTAGTCTTGTTGCACAATACACAATCATGTACATGCATTATGCATTATCTTTCTCAAAAGCCATTACAGTACACACTCGACAAGGAGACACAGTAATGTCTTAAGTAAAGGATGATTTTTCAAAGGATTGTATTTGAGTGTAACTTATTTTTATTTTAAGAGGTTTATTTCATAAACACTAGGACAATTATAAAACATATAATATACATGTAAGTGTGGTCTGTTCAATTTCTAGTATTCTTAATGAAGAGTCCTTAGATTAATACCGGTTTTGTTAGATATTTATATTTAAGAGCCTAGGCTTAAAATTGTATTCGTAGAGTAATTTGATATGCAGTTCAGTCTGTGCCCGTGATTTTAAACAGAATTAGAGATAGTCCAATTTTTAAATATCATGGTCAGCCATTTTCAGCAATAAAACCTATATAATAGATGACAAGAAGTTGATAAAAAAATTTACATATTCACTTTTTAACATGTATGCATTGAAAAGAATACATTTCAAATGTTTTGAAATGATCTTTCATGAAGCCGAACTGCTAAATCCTTTTAGAATATGAATAGATAGATTTTAAAAAGTTCATTCACAAAAGGTAGAGTTTTGTTGTGGTAGTGTATACAATATGTAGATGATGATTTTTAGAGATAATTCATTACCATCATGGCTGAGCCTTGTAAAATATCTGGAGGCATTAAGGTTGTTCAGGTCCCCAATATGGTTAGATCTACTCCATGTTTTGATAGCTAAAACAGGGCCTTTTAATTCATAAAATGTTTGTCCAGTAGATGTAGGTTTTTGTTTGCAAAAATGCGATCATATTTTTATGTTAATGTCAGGAAAGAATATGTGCAGAAATTTCAATGCTGCACTTTCTTCTTTAAAACACTCAGAACTTACATTTCAGCTCCGACAGTGACAGGTACAGATGACATATAAAAAAGAAAATTGCATTTCTTTTGGTATATTTTTTATTTTATTTTTTTCATTTTTTTAATTATTATTTTGGTTTATTTACATTATATTGCTCTTTGATAACTATCTTGAGTATAATCAGTCATGTTTAATACACGATATTTTCCTCCAAATTGTCACATTTCTCTAACAGAGAATTCAAATTGCCTATCAAATAATCAAATATACATATTGATTTCAAATATTTTCCTAGCAATCCATAGATTAATAAACTAATGACAATTGTTTCTCAAAATTTCCAGTAATAAATAGATTAATTAAAGCATGACAATTGTTTCTGAAGATTTCCAGTAATAAATGGATTAATAAAAGCATGACAATTGTTTCTGAAGATTTCCAGTAATAAATAGATTAATAAAAGCATGGCAATTGTTTCTGAAGATTTCCAGTAGTAAATGGATTAATTAAAGCATGGCAATTGTTTCTGAAGATTTCCAGTAATAAATGGATTAATAAAAGCATGACAATTGTTTCTGAAGATTTCCAGTGATAAATGGTGATTAATAAAAGCATGACAATTGTTTCTGAAGATTTCCAGTAGTAAATGGATTAATTAAAGCATGACAATTGTTTCTGAAGATTTCCAGAAATAAATAGATTAATAAAAGCATGACAATTGTTTCTGAAGATTTCCAGTAGTAAATGGATTAATTAAAGCATGACAATTGTTTCTGAAGATTTCCAGTAATAAATGGATTAATAAATCATGACAATTGTTTCTGAAGATTTTCAGAAATAAATAGATTAATAAAAGCATGACAATTGTTTCTGAAGATTTCCAGTAATAAATGGATTAATAAAGCATGACAATTGTTTCTGAAGATTTCCAGTAATAAATGGATTAATAAAAGCATGACAATTGTTTCTGAAGATTTCCAGTCATAAATAGATTAATAAAAGCATGACAATTGTTTCTGAAGATTTCCAGTAGTAAATGGATTAATTAAAGCATGGCAATTGTTTCTGAAGATTTCCAGTCATAAATGGATTAATAAAAGCATGACATTTGTTTCTCAAGACCATATTTGAGGATTGTACATAGGTTTTTAAGGAGTTTTTTGTTGTTGCTTTTGGGGGTTTTGTTGTTGTTGTTGTTGAATGATTTTTATAGCAGTTGTTGTGAGTGGATGTATATTTGATATTTTCATTGATATGATTATAAGTTTTCTAAAGAGTTGTAATTTGGTAACATAAAATAGTAGCTAGCTAAGAAAATAAGTTGATTAATTTTTGTCAATATCAGTTTGGCTCTGGCCTAAAAAAAAAAAAAAAAGTATAAAAAATCATTGCAGTTGTTCAAAAGGTATATAATAATTTACTAATGTAGGTATTAGTGGTTTGTACAACACATTGCAGTTTTATTTTTGATGAGCAAGTTTCACACAATACTTGCTACAATTACATGGATTTACTCAATTTGAGATGAATATTTCTGAAAAGAAAATAACAAGCAAAATCTCTCATTGAGATAGATTTGATAAGCAGTATTATAAAGTTGATTGTAATCTGCGTTTAAAACTTCTCCATATTATTTGCAGTTACTCAAGGGAAATTTGTATGCAAATCTCAGCAGAAATTGTATTCACATTTACATACAAACTCTCCCTCAACCTATGTCATATCAGATCAAAGTGCTCAAGATGAAGGGAGGGAAATGAAAATGTGTCCCATTCATGATGGGTCTATTGTTATGTAAAATAGGTCTTTGAAAAGAATAATTTGCAAATAACCTTTTATGAAGTTGCTGTCATCTCATCAAATGTTTTCTTTTAAGTGCTTATTTTAATGATCATGGCTGATCGATTGTGCAACAGTTCTTCTGTTGCAGCATTTTTTTTTTCTGGCTGTAGTTTCAGTGATGTAACTGAAAAATTATTGGAACCAGTATCATAAGCAGAAATTCAGGGACTTATTTTTAAAAAAAAAAAAAGATTATTTATTTACAGGTAAAAGTATATTAACCAAGATTTTGGCAAGTTGACATGTTCAATCAAGCATGACAGCTGTTTGCTACAAATTTCCAGTCATCACCTTCAATGAACATACATGACAAATTTCCAATGTCTAATCTGATCACTTTGAATCTTGTACCTACAAATTTTCATTCCTTGGCTTGAATGTACTACCAGAGATCAAAAGATGAAACATACGTGCCCAATATGTCACGGTTATTACTACATTTTGTATGATCAATGAAAAAAGATATTAATTGCAACAATTTTCTGAAATTCCATTTTGGAAGCAATGCATCCTTTTCTAAAATATTCATAAACGTTCAGGATGGTTTTGAAAGCAAATGTGTAAATATAATCTTGTGTGGATAAGTAAAATTTAATGGTGAAAAAACAGTTAATTTTAAGGGAGGAAGGTACTGATTCATTTTGGGTTTCTCCAGATGAAATAAAAGAAAAACACCTATTTTATGATCTCACTAATATATTGATTTTGACCATACTAGATTAATTTCCTGATAACAAACTCGAGAATTCTGGATCAGCTGTTCTGTTGGTCAGTTACTGAAAGAACAAGATACTGACTACATCAGCTGATGTACAGTATATGCAATTGTAAATGTGTTGAAATAGTCTCAGGTCTTGCAGTGCACATTTGCAAAGTATGTGATTTTGTATTTTACATTTCAAATGATAAATTATCAATGGAAACTCTAGAATGTACTTTATATATTGGTAGTGAAATCACTGGCAGATTTAGAACCCCCCCCCCATTTATTGACCACAAATTTATAAAAATAATGTCAGTAACACTCCAGGTTTGGCACCAAAAATGGCTGAAAATATTTGACTGATACTTAACTTTCACATGTGCCCCCCCCCCTCCTTTTTTCCCCCCAGATATCCTGGATCTGCCACTGGAAATGACTTATAATGATCAAATGTTTTAATTTGACCTGGTGGTGCATCATTGAACCCACCATTTTTCTCTCTGTTAAACTGCATTCATTGATTGAAAACCCAACCATTGTTTCCGAGTATAATTCTGGTATGAAACTGATGCAAATGAGGAATTAATGATAAAACATTTTATGCATCCATGACAATGTGATGTAGTGAATTTTGTTTAATACCCAAACATTTGCATTCAGTCTCAGTCTGCATCTGTATTCAATTTCTTCTTGTACTGGTATATAGATTGGTATTATTCTTGCAAATGAACCAGTTTCTCAGTGCGTGATCTTAAAACAATTGCTGTGCTGTTGCTGAAAACCTCTGAAGCTAAGTAGAAAAGGATGGGCATTTTATGGTTGTTAAATAACTTTGTCAGCAGCATTTACAATAAAAGATTTCCCACCAGGCTATTAAAACAGGGACCCAGCCTTATTCCCTCCCATAGTGAGCAATTTAAGCTTATAAAAGCATTTGCCAATATCATCTCTAGGGATCTAATTTATTTCTATGTCACTTTAACTGAGATAGAAGTCACTAAATAGAAAGGAAGTATGCTTGTAAATGTTACAACAGATATTCTATAATTCTTTGATCAGTGTCTTTTTCAGATTATACTGCTGTATCTCTTCATTCAAACATATTGTAAACTTTTTTTTTTTTTTGGTTCTAAGCTTTAGAGAAAGTGTATTTATGGGTCCTTTTAATAATATTTCCTGTCTGTCAGGCAGTCTGTAAGATTCTCAGCCTTCGTAATGCTTTGGTAAAGTGGGGACAGATAAGCCCTGTAAAAGGGAGAATTCAGGGATTAGGGTGCTTGGGAGAGGGGGGAGGGGCAGGATTGAGACTAAAAATGGATTTCCTGTCCATCCCCAAGATAATCCAAAATAAACTGTACATGCCTGACACAAAAATGTATTGAAATGGGAGACCTCCTTTTTTCTTTTTTTCTTTTTTTTTTTTTTAAATTTAATGGTAATTAAATCTTATAAGGTGTTTCTTTTTCTTGCTTACAACAAACAGATATAATCCTCAAGTGATGTTATCCCCTTGCTTTGAGATTTGTTCATTCAAACATGATAATTCAAACCTTTTGGTTTTTTTTTTTTTACCCTTGCTAACTTTTTCCTCAGGACATTCTGTCAGATATAAGGATATTTTTACTAAAGGATTTAGGTATGCAGGGTTTGCATTTTGTAGGAATATGATAAGACACCTGTGGATAAACATCCTGGAGGTCTGATCTCTTCCAAAAGTTATGTCGATGAAGATTGAGATATCAATTATGTAGAAGGTTATTGACTGTAGTCTTGTGTATCCTCTGATGGAAATTTAATGAAGTTCTGTAATCAATACACAGCAGTAAGAGATGACATAATTTGCTGAATCACATGTCATTGAATTAAAGTACAGTGTAGATGTACTTGGTCTGACACAGATTTGTAACATTTCCTGCCACTCTGTTCTGTAAAAGCAGACAAGTAGTTAGAAGTCTCCACTTTTCCCAGAAAAAGAATTTGTAACTAATCAATTACAGTAAACCAGATTGCAGGTGCATACTATGGATGTCTAATAACATGACAGAATATAACAGCTGATGGTGAAGTTGATTGTTTTTTGGTTTTTTTTAAATTAAGCCTTGATATCAGGGGAGGGGGGGGGGGGGGGAGGCTGGGTCCTTTCAACTGGGGAAAAAATAGCGACATTTGCTTTAAACTGGGAAAGAAACATTTCATACAAAGAAGTAGGGGAGGGGACTAAAACCAGTGTTTTAAGTTATAATCAATCTGCTTATGATCAGATCTTTGATTTTAATCAGACTGAGTTACGACTGGACTCCAAATGACTTTGATCAATTTGGTCAAAGCTTACCTCACTTGAATAAGCAGATGCCAAACAAATATTAGGTTTTAACTTATCAATTTTAAAGCAAAATTTGTAATCTTTGGATCTGTGAAGGAGATTTATTAACAATAAGGTTACCCTGCTTTCATGTTTTCTTTGTTTTTTTTTTTGTTTTTGTTTTTTTATTATTTTAATTTTATAGCAAATATTGGGAAAAATACCTGCTTTTCAGCATTGGGACTGGGGCTTTACACCCCCCCCCCCCCTTACAGACCTGTTAAAAATCCAGATCAATGTGATTTTATTTTTGTAGGTATACCATACAAGTCAAACATGGCACATTCCAATGGAGTGTTCGACGACGCTACAAGCACTTTGCCAACCTTCATCAGCACCTACGACTTTTCCGCATGAAACACAAATTCCCAGTCCCTACTAAAGCGTAAGTTTTCAGTGTCGTGTATGTAGATGAATATACATCAGTATGTGTAGGTGTAAGAATACTGGGTTATTTTATAGTCGTTGTACTTTATTCATTTGTTGCATTCATTAATGTCTGACAGAGTTTGTGCTACAAGGCTGTAATTCAGAGTTGAATTCAATGATAATTAGAATGAATACTCAATATCATGATATTAGATTACTTGGAAGAAAACATACATATATGTAATAAAAATAATTCTGAATGCTGCTGTTAGATTTTTAAATTGTACTGCCAAGGGAATTGTTATTGCTAAAAATCTCCCCTTAGTTATCTCTGGCAATTTCTGTGACTAAATGTAAGACATTTTGATCAATAAAACATCTCAGATGGCAAAATATGAAACATGTACTATCAATCAATTTTCCAAAATTACTTGGCAAGGGATTATAACTTCTAATATTCAGTATTCAGTATCTAATAAAAGGGATGAAAACAAGTAATAACAATTCATTATGATATATTGAAGTTTGTTTCTGAAGTAACTAGAAAAAACATAATGTCAAATGAGAAGTAAACTGAATAAAAAAAATTTGGGGGGGGGGGGGGGGGAATCGTTTGAAAATGGCATTCATTATATGTGTGCATGCCAATGGCATAGTTCTTCAAAATATAAAAATTATAGCCGACTTCATGCAAGTAAAGATGATGAATTAAAAGCCTGCAACATCAGTGTATATTAGTATAATATAGCTTAAGACTGAGTATGGCAGTCAAGTTCTTTTATCTTAATACCAGACTCTTAACACAAGAAAATAATATGCCGCATGTTAATTGTCTGAGATATGTATGTGGATTTTGCATGTCATATGGTGTCTGTGTTCTGTATATTGATCAGTAGAAGTGAATATAAACGTATGTATCTTTTATTTCCTAGGTTTCCAAGGTAACTGTTGTAGGTAGTCAGATACCTTTCCTTTTGCATGTCACAATACCCTGCAAAAATGCACAGTTTTTTTTTTTTCTCTTCATAAATTTATTTTTAGGTCCTCTTTGTTCCACACCTGTTTCACATGTTGCGATTGGTGGTTATTTGTTGTCATCCGACTGTTAACACTTAAACAAAATCATTTTCTACTTTAAATGTACATGGCCATTTTTCTTCAAATATGGTAAGGGGAAAAGGAACAAAATATATGAATATCATGGTCATATAAACTTTGGGGCCTGATGTCAGAACCTTTAAAAATTTATGCAGTCTTTGAAAATCTTCTTTGCTCTTGGACATTTTGTAGAGAAACCTACCTACACTATGAAATTTATGTCTATGTCAGGGGTTATGGGGCTTCGATTTGGTTTTAAAAATCTTCCCCTTAACCCCAGAGCAGCTTGAGTAAAAATGACATGAATGGCCTTGGAAGTACTTGAAGCCATCCCAAAATTGTGGATTTCATGGCAGGCTCTGGGGTCTGGAGTTTAGGACATATAGATGGCCTGTAAGATCATGAAAATATATTATATCTTAAAAAATCCTTTTCTTTTTCTTGAACATCTAAGAATCACACCTGGTGTATAGTTATATTGAGCACAGAGGCCTCTGTCAAGAATTAGAAATTCATTGTGTTTGGGTCATTAGCTCAGGGTGCAGGGCAGGGTTATATCGATCATATAGTAGAAGTTTGTTTAAAAATTTCTATGTGTCCTAAACATCTGAAGACAGACTTGGTGCTGTGTTGTTTGAACATGGAGGTCTTTATTCAAAACTTGTTAAAACCCTGGATCAGAGGTTTAGTCTGCAGGACAGAGCTTTCAATTAACTCAGAAGGGTCGTAAAGTGTAAATATGGTTATTTCAGACTGTAAAAAATATTTTGCTCTGATGAATATGAAACACAAAACTTGAGTATATGGTCAGATAATTACTATGTCGGCCTCTACCCATAGATCAAGAATCGTATCTATGGAAAGGATACCAAATACTGAAATTTGCATTAACACGTTCTTTAATTAGAAATTAATTTCTTTTTTGATTGATTGATTGATTGTTGTTTTCCGTCACACTCAACAATTTTTCAGTTATCTGGTGGCGTCCAGTTTTTATTGGTGGAGGAGAGAACCCAGATACAATGTACCAGGGAAGAGTCCACCGACCTTCCGAAAGTAACTGGCAAACTTTCTCACATATATCGTCGCGAGCGAGATTCAAACCCGCGCCGATTAGAGGTGAGAGGCCTTGTGATTGTGAGCTCAATGCTCTTACCACTCAGCCACGGAGACCCCATTTCTTTTTTGAAAATGAATGAATTGTGATGCTACATGAAGTGTTGTAAGTGTGAAGCATCACAGTTCATACCTTCATTTATTTTCAAAAATGGAATTTAGTTTTTAGATTTACATTCAACTTTTATTTCCAGCTGTTAAAATAGACATACTATATTTATCAAAATTCATAAGCACATTATTCACATCTGTATCACATTCATAAGGCTGTCATTACAATTTGTAAAGATATCGAAAGCAAAAAAAATGTAAATATATACATGTGGCTTCTCAAACTCTGACATCTAGCAAACAAACTGGGAACATTATATAATGATTGAATTTGCTGAATTTCAAGAATTGTGGAACTTACAGTCCCAGGGTTAATGGTTCTGGCCCCAATGGGTGGGTCTCTGTGGTTCTTAAACTGAACATCTGCAGAAATACTATTTCTTCCTTGTCAATAACATTTAGCTTATACTTTGCACAAAGGTTTCTTATGACAGGATTGTGTGTCATAATGATCCAGGATCAAGGTCACTTTTTGACTTTTCTGTGATTTTGGTTAAGTTGAAATGTCTGGACTTTAGCTTAGTGATTGAGACATATAATAGCTGCTCTTGTTAGTCCCATATCAGCTTAACGCCAAAGGGGACTATTAGTTTACTCTCGGTCTGTCCGTCCATCTGTCTGTCATTTGCCTTGAAGTTTTCCAGACTTTTCTCCACATTAGGTGAATAGATTCAACTGAAATTTTATACATGACTTTGTCTAAGATAGTTACAGATCAAATTTGAGTTTCGTTATGCTTGACTTACTTTTAATTGAACTATGCCCCTTGGTGAATGCTTGAGGTTTTCCAGACTTTTCTCTTCATTGGATGAAGATATTCAACTGAAATTTTATACATGGCTTGTCTTGGATAGTTACAAATCTAGTTTGAGTTTCATTACATTTGACCTACTTTCCTCTTGATGAATTGCAAGAATCAGTTTTTCAGACTTTTTTCTGCATTGAACAAAGATATTCAATTGAAATGTGATATGTGGCTTTGTCCTGGATAGTTACAAATCAAGTTTGAGTTTTGTTACTCTTGACCTACTTTTGACTGAATTATCCTACCGGCAGGACTTTGTATTGCCTGCAGTACACTCAGAATGTTTGTTTAATTTGGAGGTTGCTTATGATCAGAATCCGAAAAATTAAATACCTTTTTTTCTGTAAAGACATTCAGTTTTCAGAGTTTTAAAAATGCACATTTGCACGATTTTCACAACACTTTTAATGTGGCTCTGCTTTGTTTGATGCCCAGGTGACTGTTAAAGACCATGGACATCTTGTTAAAACTACATGTATTATACATTTATGAATTAATATGATTAACTCTAAGTGTATCAATAAATCAAGGATTGTGGTGACCCGAGTCACTCAGGTGACCTATTGCTGTTGGTCCTCAGCCATAGTCATGTGTTGTCTGTCTTCCATTAAATTTTTTTTTACATTTTTAACTTCTTGAAAACTACAAGGCCAGTTGTTATCATTTTTGGTGTGAAGCATCTCAGGGATAAGAGGAATATAAATTGTGAAATTTATGACCTTACCACCCCTGTAGCTTCATAGACAAGACCAAATATGCTATATTTTCAAAAATCTTCTCTTCTCCCTCACATGTGGGAGAAAACTAAATGAATGGTTATGATGTCCATGAAGCCATCTATCAAAATTGTGAAATGTTATAGCCACTGGATCAGGGGTTCAGACCCTAGTGCCATATAGTTAATATGTATTAAATTTTTAAAAATCTTCTCTACTTTCATATGTATTTGAGAGAAAAAACTATATGCATGATAATGATGTCCATTAAGCTCTCTACCTAATTTGTGAAATTCATGTCTCCTGAGCCAGGGGTTCAGGCCCTGTAGCAGGACAAATATGGCCATATAGTGAAAATACATATTAAATCTTAGTAAATCTTCTTTTCTTATTCCGTGGCGTTATGTGAGCAAGTTTGCCAGTTTACTTGTGGAAGGTCGATGGTCTCTTCCCAGGTACATTGTATCTGGGTTCTCTCCTCCACCAATAAAAACTGGACGCCACCAGATAACTGAAAAATTGTTGAGTGTGGCGGAAAGCAATAAACAATCAATCAATCTTTTCTTATTTCATATGCATTTGAGTAAAACTAAATGCATGATTATGATGCCCAAGAAGCTCTCTACCTAACTTGTAAAATTCATGACTCCTGGGTCAGTTGTTCAGGCCCTAGGGCAGGGCCAATATGGCCTTATAGTGAAAATATGGTAAATCTTAGAGAAAAACTAAATGCCTTATTATAATGTCCATGAAGCTTTCTTGACTGAAATTGTGAAATTCCTGGGTCAGGTGCGAGACCTTGGGGTGGGGCCAAATTTGGCCATTTATTGGAAATATATTAAAATCTTAGAAAATCTTCTTTACTACTATATATATTTGAGTAAAACTAAATACATGATTATGATGTCCATGAAGCTTTCTACATAAATTGTGAAATTCGTGCCTCCTGAGTGAGGTGTTCAGACCCTTGTGCAAGGCCAGTATGGTCTCTAATGAAAATGTATAAAAATAATTGGGGAATATTAAAAGGAGTTTTATGCTTCCATTCTTCCTTCTTCTGTTATTGAATAAGAATTGTATGTGTTTTGAAAGATCATAAACATGTGCACAGAAGACTCCATATTGAGATTTATATGGAAATGATAGAGACCCCCTGTATGGGCTAATTGTATAGGCTATGATACTCAGGTGACTGCTAAGGCCTATGGGCCAATTGTTATTTTTTAATTACTTGTTTCTCCAAATTTTAGTCCATTGTTCTGTGATAACGGTATTGTAGAATGCCATTGAAAATCCCAAACCTGCTTAGTGAATTGTATTTGGTTATGTTTGTCAATGTATTCCCTTTTCCTGCAGAAATTAAACTTTCATATGAAGATTAATTACATTCTTTAAATGGTGACAGGACCCAGGCATCTGAGGTGTTGATGTGGGTGTAGATCTTACACACCTGCCCCCATTCCATCTCTTCTCCCACATATCTTAATTAGTATTCAAAAGTGAGTCATCTCAAAAGCTTACAGAATGTAAAAAAAAAAAAAAATAGAAACTAATGGTTTGACAAAAACAACTTATGAAGGTGGACAGCAGAAAATAATGTATTTTGGTGAAATTATTGGTTTTATGATTATTTTTCATTGGGCAAGGGGGATTATATGCATAATTAAGATTTATACGCACTCCCCATACTTCAGGTGCCCTTTAACAGTCTTGACATATTTTTTGTACAATATGAAGTTGACTGAACCAGAATTTTGTGCAGTGTTTTAAGTTGTTTGGAGATAAAGCTGAACTGAATTAAATTTCCCCCAGACTACTATCAGTACTGACATATAGATGTTAAATTGACGTTGCATAATCTCTCAGTTTGAGAGCACAGACTGGGGTCTCACTGATAAACTCAATGAAGTAGTGTTTGGAACAAATAAATCTATTTCTAAATTGGGGGAAGTACAGAAAAGGGTAATATATTTATAAAAAATAAAATCAACCATAACTAGAGACCTGGGCATAAAAATGTGCATTATTTGGAATCAAATTTCAAACACACCAACAAATGCTAATTGTAAATGCATTGTTTATTACTTTGTTGCTAGTTTAGACTTACCTACTGAGGCTGGTGTGAGCTTTAAATTGTCATCACTTGGAGTCCAGCCTCTGTGTGTGTGTGTGTGTGTGTGTGTGTGTGTGTGTGTGTGTGTTCAGCATTCAATATACACAGAAATCTTCTCCAGAACTAATGTGCCAATCATTGTACTGGGTATCAATTCTCCAAGTGGTACCAAAACTACTTGCTAGCAAGTCATGATACTGGGTACAAATGTTGAATTAGTGGCACCAAAACTACTTGCTGATAAGTCTCTATTCTGTTCATCGAAATAATATGGCTAAAGTTATATCTTTTGATAGAACAAAAAAAAAAAAAGCACACCAGTCTCAAGTTATATAACATGGTACATGTGGTAATTAAGTTATATAACATGGTACATGTGGTAATTAAGTCGTGCAACATAGTACTTTTGATAGTTAAGTCGTGTGACTTGTGGTGCTTGTGATGGTTAAGTTGTGTAACATGGTACTTGTGATAGTTAAGTCGTGCAACATAGTACTTTTGATAGTTAAGTCGTGTGACTTGTGGTGCTTGTGATGGTTAAGTCGTGTAAATGGTACTTGTGGTAGCAGTCTTGTACGTGGTTCTGCAGAAGTATTGTAACTTTTCAGAGTGGCATGATTGAAACCATCTACACAGGTCCTAATTTGTGGCCTAGAATAAAATTTTACTCCAGACCTATTACGTGGAATTAACTTAATGCTATTATTAAGTTATTCAAGTTGGATGTGAGTGATTTGCAATCTTTATCTTGAGATTCTTGTTTCTTTGAGCTGTAAAAGTCATGAGGCCATGACATCTACATTCCCAAGAAACTAAAGAAGATGGCTGTGGACTAAATGCTGACTGATTATTAGATAATATCAATAATACCAGTGGTCTGAAGAGGAAGAAACTGTGTGATTAATGGCCCCAGGATATTGCGCATTTAGTAATTTGCCACTCGCACAAAACTAAATAGAGTAAATGTTATTTTATAGTGCTTCAATATTGCTTCTATTGACTTAATTGTACAGTGATAAAGAAAATGTCGCTTTGACGGGAAATAGCTAGATCAAGCATGTAATTTAAAATTTTGTTATCAGTAAACGATGAGGTATTTCCATATTCAACATAGTTCAAAATGTTAATTATGAAAACAGTAATGTCTCTGCTTCATCTGATCAAACAAGATATGAGAAATTGATTATCATTCAAAATGCTTGGTATATAATTCTGATGATGTTAACTTCCATTTCATGCACTGTCTTTTCAAATAACTGTCAAGTTATTGATAGGAATTATTCTGCTATGAGGATGTTGCAAGTGCATAAAGATGATCTATGTTTGATTCCTTGAAAATGGAAAATTCATGATGGTTAAAATTACGAACTTAAATATTTTTTCAGTCTCATGGGCCTTTCTCTCATTAAGGGAAGCCAAGTTAATTTTGGACTTGAACACCAGCAGCTGAGTTTTTCAGTAAATTATAAAATTCTTTCACATATCTTGATTAGCCTATTGTATAGTCCATATTGGGATGTTGTGCAGTGTTTGTAAACATTTTGGAATTCTGGAACCTTCTGGATATTTTGTTATCAAATTAATTAACTCCAGATATTGGCTTTGTGACCTTGATATTGACATTTGACCTTTTTGTTGTTTTTTTAAACTCATTGTTTGCCAATTAAACATTTGAATTTCTTGAGGTAGAACTTTGATATTCTATTTGTAAGTTTTCTAGTATTAGCACGAAAGCAGTTAGTCTTATTAAATACTTTGATAATGACTTTTTTCCTTCTTATTATAAATTTTTTAAAATGCAAGTTCAATCCCTGAAACGTTCTACTTTCCCATTTAAATGGTGAACTCACGGTGAATGCATGGTAAACAAACGCAAAGAAAATGGTGAATGGTGAGTGCACAGTGAACGCAAGATGATTTATTTATTCGGAATGTATCAGATTTTTCCCTTGGAATATATTTATTTGATAATGAAATAAGAAAAGAAATGTGCATATTTATTCAATGAATAAATAATAGAATAACATGGAGAAACTGCAAGTTCTAACAGTTCTGCATATATTCCATCTAAACAAAGCAAACTACATTTTTGTACAAGTACTGATTGTATATTTCTCATGAATGATTGTGAATTTTACATAAGTGCAAGCAGCAATCATATATACAAAAACAAAAGCTAATTTTATATGTACATTGTGTACAGTATTACATGTATGTGTATATATATATATATATAATTTTATATATATATATATATATATATATATATATATATATATATATACATGTAAAAGTGGAAAAGAAATGCATGTTTGTTATCATGTTTAGAATTCACGGTGAACACTCTATGAATGATGAATGTATGGTGAGCGCACGCTGATCAATTTTTTAACATGAAAAGTTCTGTGAACGGAGAGCGCACGGTAAGCACACGCTGAACAAACGGTGAACACGCGTTGAATGAATGGTGAACGCACAGTGAGCAAACAGAAAAGTGGTAGAATAGAACGTTTCAGGGACTGTGGTTATAGAATATTCAAGAAAGAGAATGAATATCATTGAAGTAACAGCTGTAAAACTGAAATTTTATTTTGATGTAAAACTGAGTTATTATGATAGTTTTATATGTAACGTTAAGCAAAATCATTAATGAAATTTCAACTTTAACATTTCACCAAAATAAAAATTTCATATCTTCTGAATATATAGTATTATATAGACATCAATTTTTGTATGGGAAGACAATGATGTAATTTTGCTTCATTCAGAACCTCTAACTGGTTTCTAACACAAATATTTGTAACAAGAATTTGTAAACCTTAATATTTTTTTCTGTCATTGAAGTAGAAAAAAAATTTGACATCAAAATGACAGCTATTACCATTTTATCAAATCTAGTAATATATGAAGTATGGCTATATTAAACATGATGAATTGCTGCATATTTTCAAGTCATTTGTGTTTGGTCTTTGAAATAAGAATTTATAATGGAATATTAGAAATATCATTAGTTCTTTAACCTCACAGTGGCATCAGCTAGAGACCAGAGTGACTGACAATTACCAATTTATGATCTGAAGTCCACTTCATATGATGGGATTGTTGTAGGATAAGCTAGCTATAAATTGACTTCTAAGAATATATACTACTCAAAGTTTGATAAGGATCATATAGTTCTTACATTATAAAATCAATATATGAATTGATAAGACACGCAAATTTCATCATAGTGTTGGACTGACCCCTCTTGAGCCTCAAAACACAGGTTAGGTAGGGAAATGCATGCTGCAGTGATCATGAGTAGCACGTGAAGCATGGTACCCACATTATTCACATTTCTGAGTGCTTGTCGTTGATTTGAATTTGGCCATTGTCTTTACATCTGACCTCGTTTAAGTCACTGTTACTCTATGTAAATGCCTCCACAACGTCAAAGACGTCGTTTGACTATTGAAGAATTGGCCAGATGCATAGGAATGCTCGAAAATGGTGCAAGACAACGTCACGTTGCAGAGCTATTGGGTGTCAGTCAGAGCGTTGTTTGCAGAGCTTGGAACTGGTATCAAGCTCATGGTTCAGCTTCTCATCGACATGGAGGCGGCAGAGAAAGGTCCACCACGCAGCAAGATGACCGTTTTCTCTTGATTTCAGCACGACGTCATCGGTTTGCAACGGCGACTGCGCTTAGAAATGATCTTCTGAATGCAACTGGAGTTAACATTTCCATGCAAACTGTGCGTAATCGTCTTCATGAAGGTGGTCTTCATTCCCGGAGAGCCTGTATTCGCATCCCTCTTACTCAGCGACACAGACAAGATCGTTTGAATTGGGCCAGGGCTCATGTGAATTGGAGGGTTGCTGATTGGGCCCCTGTACTTTTCACAGACGAGTCGAGGTTTTGTGTTGACTTCACAGATCGTCGTGCACGAGTGTGGAGAAGGGCAGGAGAACGATATCAGGACGCTAATGTTGCTGAACATGACAGATATGGTGGTGGGTCGTTGATGATTTGGGGAGGAATCAGTCGAGCTGGACAAACTGATCTCCATGTCCTAAGGCGAGGCACGATGACCGGAGTGCGCTACAGGGATGAAGTCCTGGATGTGTACGTGAGACCATATGCTGGTGCTGTTGGTCCTGACTTCATCCTCATGGACGATAATGCACGTCCACATCGTGCTAGGGTGGTGGACGAGTACCTGGAACGTGAGACAATTGTTCGTATGGACTGGCCAGCTCGTTCTCCAGACCTCAACTTTATCGAGCATGTCTGGAATATGCTTCAGGTAGCGATTTCACGTCGTCCTGTACAACCAGCCACCCTCCAGGAACTTGAAAATGTTCTGATCCAAGAATGGAACAATATCTCTCTTGCGTCCATTCAAAACCTCGTTGGAAGCATGAGACGACGTTGCCAAGCTGTCATTGGAGCTAACGGAGGCCATACCCGCTATTGACACTTGTTTGTGCAGTGTGAAATGGAATGTGCAGAGTTTAAACAATTCCGTGATCATGAAATTACCATGCTTTTCAGGGTACTCTCCCTTTACCTTAGGAGTATGCGATGAAATGTCATGTTTGCCAAATTTTTCTGTCACAATTTCTTGAAGTAAACATTTCTGAACATAAATCACTCTGTGTTGGTTGTCATTCACCTTTGTTGAAAGTTTTACAAGTGCTGAAAAATATGATCCTTATCAAACTTTGAGTAGTATAGTATAATTGTGTTGTATTACAGAGAGTATAGATTATATATTCATAAATAATAAAGGTCTTCAGTTATTATGTTTAATCAGGGAAAGATGTAATCATGAGCATCTTGTATATTCTTCTATATATATATATATATATATATATATATATATATATAAAACCTTGAAACTATACATTTGTAGGTAGCAGTGGAGTGCACCTTTACTAGTCCTACATGTCAAATTAATTAGACTGATCTCATTCACTTTGTCTTTTTCATATTAGTATTCTTGTATATTTTTTTTTTTATTATTATTTATATTATGAAAGAAAACAGTACCAAAAGAGTGCCAGTACTTTAATAAAATTTTAATGATGATGAAGAATGGTCTTCATTATAGTTTAAGGAGACACAAGAACGTGTTTTGTGCAAAAAATCATGAAATGACCATTTTCCCAGAGCTTTCTCTTTTGTTGCATAGTTGAAAGTATAAACTTTGAAAAAATAACACATTTCTAAAGTTTAAAATTCTCATTTAAATGCAAAAATTAATAATACGTTTTGAAGGCCATTTAAAAAGACTCCCCCTTTTGATTTGCAGATGCACAGACAGAAAACAGTGCAGCATGTCAACTAGTGAGAGAAAGCCTACAATGGCTAGATACAAAATTTTGACAGATTTTGTGAGAAAAGGGTTCAAATAAAACAAGATACAACTTGTATGGATAAGGATAAAATTTACATGGGGATCAGTGACCAAAAGCTAGGTGACACACACGCAGGGCTTTAAAATTAAGTGCTATTTTTATCGGAACATGTCACATGTTGACCCCTTAAGGGGTATTTAAATAAGTTTCTACAAAACATGTGTGTGAGTCAGCATGAAGAAACCTTTGAATTCTGGATGATCATAATTAAAAGTGCAGTTGAGAGCCGATTGATGTGCATAAACTTCTTATAAATTGTCAATATTAATACGATTTTTTTTATCATTTTATCGATAGAATTGTTTTTAAAAAAAACACTAATAGTTAAGATGTGGAAAATGAGCTGTAGCTAGTGTCTCTTTAAGTTTCATCACAGTTGAATGATTTTTACAAGATTTGTATGGGACTTTTTGCCAAATTTAGTTTCTCGTGGGTTCTATGCTTTCTTTCTTCAGGCATTTTTAAGGAAGCTGAAATTACTGCTGTATATTTACTATTTTTATCAACTGAGAGTCAAACAGAAAGTGAAATGCATTCAAGAGGACAATTTGTAGAAACCTTCCAGAAAAATTATGAATAAATTTGGGGACAGAGCCGATCAATAGACTGTAGATTAAGTTTCCATCTCTTTTAAAACTAGGTAATTACATGTATACTAAGTCATACAGAGGAATTGAAGATGGAGTAAGTTAATGATATCTCGCTATGTTCTTGTGTGTGGAGAAAAATTATACCACAGTGGTTGTCTTTCTTCCTCTTGTGTACACCAGTGCCTGCCTGTGTCTCATCTACACAGAGCAGGTAATACAGCACACTTTTTAAAGACACTTTGAGTATATGTGATTGATTGAATATATATTGTTTAACATCCCACTCGAGAATTTTTCACTCACATGGAGACGTCATCATTGCCGGTGAAGGGCTGCAAAATTTAGGCCTATGCTTGTCGCTTATGACCTTTGAGCAGGGAGGGATCATTAATGTGCCACACCTGTTGTGACACGGGGCCTTGGTTTTTACAGTCTCATCTGAAGGACTGCCCCATTTAGTCACCTCTTACAACAAGCAAGGGGTACTGAGGATCTATTCTAACAACCCGGATCCCCACGGGACTTGAGTATATGTGAATTTAAACATTTTAAATTCAGATTCTGTGCAATCCAAAGTTTTACACATATATTAGCATCAAACTTGAAAATTCAATAAAAAAAATTATCATATTTTCTCCGTATGTTGTCCATAATCTTTGAATTTTTCTGGTACCACTTGATAAACATAAAATTATATTACCTTGCTAATGTTAGGATTTTTCTTGTTACCAAACATATCGAAAGTTTTACGAATTTTATTGAACATTTTATACCATAGTGTACAGTATGTGTAAATACTCAGTCCTCTCTACACAGAAAAGAACATATGCAAATCACCAACTTATAAGGGTAATGGATACTTATAGAGATCAAAGATCTATTGGAGATTGACTTGATGCCAGTAACAGCACAAAATTACTTGTAAATATCAAATTGCGAGAAAATGAATTCCCAAGTGAACTGAATCGAGAGGTTTTACGATCATATTTCAATGATATATAATTTTATTTCAGGAATGGTGCTTCTCACTAAATGACTTGATAATCAATTCCTCATGCATATTTTGGAATCTGCAGTAAATTATAAGGTGTTTCAATCATAATACACAAAATATATCAATTTTGTTAAAATATGTGGAATTTTTCAAAATTATCTGATTCACAATGCTGAATATTAACAGAAATATCAATGATCCAGTTTTGAGTAAAATAAAAATATACATACATATATATAATATATATATATATATATATATATATATATATATATAGGAATAGAAGAATTTATAAATATAAAAATGAATTTGAGTGAAAAGATTTTATAGGTATATGAAAATAAAACCTCCACAAATTATTTCACAAATTTCGTAGACATAATTTCTTGAGTATCCATTGTCCTTGAATAGAGTAATTATATTAGTTTGTATGTCAGCTAGGAGACTAAGAAATATTTAAAATGCACATCATATTATGCCAAATTGATGACTTTATAAATCTGGTAATTCAAATGTCATAATTATTTTTAGATTTATGGGAAAAAACTTGCGCGCACAAATGTTGAAATTGAAGCAATGTTTAGTCGAATATCCAGTTTCGTTGTTGTTGAAATCAAATTTGAAGTTGTATCATGAATTATTAAAAAGTATTAAATTTTATACCTGTGTTGCACATAAAGTATTTCAGCTTTAGAGAATCATTACTTACAGCATAGTAGTGTGTTATAATGTGTAAAGTTTTTGGTTTTTTTTTTTTGGTTTTTTTTTTGCAGTCACAGAGAAAGACGTCAGTCTCTACATGGAACACGAAAAGTCCCACGATTCCCAAAAAAACCAGATATCATGGTCCGAACAGAGAAAGACTATGATAAACGAAAGGTATAGACTAAAATAAATGAAATCTAAAGGTGATAAAATGATCACTGTTGTTACTGTAAATTGTATGAATGGCAGATATACTTAACAGATATTGGTCTACAATATCTATAACTGAGTTTGCATTGTAAGATTCATCAGAACATTCCCAACACATTTTCTCACTTGTGTCCAAGCTCACTTTTAAACATTCAATAAAATCCCATGCAACCCAAAAACAGCTTCAAATTGTGTAATTTTTTATTGATGTAGCCATGTTAGGTAGTCAAATTAACCCTGGTTCATTTCCATCCTTGTACTTCTTTTGAAACAGTAATGTCTTGATATTCAATTTTTGAGATGGCATTGCAAGAGCACAATAATATCAACTAAGGTCTCAACTGTGTGCATTTTAAGGTAGCCTGAGTTACTAAGGTGACCTATTGTCGTTGCTCTGTGTCCATCATTGTGCATCGTCCATTAACAATTTTACATTTTTAACTTTTTCTTGAAAAGAACAAATGCCATTGTTATCATTTTTGGTGTGAAGCATCTCTAGGATAAGAGGAATATAAATTGTGAAATGTATAATCTTACCACCCCCTGAGGCCTCAGGGGCACTGCCAAATATGCTAAAAAAGGCTATAATTTCAAAAATCTTTTCTTTTACTCCCACACATGTACTAGGAGAAAAACTAAATGCTAGCTATGATGACCATCAAGCCCTCTACCAAAATTGTGAAATTCATGGCCCTTGGGTCAGCAAGGGTTCAGGTCCTAGGGTGGAGCCAATATGGCCATATAGTGAAAATGCATTAAATCTTAGAAAATCTTCTTCTCTAATTCCATATACATTTGAAAAAAACTATATGCATGATAATGATGTCCATGAAGCTCTCGACCAGAATTGTAAATTTTTTGGCTCCTAGGCCAGGGGTTCAGGCCCTAGGGTGGAACCAATATGGCCATATAGTGAAAATACATATTAAATCTTATAAAAAGAAATCTTCTCTACTCCCTTATATATTTTAGAAAAACAAAATGCATGATTCTGATGTCTATGAAGCTTTCTACCTAAATTGTGAAATTTGTGGCATTTGTGTGAGGGGTTCAAGCCCCTGTGGAGGACCAATACGGCTACATAATGAAAATGTATACAAATAATTAGAGAATGCTAAAATGATTT
Source organism: Ostrea denselamellosa (assembly GCA_024699665.1). NCBI lineage: Eukaryota > Metazoa > Mollusca > Bivalvia > Ostreida > Ostreidae > Ostrea > Ostrea denselamellosa. Next base: position 7,560,185 of record JAMZEH010000018.1, read on the forward strand.
ATATGCTTCAGACTTCCATTTCTCCTTCTTCTGTAACTGAATAGGAATTGTGTGTATTTTGAACATGTGCACAGAAGACACCATATTGAGGCGAATATGGAAATATGAGATTCCCTGTATGGGCTACTCGGATGACCATTAAGGCCCATGGGCCTCTTGTTGTAGATTCCAAAGCTTTTCAATCCATTTGAGTCTTATAGTTTAATTGATTATTTTAAATTGTCAAAACAACATAGTGAATACATAAAGATAAAGCAGCTATTTCTAGTATTAGGTAAGTCATGGTAACTTGAAGTACCAAAAATGGAGGCAAAACTTCATGTTTATGATGTCATAAGTACAATATGATTCTACATCATTTTAAACAAATTAATGAAAATAAGTGAGTTGCATCAGAATTCATGCACCAAATATACGTAATTTTGAAACAAGTACAAACGTAGATTTTGATGGACAAATGGAGCCCAGTTATCCTCAATAGACATGATCATATAAAGTTGTTTACATGAAGATTAGTTCTCATGAATGACACATGATTTACTGTTGTCAAATCCAGTGCTAACATGATCAAGATAATATTATGATCACAATTTGAGAAAGAGTTGCACAAATTCAAGTTCACAGCTGTAACAAATTTATTTACAGCGCCATCTGGAGGACTACCTGCAAGCTCTTGTTAATATCAGTGTATACAGGAACCACATAGAAACTGTAAGTAGCAGATTAGAGTCAGTCCATTTGGAAATGCCGACTGTGACCAAAAGTATCTAAATAGTTAAAAATTCCACTATATTTTTCATTAAAAAATGATGTTTATTCAAAATATTTATTTGAAACCATTTTTGTTACAATTACACTATATCGTGAACCACGGTCTTCGATTTCTTACTACCCTTTGGCCTTTACCTAGCCATTGAAGGAAATAACTAGCCTTTTTGAAGGGAATGAATGATTTGAAAGCATACAATGTGATATGTTTATCAGTTTCTATTTATTTATACCTGTTTATATTCTGAGTTTATCAATTTTAATTTGATGAAACTGGATGAAGAATGGCTTTAAATATTTTTTCGTAAACATCATTTTGTACAAAAGAAAAAAATGTGGCAAAAATTTGAATAGTTCCAGTCCTTCTTCAGCTGTCTGTAGTTAAGTGGTTCTTTGTCTAATTATATGCCATCTTCAAACAGGACCTATTAATGGACAGTGATGTCTGTATGTCTGTCCATCCATCTGTTTCAGGTTTTTCTGTTCTCATTCACATATCAAGCAGAAATTTGCTATGTATTACTTCTTTATTGGCCACTCCAGATCAATATGTTACAATTTTGATAAATTTCGACTTCTCTTGCCAGATTTAACCCCTTTTCTCGAAATTATTGCTATCTGGGGAATACATAATTTGTCCAACAAACTCCTCCCACAGTTTTCAAGTAAGGACCTTCATATTTTAATAAGTGTTTGTATTGAAGATGCGATGTGCCATGAATTTTGATTTTGTTTAAATTTTTCTTTTTTTTTTTTTTTTTTTTTTTTTTTTTTTAAGAAAATTACATGTTGTTGAACTTAATCAGTTTTGAGGAAATATTACATCATAGTACATGATTTGTCTGTCTGATTCTGACACGGTTTTTAAGTGAGGACCTTCTTCTTTCACAGTGTATTTGTATGGGTATGGAATGTGTGTGTGTGGCAAGGATTTCGATTTTCTTCTATTTTTGAAAAACTTGCAGGTTATTGAACTCGGCCCATTTTGAGGAAATATTATATTAGATAAAGGACATCGTTTGTCCTTTTAATCCTTTCGCACTTTTAAAACTAGGGCCTTTGTAAATGACTTGAAGATGTGCATAGTGCAAGGATTGTGATTTTTCAATAATTTTTAATCTTCTTTGATGTTTGAAATATTTACAGGTTGTTGAACTTAGTCAGGGAAATATTTTGCACACAGAATTCTTGCTTTGTCTATCTCCCTCCTGTCACAGTTTCTAAGCTAAGACCTTTTATTCATGTGAAGCATAGAAACTATGTCACAACCTTAAGATGGCTAATACTATCTGAAGCAAAGTCCTTTAAATTATGGCTTAGGAAAAACACCATATATAAAGATTTTCATGGGCGTATCATGTGCCATTTTTCAGTACTCTTGTTAGTTTTATTCCAGTCATGATCTCTCTGAGAACCATTGACTAAATTTCACGTAGGATAAGATTAGACCTAATAGTTAAGACATAATTCAGTCACCATCGTTTTGTAAAAAAAAAAAAAAAGAAGTATTTGGCAAAAATTTTAATTGTTCTGGTACTTCTGTCAACTGTCTGTAATTAAGTAGTTGTTTGTCTAATTAGTCTTATTTCGGAGTCATCATGATCTCTCGTGAAAATCGACTAAATTTCACGTAGAATAAGATTAGACATACTAGTCAACACATAAATCAGTCAACTGCTGGAGGCAGCTAGTTTGGAAATGTTACTCTCTGTGTACACCTGCTTTTAAAGGAAATTCGAGGAAAAATGGATAGACAGAATTAAATTGACATGTAGATTGTTTCAGCCATTCTCACACAAAAAAGAAATTAATAATAGAAAAAATGCAGAATTTGAAGTAAAGAATGAGAAACTGATTAGCAAATAAATGATGAGAAGGGCATCTTGTGTACAGAATTTGAAAGTTTTAGCCACTCCAGTCGAAGATTTTGATTTCTGACTAAGCCTGTTTATTTACCCAATTATAGAACATAGCATGCTCGTAGGACAACACATTCTTTGAAGCTATACATTACAATGGTGCAAAACGTCGACAATTTTTAGATATATTGTCATCAGTATGTATCCACCGGTAATGAAAGGTTACATGATAAAGTAAGCATCTAGCAAATTGCTCTCAATTTTTAATGAATGTGTATAATTATTTCTACTTTACTTCTTAAATAACTCACATACTGATATCAGAGTGAAAACATCTGGATGTACTCTGTGATATTTTAAGAAACAAGGAAAATAAGTGGTACTGGTTTTCAGTTGATAAGTTTTTACAAACGACAGTTTAAGGAAAGTATTCTGTTCATTATGGAAAATAGATATTCCTAGTATGAAACATTAAATTTGATTTTTTTTTTTATATTGTTGTTCAAAACTGTCAATTTTAATCGTTGGAATAATAGGAGTAATAAAATGAGAGAGAAACAAAGTAAATTTATCTACGAAAAGAAATAAAATGATTAAGTTTAAGAATTAACGAACAATTTGAGTATGATAACAGTAGTAGTTTTAACTTGATATATGTGTATACTATATGCATAGTTACTTGCCCTGAGTCTCTACAAATGTGATATGATTAGTGCTTTAACACACACAAACGTATTTATAAGTCTAAGAGGATATATACAGGTTTGATCGTTACGGAACACAGAATGTTACAGAAACATAGAGTTCATATCTTTTGCTTGAATCTTTTACACTGAAACTTGGTATAAGGAGCTTTTTCATTCCTTCATTTTTGCAACTGTATTATATGACATATGAAAAATAAAGAAAAGTGAGGGTTTTTTTGTTTTTAGTAAAAACAAAAAAAAATCTTGAAAAGAATATGCTTCTGTAACTGTAAATCAATAATTTCAATATCACTCTGACAATTAATTGCTATGTATGCATTACTCTAACATAGTTTAATTTTTATTTTTTTTTTTTAAATTTGTTTGATTTGGCAGGATTTCCTTTTTTTATGAAAAAATTGTCCATAATGGATTATCTCAATGGGACAGAGGTTTTGTGGCAGGGCTAAAATATACTGACCTCGCATCTTAATAGATGTAACGTCATACACTAGTCGAAAGCTGCATTTAAAAATATTTTGTTATTACATCACATCCAGAAAATTAGTAACTTACCTCTATACTGTATATTTACACACTGTACACCATAAATAAATTTGAGATGTTATTTTACAGAAATATGATAAGAAATCGTGTTGTAGAAATTCATCTGCTAAGTTCTTAGCACTTACTAGATTGTCTTTTAGAACCTTCAGTTCTGTTACGGAATATTAAAATTATGGAAATAAAGGTTTTATTGAAGAGATCAATGTTTTTACGAAAAAATTACGAGGCACCCAGTGAAGAACTATGTTCAGTGAGTACAGTATAACATAATATGTCTGGAAACATGCATCTGACAAGACGGGCTACCTTTAATTTCTCTATAGATGCGTTAAGGAAACAGTGCCTTTAATATAGAAGACTTGCAGATTTCAACATTTTTGTTGAAATGCAGCCATAATTTCTGACAGAGATGTATAAATTAAATTTTATTAAAAATAACTAATCAGATGGTGTAACAGCACAATACAAATTTTTTTTTACATAGTTTTGCACTATAATGTAACAGAATCATAGCTTCTTCAAGAGCCAAGCCATGTTTTACCTTAAATTTGAGATCCCTTGCAGGGAGCTGATTTTCCTTGTTAAGTAATTGAACAAATCTTGAAAGTACTATGGAAAAGCAGTCGTTTTGTAGCTGTAGACAAGCTAGATTGAAAAACAATGCAAGCATTCCTGAATAAGCAAATACTGGCGACAGTGGATTTTTGTAATTTTTTCTAATTTTTGGATAGGTGTTATTTTAGAAATAACATAAATCATGCCTGGAAATTAATAATTTTATTTTCATTTCACATTAATTTACATAGATGATACAGTCACTTTGTTTTCAAACAATTAAAAATTCATTATTACTGATTCTTGAATAGGAACATGAATTCTATCAGAAATAACCACAAACAGGAGAATGGCTGTATTGTGACATATTCTGTCTGCAGCCAAGTCTTGTAGACAAAATAATTCAGAGCAAGAATGATTTTGTTGTTAGATTAATATATCTGGTGTCATCATTTGGACCCCGACATATGATCGATGCTCTATAGTAATCGCTCTGTCCATTGGCACTTTCTGTCGCATGTAAAAAACAAAAAAACAAAAAAAAACTTAAGTTTTCTTGGGATGATTTTCATTAATCTTATACATCCAAGAAATGACGAGGAACAACTTGATGAAAAATCTCACTAGCCAGGACCCACAAGGTTGAGCAATACAAGAAACATATAGAGTACAAGAACAGTCATCCTGGCTGTTCTGTTGCTGATAATCCTGTTGTTATTAAATGAAATGCGAAAAAATGTGATGTCCCTCCCTGTTGTAATGTTCAATGTACCTGTTTCAGAGATTACCACACAAAAGTGTATTTTTGGCAATAAAATGATAAAACCATTGGTTGAATCCATTTTCTGAACAGATTGTTATTTGTTGTGACTTTTTAAAATTTTTTCTTTGAACAGAAGTTACAAGTTAAAGCAAAATTGTAAATTCTCTGGATTTGAGAAAATTTTTCTTTTACATTTTTGAACGTCTGTTGTGACCTTAATTTTTTTTTAGCTTTAATGAAAGTATATACATAGATGTGTTCAGGATAAATAGATCATTTAGTTAATGGTCAAATAAAAATAATCGGAATTACGTTATAGCAGCAAATTTTTCCTTATTTGTCTAGATTGTGTCAAAATTTTTATTTTTCAAAATAATGTTGCTTTTCAAAATTTATTTTGATCATTGATGTTTGAAATTCATATGGCTGCATAGAAAATTTAATACTCCTTCATTTGATGCTTAAAACATGAGAAAACAAATAAATTTTTTCGTATTTTTTCTTTAGTGTGCCAATTTTTGCTCATCAGTGCTTAGTGTTCAGGGGCATCTCTAATAAGAGTTACTCAGTGTTGGAAGACTTCAGCAGCTTATATGTATATCTTGAGTCCCCACATTTGATTTAGTTAATTGATAAAGTGTCATTGGTTAAAGCCACATAAACTATTTAAATGTACAATACAATATTTATCCAAGTTCATGTATTCTCATTAGTGTCGCACTTTGTATTTTATGCCATGGATGCTGTCTGAGTGATTGTTGGTAGGAGTATAAAGCAGCCTCGAGGTTCCCTGAGATCTGTTGACAGATACCCAGGATCTGCCATGATATGTCTCTTACTATGCGTGGTATATACATCCCCTTATCATGGTGAACTAGGATCTGTAGAAAATCAAGAGCTGCTTGTGATCTCATTGAGTCAATATGTCTGTAACACAAGAACTCCAGCATGTGTAACACAACTAACAGTGGGATATGCATTAACTGACAATATTGGTTCGACTGCAAGGAAACCATTTGCTCCGTCATTAATTCATTGATATAAATGATTCTGTTGTCTAATATGATATCCCATGCTACAGCATGTCTTAACTTTGCAGACCAGGACTGTCCCCCTACAGCCTCGGTATACCTCTCTGAGTCTACATTGAAGTTATACATCACATATGGCTGAGCTAACTTGACTTTGGTCATCTCTATCACAGACAAAGCTTCTGGGTATCTGAGTGTCTTGTAATAATGCATTGCAATGTACATCCTGTCAGAAATACACCCAAACTTGACTGTCAGTTTCAACATGTGACAGGACATTCTGTCAGCAATATACATCAGCTTGTTTTCACTGGAGCTGCTGTTCATGTTTTGTAATGTAAAAGCAGCATTGTGAAGGATGGAGGCTGTAAGTACCTGTAACAGGAGAACTTGATACTGTGTCAGGGGCGAGACTGTCATCTGCTCTACTGTGTTTAGGTACTTCATATTGAAGTCAAGCTCTGATGAGTCTAGTGAATTCTTTTTATATATCTCCCAAAACATTTCAACATCAAACTCGGTCTCAGATACCAGAGTATGTTCATCTGTACAAATACTGAGTCTGGGGTTATAAAGGACATTTATGATATAGACCCTGAGGGAGGTACTGTGTAGCAGGGATGCTAAACCTTTATCATAAAAACCAAACAGTCTAGCAAATAATCTGTTTTGTGCTTCACCGTGGATATTACTGAGAAACATGTTGTTTTCTGGAATGAAAAAGTTAGGACAGACTCCCTCATACACCCATTTAAGGATGAGTTTAAAGCAGTACCAGAAACATTTCAGAAGATTCTGTGGACACCAGTTAGGTATTGTGTTTTGTTGTATCATCCAGAAAACTGCTGTCTTCATGTGATAGGAACACAGTAATTTCTCAGTATCACCTACTCCATTGTTAATGACTTCTTTTAAGAACAACTTCAGCAAACCATAAGTTAAGAATTGACAGTGGTTCATTGAGTACACAAGTTTTTGTTCTGCCAGAGAAAATGAAATTCTCCATTCATTGTTTTCATGATTTCCTAATTTGTGTCCTATTGCTACAAAGTGACACCCACTTCTGACTATGTCCCTGACAACCTGTGGCTGGGGCCATGTGTGACATCTGTCTATCCATGAGGAGGCAGAGGGAGGCCAAAAGTCAGAAATAAAACACTGGGCAGTGTCATATTCCAGTATTCCTCCTAACATTCCACTGCCACATGGACCGTGTACTGTAGAGTTGGGGAATACAACAGAACATGTGATCTCTCTGTATTTAGAACTAGATATATAAAGTCTACCATTCATGGTGACTAATGCTGAGAAAACACTGCTGCTTACTCTTGGTGTCAGTAATTGAAGTAAAGTAAATCCAGGTGGACTTTCAGAAGAAACAGAGAGAATCAGGGATTGTCTGTGTACAGCGTAAAACTGAGTCTGAGATAAGTCCCAGATCACTGGTTTATTTTCAAACCAAAGCATCCCATCCATATCAGATCCCTTCATTCTAAACCCTTCTCTGTAGCTTCCACACATCATCACCATGTTACTGTGACTTTTTGCTACTTTATTCCTCACTATCTCTTGAATGTCTATCACATCTCTCCGCATTGCCACCTGTTGTGAGGTCCCCACTGTACAACACAGTCCCACAAACACGGACTCTGACATATGCTGTATACCTGTTTCACTGACAAAATAAATTTTCACTATAATGTAGAAACATTTATGATAAAATTAATTAAATACAGGTAGTTTTCAATTTAAAATGAATTTCATTAAATTCATATTGGTTTGATGTAATCTATTACTTACATTTGGGGAGTGAAACAGTGGGAATCCATCGCTGTGTATTACTCTACAAATTTTCCACAGAGGAAAGTCCTATTTCACACTACTTCACTTTTATTCTAGGCCACTTCCCTTTGTCAACTTATGTATAACTTGAGGAACATTTAAGACGCTGTGTGATTGTCTGTTTTATGCCCCCATTGAGGCCTTTTGTGAGTGAAAACATTGCAGCAATTTATATGTTTCGTTTATTAATAAAAATTATTACCCTGATCAAATCTTTCACAAGATTAGTGTAATCCTTTGATACCTTTCTTTTATCAAAATAATATGTGCATGATTGCTAATGAAAAAATGAAAATGTACACCTCAATATCATTTCAATTATTTTTATGAAATCAAGTATACAAGATCAAGAGATATCGAAAATAAGGCATATTATTTGATGAGGTCATCAGTAAGAAAGAAGGTATCCGCACTATTAATAGTATTCTCTTTAGACAAGTGGACCTGCATAGTCTACACTCAGGCTACACCTGTCCGCTTCTCTTAAAACAAAAAAAACAACAAAAAACCAAAAAAAACAAAACCAAAAAACAACAAACCCCCCCCCCAAAAAAAACCAAAAAAAACAAAAAAAAAACCAAAAAAAAAAACAAAAACAATAACAAAACAATCGAAAAAAACCCACAAAAACAAACAAACAAAAAACAAAAAGAATATGGCATATTATTCGACGGGGTCATCAGTAAGGAAGAAGGTATCCGCACTATTAATAGTATTCTCTTTAGACAAGTGGACCTGCATAGTCTACACTCCGGCTATGCCTGTCCACTTCTCTAAAGAGAATATAGTAGTATAATTTATAGAGGTAATTTTTCAATCTTCAGTACTGCCGGAAATACGGAAAAATGTCACCATAAACCTGATATTGTCCTTGCATATCGAGAGTGCTTTTTATAACCATGACTTTCAATAAAATCCACTTTAATCAGTGTTGTATGAATTATTTTTTAGGGGTTTATCTATTTAATTTTCTATGTCTACCTTGTGTTATTTTCTTAAAGGATTAAACTTGATGCCAAATACATGATTACTGTAGTAAATCTATTTTACAATTAATGATCAATTATTATTATTACAAGGCATTTATATAGCGCATTATCTAACATTATAAATATTACTCTAAGCGCTTTACAACATACACAATTAATATATCGCCAAACATACATACAACATAGAGAAATTAAGAAAAGGACTAAATGGGGTATTTTAAAACACAAATTATATTTAGTTACGCTAACTACAAAAAAGACTAATATAGCACACTAAAACACCACACACACACACATCGCATATATACATACACTTGAATACGCATACATACATACATAGGTTTTTTTGGGTTTTTTGTTTGGTTTTTTTTTGGGGTTTTTTTTTTTAATATGACCGATACATGTAAAAAGAAATACACATAACTTAAAAGAACAATAATAGAAATGAGTTTTAAAAGTAATTCATGCATGGTAAAAGTGAGTTAAATATTTCCGTATGCAAGTCTAAAAAGGTGTGTTTTGAGAGATTTCTTAAAAGCCCACATGGATTGTTTATCTCTCAAATATCTGGGCAAGTTGTTCCAGAGAGTGGCCGCAGATTTGTCCAAGCGTCTCTCGCCGTATATTTTGGTGCGGATTCGAGGTTGCACTACTAGTGTACAGTCCTCTGATCGCAGCGAACGTGTTGGTTGGTAAGCACGAACGATGTCTTGCAAATACGTTGGTGCACTGCCGTGAAGACATTTGAAGACGTACACAAGAATTTTATACTGGCACCGGAAGGGCACAGGTAACCAATGGAGATTAACAAGAGTGGGGGTGATATGCTCGTGTTTTTTAGTTCTCGATACAACACGAGCTGCAGTGTTCTGAACACGTTGTAATTTGTTCGTTATGTTTGTCGGCAGTCCATATAACATCGCATTTCCGTAATCTAATCTGGAAGTGACCAGTGAGTTCATTAGCGTTCTACAGGCATCGTTCGTTAAATATGGACGTATACGTCCAATATTTCGAATGTGGAAGAAGCACGCTTTAGCAGTGGTACTAATTTGCTTCTCCATAGTGAGTGTCCTATCGAAAATGACACCAAGGTTTCTGACACATGAAACATTACTGACCACTGTGCCATCGAAAGAAAGTTGACAAGTTGAAAAGTCGTTGCAAATGCACTGCCATTTCCATGCATATCATGATGTCGGGTTAGAAAAAAGAATGATGCTTATTTGCATATAAAGCTGTTGTTTTCAGCATAGAATTTTTAACTGTTACTTTAGATATGCATAATAAATTATATACCATTGAATTGTGCAGATTCTATGCTTTAAAACCTCGTTCAATTTTATGGAGTTTAGGAATGAGGCATATTTTGACCAATAACGTACCTTGTTCTTTTATTATCCCAGGGGGTAGAATTTTGGTTCGAAAGTGGGGCCAAAATGATCATAATGGCAATTATGTTTATCAATCTCATACAGAGTTAACAGGTTCAGGACAATCGTTTCCCATCCATATCTGCTATTTCCTTACAGAACATGTATCATTTAGTTGTGTGAAAATAATGAATAATGCATGGACTTCTTCTCCTGTTGTTCCTCCTTGTAAACATTACAGACAGAATTAATAAAGCAAGCTTCAGCATTTTTTAGTACTTCGATTTAATGCTATTGATACTAAATTGAAACTAAATAGATATTAAGGAGTAGGCAGTCCTATACAAAAATTGTACATTTCAAGATCACAGGGGTAAGGGGTGGGGCTAAAATCATTATAGTGATTACTGTCTTTATCATTTGAAAAGACTTATTTAACTTTGTTGACACAGTATCAATACTAAATGCATATGTAGGAAAAGTAGAGAAAGATGTATCAAAATTGTGACTTTCGTAACCCAGGGTTTTAACTCTGTCCAAATCATTCATATCAGCATGTTAATTTATGTATTATGTTGAATTTTTTTTTAATCAGTATTCAGGCACTTTTGTTGGGCATTTAAGTTTTAAGAATTATACATCTTTTTTGATACTGTAACAGTTGCTGAATATTAGAATGTAGCTTAGATATTCAGTACAAGAATTTTTTTTCTAGATTTAATAGCCCTTGGGCTAGTGATTGATACCTTCAACTACTACTTACTTCAGCCATAAGGCCTGTGGGCCTTTTGCTAATATTTTAAATAAGATAATAGCAACTCCTATGGCACACAATATAACTTGAAACTACAGCACAGAGAAGATTTTCATAGAATTTAAAGGTAATGATCAAATTAAGATTTATCAGTTTTGTTGTGGCAGAGTTATGGGACTTTCAAATTTTTTGTATTAAATATCCATTGCAGTGGCTATTTTGACTTGTCAGATTTTTAGGTCACTTGTCTAAACTCAGGTGACCTATTGTAATTGGTCTGAGTCCATAGTGCGTTAATAATTGAACATTTTAACTTCTTGATAACTCCATTTCTTTTCAAATTTGGTATGAAGTATCTTTGGGACATGAGTATTATAGATTGTAAATTTCAGGACTCTTGCACCTCTGGGGCCACAGGGGCAGGGCAAAAACTACCAAAAATGACCAATTTTCAAAAATATTCTTCTCTATAGAACTGCACATGTGTAAGAAAAACTAAATACATAGTGATACAGAGCAGGAAGGCCTCTACCAAAATTTTAAATTTCATGTCCCCTGCGGTAAAGGTTCTGACTTTGGGCAGGGCCAAACTTGGTATATAACATTTATGTTTAAAACATATAAAAGACAACTTCTTTGATGCTATGAATACTAATTTGGAACTAAATGGATATTTAGAATGAGCAGATAGCCCTTTACCAAAATTTTAAATTTCATGATCCCAGGGGTATCATACCACGTACACAAATATCTTGTGCTTTACTGAAATTAATATCATAATTTCCATTGTATTTCGCAAAGATATTCAATGAAGATTACTGCGATGTATAAAGTCAAGAGGACCGTTAGCTGCACAGTTTGCAAATTCTTATTCTTTGATTAGAATTCATTATTTCCGCAGAAATATTCAGAGAAAATTAACACAAAGTATAAAGTCAAGATTATCGCTTGGTCCAAATTTACACACATAGTTTGTTTCCCCCCCCCAATTTTCAGGGTTATTCAGTGATAGTATGTAAACCCGCAACCTACGTTAAGTAGTCATTTACCAAAATTGTATATTTCATGATCCTAGGGGGTGATGGTTTGGTTGAGCATAGAGCCGGATTATAGTGATCATTGTCTTTATCATTTGAAAGACTTCTTGAAATTTACTGTTATGGTATAAAAAAATAAATGTATATATAGGAAAAGGATTGTACTGAAATTGTGAATTTTCGTAACCCCCGGATTTTGACTTTAGAACAGGTCAAAATTGATCATTGGTGTTAATGTTACATGTATTATATAATATAAAGCTGTTCATAAGTATAAGCACTTTTGAGGGCATTAAAGTTTAAAGACCATATCTTGTTTTACAATTGTACTTTTGTTGAATATTAAATCTATCTTAGATATTCAGAACAGGAATTTTTAATTTTTTTTTACATTCTTTAGCCCTTAGGACTAGTGATACATTTTTTTAACTAATACTCAGGTGACCGATAATTAGGCCTATGGGCCTCTAGTCTAATATGCAGTACCCCCATGATGCAATCAACTTTATAATTGTTTAGCAAACATTATCATGAAACAAATTTCATCATCTTTCGAAACATGGTGAGAAATCTTTAAAAGTGAGTTCTTTTTATTTACAGTTGAAATTTTTTGAGGTCAGTCACTTGTCCTTCGTTGGAACTCTTGGACACAAAAGAAAAGAGGGAATGGTAATGAAATGTTCCGGGGGGCGACACATCAGCATTGGATGCTGTGGATGTCTGAGAAAGTTCCATCTGGCTGGACGATGGAAAAAAAGGTCTGTATGTTTGTCTGTTAAATACTGCAGACATATAATATGTACAATGTATGTATGGCTACTATCTTGATATATGAATGATATATTTGGGTGAGGGTAAGAAAAGTTGATGGAGAATGATAGGGTTTTAGGCTTGTCAAGCCCTATTTACATTTTCAACTGGAGCCTAGATATCCCATACAGATTACTCCAATGTTATTGAAAATGATTTCATTGCTTGTTCTGAAATCGAAGTAATTCCTAAACAATACATTTTCTCCTTATTTTTGGCATTAAAACTATTTTGGTTGATTTGAAATTACTTTTATTGAAATATCTCTTAATTTAAAGTAGTTGAACAGTCTGTTGTGTTAATAATGAGTTGTTTTAAGAACAGTTATATTGAAGCACTCCACATCTGTCATCTGTCGTGGTCTCCTGAATATAGACAGATATATGTCCCAAGACCAGTTTTTTACCTGCAGCTCTTTACCTGCAATGTCTCCACTGCATGTTTTGCATAACGACAATTAATTTGATCACTATTCGATCTTGGCTTCAACAGAGCAGTTGAGAAATATACTCCAATAACAAAATTACTGCAGTATTTTTTAATTCCAATACCAATCATTACTTTGGTTCAGCGGTACTTATTGTTTAATGAAGCTGAATTAAATTTGGTTCAAGTTTGCAGGTTCCCTGAATTTCAATTTACCTGAAGTAGACTGTACATAATTACAGTGTGTCTTTTCCACATGACTTAATTGTACATGTACAGTATAGATTTTGTAATGCTGCTGAGTGAATTTGATGATTTCTTCTGCTAGATGGCTGTTCCTGAAGGATTCCTTTCTGGCATATGTCCGCCCCAGGGATGGAGTTATCTGTGATGTTATGCTGCTGGATACAGATTTCAATGTGGAGAATGGTTTTGGATTAACAGGTGCAAGGCATGGTCTACAAATTGTAAATCTGAACAGGTATCAAAATTAAAGGTTTTATTTAGTTCCAAATTGTAGAGCATCAAGAATTCAGAAAAGACATTATTATTGATATTCTACAGGTCATGGCATTTGGTACAGTTGACATTTACACATACTTGGATTCATATTCAAATGTCAGGTCATCTTCCTAGCAAAGGTCACCAATCACTTTTCATTTCTTTGTTAAAAGAGAAGAGGAGTTGATTGTCACTCCAGGCTATGAAGATGATGTTAATTAGTATATGTTATTAGATTCTGAATCTTTCATTACGTACATGTATCTTTAAATGAATCATTTTAGCAATATCATTGTAATATTTTTATTTAATACTCATAATTTGAAATATATGTCTGGTAATCTGAAAACTTGTTGCATATTTAGATGGATTGATATGTAATTCTCTCTTTGTTTGCTGTCTCCAGATGTCTACTGGCAAAATGTTGGACAGGACGGAAGGCAGACGAGTGGCAGGCATGCATTGAGGAAGTAGCTAAGACTACTGGGAAGGATTACACTCAAGTGGCCAGGTTCGAGGCCTTTGCTCCCGTACGAGAAAAGAGCTATGCAAAATGGTAAGTTTGAATGAGCATCTGACAGAATATTAAAGTAAATGTCAGAATAAACATTGTTATATTGACGACTTGTTTTGGCAGAATCATTTAACAATAAAGTTTGGTTACAATGAATTCTCAGCTGACTTCGTAATCTGTTCGTGATCATAAACAATTTCTCTCAAGTGTATGTTACACGTTAGTAATGCAATTGATATCTTGTACATGGAAAATGGTTAGGTCTGTTTTGGGAATTTATAACGAGGCATCGTGTTGACTTGGGAAAAATCATATAAGGTCATACTAATTAAGTTGTACTGTAGTATAATTTGTCAGTTTAAACAGTTCTGTATTGGGAATTTCCTTGACATATAGATTTACTCTGCTATTTGAATCTCACTTTAATGCATTTGATTGTTAGGTTTGTGGATGGAGATAGCTATTTCTCAGCTGTGGCTAATGCGCTGGAGGAGGCTAAAGAAGAAATATTTATCTCCGACTGGTGGTAAGTTTCTCACCTATGTTGCCGTCTCTTGCTTTGTGCTACAAATGGCCTCTTGCTTCACACAACTGGTTGTGGTAGCTTAGTGGTTAGAGTATTTTTTTGGTAACCAGGAGGTTATGAGTTCAAGCCCCACTCATGCCATGGCCACGTCAAACCTAAGACATAAACATATACTGTGATTGCTCCTTCACAAAATACTCGACATTTAGAAGTAAGAAGCACAAATCTTTCAGATGTGACCTTACAAATGGGAGTCCTGTGACACAGCAGGCTATGGCAAGTTAAAGAACCCTCACTGTTTTGGCCCTGAGCTCTAGGCATAGGTCTAAATTGTGGTACTTCACCTACAGCTGGTGACATCTCAGTCTGTGTAAAAAAAATTCAGCAGGACGTAAAACAAACACATGACAACACTACAAATCTATATACATATGCTCCTAAGATATTGATAACATTCATAACTTTATAAAAATATTGTATAAAAATCTTTTTCCAATTTCTGCTATTTATATATATACGCAGAGTTAAGTGTAATACCTTTACAAGAAATGATGTATAAAAGCTAATTTGATCAATATCTTTTCCATTTGTAGGCTTAGTCCAGAGATATACATGAAAAGGCCCATCACTGAGGGCAACAAATGGCGCTTGGACAGGATTTTACAAAGAAAAGCAGTAAGACATTTTGACTGACTTTTTACAGTGTACCACTTAATTGTTACAGCCTACTCCTGATTATATGATCGTTTTTATTACAGCCTTTTATAACAGCCCACTCCTGATTATATGATAGTTTTTGTAACAGCCCACTCCTGATTATATGATAGTTTTTATTACAACCTATTTCTGATTTCATCATGGATTTTATTACAAAAACATTTTTAGGTGTGCAATTATGGGAAATTCAACACTTTCTTAAACATACTGATAACTTTTGCATGAAAATTATCTTGGAAGTTGATGAGAAGAAAGAAAATGTGGATCATACAGATATGAAAAAAAAACCTGTCGTTTTTCTTTTTAATGATTTTTCTATTAAAGGTTTTTTTTTCAGTAAATCTTTCTTTTGATTTTTCAGGAAAGCGGAGTAAAGATCTTTGTGTTACTCTACAAAGAAATGTCCATAGCTGTCAATTTGTTGAGTACCTACAGTAAACACACTCTGATGAATCTTTGTCCAGAAAACATTAAGGTATTATGTCACAAAACCATCGAATTTGTGTATTCTTATCACTCCATTGGCCAGCTAGAGGTTCCATAGCTATTCATTTTTTCTATTCTCATGTATAGTGTATAAGTTTTTTTTTTATTTTAGCTGTTTTTATAAATTTTATTTCTATCTTATTTTTTTATCATGCCACCGAGGTATGTATATAAGGAACACAGGGACGTTAACAAAGGTTCTTACTTACAGGAGTAGTCTTCTCACTATCCTGTCAAGCCGAAAATCAGTAAAGAAAAAAAATTGCATAGAAGTTATTGTTTGTTAAGGAAATTCATTACGATTATGTATACTAACCATAAAATCACTTAAAATGCATGTCCTGTTTGTAAGAGAGGTATTACTTTTTCATATTTTGAAATTTTCAAAAATATTTGTGCAGGTTGTGATAAAATAGTCACTTGTATTAAGGAGGTATATGACATCATCATAATGGCCGACTCTCTTCAAAGACATGAATGGAAATATAAACATCCTTTAAGGTTTAATCACCAAGGTGTGGGTTAGCTTGTCAACTGCTGAACTGTTTTTGAGTCCAGCAGGGGTTTTAAATATTTTTTTTTAGATTACTTTTACTAACACTGCATTTTTTGACTAAATAAAGTAAAGTTTGAGAGTTTTCTTTTTCTGTTGTATATGTCCTCCACTTTTCATCCACAGGGTACTTCTCTAGTGTAGTATTGTTTGTGATGCTTTATTTCTGCTATTTTGGCTTGTTGGATATACGTGTATCAGTAATGTGACAAATTTCAAATTTCTTCATCACTATACCTATAAACAAATCTAATATTATACTTGAGAACCTTGATGTTGCCTTAAGATAACTTTGTGAATTAAGGCGAAAATAAATTCTCAAAAGTTACCATTCATTGTAATTACTGATAGGTTTTACGACACCCTGACCACGGAGCAGGTGGAGTCTTGCTATGGGCTCATCATGAGAAGATTGTGGCCATCGACCAGAAGGTGGCTTTTCTGGGCGGTCTAGATCTATGCTATGGACGCTGGGATAACCACACCCATAATCTTACTGACCTCGGGAGTATAACGTATGACAATATTAACCAGAATGCCATAGAAAAGCAATACAACTCGCAGGTTAGAAATTAGGTGTTTGGCAATGATATGTATATATTTACTTTTCCTATGTTTCTGCCTTTGATGTCTCTACAAATTGTACGGATAGATCTTTCCTCATGAATATGGCAAAATAGCAATGCACTTACGAATACAGGTGCATATAGTACATGTATTTTAACATTTGGGAATTCCAACAGAAATAAAAGTGGCACGCAAATGTAAGAAAAATAAACCTCATTTTTGAAAATGCACAGGGGTAAAAACAGCTATGCTTCACACCGGTTTTTCTTGAAGTATGCCATTGTGAAATGTCGCAGTTCATATCCTCATGTATTTTCAAAAATAAAATTTATTTGTTAAATAGAGAGATTTCAACATGTCACTTCTTTTCCGTCATAAACACTATATCAGCTCAAAGGGTGATTTGAAGTGATGGAGAGCTGTTGTAAGACACGACTCTTGCTAATGACACAATGATTTATGTGGATCCACTGGTAAGAGTATAAATAATGTGCTGTTTATCACATTTAAGACTTATGGATGACAGAGGGGTTAAAAAGATACTAGTATTCTTTCTTAAAACCAGGTGGTGTACCTCTGTAGTTTTTTAAGCATATTGAGTTGGCTGCTGTATTGTAAAACTGAACAGGTGTGTGTTGTACTGTGACATCGTAAAGAATTGTGAGCTGTCATACTGGAAATTGAAAACAATAGCAAGAAAGATTGAACATTTTAGTTAAAAACGTGTCAGTTGTAGCAATGTCTTGCCATATAATGAGTATTTTCTGTGGTTGGAATATTTTTGTGATTTGATCCATAAATGATAGCACATTATATTCTGTGTTTCCAATTTCTGCAATTGCATTATACCAATATATCTATCTGAGCATGTCTATATATTTTGTGATTGTAAATTTTGCCGATTTTTCCTTTTTGCAAAATTCCACAAAAGATGGACAATCACAGAAAATACCTGTTACATAGTATTCCGCTCAGTTTCTGGATAGTTTAAGTCGGCTATAATGAGTGGATACTGGGGAATGAATAGTCTCTTTTCATTTTGTGGTAGAAATTATTACATATACTGTATTAATTTTCAGATATCTGTACAAGATGACAATGTTTTCCATGTCAAAGATTCCGACAAAAGTTTGGATGTAGATAAATCCGAGGATATCAATGGCATAACCCTTAGCTTTACTCCACCCAGTCCAACGCTGGGAAAGTCTGAGAGTGACCTCCAGTGTGCCTGTGGCAGTGACAGGTCAGCCACCCATAGCAGTGACAATAGTTATGACAATCACTCACTAGAGGCAGAAGAATCTCACAATCTTATTGTCTCACCGTCTCAGAATCAGACTGTTGTCACGGTAACTGTTCACTCTGACCCTGCAGCAAATGAAACGAATATTGAACAGAAAAACTATTCAGAGGCAGTTCCTTCCTCTGAGGAGGAGACATCAGGAGGAGAGAAGACTGTGGAAGAAAAAGAGGAATCGATTACTGAACCAATAAAAGATCTGAAGAAAACCTCCAGTTCAAGACCTAGATTTCAAAGAATGGAGTCGACCACAGAGCATGCTCAGAAGTACATGGAACGTGAATCAGACGACGATATTGTTCCTGCAAGTAGTGAAAATCCTCATGATGTATACTCCATGAATGTGAAAGATGTGCAAGAGGCATTACATCGAAAGAGTATGAAAGCGAGAGGTGGGAATTCTCAGGTGCACTTTTCTGGTATTGAAAGAGTCTCGGAGACTGTATCAGATTCTGTTGAAGTAGCAGATAATGGCAATGTAGAGTTCAAAGGTTATCACAAACTGGATAGTGAAAATCAGAGTAGTTTTAGAGATAATAAGAGAGTAGTGAGTGATTCTGTGATATCTAGTCAAATAGTCCACAGTCCAATTGCCAAAGATACTCATATGGAGTCAGCACAAGAAAAACCAGACCAAACCAAGGGAACAAAGAGAGAGAGTTGGGCTGCGAGGAAATTACGTCGATCTCTAAGTCATGGACATGAACGAAATAATAATATCAATATCAACAACTCAGAACATATTGAGGATAGTGGACCACACTCACCAACTGCATTAAACCGGTGGAAACTGGTGCTGAATGTTCAGAAATTCCAGTCGGCTGTGAAGCAACAACAACAAGAACGAGTGCCCTTTCCCAAAGAGAAGAGGCCAGTGACACCCAAAATAAGTAAACTGGTAAGTGCAAGTACAGGTAATGCAGCAGCGTCATTAACACCTGGGCTGCACTCAAGATTAACAGCAGCTGCTTAGTGCTAGGTGGTGCTACTGAGTTGAACTAACATCTAGAATAGCCCTACTTTGGGATTAAACAGGCATTGATTCTTAATACATTACATTCAGTAGACCTCAATCTGTGTCTAGCAAAGCAGCTTGACTAGCTGCTGTGAGTTTGGACAGAGCCCAGTAAGTGGTATATGAAAAAATTTTAATTCGCTTCTAAGAAATACTTGAGATCATTGTGTTTGAATAGTAGAAAAGCTTTCTTTATACTGTGTACCAAGCACCTGCTTATTGACATACAATTAACTATTATTTGCAATGGCATTTATTTGCTAGTCAGCAGTGAAGATTATGTATATTAAAATTATAATTTATTATGAATGGAAACTTTGAATAGCAGCAAGCATTAATCTAATGGTTCTTGACAACAAATATTGAGCAAAGGTCACAAATTTTAAATATTTCTTGCACCTGTAGAAAGGTTGATTTATAGTATTTATATTTGACCTGTGTGTTTATAGGTATACACCTGTTATTATGTACTTTGTACACTGGGATATATAACATTTTAGACTGTGTATTTATATTTGTGTATTTATCACACATTTTGGCTGTTTCAGTTTCATTTGGAGAGATCTAACAGAGACAGTACAGCTGATCTACAGGACAGGTGAGTTATACTTAATACATTTGTACAATTATTGTACAGTTCTATGTTTGGACAATGAGTTCAACATGGTGTGGTGTTAGGTTTAAAGTTTTATTTTACAGGTATGATTCTTCTATATTCAGTGAGTTTTGTACCAAATAAATAATTGTTATGGAAACCTATACTTCATCTCATATCATCATATACACTACCACGTGCACTCACTGTGTCAGGTTTATATGCAGACAGTTGTACCATGTTTTAACATGGGAAAATAACTCTAAAATTTATTGACCTTTATAAGATATTAAATATTTAATACTTTAATTATTATAATATTTGCCTTTCTGATGTTTTTGCCTTTGATATCTTTACAAATTGTCATGATAGGCAGTTCATGAATGCTCTGCAGTTGTAAACAATATGCGTATGAATACAAATGACTTGATAAATATAGCACATGTATTTTAACAACAGGAAGTTACAACAGATGTGAAAGTAGAATGCAAGCATAATGAATAATCATAAGATTTGAAAATACTTGAGGGTATGAACTGCAAAATTTCATGCCAGTATGAAGCATCGAATTCTATACCCTCATATATTTTCAAAAATGGAATTTATTTCTTAAATAACTTTTTTTTTCACACTGTCATTTATAGTTAGTTGAAAATTAGATTTTAATTCTTTCATAAATCAAGTTCTCAGACCCCCTACCCATGTAATGTCAATGTCTTTTTAGAAAGAATTCATTTTCTGCAACATCAATTTTATAATTTTTCTGAGACTAAAAATACTGTGTGCATTTGTATATGTTAAAATTTTTATAGGCTTTCTCTGGTAGTTAAACATGCATGGTTAGCTCCTTTCTCTGTCTTCAAATTGGAAAGTTTTTCAATGAGATGTTGACAAAAATATATTTTACAATAATGTAAATTTTTTTGTTAAATTTGCATGATAAGCAGTGCAGAACATATGCATTACATTTCCAGCATCTGTCTATCTGTCCAACACATTGGAAACAGCCACTGGGGTGGGTTAGGAGTGGGGGTGGGGCTACGTTTTCCTTTGAACACCTAACTTAAACTACAGCTCTTGATTAACACAGACTTATGATCAGTGTAATTTGTTTGCAGCCTTGAAAAGCCTGCAGTATTGCAGAGAACCAAGAGTGAGATAGCTATAGATGAGCTGGGACTTAAAGGGTCGTCCAAACTATGGATTGGCAAAGACTACTGTAACAACATTTACAAGGACTATGTGGATCTCAATGCTCCGTTTGAAGGTTAGTATTGTAACAACATTTACAAGGACTATGTGGATCTCAATGCTCCGTTTGAAGGTTAGTATTGTAACAACATTCACAAGGACTATGTGGATCTCAATGCTCCGTTTGAAGGTTAGTATTGTAACAACATTCACAAGGACTATGTGGATCTCAATGCTCCGTTTGAAGGTTAGTATTGTAACAACATTCATAAGAACTATGTGGATCTCAATGCTCCGTTTGAAGGTTAGTATTGTAACAACATTCACAAGGACTATGTGGATCTCAATGCTCCGTTTGAAGGTTAGTACTGTAACAACATTCATAAGGACTATGTGGATCTCAATGCTCCGTTTGAAGGTTAGTATTGTAACAACATTCACAAGGACTATGTGGATCTCAATGCTCCGTTTGAAGGTTAGTATTGTAACAACATTCATAAGAACTATGTGGATCTCAATGCTCCGTTTGAAGGTTAGTATTGTAACAACATTCACAAGGACTATGTGGATCCCAATGCTCTGTTTAAAGTAGGACTATGTGGATCTCAATGCTCCGTTTGAAGGTTAGTATTGTAACAACATTCACAAGGACTATGTGGATCTCAATGCTCCGTTTGAAGGTTAGTATTGTAACAACATTCACAAGGACTATGTGGATCTCAATGCTCCGTTTGGAGCCTGTGTAACCTTGCTGCTTGTATCTTTACAAGAAAGGAATATCAGATGGAAATTGTGTATGTAGTAGACCACCGAAGTGACCTCTGTTGTTACAGATTGCGTGGAACATCTCTGTGTGTATATGTACTTATTTTTACGTTTTGTCACTTAGATAATTTGAAATGTTAAATGGTTTTCCAAATGAAACTTTTTCCTGCATGGCATATATCAAATATCTTAAATTTGGATGACACTCTGATCTTATATTCTGCCAGGAGATCTGAGGGAACCACTTTGATTTAATGTGTTACTTTCTTGTCCCTTTGATTCTAAAAAGTAATCAGAGGATCATGTACCCAACTGTTTTGAAACAGATCATTAAAAATAAATATTCTGTGAAAAGAAATGAATGTAATATCTTGGAATTTTTTAAGGATTCCACTTGAAAAAGTAGGCATTGATTAAGTCTTCTTTGCTAATTCTTGAGGTTTGTCATATATTTTAGATTTTATTGACCGATACACCACTCCAAGGATGCCATGGCATGATATTGGAGCAGTGGTTTATGGGAAAGCAGCAAGGGATGTATCTAGACATTTCATTGGTCGATGGAATATTACAAAGGTACATTTATAGAAATCAGTGAAATGGATGCTTTTACTTTTTAGTCCTGTATCGGCTTTACCGAAGGGGACTATTAGTTTACCCCAGTCTGTATGTCCATCCATCCATACATCTGTCATTCCGCTTGAGGTGTTCTGGACTTTTCTTCCCATTGGATGAAGATATTCAACTGAAATTTTATACACAGCTTTGTCTTGGATAGTTACAAAACAAGTTTGAGTGCCATTGTGCTTGACTTACTTTTGACTGAATTATCTTACTGGTAGGGGACTTTGTATTGCCAGCAATACACTCAGAATGCTTGTTCGAAAGTAATGTTTTCTTGTAGATCTATGTGAATATTTTTTTGGAACACAGATATTCTTTTTCATGTAAGAACATGGCATCTTCAGGGGATTCCTTTTGTGTATTTTAAGAGTTATAATTTCAGCAAGAAAAATGTAAGAATAACAAAGATTATCCTCTGCTGTTACCCAAGGCAAGCACACAAGACAACACTCTCCCACCATTTATAACAGGGTCATGTCATGAGGTGAAAACACAGGTCAGTAATTCAGAACAAAGTAATCAGGTTTTTCTTTCTGGCTTTAGTTGATTTTAAATTCAAATTCATGAAAGGGAAAAGATATATTTATGAAAAAGAAAGCAAAGGGGCAAAAATCCATACAAATTTGAAAATAAGTGGTAGAAAGTCTTTTAGTAAATGTTGTCAGTGAGAGATGTACTATATTCTGTGCAGATTCTGCGAAGTCTGAGTGGTTGGTCAGGTGGCATCAAGACCACAGAATCCTCCATACAGACTGCTTACCTACACTGTATTGAAAGTGCCAAACATTACATTTATATCGAGGTAAGTTAGCTATTTTAGCTGAATTTTGAAACATGTTTTTATAGCCCCCGCAACAAAGTTTTGGGGGCATATACTGGAATCAGGTTGTCTGTCTGTAAACACAATGGTTCCCAGGCTCTGAAGTGTTATCCATTTCACATAGATTCAACATACCATACCATGGGATGAAGATGATCCCTATTGAATTTTGGGTCAATAGGTTAACAGTCAAGTGTACTGGACGTTGAAATAAATGTATTTAATAAAAAATATACTTTGTATTTGGCACAGGGTTGTTTATGAACAGATGATGTTTACTTACCTAAATCAAGGTCACTGGGTCATGATCACTGTTGAAAATATATGTCTAGACCACAACCTTGTAATGAACATTAGAATATCAAAGAGCTGATTGTTAACAGACATTGTGTTCTGATCTTAATCAAGGTCATTTGAACAAGGCAGTTAAAAGAATTTGGATTTATTGTCAGTATCACAACTTTGAAAATATGATAGAAGCATGACGTAAGACAAAACTGTTACAGAATGTTGTGGCCCTTAATCATTGTCTTTTGCAACCAAAGTCAAAGATGAAAAAGTTTTAAAAGGTATATATCCAGGAAAAAAATAATTTCACAGAATGAGTTCTTATAAACAATGTTAATATATGTAGAAGTATTAGCCCAATCCCTGACTGTCAACTTATTATCCTCTGCCTGATTCTTATGTGGAACTGTACAAAACTTTGCAAATGGAAAAGCATATCAGGGTAAACAAAAAATGAAGACCACTATCAATCACAAAAACTTAAGCCCATTCAGTTCATATTTTGAAATCCGTATTTATTGATTAATCAACCTGCAACACTTCAAATATGTGTGTAATATTTTGATGAATGATGCTTACTGATATGTGTGTGGCTGTACATAGAAATCCTCCAGGAGTTTTATTGTTAGATTTGTAATGTTCAGGAGTGGATGAAGAACAGGCAGGTCAAAGGTTAAGGTTGTCAGCAATATTTTAATTGTGAATTTCGCTACTTTTGCAGAATCAGTTCTTCATAACTCGAGTTGGAGATAAGTCTATGATCAGAAACAAAATTGGAGATGCCTTGTTCAATAGGATTCTCAGAGCACACAGGTATGCATTTTCAAATTTGAATCTTTCAAGAAGTGGAGGATGGACTGCAAATCATCTGAAAGACATGGTGCTGCAAAGCAAACTTGTCTGTTGTATTTTAGTGTAAACAATTCAGAAGATTTCTCTGGTGTTAAATCTGTTTAGATTAGACAAGTTTCTCTGTATTTTAATTCAGTGGCTTGGCAAAAAAGACTTTGTATCTATTTTATACTCTGTCACTAAATTCACATGATAGTGATAAATGTACATACATTATATTGTATTACACGTATGTGAGTATTTCAAATATATACAAGGTATTATTGGTCCTAACTATCAAGTGAATTTAGTGTACATGCTCACGGTGGGTGTGACTGGTCAACAAGGGGTGCTTACTCCTCTTAAGCACCATATCCCATTTCTGGTGTTTCCAGGGGTCAATATTTGCCCTTCTATCAATAGGATTTTTGAGATTGATTCATGCTCATAAATTAGAAGAAAGTGTACTGATTTGTAGAAATGGAGAAAATTTCCGGGTGTTTGTGATGATGCCCTTACTGCCTGCTTTTGAGGGGGACATTGGGGGAAATGGTGGCTATGCAATTAGGACAGTGACTCACTACACCTACTCATCCATCTCTAAAGGAGGGTTTTCCTTGTGGGAGAAGCTGGCAAAGGAAGGTGTGTTGTCAAGCAATTTTCAAATTCTTCATTTTTCCAATACCAAAGTTGTTAACTTGTAAAATACAAAATAGAATAATACAACCGACAGAAAACAATGTAGTATGGAATGTGAATACACAGTTTACAAGTAAATGACAAGATAATCTCTGTGCTGTATTTCAGTGCTGGATCCTTTGAAGTATATAGTGTTCTGTGGATTAAGAAATCATGATGAACTCTCTGGAAAACTGGTATGTTTTGTAGAATTGTATTTAAATTGTATAGAGAATGAATTATATTTAAATTGCATAGAGAACTGTAGTAACTGATATGAAGAATAGTTGTGTAAAGAATTGTATAAACTATATATAAAGAATTGTGTGAAGAATTGTATAAATTGTATATAAAGAATTGTGTAAAGAATTGTATAAATTGTATATAAAGAATTGTGTGAAGAATTGTATAAATTGTATATAAAGAATCGTGAAAACTGGGATAAGAAGAATTGTATGAACTAAATTTACTTGGCAGCAAAGAATTTATGTACAATTACAGGACATAATTGTTGTACAAAGGTTGGCGTGGAAATACCTGTATATAGACCTCACAGCATTCAGATTAGGCTAGCTTAATTTTGTCTTCAAATTAGGCTATGAAATGAAATGTATTTATTTGTGAAATTAGTAGCCTAAACATCTGTGGAAACTACTGGCACATGTTTATGTATTATTTTACACTGGATATCATTTGTAAACAAATACTTCATACATGAATTTTTATACACCTGTCAGAGACGGGACATACTATGGTATGGCATCATCCATCTGTCTGTCCAGATCTCGCAGGTAAAATGCAAAATGAATCATAAGCTCCAGGATCTTACAACTTGGTGCATTTGACCACCATGATGAGAGGAATTTGATGCCTATTGTTTTTCAAGATCAAAGGGCAAGGTCATAGTATCAGTTGATAGGAAAATCTAGTAAGCAGGATGTAGACTGAACTATTGGGGCTAGGACTGTCAAACTTGGTACATTTGATCAACATGATGAGAGGAAAATGTCTATTGTTTTTCAAGGCCATGGTCCTAGCATCAGTTAGTAGAAAAACCTTGTAGCCAAGATACAGCCCAAACTATTGGGACTAGGACTGTCATACTTGGTACTTTGACCACCATGATGAGAGGAAGATGCCTTTTGTCTTTCAAGGTCAGAGGTCAAGATCATAGTCTCGGTTAATAGGAAAACCTTATAGGCAGGATACAGATGGAACTATTGGGACTAGGACCATCAAACTTGGTACACATTCTCCTCATGCCAAGTGGAGGATGCCTTTTGTTCTCCAAGGTCAAAGGTCAAGGTTGTATCACTTAGTAGGAAAACCTTGTAGGCAGGATGCAAATCAAACTGTTGGGGCTAAAAGGATCATTAAACTTGTTGTTCATATGATTCAAAAGAAAGAATGTCACAGCTTGAGGATGGCTGAGTCAAGTTTTACAACTCATGGCTTAAGAAAAACACCCAATTTAAGCTTGTGACAGGTGTATGATACACCTTTTCAGTACTTGTTTTACATCTAAAACAGACGAATTTAGCAGCAATTTAAAGGAATGTTTGTAATTTTATGTATTGCATCTATTTTTAATACATAGAATACTTTGTTATCATGATTATAACTGGCACTCTGAAGTAACGTGTCGTTGTTACTGGTTTTTGATTTCATTTGGAATATACAATAGAACTTTAGTATCTCAAACATCAATATCTCAGATGCCATGGATATGTCAAAGTGAGTCGGAAATCCCATCTACATGTTCATTTTCTTTATGTATTTTAACCTCAGTATCTCGAACTCTTGGATATTTAGTTTATTAAATTAAACTTTATTTATTTTACGACGATTAACAAAGTTCTACAACTTATATTAATGCTTCTCATCGGCTCAGATTTTGGCGTGAAGGGGTCATTGATGTGGGAGGAAATCGGAGAACCCGGAGGAAATCCACGTGTACAAGTGGGCAACCACAATACTCTCTCACATACGACCACTGTCGATCCAGAGGATCGAACTCAGGTCGCAGCGGTGAGAAGCGAGTGCATTAACCACTACGCTACCCGGACACCAATTTTTATTATGTTATGTTATTTTATTTAGTTTGAGTCAACAAGATTTGACTGTATCACTTCAAAATGAAGCCTGATAGAATTGTGATACAGGAAATGTACAGTATTATTTTGGGGGTCATTTTGTAGGTGACAGAGCTGGTGTATGTTCATAGTAAGCTGCTGATTGCTGATGATGACACAGTTATTATTGGGTCAGCCAACATCAATGACCGCAGTCTCCTTGGTGACAGAGATAGTGAGATTGCGGTGATTGTGCAAGACATCCACAAAACAGAAACCAAGTTCGCAGGGTATCCTCATTTTGTGGGGAAATTTGCTACATCTCTCCGCAAATCTTTGTTCAGGTACAGTTTATCTTTGTGAAAATCTTTAATCTTAAATTTCTGCAAAGTAACATAAAAAATTTTTTATCAAAGACAACTGCATTAGATATATAAAAGTGAAAAAATTATAATTGATGTAAAAAAAAAAAAAAAGGGGGGTGGGGTTAATTTGCTTTCTTTCTATTTCGTGTGTTATTGTACTATTTGACCCCAAATGAAATTTCATTTGGTCTCCTTGTATTACTTCAGTGAACATTTGGGAATTCCGGTGGGTGATCCTATCCTAGATGATCCAGTCTGTGACTCTTTCTATAAAACTGTGTTCCTTCGAATAGCCACTGTCAACACAAATGTTTACCAAAAGGTCTCACTTTTTCTAGTCAAATTCAACTAATTTTGATACAAATTTTATGTAGTACAATTTATGTATTGACTTTGTTTGTTAAACTTAGTACTGGAACAGAACCATGCAATTTATTTGGAATGAGCTATGCAGTTTTTATATCCATTGGCAAAAAAAAGAAGAAAAAAAAGAAATTTAAAAGAAAAATCATTTACATGACTAATTAAGGCCAATCAGAAATTAAGACATCAATAAAAATTGTTTTTATATTCACCTGTAGGTGTTCAACTGTATTCCTTCTGATTTGGTGTTGAGTTTTGCTGAGCTGAATCAAACCAGTACAGAGAAAACTCTAGCGGAAACTGACCCAGAGCAGGCCCGCAGTGAATTGAAGAAAGTCCAAGGTCATATTGTGCTTCTGCCAATGCACTTTATGGAAAATGAAAGTAGTATTATACCAGCTGTAGGAAAAGAAATGTTTCTCCCTGTCGATGTTTGGATATAAGACAGGCTTGTCATAAACTAAGTCATAGTCTTTGCAGCTGGGCTGCAAACAAAGATATTGTCAAAGTGTACATTATGCAATTGACAGTAATTGTGTAAATCAAAGTGGCAACTAAATTTTATATCTAGTCAAGCCTTTCAACATATAACTTTAGTGCTGTAAAATATTGTAGAGAAAACTATAGACCACACTGTTCGTTTTAGAAATTTTTCTCGATATTACTTTCAAATACCTCTTTACCTCTTTTATTTATATTCATTCCCACTGATTTCCTTTATTTAATTTGATAAGTCCTTTCCTTAACCATGATGCTTATTATGATATCTTGTTCCATGTACATGTTTCTGTTAGTATATTTTATTTGTTGTTGCTTAGAGCTCTAAGGTAACTTTCATTTTAACTGTAAGAAAACTAGAAAAGTCATAGAAGAATATTTCAGATAGCTCCATGTTGTAATGTTTAATTATGCAATGTTATTATTAATGTATTTAAAATCATTTTCTCAGGTAGCATAACAGATGTTAAAGGTTTTTGCATACTTTTGTGGGAAAACTTTCAGCACATCATAAAATATCCAACTGACCTTGGCCAGGTTGCAAAACGTGAGTCTGGCTATAGTATGGTGAAAGCCAGGCGGGCACCCTCATATAGACTACCTACTTTGTGTAATCAACTCCTCACTCACCTCTAGCATCACATTCCCCAAACTTTGCACAGTTGTTATGGGTACATTGAAGATGTGCAAGTAACTTTGAGAATTTGCTCGGACTTTTTAAATTACAAAGTTGAACTTTTGTCATTTTCTCTGCATACTGTGGATAGATGGTACCTATTTTATGTATTCAACAACTCTCACAGGTTTCCCAATAGACATTCCTCAAAATTCTACACGGTTGCAAATGAGTGATACTACTGTCTCCATCATAGATGAACATATTTTGAAGCAACCTGGCCTTTTCTATTCTTGAATCGATTTTTAGCTTTGTGGTGGGATTTTCAGTTCTGCTGTAAGCAGAACTTTGTTGAATAGAAATAGACCCATGGCAAGCAGTCTCTTTCCATTCAAGAAAGACTGTTTTATGCTTCCATTCAAGAATGTTGTAGATATCCTCATTTCATTTTTTGCATAACTGCATGGGAATGTACCTATTCGAGATGGCATTGGTATAAAGCTTAATTCTTCTATTAATGCTGTCTTTTGAAATTTTCAATTATTTTACGTGACTGTATATAATGTGTTGTTTTAGAAATATACATGGGAATCCATCACTGGAGATTGGGTTTTGATCTCGATATATTCTGTTGACTTTTGTCGAACTTTCTCAGTATACACAAGCAACGGTGCAGTGTTAAAAACGTTCTCATAAAGGAAAATTGTTTTATATGGAGGTATATCGACGAATTTCTTGTTACTTGTCTTCACATTCCTTATCTATACATTTTACTGATCTTTGTTATTAAAGCAAAATGCGTCTAGTTTTATATACATGTATGCTCATTTACATGCTATCTTGTCTAATATTCTTACTAGAGAGTCCTATATTTTATTAGTCTTTTTACTGGGTCAATGTCAATAACACCTTGGACTGGGGATCACATGAAGATATACAATATTGTTTTTTGACTTGTGCTATACTAATGAAATTTGAAATTCAAGATATTTTTGGTATTTACAGTACCTTATTAAACTATCAATGTACATACCTGTATTATATTTCTGTTGTATATAATTTATTTATGATATACACAAGGGAATTATGAGTGTTTGACTACATGACAATGGTAGACATTTCTAATTTTAAAATATTTGTTTTTAAATTTGAAATAGATTCTTTTTTAAATTGTTGTTTATTTTCTTTAATTTCTTTCAGTTAGAGAGAAGATTTTGTATATAACTCTATTTAAGATATAATTTCATAAATTTCTAAAATTTCAGATTAACTTGCCTCAATTTTAGCAAATGTTCATATATATATATGAATGGGAAGAATAGTTAAAATCAGGGTAATTTTGTATTTAAAGTCAGAAAATATTAGTTTTGTAAAGTCAATATTTTATTTTTAAAGATATGTCATTTCTAAACTTGACCAAATAAAATACAATCATTACTTTCATATACCAGTGTATAACGTAATAGTAATATATCATTGCAGAGCATTTGGCATGTTGATTTCATGTAGGACCTTGTTTATTCGCACTTTGAAATAAGTAGTTATTTGATTGTATGCTTGGTAATGGGTTAACGTCTTGTGTAGGATGTTAGGACCACTTGTGCACTAATTTTTGACTTTTTTTCAAGGATGTAAGTATGCATGTTGCAATTTTCAGATGCCAAAGATATCATTTAACATTGAATCTTGTCTTGCATTGCTAAGTCTTTAGAATTGTGATGGACTGAAAAGTTTGTTGAATTGATAGTTTTGGATAACTCTCTTTAGGCTAAATTATATTCATACCTTCTTTCATCTTTCATGCATGAATTGCCCTTTGGAAACTTATTTGCAACGAGTTTTATTCACGAGATAGAAAGCTTCTTTACATGCAAAATCAATGGTCCACAATGAAAACTATTCATAAAATAGTATCCATCTAGAATATTTTGCACATGTGAATTAAAGTTGGTGTGCAGTATTTTGAAGCTGAATGTTAAAGTTTACCACTAGGTAGCTCTGTAGTCTGTGTAGTCATACATAATGGCATCACTGCTGTATAGGGGTTTCAGTGAATGTGTTCAGTTTGAAACCAGATTTTAGTTTGTGTAGGAGTTGAAATGTCGTCTAGACTTGAGAGATTATGATGTAAAAAAGACAGTTTGCTCAACTTTTCCACAATGTGCCATTCTACAAGGTGATGAAGAAAAAGTTGCATGTTTCGTCTATTAAAATACAGGGGTATGTTAACTTTGACAAAATTATAAACATAATTTTCATTCCTTTTGTTGCTGTTTGAGGTCATGAAAATTCTTTTCGTGCTGTTGATCTAGTCCCGCTTAGTGGAACTTTGCATGTTAATTTGAACATATTATCATCTTCATGAAATATTTGATCAGGATTCTGTACACAATACTAACTTTTAGCAAATACACAGTGGCAAATCATGTGACTTTGACATGACTAATGGCTACTACAGTCAACACAAGGGAAAATTCAAACGATTAAGTAACACCTTTGTCAATAATGAATTGTCACATAATTAATATCAACATTTGAAGATTAATTTTTTTTTCAGAACAGATGTATACTAAAATTGTAGTTCTACATGTGATAGAAGCAGAGAACACCCGACACGGTTTTCAAAATCTTTCCGACCGTCAAAAATGTGTCAGTTGTCTCTGCTTCTACCAAACATAGAATTACCAATTTAGTATAGATTTTGTCATCGTTCAAATTTTCCATTGTGTGGTCTTTAATAGCCATTTTTCATGTAATTAGTCATGTTAAAGGTCACTTGATTCACCAACATGAAATCATTAACTTATTGCATGTGTGAAAATGAGAGACTAGAGATGAGATTTTTATTCCTAGCCCAGTCTATGTCTCTAGAAATCTTGTACTTTTACTTTCATAAAAGTTATTACCATGGAATGTGACTGTGTCTTTTTCTTCTTTTTTTTTTCAATGACAGCTAATGTTAACAATATTGCAGTCAGTATAATTGTTCTATTGAAGTTTTCCTTGACAAGTATTTCTGACAAAAATATATCTTTAAGAAATTCATAGTACCAGAAGTTTACAATGACATCACACACTGTGTAACAACCGTGGTGCCAGAATGTTTGTTTTTATCTTTCTGTGTTGCAGAAAATCACGGGTTATTGTCTTCATTTGATGAATGACTTCAGAGAAGTGACAGTTATTTTAGTTCGAGTGACTTCTGATAAATGACTTTGTAATGTTTTCATCATGACTGGGCATGTACGAACTAAAAATCTCAATAAAAAAGAATAACCTAAAAAGATCTTGTTCTTTTATTCTTGTACGAGTCATTTTGTCTGATTCAGGGCAATAATCACATTTCAAACAAATTTTGAGAAACTGATTCGAGATGCGATGTGAATGAAAATAACATGCAAGATATTACAAATTTGGAAAAGATTTATTAAATGATGCCTGAATAGAGATCGAGAAATTGCTGAATGAAATGCATTGGAAACTAGACAGGGGGGGACTCCCCAGTGTTCCAAATATTAAAAAGATTGATTATACAAGTGTATATTGTTTAACGTCCCGCTCAAGAATTTTTCACTCATATGCAGACATCACCATTGCAAGCGAAGGGCTGCAAAATTTAGGCCTATGCTCGGCACTCGGGGCCTTTGAGCAGGGAGGAATCTTTATCGTGCCACATCTTCTGTGACATGGGGCCTTGGTTTTTGCGGTCTCATCTGAAGGACTGCCCCATTTCGTCGCCTCTTACAGCAAGCAAGGGATACTGATACCCGGATCACCAAGGGATAATATTAAAAAGAAATATACTTGATGGTAAATTTGCCCTAAGACATAAATGAAATATCAAAGGCAAAAACAATTGTAAATGTAAATATATGTATATTTACATTTACAATGTTTTTTCCTTTGATAAATCACCAAATTGTTATGATAGTCATTTCCTCAGGAATGTGTGGCAGTTATAAACATTGGGCATATGAATACTGTGCATCTAAATTAACGGCTTGGAATTCCAACAGAAATGAAAGTAGAATGTAAATGTAAGAAATAAAAGAAATAGGATAAACTTCATTTTTGAAAATATATAGGGGTATGAACAGCAACGTTTCATGCTAGCATGCTTTTCTTAAAAGCACAAATTAAAAATATGCTGTATGAAGTATACTGTTGTGAACCTTCGCATGTCATTACCCTCATGAATATATTTTCAAGAATGAAAATTTCTCAAATATTTACTTTTCCAATGATTTTGCCTTTGATTG
Source organism: Ostrea denselamellosa (assembly GCA_024699665.1). Lineage (NCBI taxonomy): Eukaryota > Metazoa > Mollusca > Bivalvia > Ostreida > Ostreidae > Ostrea > Ostrea denselamellosa. The sequence continues at coordinate 7,593,789 of JAMZEH010000018.1, forward strand.
TAACAATGAATAATTCAGTGATTGGATGATAGTTGATGAGTGCAATAATTCAGTAGACAATTAAAGAGAGCCTTATTTTTATTTTATAAACATGATGAATTCTTAAGAATAATTGAATTGTTCATGGTTAAAATTAATTTATTATTAATTGATAGAATTAATATCATAATAATTGTGATGATATATTTCATTTTCTGTATCATTAATTTGATGTGCTCAAAAATTAATTAGGCTGCATAAATAGTTCCTTCTTCAACAAAAATGGAAAAAGGAAACATTCATATCTTCTGATCAGTATCTCAAAAATTACTTTGTCAACACTCCGATTCCATGAGCAAGCACTCTGAAGTTGAAATTAAAAAGATGCTTGAATTTCTCTTTGACAATATCTTTGTAGTTTTTGGTGATTTGGTCTTACAAAAATCAGCTGGAATGTCCATAGGCACAAATTGTGCTCGTATGTTAGCTGACCTGTTTTTATATTCTCATGAGGTAGAATTTATTCAAAAGCTACTATACGAGAAGAAAAAATCTCTTGCTGTGGCCTTCAAATTCACATTTAGATACATTAACAACTTTTTAATCTATCAACTATGATCATTTTCATTCAATTCGATGTAACCCAGTGAATTCAAAATAAAAGACATCACAGAGTCTTCCACGTTTGCTTTGTAATTAGATAGTTTATTGAAAATAAATGTTAACAGCAAACTAACAGCTAAACTTTATGACAAATGAGAGATTTCAGCTTCTCCATCATCAAGTTCCTATATTTATGTAGCAATATTCCATGTTCACCTGCATATAGTGTTTATATCTCAACTAATTCAATACGCAAGAGCTTGTTCTGTGTATGATCAGCTTTTAAATCAAGAAAGGCTACCGAGAAACAAATTGATGTTACAGTGGTTTCAACGGTCTCATTTAGAATCCGCATTTTGCAAATTCTATAGTTGTTATGATGATTGATTGATTGATTGATTATTTATTGCTTTCCGCCACACTCAACAACTTTTCAGTTATCTGGTGGCGTCCAGTTTTTGTTGGTGGAGGAGAGAACCCAGATACAATGTACCTGGGAAGAGACCACCAACCTTCCGCAAGTAAACTGGCAAACTTGCTCACATAATGCCGCGGCCGAGATTCGAACGCGCGCCGACAGAGGCGAGAGGCTTTGTGATTTTGAGCCTGATGCTCTAACCACTCAGCCACGGAGGCCCCTTTTATGATCTAGTTTGTCAATACAACCTTTCATTGGGTCAAATGCTGTCTGACGTGTTTTTTATCAATTGTTAGGCCGTTCTCTGCAAAATGATTCTGACTACAGATTACTCTGTTTATCTGATCAAGATATAGGGCTCAAGGCCGGTGTGACAGGTCAACAGGGCATGCTCACTCCTCCTAGGCACCTGATCCCACCTATGGTATATCCAGGGGTCCGTGTTTTCCCCCAACTCTCGAATTTGTATTCCATTTAGGATTTACAAGTTTGATTGCTGTTCGTTATCTTCACCTTTTCATAGCCAAAGTATGTTAAGTGTTTAAAAATATTTTGTGTTCCTAAACATCTGAAAATAATATGTCTAGTTGAGTATAGAGGTCTTTTTAAATATTGTGAAATTCGTAACCCTGTATCAGGGGTTCAGACTGTAGGGCGGAGTTAAGGATCAAATAAAGGATCTTGCAGTGCAAAAACGCAATTAGACATAATAGTCAACACACAATTCAGTCAACATCAGTTTGTAAAAAAAATATTTGGCAAAAATTTTAAATTGTTCTGGTACTTCTGTCCACTGTCTGTAATTAAGTAGTTGTTTGTCTAATTAGTTTTATTTCAGGGTCATCATGATCTCTCGTGAGAATCGTAGAATAAAATTAGACATACTAGTCAACACATAAATCAGTCAACTGCTGGAGGCAGCTAGTTTGGAAATGTTACTGTCTGTGTACACCTGGTTTTAAAGTAAACACTCAATGAAAAATGTATTGACAGAATTAAATGACATCGACTGGTGTCATCATTAGGACCCTGCCATTAACTTGATTGATGCCCTATAGTAATCACATGCTCTATCCGTCTGTCCATCAGCACATTCTATGACATGAAAAAACTGAAGTTTTCTTGGGATGATTTTCATTCACTTTATACATAATACTTTTGGATTAGATAGAGGAAGATCCCTTTTGATTTTTAGATTTATCGCTTTAATTAATTGTGGTTACAGAGTCTTTTACGTCATCCAAATAAACTCAGGACCTATTGATCAGTGTCCCATCATATTCAGTTGTGCGTTAACAATTGAACATCTTGGTAACTACAATTTCAAATCTTTTAAAATGTGGTGTGAAGCATCTTTGGGACAATGAGGACATAAATTGAAACTTTCAGGACTACTGACCCCCTAGGACCTTAAGGGCAGGGAAAAATTGCCAAACTTTGACCAATTTTCTTAAATCTTCTCTACAATGCATATCCAGAGGTCCATGTTTGCTCAACTCTTTTATTTTGTACTCCTTACAGGAGTTGTGAGATTGATCATTATCTTCACCTTTTCATTACATAATTTACTTGAAGAGACTAATAATTCAGTTAATGCACAAAAATTTGAATTATTGCTCTCATCAACTGAATTCATGATATCACCAATTTAGTTGATGCTCACAATAATTCTTTTATGGAGAGCAACAATGTGATTAGAGATATCAACATTTCAGCTATTGATCTGGGTAAGCTAGGTCTCAGTACTTCTTGCTTGTTGCAAGAGGCGAATTAATGGGGCAGTCCTACACAAAAGCAAGGCCCCATGTCACAATAAAGATCCCTCCCTGGTCAAAGGCTGCAAGCACCGAGCATAGTCCAAATTTTTGCAGCCCTTCACCCAAGATGGTAATGTCACCATATTACTGAAAAATTCTCAAGCGGGACATTAAACAATACACAATCAATCATTATATGTTATTTTAACATTACATGCTGATACTTCTTTATTTACTAGTACTTCATCAGCATGTGGTGGTTCCAAATATAGGCAAACTCAATGAATTCTTAACTACGGTTTCTTGCATACTCAATTCCCAATTTAGCATCATCTCACTCAACTCTTGATTACTTCACCCAATTCCTAAATCACATCTCACTCAACTCCCAAATTCTGTATTCTCATCTCACCTATCTCACACACTCCCAAATTTTATATTCTCATCTTGTTCCAAATTTTGTGTTCTTTTATCTTGCATTTTCATACTCAGTTCCCAAATTTTACATTCTCCTATTTTACGTTATATCTCGTAATTCCCAGATTTAGTATACACTTATCCTGCATTATTCTGTATTCCTCTCATCTTACATAATCACACTCGATACCCAAATCTTGTCGTCTTCCTTTATCGACACAATCAGTCAAAAAAGATAACTACCATGGAAAATATAAACTTTTTAATATTATAATAACAAACTTTAAAATACAGATTATTTTACAATAGGTGTTGGGTAGATGAAAGGAGAGAGGAAATCAACAGACAAAACAGTATATAGTTCGTAATTTGGTATACAGATTAAATCCCATTCCTTTACATTGCCGTATAAGCCTGTATCTTATAGGAGTGTCATGTTCTTATTACTGGCTGTGTATGCTGTATGTGCAGACATGTCAGCAGGATTCCTATTTTTAGCATCTTTAACATTAATTCATAGTTGCGCTAAAGTGCGAAAAACTTCTAATCCTTTCATTATCAACATAGAACATGCACCAAATCATGATTATTCTAAATTGTGCACCAGATCCAATATGCCAAATTTTTAAAAATGCTAAAATACACACAGCATTTACATGAGTACTTCTTTTATCAAAGTTCGAAATATCTCGCATCTGTACACATACATCATTCATTTGGATATTTGAGGAATTGAAAAATACAGTCAGATTTCGTCATGACTACAAATCTCAGTGTTATCTTTACTTTCTATTTTGATTACTAAATAACAATGAAATGAAAATGTGAAGTCAAAACATTGTTACTGCATGACTATTTGCTGAATTTTTTAAAAGTTAAGATTTAATTTTTGAATACCTGCTGAGTGTGTGTAATATACATGTACATATGTATGTAACTGGTACCGTAGTGTAGAAAGTGATAACACAGTTACTACACAAAGACTGTAAATGTGGAAATTTACATGTGCTGGTTATCTACTCTAAATACACGATTACAAGATTTTCCTGTAAATTACATACTATTCCCATAGTTATGAAATTTATTAATCAATGTACTAACACCATACAATCAAACCCTCTGCAGAATGGTTTGCAAAAGCAATAAACAGAATTATTTAGAACATACAGACCATATCCACATTTTTTCCAGTACCAGAACAGATGACAGAATTATTTTAATACTAAATAAGTATTCATAATCAAATTCAAGGACAATCTAGATTCTACTTTCTTACAGAGTACACTAGTAAATAATATCCGGTAATGGTCTGACTAGCTCACTGGACGGGGCCTCCAAAAACTGACTTCTAAGATCTCACATCGGAATCTCTCCAATGTCATTTTGGTTCACTTGATGCCAAGATTTATATACACATTTAAATAATTAAGAATAGTTTAAAACAGGAATATAACATACTTGAGTAAAAGCATTTGAAACTTATGTGACAGAATATATATCCCATTTTAATGTCAAGTAGATGTTAGGAACTGACTTTAAATTTTCAAAAAGGATAAATAAAAACATCACACCCAGCAACAAAATGCGAGTATTTCATGTTTTTTCTTTCAATTAGATGTTGCCATAGTTTCAGAATCACTCATCTCTTCACATGGTTTTGACTGTACTTCCTGTTGGAAATCAGTGTCTGAGGATTGTGGGTAAACTGATTCTGGCATTTGATTTGTGTTGTCATCACCAGTGACAACTGTAACTGTGCTTGGGAACTCTACCACTTGTGAACTTTCCATAATCTGATGTGAGACAGCATTGTCTTCTCTGACCACACTCTCCTCTTTGTCAACAAGTTCCTGATCAATTGAGGTGAAAGATCCATGAGTAACAATGGCTTTATTGATTGGAATGCCCAGGATTTCTGATGTTACGATTCCTTCAGAAACAATGGTTACACTTTGTTGAGGGTGATCTGATGTCGCTTGTACTTGCAATACATTCTTATCAACAGAGGTTGTCACAGGTTGGCTATTGTTTCTCAAATCTTCTTTTCCGACATCACTTTCTTCTTTTGAGTATGCCTGTGAGATTTCAACAAAGTTTTCTTTTGTGTCCAACGACTGGTCAGCTTTTGATCCTACTAATTCTATCTGACTTGGGACCTCAAGTTCACTCTCTGACGTATCCACTTGGGAAACCTGCTTATGGCCATCACTTGGTTCAGTAGCTGTCACATGGGAAGAATCGATTTGCGATTTTTGCATTTGGTCAACAACTGTTCTAGAGTCCTTTATGAGGGAAACCTCTAATTGGTTGTTATTGAGGTTTATCAATTCCAGTTGGCTGTTCCTCGGTCCTGGAACCTCCGATAAGCCAGCCTCTACCTGTGCTATGTGAGTTAGAGGACTCTCCTGAACAGGTTCTGAATTGTCTTCCGTGCTAATCTCCACCTTATACATTTCTCCATTAATTTCAACAAAATCCCCTGTAGACAGGTTCATTAACTGGTCTGTGGCTACTTGATAACCAGACTCTTTTTCAACATCCCTCTCTTCAACAAACTCTCCTGGTGTTTCCATGGTGATGACCTCTGTCTCCATATTGTCTTGTTTGTGCGGATCAAGATGAAAATGAGCAATTCCTGGCTGTCCAGCCAGAGCCTGAAGTCCTTCAATGGCCTCTGCTGCCTCATGTTCTTTCACCACAGTGGCAATTCTCGGTTTTACTGTACTTTCCTTTATAATTTGAGTATTGGGTTTAGGGTGGGACACAGCATATGCCAAATCCTCAATGCTGATCACACTCTGTGTACTACTGTTTGGCTCATCAGTGATAATCTGCAACTGTGGAGCATCTTCTGTGGCTGTTGTGACAATGTCTCCCACTGTTAACATATTATTGATAGTGTCCTCATTAGCTGGAAGGCTATCAGTCACAAAGCAACTTGTAGATCCATCATCACGAATTACGATCTCAATGCCGTGCTTCTTCTTCATGTGCTGAAAAAGGTTGCGTCTACGAGGGTTCATGTATCGACAAAGTACACAGGAATACACATGGGAAGGAGGGATTTGGTCTTGGAGGTTGTGTTTCCGCATGTGGACTAAAAGATTCTTCTTACTGGAGGTTCGGAAGTCACATACAACGCACAGAAATTCCTCCGACTCGTGCGGAAGAACCTCCTTGTGCTGCACATGTAAGTGTTTGTAAAGGTTAATTAATTTGGAAAACTTCATGGAGCAATGATTACAAGCAAAGATCTTCTCTAGACTACTGTAGTCTGATTTATCATTCTGTTTATCAACATTGGAGCTGTCTTTTGAATCGGAATCTTCTGTATCAAGTCCTTTTTTATTTTTTTTCTCCACTATAATGTGATGCTGAGTCTTCATGTGTCGTAGCACATGCTCTTTTTGTGAGCCACGATAATCGCACAGTCCACACTGAAATGGTCGTTCATGGGAGTGAATCAGCATATGTCGCTTAAGTCGACTTTCACAGTCAGTTACGAAGCTGCACTGCTCACAGAACAACTTCAATTCTGGGCCATTCTTGTGGAATTTCATGTGCTGACGCATGTCCTTTTTGCTGTAGGTCATCAGGCCGCATTCTGAGCAGGTGTAGCTCTTGGCTTCCTTGGATTCGTCGTCTTCCTGCGGAACATGGCGCCTCTTGATATGAACTTTCAGGTCTGGATTTTCATTGGCACACACATAATCACAAAGAGGACATTTCACAGACTTTTCCTGTAAAAAAAATTGTTTCTTAAAATCAATAAATATGAACTTTAATTATTGTGATACTTTGAGCATACAAATGTATGAAAAGGGTGTTATATAAATATGGTATTATTATTATTATCATACTATTTACACTTTAGCCTTAGTCGCATAAGAATTCACAGACTGTCAAAAAATAGTTTCCTTGAAAAGCAATGGGATACATTTTCCTCAGTACAGCATGAGTTATTTCCCCCTGAATACAGGCATTGCACTACACATTGCAGTCATCAAGTAATTGGATCATTATAAGATATATTTGAATTATTGATAAAGAATTTACTATTTTTGATTACAATTAAGTGCCAGTCAGGGAATTTTTGTAAAAATTAGGTGTAAATACCAACAAATGATATGACTGTACAATAATTGTAGACAATGGTTATTCATTTATGTGTCTGTTGTATGATTTTTCACTCGCCTCAGCATCCTTAGATCAGGATAAGGATGTCTTTACCATGATGAATTTTTCGACAACCAAAACACAACAAATATGCCAGAAATTACAGGTGCAATCAACACATCAATCATTACCTTATCATTTCACATTGTGGACAAAAATGTGTACATCAGATGTCAATGAACAAAACATGTTAATTACATCAAATCTGTATCTCTGTTGATATCAGTTAACTCACTCATGCATGATTCAATCTGTTTGAAAATTAATGTTTGTTTAATCAACTTCCTCAAACGTACACAAAAATGATTATCAAGCACAGAGCAAACGAGAGAGAAGGGTGGGGGCGGGGGTGGGGTTTGGCCCTTTTATCCGACAACATATTTTTCCTGTTATCATTAAATGCAAAGTTGTTTATTTTTACAAGAAAAGTCTGATCTATAGGTTGTCCCCCCTTTTTTTAAATAGTTAGATTGAATTTCATTGAAAGAGTAAAATTTAAGGAACCGAAGAATTGAAGGATCAACCTTTTGCCCCCACCTCCCTCTCCTTCCCACCATAATTTAGGATTTAGAGCTTTGTTTTATTTTTTTAAATTACTTGTTTGTCTGTTTTAATTTTTGCTTTGTCGAGAATTTTTAGACAATGGTGAAGTCAACTTCTCCGGTTCTCCCCCTCACACCACACTTTTGAAAAATGACGTTACATTCCCTATTATATTTATTGCATGCTTTCATCTTCCTTTTATTCTCTGGTGCCTGTCATTTTTTCTTCACAGATTACTCCTGAAATTCTTGGTATTAATTACATTATATCCTGGACAGAATTGAATATAATAGTCAAATATGGCTAATACCCCTCCCCCTCCCCCAAACCTTCTTCATCCCTTCAATTCTAAAAAGTGTTCTTCATAGAATCAAAGAAACTAAACCTTGTTCTTATTAGAGATATGATACAACCTATTAAAACTCAGCACATAATCAAGATTATGGTACTGTAAGCTTTACTATACCCTGTTTGCTAATACTATTTTATCTACAGCTTAGAACTGCATCAACAAGCATGCCCTCTACTTCTGATTTAAGGGCAGTAACTGCAACAAGATGCCCACGGGCCACCTCACTCACATGAGTCACCTTGGCCACTATTTCAAGATTTTCCCTATATATACACATGTAAAACTTTGATCCAATATTGTGACACCCACCCCCTCCCACTGGGCTATGATTCTGAAAAACTACAATTTGCACTTTCAGCGAGCTGCTATCTAAATTTGAACTTTTCTGGTCAAGTGATTCTTGAGAAGATTTTTGAAGATTTTCCCTCATGTAAAACTTTGATCCTCTATTGTGGCACCACTCTACCCCTGGGGGATAATGATATTAACAAACTTGAATCTACACTGTGTCAGAAAGCAGCTTTGTAAATTTGAACTTTACTAGCCTAGTGGTTCTTTAAAAGAATATTTTTAAAGATATTCCCTATATATTTGCATGTAAAACTTTGATCCCTATTGTGGCCCCATCCTATGACCAGGGACCAGGAATTTAAGAAACATGAATTTGCACTATGTCAGGAAGCTGTCATGTAAATTTGAACTTTCCTGGCTAAGTAGTTCTTCAGAAGATTTTTAAGTATTTTGCTTATATATTCACATGAAATACTTTGATCCCCCATTGTGGCCCCACCCTACCATCAGGGTCCATGATTTTTACAAACTTGAATTTGCACTATGTCAGGAAGCAGCCATGTAAATTTGAACTTTTCTGGTCCAGTGGTTCTTGAGAAGAAGACTTTTAAAGATTTCCCCTATACATTTGCATGTAAAACTTTGATCCCCTATTGTGGCTCTACCCTACCTACCTACCCTTGGGGGCCATGATTTTAACAAATTTGAATCTGCACTATATCAGGATGCTTCTATGTAAATTTGAACTTTTCTTACGGGAAGGGAGCATGGCCCTTTATTTGAACAATTTTTAATCCCCTTTATCATAGGATGATTTGTATCAAGTTTGATTGAAATTGGTCCAGTGGTTCTGGAGAATAAAATTCTAAAAAAAAAAAATTCCTATGTAAAACTTTGATCTCCTTTTGTGGCCAAATCCTACCCTCAGGGACCAATATTTTAACAAACTTGAATCTGCACTATGTCAGGAATCAGCCATGTAAATCTGAACTTTTTGGACCAGTGGTTCTTGTGAAGAATATCTTTAAATGACCTCACCCTTTTTTGCATTTTTGAGATAACCCCCCCCCCCCTTTTAAAGGAGGCATGGTCCTTCATTAGAATAAACTTGAACCTTCTTCACTTAATTATGCTTTTTGCCAAGCTTGGTTGAAATTGGCACAGTGGTTCTGGAAAAGAAGTCATAAATGTGCAAGGTTTACAAATGGACAATGGGTGATCAGAAAAGCTCACTCAAGCTTTCAGCTCAGGTGAGCTTTAAATGTAGGCCATTACATTGCTATCTCCTCCATGTTCATAGTTTAAGAGGAAATATAATACTTTATTGATCACTAGGTTTCATGGTTTTGAAAAATGCTGAAAACAAGAAAATGTATTCAACCAGAGGCCCACAGGCCCTAACAGTCACCTGAGTACTAGCCCATACAGGGAGTCTCATAATTCCATATAAGACTCTTCTGCTGTTCACATGTTAGTGATCTTTCAAAATACATACAATTACTATTCAATTACAGAAGACGGAAAAATCATTTTAACATTCCTTTATTATTTTTATACATTTTCATTATTTGGCTATAGTGACCTTGCACACGGGCTGGAACCCCTGACCCAGGAGCCATGAATTTCACAATGTACGTAGAAAGCTTCAATGTCATCATAATCATGCATTTAGTTTTACTCAATTATATATAAAGTAGCAGTAGCGAAGTGGATTTCTAAGATTTAATACATTTTCACTATATGGCCATATTAGCCTCACCCTAGGGTCCGATCCCCTGACCCAGGGGCCATGAATTTCACAGGTTTGATTGGATTGGATTGTTTGTTTGTTTTACGTCCCGTCGAGAATTTTTCACTCATATTGAGACGTCACCAGCTGTAGGTGAAGTACCACAAATTTAGACCTATGCTTAGCGCTCAGGGCCGTAGCAGTGAGGGTTCTTTAACGTGCCAACGCCTACCGTGACACGGGACCTCCGTTTTTAAGGTCATATCCGAAAGACGCGTGATTCTCACTTCTAAATGCCGAGTGTTTGGCGATGGAGCAATCACTACCTATTTTTCGTCTTAGGTTTGGCACGAGCGGGGCTCGAACTCACGACCTCCCGGTTACGAAGCGAACGCTCTAACCACTGAGCTACCGCGACCGGTTGACAGGTTTGATACAGGGCTTCATGGACATCATAACCATGCATTTAGTTTTTCTCCCAGCACAATGACGGACAAAGACAAATGGCAATAGGTCACCTGCATGGCTCAGGTGACCTAAAAATAGATAAAATCACAGCATAGACGCATTTATGGCTGCTAACTTCATGCATATAGATAAATCTAACAGTTTCGTTAAATATTGCAATTTTCAGCCAATTCTATTATTTTAGTATTGAAATTCGAAAATATTGTCCAATGAATGAGCCAATGGTATCACCTCATGTTTGTACTTGATGTGACGCTCCAGGTGAATTTTCTGTCGAAACGTTTGTCCACACTGGTTACACTGGTGCTCGCGGACGTCTAAGTGGATGTTCTGGTGGCGTTTAAGATTACTGCTGGTGGCAGCCACGTAGTTACAGTACTCACACTTGTGACTCTTCTGACCTGAAATGGTGCCGATTTTTGAATGCTGAAGTATTTCAAAATTACTAAAGATAATCAGTAGAGTGTATGTATTCTAAATAATGGCTTTGGACAAACTTTCGGTAAAATAGCACAAATGAATGAAGAAAATGCAGCAGTCTGATATATGTACATCAGAAAAGAAACTTATTACTGACAAACACAAACACACACATGTATATAGATATATATATGCAAATACAACCTGTCATTAGATTGAATATTGTCTTACATGTTTCATACCAATTGTTAGGCCACTCTCATGGTGATTTTGACTACAGATTACTCAGTTTACCTGATCAAGATGTATTTGGTTCACAGCTGGTGTGACCATTCAACAGGGCATGCTTACTCCTCTTAAGACACCTCACCCCACCTCTGGTATATCCAGGGGTCTGTGTTTGACATGTTCTTGATTTTGTACTCCTTACAGGATTTATGAGATTGATCACTGTTCATTATCCTCACCTTTTTTTTATATACATGTAATGTGGAATCAATTAAAATTCACAGCATACAATTTTCGTGGATAGTCAATATTTTACACTTTCATCAAGGATTGTAATTTGATGGATATGGTTTCTGTACATTACAACATTATATTCATGGTGCATTTCATTGTGGTTTAAAATTTGTGGGATAGGGGTACCAACAAAATCCACCAAGACTGAGCGCCCCCACAAAATCAAACAAGAAATGCCTGTAAAACATATATGCCCCCATGATGTTGCAAAATTGAAAAGGGTCATTTAATTGATAGTAGTGCCAAAACAATTGAAGATGTTGAGCAGACAATATCCTCCTATGTTCAGAGTGGATTGACCCTTGACTTTTGACTATGTGACCTCAAAATTAATAGGATCATCTACTCCTTAGGATGTACCAGTGTACCAAGTTTTGTGTCAATCAAGCAAATGATTCTTAAAATATAGCAGACAATATATTACAATGTTCGGTTTGACCTTTGACCATGTGAACCCAAAATCTATAGGTGTTATCTACTCCTTACGATGCACCAGTGTACCAAGTTTGATGTCTGTCAAGCAAAGGGTTCTCAATATGTTGAGGACAGGAATTTCCTATGTCCAGAGTGGATTGAATGTTGACCTTTGACATGTGACCTCAAAACCAATAGGGGTCATCTACTCCTTAGGATGTATCAATGTACTAAGTTTGATGTCTGAAAAGTAAAAGGTTCTAAATATATTAAGCAGACAGTATATTCCTATGCCCAGTTTGACACCTGACCATGTGACTTCAAAATCAATAGTAGTCATCTACTCCTTAGGATGTACCAGTGTACAAAGTTTGATTTCTGTTTAGCAAAGGGTTCTCAAGATATTGAGTGAATAGTATCATTCTATGTTCAGAGTGGATTGACCCTTGAACTTTTGACCTGAAAATCAATAGGGGTCTCCTTCTACTCATAACCAACCCACATATGAAATATCTTTACAATCATGTGAATGGTTCTCAAGACATGGAGCAGATAACATGTGGTCGAGAGATTAACTGACAGACAGGTGTAAAGCAATATGTCTTCTATGAGGGGGGCATGCATATTACAAAGTATCTATCTGACTTCTCACTATAGGTGACCTATGTTTGATATTGTAGTAATTAATTTCTGTAACCCACGTCCAACTTCTTAACCACCATATGTCCAATATATAACTGTGTTTGGTTTTTACCTACCCATGTGTTCCTGTGTTTGGTTTCTACCTACCCATGTGTAACTGATTGATTGATTATTTATTGCTTTCCGCCACACTCAACAATTTTTCAGGTATCTGGTGGCGTCCAGTTTTTGTTGGTGGAGGAGAGAACCCAGATACAATGTGCCTGGGAAGAGACCACCGACCTTCCGCAAGTAAACTGTCAAACTTGCTCACATAACGCCGCGGCCGAGACTCGAACACTCACCGACAGAGGTGAGAGGCTTTGTGATTTTGAGCCCGATGCTCTAACCACTCGGCCATGGAGGCCCCCATGTGTAACTGTGTTTGGTTTCTACCTACCCATGTGTAATCATGTTTGGATTCTACCTACTCATGTGTAACTGTGTTTGGTTACCCATGTGTTCCTGTGTTTGGTTTCTACCTACCCATGTGTAACTGTGCTTGGTTTCTACCTACCCATGTGTAATTGTGTTTGGTTTCTACCTACCCATGTGTTCCTGTGTTTGGTTTCTACCTACCCATGTGTTCCTGTGTTTGGTTTCTACCTACCCATGTGCTTTTTACGGTGCTTGTACCAGTTACTTTTCCTATTGGTTTTGTAGTCACACACGCCACATACAAATTCCCCATCTGCATTCCTCTCATAAGCCACTTCCTCTTGTTTCTGTTAGACAAAAATCACATTACCAGATCAACATACTAGGAAATGGAATTCATATTTGTCGGAATAATCAATTACATTTCACAAAATTTGTTTTCCAATTAAAAGTCCTCACCCATCCAGGTAAAGAATACAATGGATAAAACTACAGTTTATTATTATTAAAATTATTCGTAACCTTGCATCAATGCAAAATTCAAGAGTAATACAGATTTTCAGACACATGTCTCAAAGCAATCAATGCATTGCATAATTCCCAATAAAGCAGTTATTATACCTTCGTTACTGAAAATGTCCGCTTGACTTCTTGACCCTCTGGAAGAGACACTACAATGACTTCCTGATTATCCATTCCTATTCCTTGGGACTTGTACACAGCATTCCAGATGGTGTGAGGTTTTGGGACGGCTTCAACAGCACTGGTCCCAGTGCCTTGTGCTGCTACCTCACAGTCAGTGGAAACATGAGGTGGTTTCATCTTATTCAGCACTTCTGGTGTAGCATTCAGAATCTTCACACCTGCGGCTCCAGAAGGCAAGGTGATTCTTTTTATATCTGAACTAGCGACTGAGGAAGTTTGTTTGGAAGTCATTGTTTTGGGATGAGTTCGAAAAGCAATTCCTGCCTTATCAGAAGATGAAACAGTTAAGGACCTCCCATCTGGCATTTTAATAATGGTTGAGGTCTTGGAAATTTCTTCAAAGGACTTGACACTTAGCACCATTTCCATCTCAGAATTGGTGTCCAAGGGGTTCATACTAGATACCGCTTGATCTTCACTTTCGCTGAGATCGTCTGCTTGAACTGACATGTCCAGTGTCTCTACTGATTCCTTTTTTTCCTTCGGGTTTACGATTGCAACAGTCAATGCTCTCTGCGATCCTTCAACACCTTCTTGACCAGTTTTAGAAGTACATGCAATTGGAAAATTGTGTTCCTGGCTTTCATTTCTTGTCAGAACATTTCCATCCTCATCCATCAGTTCTACTTCTTGTTTACAAATTCTCCCTGGTCTTTCTCTAGGAACATAACAACTTCCACTTTTCATAATCTCTGAATATGTTCCCCCTACTTCTGATATCGCAGGGGCAATAACTTCCTCAGTAACTCCCTGAATTTCAATACACTGGTTAGGAGGGTTCATTACCTCAGCATCAGCTGTGTCTTCCCCATCACTCTTAGAACCTTTTTCCTGTTGTTCCAATTTTTGATTTTCCATATTTGTGTTGTCATGAGTCTGGTCCTTTTCTAATTGTAATAATTTATTGACATACACAACAGACAATTTTGTTATTTCTAAATCTGTGCTTATGTCTTCTTTTCCCGTTTCTTTACTGGACAATTCTTCTCCTTGTGTCTCTGTCAATCTGTCTACCACACCTACAATATTTTATTATGCAACTTTTTAGGATAATACCACTTATCAGCATTTGAAGATTACAAGTGTTTGAGATTGAATAAAACAACACACTGTTGTGCATTATTTCATAACTAGTACCAATCAATCACTACTTTTTGCATTGTTATGCTCCTTTATCAAAGAATTCTATGAAAAAGTCAAATTTACAATGTCATACCCGAGAAATTCAAGTACATCATTAACATGATTTTTGTAAACTTTCACTTTGTTCATCACAATGTGCTGTGGATTTCTCAAGAGTTTATATATACATAATGTACTCCAATGCATATTGTGGCAAAACTGCCATTCAGCACCAACTAGCAAGAACACAGAATTCCAAAAGCACTACTTCAAAGCACTTCAGTAATAGACAAGTGACTGCTTTTAACTTCAATAAAGGGGTTACTTGCATACTAATGTGAATAAAAAAATTATTCACACATGTACTAATCAATTTAGAAGAACCTTATTTTTACATCAAAACAACCTCTCAAGTTTATGCAAATATATGATTGTAGAAGTAATAGGACTCTTTTCTGCTTTCTCTCTCATGAATTCAGTGATATTTTGCACAGAGTTCTGAGTGTCGATATCTTTAAGAAGCAGTCATCGGAAAACTTAAGCGATGAATATTCCACAGATCATACAACCATCTGTTCTTGTCTGCCAAAGTTTTATCTGACTGCTCACTGCATTGCCACAACAGTTATCTTTATTTTTTTCTTGTCAAAAAACACTACATGCATCAAAACAAGAGTTATCCGCCCTTCATAACACATTCCTCTTGGTGTACCTAAACATCAGTAAATAATTTGTTGGGGAAATTCCACATGCCTCCCTCTGGTGCTGTTACAGCTGCTTTGATCATACTCACCAGATTTTGTCTGCACTGTCATTCCATCTTCTTCAACTGTGCAGTTTACATTTTCTGTGTCACATGACTCTGACCTGTCTGAAGTGTTGCATGGCTCATCTTCTTCATTTGCATTTACGACCTCACCGCTTGACTTGCTCTCCTCTTCTTCATTTTCTGTCTGATCAGCTGTTGTTGGTTTTTCCTGCTGCGAAGCGCTTGTTTTGTTTTCCTCTGTTGCCGTGCTATCATTAGGGACTCCAACAGTCTCCTCCATCTCCCATTTGATCACCTCTACCTTGTCTTGGTGGAGACTGGGCCTCGCCTCACTGCAAGATTTGAATTGATACAACAAACGCACCACTACTACTCTTCAGGAAAATAATGTTTATACCAGGGTCGATCTCATATATTTTTCGATAAACACTGGACCAAGTTGGAGTCTTTGAAGAAGCATGAAACTATGATTAACTTATGGGACATGTTTTATGATAAATGAAGCATATATGTAAATCTACGATATGTCATTACAACATTTTTGCAGTTAAAAATTTTTGTAAATTATATTCTGCCCTTCCAATTTCTGCAGTCACATTATAACAATGTACTTAGATAACATCTTAATTTTGTTGATTAGAACATTTTGTGACTGTAATTTTTGTGATTTTTTCTTATCCACAAAAAATGGGCAACAACAAAGAATACCAATTAAACAGTATTGAAACTCTTTACAAATTCGTATTGTGTCACGAAACAAAAATTCTCTACCAGACCTCCAGGTATATTTTGTGTTTCTTTTAATTTTGTTACTTTCTAAATGTTTTAGTTTGCCACGTTAATTAATTAATTAGAATTCTCACGTTAATCACACTTTTCTATTTGACCATGTAGACTAGAGGTTTTTTTTTATTTTGATTTTTGTTTAAGAGTTAAATCACAACTCTTCAATGATAAATTGTTTCTTTCACAATTTCATCATAAATAATCAAGATGTAACATGTAAATATCATTTTACATGTAGACGGCAATGAAGATTTAACCTTGTGCTTCAAATGGATCAAATGTTGATTTTATAATATATATAATGAATTAAAGGGGATATATAATGCAATACACAGTTGAAATATTGATATATCACCGTACACTTTTTGGGCAGCAATAATCAATCTTATAATTATATGTACTCACATTCCGTAGGTCTTCTTTGGTCTCTCTGCCGATTTCTTTGGTCTAATGTCTGTCATTAAAAAGACATTATATTTCTTAGTCTATAATTTGTACAGCTATCACAGCATATTTGTGAAATAGGTGGAGTATTACTGAAAATTTGTTATATTCAATGATTTTTATGATTTTACCTGTCATCTTTCCTTCATCACATTTGTTTTTTGATCCTATAACCTTGTTTTCCACGTCTGATACTGTAAAATATTTGTTTTTTTTAAAGCACACTCAACAACTAAAAACTGAGAATATTTTAAGAGTAAAAGATTATCAAATCATACCTACTTTTGAATATATTCATTTCACATGAAATTGTTATGGTTGTAAAAATTTCTCATGAAAATGATGAAAGTACGTTACACAAAATACATACCAACAGAAACTGATATTATCAGAAATAAAATTACAGTTGCACTCCTATGCCATTTAAATATATATTACAACATACATAACATTCATCAATTAAAATCTACATGAAATGGGCACTGACATCTTGGAATCTTCTCCGAGGGGTCTATGAAGTTTTTGAAGTACAGCGTGTTCGGAATCGATGCCCTCTTACTCCTTCTCCTTCCCCCCGACTCTGTGTCTATTTTCTCTTCAATTTGCTCAACATTTTCTTCCCTTCTTGATTTCTTTGATGGCACTGCCTCTAATACATATTGATAAAAAGTGTTTTTCTGTTTCTTTCTCTGAGCTTGCTGGGAGTCTGCTTTTTCTTCTAGACTTTGTTTCCTCTTCCGACGACTGTCATCTTTATTGTCACTCTGACCTTTGTTGGATGTATTGATGCTTTTTTCCTCTGGCGATTTTAGCAATCTCTTTCCATTTTTATTGCCTTCTTCTTCAACCTGATCTTTTGCGTGCAATCCCTCCGACTTGTTTGATGTTATACTCACATCACTTGGTATTTTACTGGACATGGTGGAACTGCTTTTCTTTGTTGATGTCGAGGTTCTGGGTTTATCTTCACTCTTTATTTCATCCTTAGAAGCTTCTGCTTCCTTTTCGGATTTTTTCTTGTTTCGTTGAGCCAGTCTTGCTGCAGCAGATGATCGTATTTCAGCTCTGGTTAATTTGCTGGATGTTTTGAATTCTTTTAGCATTAAGGATGCACAGACTGATGAGGATTTTGAAGACCTGGTTTTACGGGCTTCAGTCTGTTCAGAATCTTTTTCTTTTACAGCAGAACCACTTCTTGGTGACCCTCTCAATATTGGCATATTGGCAGAGTAATAATGGACTGAAAATAGTCATAGACGAATTCATTTAGAATTTTGTTTTATTTATAAAATGAGGCCCATGGACCACAATGCTCAAAATCAAAAAGTTTCCATTTTTGGATATTGCTTTTCCATTGGATTTTCAACTAAAAATTTGCAAATATTGCAAAAATAAAGATGGCTTCATAGGTGAATTTTGTGGTAAAAGAGGATTTTAGCAACATTAAAACATTTACAAATTCATAGTAAAAAAAATTATATAACAATTTTTTGGGAGTATCCTACAACTATATACAGTCAAACCTCACTATCTCAAACTCGGTGGGACCGAGAAAAAAACTTCCGAGATATTGAAGGTAAAATAATCAAAGAATAAGCGATCGGGACTTCTAAATCAGTTCAATATATCCAAGGTATTTGAGATATTGGTGTTCAAGATACCAAAGTTCAACTGTACTTCACTTTATTGCTATCATTATACAAGTGTAGTGAGGGGAGGGGGGGGGGGGGGAGGGAGGGAAGTACTGTTGACCAGACAGAAAATCAGGAACCCAAATTTTCCATGCTGGTAGTAAACTGCGATACCAAGTACTTAATCACTAGCCCTCAAGTCAGTCTAACCACTATACATTACTCCCCCTTTCATGTCTTCACCTTTAAATAATTTACTACCAAGGCATCCTGTCATGTATTTCCAACTTTCAGTCCTTGGAGGTCTGGTCAATAGATAGTTTTCAATAGACGATATTTTGGTGAAAGTTATTTCCATTTGTCCACCATGTTTGGAGGTCGACTTGCTCAAATCCCTTTATTATTTTATCTGTTTCAACTATTTATACTGACCAATGAGGGGTATATGTAAATCATTGTTTTCCAGAGACATATACAAGAGTTAAAGTCCCACTTACTTACCATATTTATACAGTAATAATTTTATACCATTCGTTTTGGAAGTTTAAATTTGGTTACACAAAGAAAAAATATCATCCTCTGGACCTCCAACATGGCAGCAAAGGGAAATAATTTTTGGTAAAATAACATCATACGAAAACTATTTATACAACAGACTATCCCAAAATTTGCGGACTCCTAAATTTCAATTCAAGTGCTTGCACTTTACCAATGTAGTAGTTAGGGCTATATAGACCATGGGTATTGGCCTGGGTAGATCAGAGGTTACAGCACCAGACAAGTAATACAGGGGTCCTGGTTCAATTCCCGGTCCAGCCATAAATTTTGTATTTTCTCCTTTCCTATATTAAACCTAGTTAACAATCAAACCAGTATGCATTGTGGAATATACTGATCTTGAATTCAGGATCTTTTATTCTGAATATATCTTTGTGGTTCCTGATTTATCAAATTTCTTTATAACATAACGTACTGAAAATGTCACCAGTGGTACATTTCAGTATTATCTTTTAGATACTTCTCTTAGAGAGAAAAATCTTTCTTGAAATAGGTGGTGATTTCATCATCAATATTTCAATTTTTATGTGATTGATCAGTACTTGACACAATTATAATTTCAAAAACAACAACAGCAATCTCCCCTCCCTTCCAATGCTATTATTTCTCTTAGATGTAAAGGTGAAGATAACTAACAGTATTCAATCTCGTAATTCCTATAACAAATACAAATCAGAGAGATGGGCAAACATGGACCCCTGGACATACCAGAGGTGGGATCAGGTGCCTAGGAGGAGTAAGCATCCCCTGTCAATCAGTCACATCCGCCGTGAGCCCTACATCCCGATCAGGTAAACTAAGTAATCCGTAGTCAGAATCAGGGTGCAAAGAACGACCTAACAATTGGTATGAAACACATCTGACAGCATTTGGAAAGTTGTAATGACAACCTAAATTGATATAACAACCATAAAATTTGTGCAATTCTGACTTTAGATGTGACTGTACAAACCCCTGTAACATCAACTTGTTTGTCAGTAGCCTGCCTCAATTTAAAAACTGATCATATGCAGAACAAGCTCTTGTGTATCAAATCAGTTGGGAGATATAAATACCATATGCAGGTGATGATGGAATATTGCCACATAGATAAGGGAAGTTGATGATGGAGAAACTGAAATCTTCCCGTTTGTCATAATGTTGTTTGTTTTTTTTTTATTTTTGTTCACATATACTAGACATACAGTAATATTCTATAACAAAAACATAGGTGAATATATGCGAGGTTTCAAGTAAGAAAGAGAGAGAGAGAGAGAGAGAGAGAACAATTGGTTCCATCTGTTCCCCTGGGTATAAAATTTTTCCTTTTTACCATTTTTATAAGAAATAAATTTTTGTGTTTTGTACAATAGTTTCATTTGTGATATTGCTGCACACAAAATTAAGGACTTCTCCGTACATATTGCTGTATACACATAATATTTAAGCCATAGGACAATAGTATTTTGTACAATGCAATTATTTTCAATAAAACCAAGAATAAAAGATTTTTTGGTGATAGCTATTTGCAAACCAGTCTTGTTTCGTAGAAAATGTTCAAAAGCACATACGAAAGTTTGTAAAAAATTGCACTGCCATAAAATATGTTCACTAGTTTCCTCTTCAGGGTGACAAAGGTTGCAGTACTTTGAATTACGTTTTAAAATTTTAAATAGAAAAGAGTTTGTAGCTAAGATGCGATTCATAATTTTGTATTGAAACCACTGGATTTTACTGTCCTTTATCACCCTGAAAGGTATTTTGTGGATTATTTTCCATTCATTAATATTGATATCTAGAAGCTCACTCCATTTGGTTTTGCCAGATGTGACAGAGGTATTTTGGTTTAAAATTTCATAAAAGAGTTTTGATTTCTTGCATTTTAATACAGTAACTATGTTTGACATTATCAATGGGTTTGTGAGCTTAGTGGTGGTTTTGTCAATTCCATACTTTTTCATCCATGCTCTAACAGCATGCATTATACTATTATATTCTAAAAAAATTAATCTTTATATTTGGATATGTATTACAGAAAGAATCAAAATAAAGGAGTGAACCATCTTCATTGATTATATCATTGAGTCGCCTGATGCCGCTGTCGAACATGTGCTTGTTATAAAATGGTTTACTGCCAATACAAATATTCAGGTTATAAAATAATTGTGCATCCACAGCAACATCAGGCTTATTACTGACATTTTGTAATCTAACCCAAGCTTTAAATATGTCTACCCAAAATTTATTTTTCAATGTTTTCAATAATATTGTAATATATTCAGTTCCACAGTTTATCAGCTTGCTTAAGTCTAACTTTGGAATAAATTGTTCTATACCTTCATTTGAAAACATTAGATATCTTATCCAAAATAATTTCAAAGAGTCTATAAAAGCTACCAGATTTACAATTTTCAAACCACCATCCTCATATTTTTAACAATGACATCCTTCTTCACCGTGTGTGTTTTATTATTCCATACAAAGAAGAAAAATATTTTCTTCAATTCCTTGAGGTCTGAAGGATTTGGGATTGACATAAAAATATGGTTTAGTAAAGGTAAGAGTAATGTCTTAATAACAGTAATTTTTCCTATGGGAGTAAAAAATCGTTTCTCCCATTGTTTAATTATAGATTTGATCTTGATTAATTTTGGTTCATAATTTAATTGTGGTATCTAATTCCACATCAAAATGGATTCCCAACAAAGTAAATCTGGTAGTACCCACCTAAACCTGTAATTTGGAAGCAAAGTTTCTTTACTATACTTTTTACAACCTAACCACATGACATGAGTTTTTTTTAATAGTTAATATGAAGCCCAGACATTTTGAAAAATTTTCCAATGTTTTAAAAGTTTCTAAAAGAGATTCTTCACTGCCATCAAGAATAAGAGATGTATCATCAGCAAATTGTGAGATTTTTTTTCCTATACTATTAACAGTAATGCCTTTCATATTCTTATTCCTTCTAATATGGATTACCAGTATTTCTACATAGATTAAAAAAAATATATGGTGATAAAGGATCACCCTGTCTGCAACCTCTTTGAATAGTGATTCTGTCAGAGATACTGCCTCCTTGGTTTATTACAGATGTAATATCTGTATTAAAGATCAAAATCCAATTCCTAATCGACGGACCAAAATTGAAAAATTTAAGTGCTTTTTGTATAGTGCATCAAAGGCTTTTTTGAAGTAAATAAGTAGCAATAATCCAGGTATATTTTATTCTTCAGTGTAGTGCATTAAATCAAATTAACTTGGTATTTTCTCCAATATATCTGTTGGAGATGAAACCTGTTTGATCTCGATTAATTATTTTGTCTAAATATTTTTTTTACTCTACTGGCTATACAACCCGACAAAGGAGCACAATTCATGTCTCTAGGAATTCCAACAGAATGTTGGAAGACCCGATCACCAAAACTACGAAGATATTGTCAATGAGGAACTCTAGCATCTTTTTAATTTCAACTTCAGAGTACATGTACATGGAGTCAGAGTGGTGTTTAACAAAATAATTTTTGGGATTATCAATCACTCGATATGAATATTTCCTTTTACCATTTTTATTGATGAAGCAACTGACTATGGTGTTAAAAAGTATAGTCTTTAATTTATTGCGAGGTATGGTCGTGTAAAGTGTTGTAAAATCATACGTTTCAATGTTGTGAATTCAAGACAAGTTTTGCGATTTCAAATTCACTACAAGTTCTTTACACCACTTCCATAGTGGCACAGTACGTTTGAAGTTTCTCCTTCACAGCAGTTAATATTTTCATGAAGAGCAGAGATAGGGACTTGGTAGAACATTTACTAGATCCAGTGAGGGTTTTGTGGCGTTTGGGGATCCAGTATAGGTACGGTAATTGATCATTCATCCGCTTCATTGACTGGGATATTAAATGTATTTAAAACTGAAGCATGATTTTGAAGAATTTCATCTTTTGAAAGGGCATTTGGAGTATAAGTGCGATTACTAAATGTGGAATTAATGCCAAGTTCATTTAGAATGCAGTTATAATAATGAGCCTTACAAATACAATGTCGTTGCAAGCTTTGTCAGCTGGAAACAAAACACATTCCTCATGTAACCTATCATAAATCTTTTATCACTTCTAGTTTACTAAACACAGAAGGATAGATGGTCCACATTTTTGTTTTGACATGTCTAATACAGGATTTTAATATTCCTCTTACACTTTTTATCCATTCTAACAAGGTGTCAAGTTCTTCTTTTTCAGATTTAACCCATCGTCTGGCATAATCTTCGACAGAATTCATAACAGAGATGAAGCTCTGTCACCAATTTAAAAGACCAAGGTTCTCTGAATGTAGGACCTTTTAAAAGAAGTTATTTTAGTTCTTCATTTTTAACTATATCAACATTGCCAGTAATGACATATCCAGCTGGACAATAGTTTAAAAAAACAGACGAAGAATGAGAATACGTTGGTGGACTCAGTATAATATGGTCTATATCTAGGCACTGCAAGTTTGTTTGTAGTTAAAAAGTTTGGAGCCAATAGTGGAAGTATATCTGTAGGAAATACAAGGTGTAGGTTGAACTTGAAATACTCTGGAATACAAGAGTGAACTAAGAATCCCCACCACTTCCGTGAAAACTCGGTAACTGTCAAACCAGACGTTGTCAATTTACTCAAGAGTTTTGATCAGTATACATAATTTTTGCAAAAAATATTAAAAACTGTTTAAGTTAAGTAAAAAAATTTATGATTCAATATATTTTGATCGTCTCAACATTCACGAAGAAATCTTTTGTGCGGGAAGGAAGAAATTTCCAAAATGGCCACCGATTGCACCTCCTTGTCTGAAGATTCCATGCAGACGGTTCTTGGATGTGCGTATTTTCACAGTGATTACTTGATGGCACGCAGTAAAATTGTATCAGGAGAACAAAATGAAGACGATTTACCTTTTCAAATGGTTCCAATAATTAAATAAAATATCTTATTTCACACAGGACATATAGTACGAACGTATCCATATTCCTAAATATGTACGGGCATTCAGCTCAGTGGTTTCTGATTGGACAAAATTGTGAAATTCAAGATTCAAGGGAAATAATATTTAATGCAATTGAATTAAAATCATTTATGAGTAATAGCTTAATTCTTTTATTAAAAATCTAATAATTTAGATTTTAACCTCTTTCCTTTTCTTCGTGTTATTTACACTCAATTAGGTACCTCGTCCATTCGCTACCTGAGTAATATTGCCCCATGTCGGAAAAAACTCGTAACTAATTCAAAATAGATAATTTAAATGAGTATATAATTTTGAAACATATTGTGTAAAATTCAATATTTATAAAGTTCAATGTTTATATTTTTCAAGTTCGATTGATCGGATATTGTGCATGAAAATCAGAGTCAAGGTTTATTTTTATTATTATTATTATTATTTTACCCAAAACATTATTATTAGTTGTAACGATAATTTATTGTTCGTGTCTTTTTTCTGAAACAAACACACTGTTATATTTTTGGCCTGTTTAGTATGATCGATGTTTTCAAATGAGTCTATAGATATAATTATTGTCTATTCATCAGTTCAAGCTTACATGCGTATTCATTCTTGCTATTAAATTTTACTATAAAAAAGTGAAAGGGGGAATCTTACTTTGCATGTAAAAATTACTGACTTTGCATGAAAAAAAAAAAGTAAATTAAAAAAAAAAACAACCCCCAAAACCCCCACGCTCAGTCCAGTTTCTAAGGGTCTGTTTAACACAGTGTGAAAACAAGATTTCACGAGATTTTGATACTTTAGATATTTAATAACCCCCCCCCCCCCCCCCCCCCCCGTCAAATAACGTTAGTCACCTTTTCTGCTCAAAATTTAAGTGATTTCTTAAAGAGGTAATTTACGTTACACTTATATTGTAAATATTTGATGAGGCATAATGAATTCACCTTGTGTATATGAAAGGGCACTAATATGAGTCTTACATAGTATCAATGCATTGACAATCAACGCAAAGGCATAACATATAAATGTAATATACGCTATAGCTTTTTTCATAATAAAATTGATTTTCTTGTCTCTTTATTATTAATTTTTCAATTTTCTTTTTGGGTAATAGATATGATCGTAATGAGCAAGAAATATTTCCGACTTCAAGCAATGTTGTTGGAATCCACGAAAGAAAGATTTGTTGGTTTTTTTTTTAATGAATATGATAGCTTGTTTGTTCTGTAATGTAAGTATTTTACCTTTTATTTGTAATATTTCAGAGACAAGAAACGTATCTGGTAATATTTGTTAGGTTTCAAGTATATGCTTAAAACAAATGATTAAATTTTTTTCAAATCAAACATGTGTAGCGTAAAATAACGAAGAAAGAATACCTGCATACAACGCAAAACATGAATAACTCTTGCGGTTAGTGTGAAGGATTTACAAATCAGATAGGCATGTTAATTATTTTAGGAGTCTACATTTGCAATCTACAACAAAAAGCAATATTTTTATTGAAATATTTAACTGTTTAGTAAAAATCAGTGCATTTATAATAATAACGCAAAATACATATTACGCATCAAAATAAAAATAAAAGTAATTATCTTGAATGAAAACATGCATAAAACATTCAATATACACTGTATATTGCCCCTTCTATGTTTATTTGTAATATTACACATTTAATACGGCGCTTCAATAATTTGCACTATGGAAATGTCTTGTATTTCATAACGTAAATTTCAAGACAACATAAAGTAAATTTTACCGCTTGTTTTCACTCAGAATTTTTCATGCATGAAAAAAAAAATCAGTTTTATTATTAATTTTCATTAACTTCATGATATGATTGTTCTTAAATGCCATGTCTGCAATTTGTTTACATTTGAATTTACAGAACAGGTAACTTTTATTATGCTCTGAGGAAAGTGAGTAGCTTATAATATTGTTCTTCAAGTAGTATTCTTTTCTGAGTGTGAAAAATATACACATTGATTGTCTACAAATAACAGTTTTGGTAACGGTATGACCTGCAAATAATTTTTTATACGGATTGAAATGTGGTGTAAATGTTGATTGCAATGGAGAAAACACATAGTTCTTGATAAATTGCTTAAAATAGGAGACAATTTTGTAAATACGTTCCGATTCATTGTTTATATTTTCAAAGCATCTTTATTTGAATGATAACAGTTTAATTGTTGATAATTTTTAGTCATTTTTTTTGGGGGGGGGGGGGATACAGTGAAAAGGAAATATACGCTTATTTTGGAAACATAAATTGCATAGAACTATGAAGTCCTTATTTCACTGAATTGAAATTTCAAAACCGTTAGAACTTGAGTCCTGAAATTTTGAAATTTTTGAAATTTTGAACAGTGTTACAATAAGTATCATCCTATAGTGAAATGTCCTACCAACAGTATTTTTCAATTATTTATTATGTTAAATATTTCTGAACGTGGCCCAATTAAGAGAGAATATGTGGGATACAAAAGTGGATTAATCTGATAAGTCATTAGAGGATAAGAGAGAGAGAGAGAGAGAGAGAGAGAGAGAGAGAGAGAGAGGTAGAGAGGTGAAATTTCAGAAAAAGTCCATGGTACAGGTGATAAGTAGAATATATCCAACGATGGCTAAGTGCATATGATCCACTTTTAATTTTTTTAATTAGTCATCGTTTTATATATATATATATATATATATATATATATATATATATATATATATATATATATATATCTGTGGTGTGTGTGTGTGTGTGTGTGTGACCAGACCATCGCATTTTTTGGTGAATTTTATAAAAATAAATTCTACGGTTTAAGCAACTTAATGTTTGATTTTAATGCGTCCGCTTTCTTCCATATCGCGATATGTACAGAACTAAGTATATGTTAGTTTGGGAGGAACGTATTATAGAATAATCTCAAGTTGCCCAACGTAGTAAATGATTTCAAAATTACAGTCAAGAATGATATGTTTTTTTTAAAGTCGGAGCAAACACGGGAAAGAAACCAACAACGATTAGATACTTGTATATTATGTGCTGACGAGACAAATTTACAAACTCTCCCGCTATAGAGTGTACGTTGTATGCTAGAAATTCATGTGCACTTGGATATCGATCTGAAAGCCGTACAGATACACATATGTACTTCTCGGCAATGTGTATCTCCATTCCGTTGTGCAGTTTTTAGGGTCCCGCTGAGGGATCGAAGCTGCTTTTGCCATTGAATGGTTAGTCGCTACAAGCCATGGATGACGATTCCACGCTACACCGATTAAGAGCTCTCGGAAAGGTAAACACAACTAAGTATGTGTACCTGGTAGGCATGTTTGGTTGGTTGGCTTTTGACACAGGTATCGACATTCATTGAACCTTTCAGAGGACCCGGAAATCGAGAGTTGGTCTTTTACAGTTTGTTTTGAACGACTTTGTACATTTTGGGATATCTTTACCTTTCATTAATAGCGTGTGTGCACATTTACCTGCATCATGGACAACCACACCCGTCGTGTATTATACAGTGTGCTGATCATGGTGGTCTGTTCAGTTATAAAGGGAGTATTTAGCGGGTCATGTCGGCCAGTCTTAAACCATGTTTTGTGGTGTAATGGAAGTGAAATTAATCAGACATTTATTGAAAGCCATTTGAAAGATATCATTACGACGGACCTGACGGAAATCCATATCACAAACGGCAATTTCGGCGAATTACCGGCCAATGCGTTCAGTGATTGCGCCTCAAACTCGAGTGCCAAGTTAAATAACTTGATAAAGCTGGTATTGTCGAATAACAACATTAGTAAAATACACGGCAAGACATTCCACTGCATGCCAAATCTACAGAAACTTTTCCTAGATAGGAATAGATGGGAAATTCAAAAGGACATCCACCATACTGGATACTTCAATAATTTACCCAATCTAGTTGAACTGGACTTGACATCTACGTTTTATGTGCCGTCTGGTCTTCACATAATACGTCTCCGACAAGTATTGTACAACAGCAGTTTTAACAAGCTGGAAACCCTAAGGCTCGGTTACAATTACATGCAATTTGTTGATGGTGCTTTTGGAGATGCTCTGTGCACCATGGACAGGTTGAAGCATATAAACTTGCAAGGAAACAGTCTGTTCAAACTACAATTTACTCACTGTTTTAAGAAGTCTAAACTGTTAGAAAAAATAGATCTATCTGATAACGCCCTTTCCACGTTGGATGAACAAAGTATGGATGTATTTGATCGTATAACATCTTCTAACAAGGATGTGAACTTGACCGTAAACCTTTTAAATCAACAATGGTCTTGTGACTGCAATATTAAACCATTCAAGGCATGGCTAGACACTACGAAAGTTCATTTAATAGGAAGGGAAAAATACAGGTGTCATGACGGGGCAAATTTCAATAAAACCATTTTCCACCTGTCAGATGCAGAAATGGTCTGCAATAATGAAATAGACAGCTCGGTTCAGGCTGGAGTAGTGGTCATGATTGTCTTGTTCGTCATAATCGCAGTAGCCTTGATTGCAGCCTTGGTGCTCTACAGAGGCCGTCTAACGTCATTTGCGCATGGCGTCAGGAAATCCTTAACACGGGATAGTCACGTGCAATACTCCTCTGTAGACAACGCCCCTCTTACTGCAGAAGCTTGATTCTCATATGATAAAGTTTAAAGATGATCTACTTGCTCTGGTATTTCAAAGCAACTTTTCCAGCGGGCGCATGGGTGCCATGTGTGTGATATTTTCCCACAAGTACACAGACTGGGCTTGGGTGAAGAGATTTAAACCAACAGCTAGTAATTGCTATTTTTATTGAGCATGCAAATGTATACACCTACCGTTAGTTACAACAAATCTACGCTATAGTTTGCACCTAACTGAACTTTTAAAAAAAACCAACATGTATAGGAAGATTATGAACGTATATGAGTGTATTTAATATGAACATATACACACTGCTATCCGTTGCCATTAGTCCTAGATTTTTGTTCTTTAAAAAAAAAAAAAAAAAAAAAAAAGAAAAACCAAAAAAAACCCAAAACAAAAACAAAAACAAAAAACGCGCGTACTTACGGTTATGTAAAGTTACGTATCTTGTTTTACGATCCTATTGTTCTCTAAAACTTTAACGTGCGTTTTGGTATTCTAGTATTTGTTGATGCTTTATAGTAGAACACTTGCACATGTCTTGTTGCGGATGGTGGATAAATTATTAAACCAATTTTGAATGTTAAGTTATTGACGGTCCGTAGCCTTACTGCCAATGAAAAAACAAATAATAGAACTGCATTATGGATGTTAGATGGCCTTAACGTTTAGTTATATTCTCAATATTTAGTCTGCAGCATTGCTTCTCGTTCATACAAGCTGGCTCATCATATTGCCTCCATTAGTGTTCATCATATATGTATGTGGTTGCTAAAACATTTTGTATGGTCAATCCTTATACATTTCCTTAATTTACATGTACATGATGTTCATTTACATATTGATATCATATATATATATATATATATATATTTTCAGACTATTTTCTTGCATAATTTGTATTTTTATATACGATTTTCCTCAATAAATTGGCTTTGATGATTTTTTTGCTCTTTTTTTTTTTTCGGGGTGTGGGTGGGAGTAATTTGATGGCTAACTTACACAGGTTTAGGGGATTTTGTAAGCCGTTATACATACACCTGTATGACGTGAAAAGGTTGTGAAAGCTTGGGCATTGTCAGTTACTGTCATAGTAAGTCTAACGTGTTTTAGTGTTTGCTCTCTCCCCCTAGTTGTTTGTCACCAGTGTCTACTAGTCTCCTCTGTGGGTGATCTTAAGGACACACGCGACGTTTCTCAATAATATATTATTTTTTTCGTGAAATTTCTAGTACAATTCACTTACTTTCTATCTCATTTCTTCAGAAAAAAAATTGGGGTATGTTAACATGTCTGTTTTAGAGTTAGTATATGTTGATGGTTCCTGGTTGTTGCAAGTGAAAATGCATGTTCAGCTCTACTGCTTAAATGGGCATTAATTACCGTGGTAAGGAAGGAGTGGAACAGTGGGGTATCAGTCCTGGAACCTTCACATGACAAGTTAGGTCATTTAAACATTTTATTGATAAACTCAAGTTGAGTATTCTAACCACTGAGCTACCCAGTCCGATATAAAAGATTTGGTAATAATATTAATACATTACAGAATCTAAACCTATTATACAATAACTCCTCATATCGAGGAAATGACAAAATGAATAATTTTAGAGAAAATGTCAGAAACGTTGCGGGTGTCCTAAAAGAAATAAGTTTATACGAAGTACCACCCTCCCAAGGGGAGGAGGATGTTTGGAAATCTTCCTTGCTATAGGAATACAGTGAGTATGCAATATCTGAATATCACGTGTATGTATGCATCTATGACGAACATGATCCAGGTGCAGAATCACTCAGGGAAAACATTTGCTATTTAAAACGCATCTGCAAAAGTTTAAATTTTCTGAGTTTGGTATACACATCAATATCTGAAGGCTTTCTTAAAAGACTCGGATTATAATATTAAATATAAATATTCATTGAAATTAAAAGTACACTTGAATTTTATCGCAGCGGGAAGGTTTTGAGTAAAGGGAAAAAAATGGAAGGGTAGTTTAGTACTGAATAACCCCCTAGGAAGGGTCCAACCAAAGAGAGTGCAATCTAGTTCCACCACCACTATTAAAAAACACTTTATATAAAAAGCATAATTTAATGAACAACGACCAGCACGACTGGATAAATCCTACGCACCACCTGTCCC
The DNA here is from genome assembly GCA_024699665.1 of Ostrea denselamellosa. NCBI lineage: Eukaryota > Metazoa > Mollusca > Bivalvia > Ostreida > Ostreidae > Ostrea > Ostrea denselamellosa. The sequence continues at coordinate 7,624,711 of JAMZEH010000018.1, forward strand.
TTCCTCCGAACAAATGATAATGCTTCACCTTGTGAAGGAAAAGGCGAAGTTAGATTAAAGCTATGGAAGGAAATTACCGCCATAATTCTATGCAGGAAAAGGTGAAGATAAGGAACAGTGAATAATCTCATAACTCCTATAAGGAATACAAAATAAAGGGTGTGGCAAACACGGACCTTTGTATACACCAGAGGTGGAACTTCTTGATTACTTGACATTTTAAATTCCATGTTACCTTATAACATTTCAATTTCCATTTGCTTTATTCTTACATCTTTGATTATAATACTTATGATGTCCTTAATTCCACCTCAACTTATACTGCATTAAGGCATTCATAATATTTTAAATTCTAACTTAGATTTTTTTAACCTGACGTTCTTAATTTTATCGAGATCCACTTTCCTTGTTAATCCTATTATGTTTCATTGCATTCGTCATTTTATGTCTCATTATTACGCCAGAGGGCTATAACAACTGCCCGCTGGATACGAAACTGACAGCTGGATACGAAACTGACAGCTGGACGACTCCTGTAGCCCGTTTATAAAAGGAAAAGGTGTATATTTTGGCGTAAGTTAGTTTCAGAAAGCGGCATATGTCTTAAGTATGCGCATATCTGTTTTTTGTTTTTGTTTGTTTGTTTGTTTTATTTATAGTCGCCTGAGCAATTTTTCAGCTATCCGGCGACTGTCACTATTACCGGTGACGGGGCTGCAAATTTAGACCTATGCTTAGCATTAATGGCTTTTAGCAGTGAGGGTTCTTTTACGTGCCACACCTGCTGCGAAACGGGACCTCCGTTTATAAGGTCCCATCCGAAAGACCCGTGACTCTCACTTCGTAATGCCGAGCTCTTGGCGAAGGAGCAATCACTACCTATTTTAACGTCTTAGGTTTGACGCGGCCGGCCCGAGCGGGGCTCGAACTCACGACCTTCCGTTCACGAGGCGAGAGCTCTACCACTGAGCCACCGTGATCGGTAATATCTGTTTTAGAAGACAAACTTTCAATATGATTGGTTACTGAAAACAAAACTAAAACCTGTGTGTGTGTGTGTGTGTGTGTGTGTGTGTGTGTGTGTGTGTGTGTGTGTGTGTGTGTTATAAACTACTGAGTTGAAGTTAAGTTGTTATACCGACATTGCTCGGTTACGAATAATACAAATATCGACCACATACATTTACACTACGAAGTTGAACATTTTGCGAAGTTGAACACACATTGAAAAGAACACTGCACATTGGATGTCTCTCAACTAAACACCCCAAAATGGACCTTAATTTTCTTAAGTACAAGGCTTTTCTCAAGCATACCGTGCATCTTTGCGGACTTCTATAAATACGTCACACCATCCTTCATTAATTCTGGTGTTCATATTGTCTTTATTCTACGCTGCTGTACTTTTTCTAGTCAGTTGGGCTTTATCTACATGGGAGCTGGGAAATCTGTAAGAATAGAGTATTCTTTGTGATACTTCTGCACTGTGAGGGGATGAGATTTCTATCTTCCAGCTTTGGGAAGTGTGATATTTCTGCACCGTGAGGGGATGAGATTTCTATCTTCCAGCTTTGGAAAGTGTGATATTTCTGCACCGTGAGGGGATGAGATTTCTATCTTCCAGCTTTGGAAAGTGTGATATTTCTGCACCGTGAGGGGATGAGATTTCTATCTTCCAGCTTTGGAAAGTGTGATATTTCTGCACCGTGAGGGGATGAGATTTCTATCTTGGGAAACGTCAGGATTGAGAGCATGAGGCTTGTACATATTGCTAGGATTCGTGGGGAAACGATACACATTCTGAATACTTTAACTCTTCAAAGTTGATTAAGATATTCTAAGGACTTTAGATCTCGAATAAATTGTGTGACATATATTCATGCTCACACTATTTTTCATCCTGTATCATGTACTTGAGAGATCCTGATAAAGGAGACTGATGATTCCTCTATAATATTTTCACCAACTCCTCTAACCCATTAACCCTTCTGCCTCTGGAAACCTGACTTCAAGGTCTGAAATTCTTAGCGGTAGAGCCCCGTTGGGATCCAGGTTGAAATAGATCCTCAGTACCCCTTGCTTGTCGTAAGAGGCGACTAAATGGGGCGGTCCTTCGGATGAGACCGAAAACACGAGGCCCCGTGTCACAGCAGGTGTGGCACGATAAAGATCCCTCCTTGCTCAAAGTTAGGCCATAAGCGCCGAGCATAGGCCTAAATTTTGCAGCCCTTCACCGGCAATGGTGACGTCTCCATATGAGTGAAAAATTCTCGAGCGGGACGTTAAACAATATATAATCAATCAATCTTAGCGGTAGAAACTTCGTGAGGCATCAGTTTTCCTTCACACCCGAATTTCCTCTAACCGAGCTGAAGGTGTTGATTGCTCCACAAAGGAACACTTCTATGTAAATATATCAATGACCTATAGGGCTGGTGTTGGTTTCAGTTTTTACAAAAAGCTTACTGATTTCCGTTCTGGTCGATGACTTTAGGCCACATTCAGGTAGTTATTTGATTTTCATGCACCGCTTTAGTTTTTGTTTGTTTTTGTGACTTTTTGTGCTTGTTTTTAGGAATTTCATGTCTTTTCACGGGTGTGGAGGTAATTCAGGCTGGGAGATAGAATGTAAAGACTTCAGTGTCCCTCACTGGACATTTCACGAAAATCTTACGACTAAGGTAACAAAGTTCGTCACTACCTTATACACAACTGAATGCAACTATGTCTCGAGTAAGAATGGTGGTTTTTCACCTATATATTGTTAGTTTTGGTCGTTCAAAAAATATGGGTGAAGAATTATAAAAGAATTACGGTGTTTTAATTGATTCATTGTTGTTTCCTGCCACACTCAACAATTTCTGAGTTATCTGGTGTCTTTCAGTTTTTATTAGTGGAGGAGAGAACTCAGAAACACATTTCCCGGGAAGAGATCACCGACCTTCCGAAAGTAAATTTGCAAACTCTCTCACATACATGTATACCTGAGCGAGCGAGAATCGAACCCGCTCCGACTAGAGGTGCGAGGCCTTGTGATTTTGAGTGTGATGCTCCAACCACTCGGCCATGGAGGCCCCAACGGTGTTCAAAAATTTTCATCTTAATCTAAGATTTTTTGTGAAAGGTACCGCCATTCCAATCGGAAGATAGTTTACTTAACTGAAATTTTAATTAAAATCTAGATGCTATCGTAAGACATATTGTACAACCTAGTCTCTCTTCTGACTACTAAGTAAAGGTGAGCTTTGTGTACTGACCTTGAACTCTATCAATATCTTGTCTATGCGTGATCATTATTATAAATAGCATTTACGTTAGGACTTTCGCGAAATGTGAAATCAAGTCTTTGTGATAATAAACTGCTACCCTTTGAAAAAAAAATCAAGTCCTTAAGATTGTTGTTTAGAAAATAACATAATCTAAAAAGTATGTGAGAAAAAATGTAATATACACAAATGTAATATACACAGTATATGCATTATTGGTCTAGATGTGAAAGACGACCATCACTTCATATATATATATATATATATATATATATATATATATATATATATATATATATACTCTGCAAAAAAAGAAACGCATAGCCCTTTTGAAATTTTAAAAATGCAAATTATGTATTTTACCAGGTAAACTGAAATGGTCAATTGAGTAATTGATTTTTTACAGGTAAGTATGAAACTTTAAAGGTCTGTTCATTTGATTTGGCTCTCTGCCAAATTAGCTCGGCGACTCTCTAAAATTGCTCATCACCTCTATCGCCATGGAATTTGGCTTACGTTTTTCACGAGAACTTTGTGCTTAATTCAACCACTACATTAAAGCGTATAAAAGGACGAAGTTTGAAGCTTGAATTCATCATAACGTTAAAATGCTGCCATGCCAAGGTTGGACCCTGCTACTCGAAATATCGTCATTGGCCGTCTCCAGGCCGGAGTATCCCAAAGTGAGATTGCACGAACTGAAAACGTAAATCAGAGCACAATTTCTCGGCTGTGGAACAGATTCCAGCAGACTGGCTCTACTAATGACCGACCGAGGAGTGGGCGACCTCGCATTACGACTCCTGGACAAGATCGCTACATCCGGGTCTTTCATCTACGGAATCGAACCGTTGCTGCAAAAGCTATTGCAGTCGGAATACCTGGATTGAGAAGAATCAGCTCGCAGACAGTCCGCAACCGACTTCGACAATATGGCATTAGACCCAGAAGACCGTATTTTGGAGCAGTTTTGACACCGTTACACAGACGAGAAAGAGTCCGATGGTGCAACAGATTGAGGGGCTGGACATTCCGCAACTGGTGTAGAATCTGGTTCAGCGATGAGTCCCGTTTTCTGCTACAGAAACGTGATGGAAGAATCCGTGTATACCGGCGCAGGAATGAACGTTTCTCTTCCTCGTGTGTCCAAGAAGTGGATAGCTTTGGTGGAGGTAGCGTCATGATGTGGGCGGCGATCTCTAATGACCGTAAAACAGAACTGGTACATGTCCCGGGCAATTTAACGGCTCAAAGGTACAGAGACGAAATTCTCCAACCTCACCTTATGCGCGTAATTGACCGACAGAGGGAGTTATTCCAACATGACAATGCTAGGCCTCACACAGCCCGCTTAACAATTGACTACCTTCAGCAGAACAACATTAATGTGCTACCATGGCCTTCCAAATCACCGGATTTGAATCCGATTGACCACTTATGGGACCAACTGGATAAACGTGTGCGCCTGCGCCAACCTCCGCCTGAGACCCTCGATCAGCTCCGTCAAATGTTACAACAGGAATGGCGAACAATTCCACGCAATAACGTAAGAACATTGATTGACTCTATGCCAAGGAGATGCAGAACTGTGTTGGCAGCTCGAGGTGGTCATACACGGTACTAACTTAAACGTGACAGGAAGTGTTCTTAACTGTGATGATCTGACTTTTTTTCACCAATATCTAAGGTTTGGACTGTAATTGTTTTCAATTGAAACAATTCTAGTGAATATCTACATTTTTTATTGTAAAATCATAATCCAAAATACATCTACTAAAATCTTAAAAAATCCATTATGCGTTTCTTTTTTTGCAGAGTATATATATATATAGAACTGGATGACAGAGACGAGCTAGACAAAATGTATGTTGTCAATGAATATCCGCAGGTAGTTTGGGATCGCTCGAAATCGAAATCGAGGAGAGTGCTCCGTTGGTTGGTAATGAACGGCCTGAAGAGGAGAAAAAGTTTGTGATGTATTTGAATGAAAATCGTCATCCAGAAATAAATGGAAATTGTCATCTTGTCGAGTGTTTCTTTATTGATCTGAGTGTATCGGTGTTGAAAACGCAGGTATTTTAAATGGCTTGATCAAAAGTGATTTCCCTACTGACCATGCAGTAGTTTCAATCATCGAAACGAAGATACTTACGTTTGGACTTCATGAATATAAACACCATTCCTTAACTATGGATTTATTTGAACTCTCCGTCTGCTGCTATACTGAGGTGTACGACTATTTTAACGTATGTTGGGGGCCCTTATCATTCTTCCACCATCTTCTCGGGGCCAGAGCGAGGGCCTGTAGCACCCAAATCCCTTTATAATGATGGAAAATGTTTTGTAAGATCACGACAGTTCCATAGATCTTTAATACAAACATTTAATAAACATTTCCAATAAAAGATATATGCATGGATACTTAAGATTTTTATATTTTTTTTCAACATAAATTTCAAAACATCAATACACAAACCCTAAAGTCACATATAATGTTTTGATCACAGTAATTGCTCTTTAATATCGTGCACTTCCAAATGAAAATCGTGCACTTCAGAATGAAAATCGTGCACTTCAACATGAAAATCGTGCACTTCAACATAAAAATCGTGCACTTCCAAATGAAACAGCGCACTTCGAAATTATCTTGCCTGTTTGAATGATGGGAAAGTTCTGTAAGTGTGAAGTCTCTCCAGTTCCCCAGGTCCAGATAATTCCTCTGACCAAATGTTAATTAATACAGCAGAGACGCTGCATTACCAAATAAAGCCACCTCATCCGAACCTCAAGCTCTGGGCTGGATGAGGGGGCAATTCGAACCATTTCCTGACCTTTGACCTAAACGCAGCATCATTTTTTTTTCTTGGTTAGTTTGCAATTTTGTCCTCAAATACAACTGAGATTGTACTCTGATTATTACGTCTGTAAATAGACTTGCCTTGTACTTATCTTGAAAACGGATGAGATCTTCAACCTCAAACTATAAATAACCCGATTTCTTATGTTATTGAGTACTGTATTACATCCCCATCCACTCATTTTATATTTGTTCTAATATATTGAAAATGGTTTAGATCCTCACCCCTATGCCATATATTTTCTTGCGGCTTATGGCAAGATGCATTAAGTGATGGGCTGGGCAAGTGTCCCCAAATCACCCCAACCCCACATTTTATCAATTGTCAATCATCTTGAAAATGTTTCAGATTCCCACCTGAACACCCTATTTTTATTGTTTACTTCACGATGCATTGAGCTGTTGGTTGGGCAAATGCACCGGATTATTTCCTCGCTTGTACTGATGGCATGTCCGCTAAAATCGTTGAACACATTTTGAACCCGGTAACTAATATTGTAAATCTTTGTTTTTCTAAAACAATATTTTCCCTGATCGTATGAAAATATTATAAGTTGTTCCTCTACACAAAAAACCCCCCCAAAAAACCAAAAGTATTTTTAGAAAAAAAATGACAGACCTGTCCGTGTATTAGCTACATTGTCAAAAGATTTTGTAAGGGTTATTCCTAGTCAATTATCGGAGTTTTTCAGTTACCATTTTAATGATAACTTACCAGCTTTTAGATCAGGATATGTATGTCAAAGCGCACTGTTAAATTTGCTGAAGATTGGAAACCAGCCCTCAACCATAAAAGCACACTGCAGCAATAATGATGGATTTATCGAGAGCTTTCGAATGTGTTTCGTATGATCTTATTTTAGCAAAAGTAAATGCAGATATCGTTTTACAAGAGAAGCTACAAGTACAAAGCTATTTAAGTAACCGAAAACAATGTCGGAAATTGGGAAATGTTTGTAGTGATTTTTTTTTTTTTTTTTTTTTTTAGAAATGTACAAAGGTGTTCCACAAGGTTCTATTCTTGGTCCTGTTATTTTAAATATTTTTATCAATGATATTTTAGATTTGTCTCTGACGCGTCTGGCAGCTAATTTTCAGCGAGCCCAGTTGACCGACATGAAACAAAAGTAAGTAAATGACAGTTGTGATAGAGTGAAATTTTACATGTTTTAAATATTTCATTTTCGAACTTTCCTTTTTTGAATAAATTGTTTCATTTCAATTTAATTGCAGAATCTGAAACATGAGAATTAAGTTTTATGATTTGCCACTTGTTTGTCTTGTTACTTCATAACCTATTGAATTTTATTGCTGAACATACAAGACAGATTTTTCTTGTTTAAAGTAATTATGTTACTATTTATAGACTGGACACCACAGTTTAGTCACATGATATTTTTTGGAGGGAAATTTTCTATTAAGAACTAATTTTCTGTTTTCATACCGAAGCGGTGTCAACAGTGCCTTGCACATATTTTTGCCTTACTTTGTCTTCAAGTGATTGGATTTTTTGAATGATTTTATTTACCCAGCAGGTTGCTGATTATGCACTATTTATTTTATTTTAAGTTTTGAGCTAGGGAGTGACTGATCTTTGTAAATTAGTATGAATGCTATGATATTAATTAAATTCAAATTAATTGTGTTTTACTTTTCGAGAAGAAATTAAATACATTACTATTTAAAGTGTTTCTAGAGGATATATTTAGTAACACAGTAAACTATACATGTACATATTAGATATATTATTTTAATTACATTTAGAAGACAAGAGTAGGAGCATTAATAGGACCTTTGCATCTCATGGGAGGTAAGCTTAAATGTAGGAGCGTTCATTTTTATTATAAATCAAGTGTTTCACTTGAATGATGCTAAAAGTATATATAGCAAGTTTTATTTTTGTTCAATTTATGTACTAAAGCAGTTTTGCATGACTTTTCTATTATACGGAATATGTTCAGTTTGTGTTAATCAGGAACTATTTATTTTGATAAGTTATTTCAGGGTCTACATCTACATACATCTATATATTTATGTGTCTACATTGTTTCAACTGTTACATCGCACAATAGAGAATAACCCACAGGATTATCATTTTCCACCCGGTTCACAGTTTTGAACTTGCTTATTATGTACAGTGACGTTGGAGAGTTCATATCACGAATCAATGAAACTTTATATCATATGAATCTCTCTCTCTCTCTCTCTCTCTCTCTCTCTCTCTCTCTCTCTCTCTCTCTCTCTCTCTCTCTCTCTCTCTCTCTCTCTGGCTATATTTGTAATTAAGTAAAGCTGATCGTTAAAATTGTCGCCTAATTTTGCAAGACAACCGCCTTGATCCTATAAACCTGTATGACCCAAGAAAGTTTCTTTCAAAGTATAAATACTGTTTTACATGCAACCCAATTACAATCATTTAGAGTATTCTGAATCACTTTTTCACATTTCGATTGCAAACCATGAAACCAACAAGGTTTTAATTACCGGAAAGTAGTTCTATGAGTAAAAAGGTCAGCGATACGAATTAAGTCTATTTTCGTTTAGGCGATCTTGACAAGGGTTATATTTAAGCGTTCTTTTTAAGGTATTGCGGATCACTTCCGGGTATTTTAATTAAATCGCCAACTAATCAGGTAAAAAGCGGTCGGAATAAGGTTGTGCAACATGACAGGTGTAGTGATATATTGCGGATGATTCATAACGATCATATGTCGTGATAGGAAAATCCGATATAGGTAATTTACGATAGATATATCAATATGTGAAGAAACTTAAAAATAATTTAAAATATTTAATAAAATGGATTGATAATTGTCAAGCGTTATTTCAAATGATACTACCGGATGTGAAATGATGCTATCTCCTACATGTATGTATAGACCACTGAGATAATAGAGAATCGCCGTATCAAATATATATATATATATATATATATATATATATATATATATATATATATATATATATATATATCTGTGTGTGTGTGTGTGTGTACGTGTGTGTATACGTGTGTGTGTGTGTGTGTACGTGTGTGTGTATGTATCTGTGTGTGTACGTGTGTGTGTACGTGTGTGTGTGTATGTGTCTGTGTGTGTATGTGTGTACGTGTGTTTGTGTCTGTGTGTGTGTGTGTGTGTGTGTACGTCTGTGTATACGTCTGTGTGTACGTGTGTGTGTGTCTCTCTGTGTGTGTATGTGTGTGTGTGTGGCACGATAAAAATGTCTTCTGATCAAAGGCCATAAGTGCCCAGCATGGCCTAAATTTTGTAGCCCTTCACTTGCAATGATACTCCTGAAAATATACTCAATCGACTCTGTGATATTTTTATTATTATTATTATTATTATTATTATTATATATATATATATATATATATATATATATATATATATATATATATATATATATATATATATATCTCCAATAATGCTGACACTTTTTTGTCACTTTTCAGACAGCTAATTTTCAATCACCGCCAGTCTCTTCTGGATCAAATTCAAATAGAAACAAATCCCGCCATGTTGCTACATTTGTCTGTAGTTCTGTTCCAGACCTTCGCTTCCAACATTATTCATGCCCCAGGGAAATATGTCCCCCAAATTATTACCTTTCTTAAGCAATACCTTGCTCCAGCGTCTCACCAGTTACTTGTACGCATGCAGGGTAAGTTGCACATTTATTGACATTAAAGAATGTTTAATACTAGTTTTCATTTCGCTAGTGGGTAGTATTCATTTCCTAACTAGATTTTGTCTATACTAAAAATGTAAAGATAACTAACATGGTGATCAATCTCATAACTCCCATAAGGAATACAAAATTAGGAGTTGGGGAAACGGGCATACCAGAGGTGGGATCAGTGCCTAGGAGGAGTAAGCATTCCCTGTCAACTGGTCACATCCACCGTGAGCCCTATATTTTAGTCAACAGTATATGGAACAACCGTATTAAAAATCTGTGTGGAAAGAACAGCCTAAACACATCCGACAGCATTTGAACCAATGACAAGTTGTATTGTCAAACTAGATCATTACATGTACAATGATCACAGAATTTGCAAAATGCTGACTTTAAACAAGACTTGAAACAACTTTAACATCAACTTGTTTGCCAGAAGCTTAACTTAGTTTAAAAACTGATCATATGCAGAACTAGCTCTTGTATATCGAATCAGTTGAGACGTTAACACCATTTGCAGGTGATAATGGACTATTGCTATTGCATCAGAAGTAGGATTTTGTTGATGTCCATGAAAAATCATTAAGGATCTGGAATGGAAGAATAAAGGCACTGTTGTAATAAATTACAGTATATATGACAACACAACATTAAATGTATTAAAGATAGGGTTTTAAATTTGATATCAGTACTTTTAATTACAAAAATATCTGGGTTCTTTGGCAGACCTGGTTATTCAGCAGATGACACTACAGGGTGAAGACAAGGATAGTTCAGAGGTCACAGCAGAACTAGATCAGCTGAAACCACAGGTGTTAGACATTGCCATGAAGACAAAGAAAACATCACAGAAACAGGAAGAAGAAAAGTGAAAGTAGAAAGACAAAATTAATTTATAAATATACACGTATTTTATAGATACACGTAGTGCCAGTATCAACAGGTAACCTAGAAGAAATTTTTCTGTTTGCTGTCTTTCAAAGGAAATTTCTTGTGTTTATTGTTTTTCATTATTAACGAAAAAGTCTTTATGATGTTGTAAATTATTGATGAAAGTATTTAGTACAGATACATGTACATGTGGGTTTTTTTTTTGGGGGGGGGGGGGTTGGGGTTTTGTTTTTTTGTTTGTTTTTTTTATTTAGCATTTTATGTGTACATGTATATTCGTACTGTTAATATTGCTCTATAAGTTTACCAAATGATATGATCTTTATACATATATATTCAAGTAACAATAATGGAGTGTCAATTTATCTGAAGAGTTAAAAAATCGGGTTGTCCACATTTCTTTTGATTCATGTAGATTTCATGTAAATTTCACATATGGTGTCCTTGTGATTTTTCAGATAATTGTTCAAGAATTTTGTGATATATTACGTTAATCTTCATCCGCAGAGGGTCATAGGTTAAAGCAGAGGGTCATAGGTTAAACAAAAAACTTGTATTTATTTTATAGTGACGACGTGACAATGCTTGTGTAGTTGACAAATTGTAGCATTGTGGTTCTTGAAATGATTATTCTTAGAATTTTTATTTACATTTCTTTATAAAAATTTCTTTGTAAATCTTTACCAAGCTCTTATTATGGCCCCAGTGGGTCGTGATTTGAACGAATGTGGATGTTAATTACATGGTCCATAATTCTCAGATCCTTATTTAAAGAAAGTTGTTTGTTTTTCTTTTACAAACGTTCTACCCCTCCCTTGAAAAAAATCTTGAATCCACGCATGTAATGAACAGAGAGAGTTGGTATCTCTAGTGTTTCTTTCCACTGAAATCTATTTTTGCTCGTGTGATTCAATGTTTTGAAAATTATGGCAATCAACTTACATTGAAAAGCTCCATCTGCATTGCTATTTGCTCAAATATACACAAAATAATTATATTCATATTATCACATGCTTTCACCGTACTTTTTTTTTTTTTATATATTTTTTTTTTTTTTTTTATATTTTTTACAGATTAATTCTGAAATGTTTGATATTAATTGCATCATGATGTGGACTGAAATGAACAAGTACGTCTCCCCCTTTCACAATCCTACAATTTGATGAAATGTACATTTTAAAAGCCATTCTCCATAATATCAAAGAGGATAAACCTTGTTTTTATCATATAGATTAATATGATATTAATTTTTAAATTTTTTTTGGTTTTGATATTACATTTACCAGCTGTGATAACATTTTCATGTTTTTTTTAAATGTCTGCGATAAATCTATTGGTATTTATTGAAACAAAATCCAAATGTGATATATGATCCCTTGTTTTGTACCATCTTTATTTTCGTAATGAAATTTGTTACATAAATAGCACATTTTGTCTGAATAAACATTGTATAGTGATAAATGTCTTATTCTGTTTACAGTAGGGAATCTCAATATTGTATTTTTGGGAAAATCAGATTATAGACGAAGGCTTTTGTTAAATATATTAAAATGTTTTATACTTGTAAATGTGTATGCACCAAATAAAGGATTGATTTCTTTTTAAACGATTACAAGCTTGAATTGACAGACCCATATATATGAATGTATATATATATATATATATATATATATATATATATATATATATATATGACAGGTTTGAAGAATTTTGGGTTTTTAATTTTATAAGTCGTTCAGGACTGCGAAATAAAATTTGTTCCGACGTTATGTCTGTAGTCCTATGAAATAAAATTCGTTCCAACAAAATGAATTCTCTAAATATTCATAGGTCAAATGATTACTAAGCTTGCAACTTCACCATTTCCATAACATATTACTAGTCCAAATTTAAGAATCGAAACTGAAACTCTAATTTGCTTCACTATATATGTACATGTATTCACTTCTTGATTCAAAGCGTCATAGGGCATATCGTCGTGTGTGTATCCACACACACACACACACACACACACACACACACACACACACACATATATATATATATATATATATATATATATATATATATATATACGGAGGTCATGGTGAGCGTTGAGACGTTAAAGAACCCTCACTGCTACGGCCCTGAACGCTGAGCATAGGTCTAAATTTGTGGTACTTCACCTACAGCTGGTGACGTCTCAATATGAGTGAAAAATTCTCAACAGGACGTAAAACAAACAATCAAACAGTCAACCAAACTTGGCACAAATCATTGTTTGGTCAAGGGAATGCAACGCCCTTCTCTACGAGGAGATAATAGCGAAAAAGCAAAAATGTATTGATAAATAAAAAAAAAAAAAATTCTCCAGAACGAGCTGGTCAATTTCAATGAAACTTGGTACAAATCATCCATGGGTAAAGGAAATTCAAGTTCAAATGAAGGGCCATACCCCTTCAAAGGGAAGATTATCAGAAAAATGCAAAAATAGGGTGGAGTCATTTAAAGATCTTCTCAAGAACCACTGGGCCAGAAAGGTTCAAAATTTGCATGACAGTTTTCTGAGCTGTTGCAGATTTAAATTTCTTAAAATCATGCCCTCCTGGGATAGGATGGGGCACAACAGAGAATCAAAGTATATGGAAAAAACTCTAGTACAGAACTACTAGGCCAATTTCGATCAAACTTAGTACAAAACATACTTTGGTAAAGGAAATTTAAGTATGTTCAAATGAAGGGTCATGACCCTGCAAATGGGGAGATAATCACAAAAATGCAAAAACTGGGTGGGGGGCATTTAAAAATCTTCTCAAGAACCACTGGGCCAGAAGAGTTCAGATTTACATTGAATCCTCCTGACATAGTGCGGATTTAATTTTGTTAAAATCGTGCTCCCCTGGGAGGGGTACGGTGGGGCCACAATAGGGAATCAAAGTTTTACATGTGAAAATCTAGGGGAAAATCTTCTCAACAACCACTGAGTCAAAAAAGTTCAGATTTACATGGTAGGTTTTGACATATATAGTGCAGATTTAAGTTTGTAAAGTTCATGTCCCCCGGATGTAGGGTGGGGCTGCAATAGGTTATCAAAGTTTTACATACAAAATTATACGAAAAATCTTTGAATATTCGCCAAGTTGACTCAGGTGAGCGATATGGCCCATGGGCCTCTTGTAAGCAATGTTCAATCATTTATACCGAAAATATAAACGAATTTTGCGAGCAATATTCCCACCACATTGATCATGATGAGAGCAATATTTGAATTGAAGCTTGCATGAAATCAATTATTGCTCTCGATAATTGAATTCATGTGCGCATCAATTCAATTGATGAGAATATTAATTGAATTCATACGCACATTAAATCAATTATTGCTTTCATCAAACCAGCTGATGCGCGCATTCAAGTATTGAGAGCAATAATTGAATAGAAACGCGCATTAATTCAATTGACGAGAGCAATGGTTGTATTAATGATATTGTATTAACGATTAAAGATATCTTTAATTATTTGAGTTTAGGTTAAGTTGGTGCTCATAATTATTAACTCATTAATTGAATTAATGCGCGCAATATTCAATTGATGAGAGCAATAATTGATTTGATGAACGCATTAATTCAATTGATGAAAGCAACTATTAAATTGATGATATCTTCAAAAAATTAAAACATGTTTGTTGACATTTGGGCGTTTTATCGTTATTGTCGTCAGTTAGATCCATATTTAAACCTTGGGGTAGTGGGATTTTATTCCCTCCAATTTTTTTTTAAATTAAACTACGTTTTATAACAGCCATATATTTACGTTATACGGAAGATCATATTTGTCATGTTGTTATACAAAATTTTCCCATGTTAAATAAAAATTAAAGTAAAAGTTAGTAACTCTCTCCCTTTGTTTAGGACAGAATTTAAAGACCGTGCAATTCACATGCAAACATGGTATATTGCCTGCAAGTAAAGTGATTACATGTTACAGAGAAAGGTGAAAGAGTATGCCCGAGAGAAATAGAACTTTAAATATTGATACAAACATAGTTATTATGCAGTATATATGTTAGGTACATCACTTTGATATGACTCTAAATGTAAAAAATGTAGGACTAGAGTATATACTCTTTGTAGAGATGTATAGGTAGTGCCCCTTGATTAGAACTCTTTCGTGACATATTGCCACGATCGCGATCATCATCATGGCAGATTGGGAAGAAGTGAAGCGTCTGGCAGCTGATTTTCAGCGAGCCCAGCTTAGCAGCACGAAACAAAAGTAAGGAACTTACAGTTTGGAATTTGCTTATTATGTACTGTGACATTCTGAGACCTCGGATCAATCAATATGAAATTTTGATGATCTCTCTCCCCCCCCCCCCCTCTCTCTCTCCCTCTCTCTCTCCATCTGTATATGTAATGGATTTAATGTCACCTAAGCTTGGTTATTTAAGACTGTATGACCTGTTATTTTTCTTCCAAGTCATAATGAATTATTTTTATGCAGCTAAATTGTACTATAATTTAACTACTATAATTTATAGTAGTTTTAAAAAAAATCAACTTTCCCACTATAAAGAAAAATAAAACGTGTTTGTCCAAGTTTGTTAAGGGATTTAAAGCTCCAAAATACACCGTTTTCACATCTTTGTGAGGTCTCAGCATATCAGTGTTCTTACTTCTGATACTACTACATAACATAAGAATTGTGACATGGACATAAGCATTGAAGATCATTGAAGTGACATTTACATATCTTTGTAAATACAGATTTAAAACCATTTGCTTCTAATTAAAACAGTTGTATGGATATTAGACATGCTGGATCTCCTTATGAATGTATGTACATGCATGTATTCATGACAAGTTAATATCTTTTTGTCCAGCGGATAAAATTTGTCAAGCATCGGATGATTCAGCTTTGATAGTGATGAAATTCTCAAAAGTTAAGAAAATTCTGTTACTGCAGCTCTTTAGCTTTCCTGGAGTCATTGATACTGGGCTCTCAGAAGCGCAGGAAAGGAAAAACCAATCAGAAATTGTAAAACATGATTTAATTAATACATATATTGAACAGGTGCCACATATTTTTAAAATTTTGATAAAAAAGTTGTACTTGCTGTCAAGTCCAAAAATTTCAATAAACCAATGAATAATGTTGTACAATAGGACAGTCAATGAAATCTTAGCAAATATATACAGTAATGAGATATGTTTGTTGTCATCATGACTAGGATCAAATTTGTATATTTTGTTTGCTAAAAGGATATGTTTTATTAATTATATATATTTTCTTTAATTATAAGATTGTCAGAAAGGAATGTGATTGAAATTGTTGCCAAGTTGATGGAGTTGAAGTTAATAGATGTAATTCACACTTTGGATGGCAAAGAATACCTTACTCATCAAGAATTGGCCAAGGAAATTCAGGATGAATTGGTTGTACACGGAGGTAACCAAATTTTAAAAACCATTTTCACAATTTGAGGTATCAGAACAGAAAATGAAAATCACCTGTAAGAATCATTTTAAGAGACTTCCTCCATCAGGTTGTAATGCCTTGTCTACGATACTACCAAGATGTCATGGACTTTCAATGTTACAAGCATCATGATGTATTATAGTCAAACCTCGTTATCTCAAACAGATACAAAACTTTGATATATCTGAGTAATTCAAAATGTTGAGAGTAAATTATTTTTAAAGAATAAGTGGTTGGGACTTCCAAATCACTTTGACATATCCATGATATTTGAAATATTAATGTTCAAGATACTGATGTTTAACTGTATATATGTATATCTGTGTGCTAATTCAAATTGTTATCAAGTACTATGTTTTCTAGATATCAATACATCTTTTCAAAAAAGAAAAAAAAACCAGTCTGTGTTAGGAATATTCAATTATGATAGTGTAATTGGGTGTTAATATACTACATTTTTGTATTCTTGTTTTATTCTTATCTTTGAAGGGAGGATCAATTTGGTAGACCTACAACAGATTCTGAATGTCGATTTTCGACACATTGAGGATAAAGTTACAGAGATGATAAAACAGGACCGAAGCATAATGTTGGTTCTAGGCCAGCTCATAGACAGGTAATGGTAGTGTAGATTTAGACAATCCTCATTGTTTTAGGAGTAAATTGATTTTAATTCTGTAACTTATTTTTGATTTGTTACGCCTTCCATTACTGCGTTATTATTTTGGTGTATTCCTAATCTTTCGTTCAGAATCACAAAATGCAGTTAAAAATCATCATGATATTCATTGTTGTGGTGTATTTACTGTTTAAAAGTACATTTACCTTCAAGGGGCCTCCATGGCCAAGTGGTTAGAGCATCGGGCTCAAAATCACAAAGCCTCTCACCTCTGTCGGCGCGTGTTCGAATCTCGGCCGCGGCGTTATGTGAGCAAGTTTGCCAGTTTACTTGTGGAAGGTTGGTGGTCTCTTCCCAGGTACATTGTATCTGGGTTCTCTCCTCCACCAACAAAAACTGGACGCCACCAGATAACTGAAAAATTGTTGAGTGTGGCGGAAAGCAATAGATAATCAATCAATCAATCTAGCTAAAAACTGCACAAAGTTGAATTCATTTTGGAGGGGGTGGGGATGGGGTGCTAGCAAACTACAGATTAACATGGATTCCATCAGAGGGTTCTTATCACCTTGACTTTGGTATGATGTTCAGCATTAAATGTACAATACAATTTATCATAGTCAGTTTGGAATATCACTTGGATAAAGTTGAGAGCTTATGAAATTCAACTAAAAAATAATGTTCAATAATGTATATCAAATCTTCAGAGAGAATATGCAGTTTTCACTTAAAACTATCACTATCAAATTCATAATTCTGTTCTCAAGTACCTACACCATAAATGTGTGATCCAAATGAATATCCATCCAAGTTTGCCAGTTTACTTGCGGAAGGTCGGTGGTCTCTTCCCAGGTACATTGTATCTGGGTTTTCTCCTCCACCAACAAAAACTGGACGCCCCCAGATAACTGAAAAATTGTTGAGTGTGGAGGAAAGCAATAAATAATCAATCAATCAATCAAAGCATCAAAGGATTTAATCTCATTGAAATGGAAAAAAGAAAGTCTGTTGTATAGTGGTGATAATAAAGAAATATAAAACTTTTGGTGGTATCATTTGAAAAATCTCTTGGTCTACAGAATGTTTGGACTCTTAAGTGGGGAAAACTACATGGAAACTGCCTAGTGTAGATTCAAGTTTGTGTAAAGTGATTTTGTTGAATTTATGGACCTCTTGTTTTTCTGTTTTGTAGGAACTACCTCGATGGCATGGCAGAGGAAGTGAATGACAAACTGCAGGATAAAGGCTTCCTCACAATGGTGGACATCACTAAACAGTACGATCTGCCATCAGACTTTGTGGCATCCGTAAGTCTTGTACACAGCCTTATTTTTGCCTTGGTTTCAGACGCGGATCTAGTAAATTGAAATTTGTTCAGGGAAGAGAGAGGGTATCCCAAATTGTATCTGGTATGTCTACATTTACAAGAAGTAATATTTTTTGGCACTCCCTCTCCATTTTAAGTAGGGTAGGTGAAATCTTTTGTTTCCTTCATTTTTTTTTTCAAAAAAAGTTTTCATTCCAAATGGGATTTAGTTAGCGAAGACAATGTGTGCACTGATGGTACAAATTGATGAACATTTTACATAGATATTTACAAATTTCCAGGTGAGGTAAATTATACAAAATCATCAAATATGAAAACATCAAAGTTCAATGAGATTTAACCCAAATGGTTGAGAGAGGGTGAACTTTTAAATATTGGCCCAATACACATGTAAGGTCAAATAAAATATATCTGTGTTTCCTGTTTCACTTCCCCAAAAATTAGGTAGGGTAGGTAGGTAAAACATTTTATTTTATCAAAACATTTTATTCCAAATCTTAGTTTTTGATATGCTTTGATTACAGGTCTATATACGTTACATATACTTTTCAAGCATTATGAAGATCATAGTAGTCAAAATGTAAATCAGAGAATCTCAAATGAAAAGAACAAATTTCCTGTTCGAAAAATTATGGATTTTATATATATATATATATATATATATATATATATATATATATATATATCATTATTAATAAAATATTTAGTGTCGCCAGCAAAAATGTAAGTAGGGTCGAGAAACCAGAAACACACATATATTTTATTTTGGCCTAGTATGTTGTAGATATTTGATTTGTGTGTAAAATCTCTTAACCTGGCTCTTCATTATTGATCAGGGGCATACCTCAGGGTTATGTGATTTCAATGTTACACTGTATTGTACTGAATCCTTTGTATTGTACTGAATCCTTTGATATGTTCTTCATCATAGATCTTGCTGAAAGTGGTCCGTGAATATACTGAATAACACAAACCTGTATAACAATGAAATTTATATATTATAATACTGCCATACAGCTCACTGGTCATGGCAGTCTGGAAAATGTTCATAATTTTTATATTCTTTTCATACTGAAGAACACCATTACAAGCCCAAATTCAAGAGTGGGCTCCAGCAAGGATGTGCTGCTGTGCACAATTTGGCGTATTTTGTTGGACTGTCCTTTGTGTGAAAATGGGTTGGGCACTGATGTACTGATTGTATATTTTAGCACATTAGAGAGAGAGTTGGAAAAATTATAAAGGGAAAGCTGGATTCTCAGGACAGGGACGTGATTTACACAGGCACCTTCATCACTAGAATGAAATCGCAGATCAGAGGAGCTCTTAGTGCTGTCACTCGGTATGTTAGGACTCCAACACATGAACATGATGTCTAGAATTAAAAGTTGAGCTTAACAGCCATCATTGTGAAAGTGCAGGTGGTGTAACTCTTTAGAGATACAGTAGGATCATTTAACTTTGTGGGGGTTGGGTTAGGTTGAAGAATTGTCAAGATTATACAGTTTCATTGGGATGCAATTTCATGGATATTTTTTCTGTAACATTGAAACATGAAATAGATTGTGTATTTTGTTGTGGTTTGAAATTCATGGCATAGAGTTACCCATGAAAACATAAAAATGGAGTCCCCACAAAATCCATGAAAATTGAATCACTATAAAATCTTACAATTCTCCATTAGGTTCATTGCACTGGAGAAGTACCCCTGTATTAAAAAGAATTTTCAATCCAGTAAATTTTGGGACCTTTAGTGCTGTTGTCAATGAAGTGTTTGTACCTTAATACAGGTGACTTTCAAAAACTTTTTTAAGTCCATGAGACCACAATAAAATTTTGAGAGGTCAAGAAATTAGTACTTAAATCATGCGGGTTTAATTTTACATTAAAGGGATATAACTCTGTTTTGTGATTGTGTGACAGTGATAAAAGTTATTATTTAGTTTTCCCAAGTATGTTTAATTTGCTTTTGATATTTGAATTTAAAAAAAAAAAAACTAAATATTTTCATACGTGTCTATTATTCTTCATTTGTTGCAACAATAAATATATCTCAAAATTAGTGTAACGTTTCATAATTACTGTTTAATTTACAAAATTGAGTAAGTTAATTGATAATTGCAGCCAATCATCTAGCAAAATGATACACGATTTCAGATTCGCTGCAAAGAGTCATTGCTAATTTAGTTCCTAGCAACTACACTTTACATGTATCAAACCATGTTTTCTGAAAACCTGGACGTGGTCTGTGAATTATTAATTTGGTCACAAGTAAATGACTGCTTGTGTAAACAAGCACTTCAAGGAATAAGGAATAAATTTCAAAAAATTATATAGTATGACTTCATTGATCGGAGTTTGAGAAAATGAAAATAAATTTGCGTAATATTTAGAGAGGGAAAAACCTGGGACCGGGAGATTGCTTCAATAGATTAAGAACATTGAGAGATCAAAGTTCAAGCTGTGCGGAGTCACTTCTACATGCTAAAACATTTTGAAGACAATGTATATTAGGTTTCAATATTTTAAAATTCTTTAGACAAAGATGCACATTAAATGTCTTTGTTTCTGATTCATGTAATTTTAGAAACCTTTAACATTTTGTGTTGCTCGTTGCATTGCTTACTAATGTTTTGCTTACCTCTGACTTCTGACCTCATTTACAGGCCAACTACTGTTACCATGGTTATGCAGCGATACGGATTTCAAGAAAGACTCTTCTTCTGTAAGGACGTCCTCAAACTCAACTTTACCTAAAATTTATTGTTTGGCTAAAACCCATCTTTGCTAGGCAACGATTCATGATCCACTCCAAATCTCTACCTCTTTTGGTTGCGTTAGCATGGTTTTCATGTCAACAACTTCCTGCATATGATTGGATGCAGACCAAGTTCCCTGCATCTACTCAAATAGCGTATTAAGTTAAGCCACATGCTAGCTAAAAGAATTTGTCTCCAAGTAGTTGAAACATGCATTTTCAATGGCTGAAATGATGTAATCCAAACAGAGATGTTTTCTTCATCCGTTAGAGGATGCCACTTAAAGCTACGAAAATCTTGCTAATGCAACCAAGGGTTGAAGAAAAGTGGTGGAGGTCATAAACCCTTTGCTAGCAAATCTTTTTGATTTCAGTATTGTTTCTTTAAATACTAGTCCATATAAAGAGTAGCACAACTATCATCTAAACAGATGTGAACTTGATAAGCCTGCACATGTACAATGTACTTGCATTTTCCAATGAAGTTATTCATACATTTCATATTTGAAAAATCAGAATAGATTATTGTTATCTCGAGAGCATAATAGTTACACCTTGCTTTTTAAGATTGTTTTCTGCAACAAAACAACTCTAAAAATGGCATCTTACTGAATTTTACTGAGACTGATAATCCTGACTTCTATAAACATTGCAGCTATTTTGGAGGAACTCGTTCATACAGGACGACTGAAAGGAAATCTGGTGGGAAGACAGGAAAAGATGATGTACATCCCTGACATCTACACCAAGGCACAGAACGAATGGGTGGACAGCTTCTACAGGCAAAATGGCTACCTAGGTCTGTTTGGCTAGAAATGAGAGATGTCTTGGAATGACACTTTTGGAAAAGCCTTTTTTTTTTTATTAAAGTACAAGGGCAAATCAATAAGTAACCAGCCTAACTTATTTCCAATTGAGATCCACCTCTTCTTTTTCGATGTAATTGCCCTTTAGTGTGATGCACTTAGAACAACCAACGATGTTCAAGTGCCATCAGCCCAGAACTGAAAAAGTCAGGGTCCTTTCCATTGACCCACTCCTCAACTGCCGTAATGACTTCTTCATCAGACCAGAAATGACATCCATGGATATCCTTTTTCAAGTTTGAGAATAGGAGGAAGTTGTTGGGAGCTAAATCGGGTGAATAGGCAGAATATGGTATTAATTCATACCTGTTTCATTCTACAGCATTTTTCATGGATGGCAGTTTTCAGCTGGTCTAGCAAGTTTGCATAATACACTCCAATTATTGTACTTCTCTTGGGTAAAACATCCAACATAATAATGCCTTTTGTGTCCTATAATACTGTGGTCATCACCTTGCCAGCATATGGTTGTGTCTTGAAATTCTTTGGCTTTGGGGATCCTGGCCCAACCCACTGACGACTCTAAGCTTTATTCTCTGGCTCATGATAATGAACTGAAATCTCATATACAGTCACCAGACGCAAAAGGAAATCATCTTTTGACCTAAAACACTTCAACAAGGCGGTGCATACTGATGCTCTGGTTGCCATTTGCTTATTGCTAAGGGATTTGGGGACCCAACAGGCTGTTACCTTCCACATACCTAAATGACCATTTAAGATTGTTGAAATGCTACCATGTGAAATGCCTAATGCTTGCGCTATTTCTTTCACATGAATTCGCCTATCAGAGTGTACCAAGTCCCACACTTTGTTACACATTTCTTCGTCGGTGGCATCCTGTGGGCATCCAGACCTGCCTTCATCTTCTAAAGACGTTCTACTGCGTTTGAATTCCCCTACCCAGAATTTAACCCGAGTATAAGATGGTGCAGAAGAACCATAAACATCACCCAACTCTCTATTTCCTTGCTTGTTTTACCTTTTGAATACAAGTACCAAATTACAGCACGGTACTCAACTTTAGATGAAAAGCATGCCTTTGCATCACTGGCCATGTTTGACATGTTTGACATTCAACATCTTAATAAAGAATGACTCGATACGCATGCAATTTTGTACCCAGGTATAAAACATGTACTGAAACAAGGCATGAAAATCGTGACCGTCTTATTCAGCTGGAAATAAGTTAGGATGGTTACTTATTGAATCGCCCTCATAGCTCCATGCCCCATATCATGTATATATATATTTGAATAAATATGCAGTATTCTTTTGAGTCCCATTTTTGTGCAAAAAGGTTTCTGTACATGGATAATTTAAGTTATGATTGTTTGAATGATGAAAATCAAATTTTTTGCTGCTAATTGTAAAATTGTTCTGTGTTTTTTTTAAATCTTTCAGAATATGACAATTTGGTGCGACTTGGAATCTCTGATCCAAAAACTTTCATTAAGAAGAGGTTCAAATCTGACCCCATTGTTTACTTGAAGCGTGTCTGTGTGGGTAATGTTCTGATAGACCAGATCGAGGCTTCGATAGAGGAAGCGGTCAGCACGGACGGATACTCTGATGTCATGGTAACAAGTCCTGGGCAACAATTTTTGCATTCATTTATCTAGTTTTTGATGACCATTTGTTAATTCTGCACATTGGAAAATTTTTGTTTGATCTTATTTTTGCTCTAATGCATTGGAGTACATATACCCTTTCACATCTTTTTGAATTGCCAAACTGCATTTTGCCCTATATACATGTACAATGTAAATAATATAAATAAGATTTAGCATAACTTTGCTGTTTCCATGGTTTTAGAAATTGCAATACGTTCAAATGTAGGCAAAAACTTCCAGACTTGTCATAAAATTATTTGTCAGTACACATTTTTGATTTATAAACTCATGATTTCCTTTCAGCCGCTGCTGCCATCTGTCTTCTCTGAGGAGGACTGTCATCTCCTGCTCCAGGAGTGTGTCAAGAAGCAGACAGATGCCATCATATGCTGTGATACCATAGTAACCAGTCAGAACTACATATCCAAATGGAAGGAGCCCTTCATTTCTCTTGTCACAGAAAAAGCAGAGAAGGTGGATTTTTGCAGATAAATCAAAATGAATTTGATTGATATTGAATGGTTGTAAAGCAGTATTACAAACAATCTGAGATTCTGTCGAGATTATAATGGTTTAGAACTGTGTGTAATTTTTTGATTTCTCACGTGTATCGATATACCCAGCTAAAAAAAGTGGTTTTAGTGTATACTGGTTTCCCCTATGTCTGTTTGAATAAATGTGGTTTGGATTAGGCCGATGGAACATAAAGTAAATTAATGAATAATCAAAACAATTATTATTAAGTGTTTGATCAATGTGTCAAATGTCAAGGTTATATAGGTGATATTTGCCTTGCTTTTTTCTCCCATTAGGACAATCCTGTTAATTTTTATTAAAGTATAAGGTCATGTTAGTGTATAACTTGGAAAATGGAAGGAGGGCTCCTCCTAAAGACAAGTTATTGCTTGGAGATTTCAAAAAGTTGAAATTTTAAATCAAAATCTGAAGTGAGCTTTTCTGATAACACTATGTTTTGTCTTTTCTCATTTTTGACTTCTTATGAGCAAATGGGCCAAAACTGACTACAAAGCATTCTAATGTAAATGTAATAAAATATGTATAAATGAAAGGTCATGCCCTCTTCCAAGCGGAGAAAATTCGGAAAAAGAGAAAAATATATAGGATGATGTGATATAAATCTTTTCAAGAATCACTGATCATAAATGGACCAAAATTTGTATGATAACTTACTTATTGAAAATCAAGTTTGTTCAAACCACAGGCTCTCCGAACGTCTGAGTTACAGCATTTACAGGTTCCCAAATTATGGTAATTGATAAGTTAATCAATTAAAGACATTTTATACTGCAATCTGTAATTCTTGACTTGCACATAACTTATCACCATCAGAAAATCCCAAGTACTTTCTGAGATGTTTGGGAATCAATTAAAACTTTGACCAATTTCATTGTACTTGAAATTAGCTCATACTCACTATCATGCATAAATTCACAAGGTGCAGTTTGTCAAAGTAATATGCAAGCATTCTCTTGTAATAGTGTACAAATCAGACTATTAAGGCAGAGAGGGTCCATAGTAGAGGTTTCAATGGAATGTATAGAAAATACTGTAATCACTTTCTTCTCAAGATGTGAAATTAATATGCAAGCATCCTTATGTTTACATTTTAAGTTTTGTTCATACCATCAAAGGGCAGAGTTTAATGGAGTGTCTACACAAGTCGGGGGTTATTTATTCATAAATGAAATATTTGAAAATCTTCCCATGGATCACATGGGTAAAATTTGTCAAATTTTTATGCATGAACAACTTTGTTTACATCATGACTCCTGGGCCAAGGTGAACTACAACAGAGCTATTTATTTTTACTTTTGAATATACTGTAAAATTCTATGATACAACATGATATACATTGTAGATTATGAGTTTCCTCCCCTGGGCTAGGATGTGTATCTAGTGAAGGGAATTAATATGTTGCATGGGAAAATGCATTTTTGAGGGTGATGGATGAAGACCATGGCCTCTTAAGGTCAAAGGGGACTATTAGTTTACCCTCGATCTGTCTGTCCGTCTGTCTTTCATTCCGCTTGAGGTTTTCCAGACTTTTCTCTGCACTGGATGAAGATATTCAAAAGAAATTTTATGCATGGCTTTGTCTTGGATAGTTACAGATTAAGTTTCGTTATGCTTGACCTATTTTTAACTGAATTATCCTACTGGTAGAGGATTTTGTATTGCCTGCAATACACTCCGAATGCTTGTTTATTGTAGAAATCCCATTATTATAATGACTTAGTTTCCAGTCAGTCAGAATTAGATGTTAGATCCACTCACATACTTGTTTGTGTAGCAAGTATGTGTGCGGACCAAATTTTGATTAGATTGATATTAAAAAATAAACATACTTTCATATGTTTGATAGGATGCTAGAAGTAACCCACAGCTATTTATGACAGACGACAAAAAAGGAGCATCTTCACGGTCTGTGGTGGTGGAGGAGGGGTCAAAAGAGGACAGGAAAGATCAACGGAAGAAAAAACAAGCCAGTGAGTTGACAGTCTTCTGTCTTATGGAAATATTTTAAGACGTGTCTATCATCTCACAAAAATATCACAAGGCTACTGGACATACACAAGTTAAATAAATTTTCTAAATTAGGAGTAAAGAAGTTAAAGAGGGCCAGTAATAAAGAGAAAAAGTGGAAGGGTTAGGGTTTTAAACAAATTATGTAGGGTTATTTTGGGGGAGTGGGGGGGGGGGGGGGGTGGCTTGATTGTCAGAACTTAACCTAGAAAAAATAAAATCGATGAAAAGTCCTAGATATGTACACGAGTGATAATTATTTAGTTTAGGGAATTTTTTATTTAGTTTTGGGAATTGTACAATATTTCCATATACAGAATTGTAAAATCACTAAGAAATAAAAAACTGAACTCCTTTTTTTTTTGGAAAAATTATGACATTGTATTATGAGTGCTTATCATTTTTTACTAAGTGCGTCTCTGAAAAAAGATGTCTTTCTTTTTCATCACCAAAATAATACTTATTCTGAATTGCTTGTAATATGAAAAATTGTTTGCAGTGATATTTGATAATTATAGATATTGTACCCTAGGATATAACATTTTACAAGGAAGAGGCCCTTGGGCCACAATGCTCACTCAATTCCCTTGCTCACAGGGAGGTGAATACTCATAAATGGCACAAAGACATATCATGCTTGCATATTAGATTTTACCCTTGCGGTCACTGAAATAAGGACTTTTCAATAATTTTGCAATGTTATGTACAATTGAATCATCTATTATGGGTGCATGGTTTGAACATTCCCAGGGGATCTGGGCTAGAATAGGTCCTCGGTACCCCTTGCTTGGGATAAGAGGCTACTAAATGGGGTGATCCTTTAGATGAGACCAGAAAAAAAAGCAAGGCCCTGTGTCACAGAAAGTGTGGCACAATAAAGATCCCTCCCTGCTCAAAGGCCATAAGCATTGAGCATAAACAGTGCTTCACCTGCAGTGGTGACATCTCCATATGACTGAAAAATTCTTGAGCGGGACATTAAACAATATACAATCACTGTTTGAACAAACTTGAATCTACACTCTATAAGTAATCTTTCATGCAAGTTTCAGGCAAGATTTTTCAAACATCCATTGTATTTTAACTATTTATTAATTATCTTCTCTTGGAACTGCACTGCCTGCTTTTGTGGATAAACTTGAATCCCCTTCAGCCAAAGGTACTGTGTATTAAGTTTGATTAAAATTGAACAAATGGTTCTGGAGAAAAAATATTGAGTTGTGAAAAGTTTACAACAGACAGACGACGGACATACTTTGATAGGTGAAGCTCACCTGAGCTAAAAGATATAATTAAAGTGTAGATCTTAAATGCTGGTTGATTGCACTTAAGAATGTTTGATGACAGAGTTATCTCCCTCTTGGCTGATAGAGGTCGCACCTGGTTGTTACCAAATGGTGGTGAAAGGTACTGATCTCCACTAATTTGTTAATCCTTGTTAATCTGGTTTTATTTTTGCTATGTATTGTGTGATAAAGAAACTGATCAATTCTGATTTATTAAAATGAAGAAATATTAATCAATACTATATGTCTTCTATTAATGATACTGAATGTTATTGCTCGGAGTTGAACAACATTTTCAAACTTTGTAAAACTTGATTTTATAGTCAGTATGTGTTCTTGTCAATTCCAGTGTCTCTTCATTATTAACTTGTAATATTTGAAAATTTCAATGTGAAGAATTTCTTTTTTTAAAAAGTCATAATTTTGTCCTGGAATGCAGTAGCAAGCTTAGCTGATTGAATCTATCATATCACTCAATGCACTTACAGTTATATTTATATGAAATCTCCATTTTCAATCTTCTTTGCATGCAGCAAGTTAAGGATATTGAAGAAGGATTGACCATGGTCTTGAAAATTAACAAAATGTACATGTAGTCTGTATTGGTTCCCAAAAAATTCTCAATGCAGAAAAAGAAATAAAGTTTCTTGGGGACTACTTTCTTTCTTATTTGGCTGATCATTCAACTAAAGATGAACAGGTGAAAGATTTGATTGAAGCAAATTTTTTGGAACTTTTGTTTAAAAGAAAATTTGACTTTTATTCATAACTGCACTGCATATCCAAACAAAGAAGATTTTTCTTGAGAAAATTCTCATGTACTTAAATGAAAATTCCTCTTGTATACTAGGTTCTGGGTCTTCTTTTAACTTCTGCAGAATCTCTAATAAGGTCCCATTCTCAGTGCTAAAATGCAAGGTTATTTTTTCTAATTTTTGCTTTCAAATTCCTAAGCAATGAAAACAAATCAATGCAGGGTAGCTTGATTGTTCATGAATCTACATCACAGGCCCACAGATTACAATTTTTGCTTCAAAATTCTTAAGTGAACCTAATTTTTTGGCCTCTGCTGATACCGCATATACTCACCTTTAAGTCGGTTTTTGGGGATTCAAATTTTGGTTCAAAATTCTATGTCTGACTTATAGGTCAGAAGATTGACTTCTAAGAAGATTGGTATTTTTCTACAGGATGAAAAGTAGTATTTTGGATCTAATTAAGTGTATTATAACTTCTTTAAATGACTTACATAGCGGTAATTAATTATATCGTTTATCGATAAGATGGAATTGCGAATCCAACTGAATATTGAAAATGTATTTTTAAAAGAATAATAAAGAGAAATTTTATAACAGAATTA
The DNA here is from genome assembly GCA_024699665.1 of Ostrea denselamellosa. Lineage (NCBI taxonomy): Eukaryota > Metazoa > Mollusca > Bivalvia > Ostreida > Ostreidae > Ostrea > Ostrea denselamellosa. The sequence continues at coordinate 7,653,230 of JAMZEH010000018.1, forward strand.
TTGACTCTTTTAAAATTTAATTGATGGAAAATAAATGGTACACTATGTTCACAATTTTCTTGAAGCTCGTTCAACGAAGAAAACACGGGGTCTCAATGCTCAGAGATGAGCTGGAGACGATAACTGTTATATAAACAAGGGAAAGATTAATCGAAATACTGTAAGTGGCACAAGAGCAGTTATAGCTTGGGTGTTGAGCACCTCGTAATTATCCACCTCTCATAAATACCACCTGTCAGGTATTTTAAAATTTTATTATATTGTACTTCACCATGCCGAAGAGAGAGATTCCAACACAATAACTATGGATGCTTTTATTTTCATTCATGAAATAAAAATCTAAATTAAATAAATATATATATATATATTATTTTTATTGGTATAGTTACAAAAAACATGAACTGTGTATGATACTGGTAGAAAAAAAAATCAAGATTGGTGTTCAAAATATGTTAGACAAGGGATGTAACTCTAAAACTGAAACATGGACGAAGTGGAGATAGTTTATTGAGTTGTTAAGCACATGTGAATAATGCATTTCAGCAATGATATGAATTTGAATTGTTAAAACAAAAATACAAAATACCGTGTCATTGCACAAAAGAGAATTTGAAATAAGATAAAACCAGAAGAGCCTTGATTTGTAATTGTTGACCAATTCTGGCAAAAAAATTGTACTGACTTATAGTCGGGTCAATGGCAAATCCCTCCAAATTAACCGTAAAAAAATGCAACCGATTCATAAGCGGATCAACTTGTAGGCGAGTATATATGGTAAATGAGGTAACCTCTGACAAAACTGAAAGTCATCAGGAGTCCAGTTATACCTTGATTCAGTGATTGGGTGTTTCCCTACTTCTTTGTACATGAATGAAACATTTCCAAATTTCAAGCAAATATCGCTATTTCTTCCCAGTTGGAAAGGTCCAGGCCCCTTAAAAAAAACCCCTGAAAATACATGCAATTTTGGTTGATAGATTTAAGTCATGTTGACAGCATCTACTTTAAATTTTGCCACATTTTGCACAACAAGATAAGCTATGACATCATCGATACATCATTGACTGCATGTAAATAGAACAACAAATTCTTCCTTAAAATGGTAGGGCTGATCTGGACCTTTGGATTAAGGTGAACTTGGACAGATATTCTGGCATACAAGAATGCCTGAAAATAGGTTTACAAATTCTTCTTCCTCAGGTAAATGTTGAATAGCAGGGTCATCTGATAATTTTATTTTTGGGGACCAAATTCAGTTTTCACGGTACACTAATCTTCGCAGTTGACTCACTATTGTTAATAAGATCTAAAATAATTGATACATAAAGAAGTGATCAGTTTACTGTCTTTCATTATTTGCCTACGATGTTTCTCTCTCCAATTACATGTAGATGTATGTATCCTTTATGCTACATTTTAGTAGAATATTTGAATATTTATTTTACTTTTTTATGGAAATTCACAGGTAGATATCATATAGCAATGTATTTAAATAACTACAATGATATAGCTGTAGAATAGGTGATGTAATCATACATTATAACATTTCTATGTAATATACTGCACAGTATCATAATGATTTCTTTTTAAAATATACCCTCATGATATTCTATTTTCTATTTTCTTAATATGTATGATACACTTTTAAGATAGATTTATATGTACAAATTAAGCATGTCAAGGTATATAATGGTTTTCATTCACTCAGATCATCTAAAATATTATTTTAGCAATTTATGTTTAAAATTTTGCATGCCATTTTCTCAAAAGTAGTAAGATAATGAGTGGGGTTTTTTTTAATAGGAAATCTAAATATTCATCAGATTTTCTGTATTTCTAGGTTCCACTAAAAGTGGGGGTGGAAACCAAGGTCGAGAGGTCAAAATGAAGGCTACCAAAAAGAAATACCTTAAAGGTCGCGGGGACCAGGGAGGAGACTCGGATGAGGAGGAGGTGTCGCGTGTCAGACACACGGAAATACACTTCATGTCTGTGGAAGAGATTGCAGAAGAACTTCGGAAACAATCCAAGCTAAGAGATTGTCCTGAGGACTTCATCACTGAAATCGCTACCCAAATACAAAGGTTGGAATTTGTGCAAGGACAGAGAAGAAATTTGGAAAGTCTGATATGCAAAACATCAGTGTTTTTATATGGATTTCTCTATCTATGTTAAATAGTAGGTACAGCCAGAATTCAGGTGGTGACAAAAGCTCAGATCCAAGGTGTGCCACACTACTGATGAGAAAACTTCAAACAGTTGAAAAATCAAATAAGAAAATGTCTGAGAATTTTTAGAATAACTTGTAGCAAGTCACCATTGTTTGACCAATCAGTAATAATGAGGCCACTTTGAATTTTCATCTTTAATGTGTATTGGATGGATATTCATTTGGATCATACATTTATGGTGTAGGTACTTGAGAACAGAATTATGAATTTGATAGTGATAGTTTTAAGTGAAAAATGCATATTCTCTCTGAAGATTTGATATATATTATTGAACATTATTTTTTTAGTTGAAAATTCACATTTCATAAGCTCTCAACTTTATCCAAGTGATATTCCAAGCTGACTACGATAAATTGTATTGTACATTTAATGCTGAACATCATACCAAAGTCAAAGGTGATAAGAACCCTCTGATGGAATCCATGTTGATCTGTAGTTTGCTAGCACCCCCCCCCCCCCCCCCCCCTCCATTTCAACCTTGTGCAGTTTTTAGCTAGATGAAATTTTAATATTTCACAGAAAATTTTGATGAGCGTCTTGTTTCAATCGTAAAGCTTGGACCCATAATTCAGGTTACATACCAGTTGCATCACCTTGTGACTGTGAATCCCGATACAAGTGCCGTGTAAAACCTAAGGCATTTAACCTTGGTAGTGACTGCTTCTAATCAGAATTAAAAGTGAATTTCACAGGTCTTTCTTTTTGGATGTAAGCCAGAAAAACAATGGTCCTGTGTCAAGGAAGGCATAAAGACCAAGCCTTACTCAGCCATACACACATGCATGCCAAATTTGCGACACTTTACTGTTGATATCTTTGCGTGAGTGAATAATATTTTTTTTTCAAATGGGGCATAAAACAACATACAAACAAAATGACTGTGCTCTGTAGTTACAGAATATGGTATTTGCATGCATGCTGAAAAACTTTTAATTATCCAATTGACTTTTCTCCAATCAGTGGTTCTTACCATTAATAATTAATGAGTTACTCAATGCAAATGTGTGCAGAAAAGTCAAATTTTTTCAAGGAAATTAGCATAATTAAGAATGATGCCAAGAGAAAGATATGCAGATACTATCATGACCAAACATGGTAACATGGACAATCTTAGTAAAATCTTCTCCAGTGTATAGGCCAGACAGTATATGATTTTACTGACATTGGGAGCATGGACAATCTAAGTAAAATCTTCTCTGGCCCAGACAGTATATGATTTTACTGACATTAGTAACATGGAATAAGATTTATGTACTTTGTGGTGGAGAGGATTTCCGATACTGTCTTTTACTTTAGTAAATATAGCAGAGAGAGAGACAGACAGACAGACAGACAGACTGATACTGATGCTCACTATAATAGTATTTTCTTTGTAGACCATTAAACAGAGACTATCAACAGAAGGGTCTAGAAGCACTGAGGTCAACAGTCACACAGAGCTCCGGATCAGGGAAGAGAAAGACCCACAGTGACCTACAGGAGAGGATCACAGGACTCTGGACCAATGTTCTGTTGTTTGAGAAAGGGACCAAGTCTTTCCCAGGTAATAAACCTAGTCAATAAACACTAAGCCTCTATCTGTACTACAAGCAGTTATGTTGAGAAATATTCTGGGAAAGAATTTTAAACTGTAATACTATGATACTGTAACACTGTAGAACTGTAACACTATGTAATTGTGACATTATGGAACTGTAACACCATGTAATTGTTACACTATGGAACTGTAACACTATGTAATTGTGACACTATGGAACTGTAACTCCAAGTAATTGTGACACTGTGGAACTGTAACACCATGTAATTGTGACACTATGGAACTGTACCTCCAAGTAATTGTGACACTGGAACTGTAACACCATGTAATTGTGACACTATGGAACTGTAACACTATGTAATTGTGATGCTATGGAACTGTAACACCAAGTAATTGTGACACTGTGGAACTGTAACACCATGTAATTGTGACACTATGGAACTGTAACACTATATAATTGTGTCACTATGGAACTGTAACACCATGTAATTGTGACACTATGGACCTGTAACACCATGTAATTGTGACACTATGGACCTGTAACACCATGTAATTGTTACACTATGGAACTGTAACACTATGTAATTGTGATGCTTTGGAACTGTAACACCATGTAATTGTGACACTATTGACTGTAACACCATGTAATTGTGACACTATGGACCTGTAACACCATGAAATTGTGACACTATGGACTGTAACACCATGTAATTGTGACATTATGGAACTGTAACACTATGTAATTGTGTCACTATGGAACTGTAACTCAATGTAATTGTGACACTATGGACTGTAACACCATGTAATTGTGACACTATGGAACTGAAACACTGGAACTATAACACTCTGGAGCTGTAACACTGTGAAAGTGAGATGTTGTTTAGAGTTCATAAAAGCATTAATTTTCTCAGAAAAGCAAATATGTACATATGATAATTTCAGCAACAGAATTCTGTATACAGCTTTGAATTCCTGGCAGGATATTTTCAAGGTTTCTTGCTTAGATCATTTTTAGGCAGTTTTAAATTCAAGCTTTTTATATCCAGCTTGTTATGTTTAGGTTAAATTTTCAATAGCTTTATATTACATTCTTGACTAACAGTGAAAGTGGCAAAACTTAAATTAAATGGAAAAGTAAGAATCTGCATGCCAAACTCACTTGCAGTACGTGCATGTTGTCTCACCTGAACATTGTATGAATACAAAGTTGAGTGTTTAGCATATCATTGTGTTGCATTTCCACAGAGGAAACTGAAGTTCTTCTGACCAAGCATCTACTGAAGACTGTGTGTAGTGACATCACAAACATCATTGTAAGTGCTTTGGTGAATGAACACATGGTGCCTACATCAGAAGAGGAGGAAACCTTAACCCCGGAGGTAAATGGACAATCGCGATCGGATTACATATTGTACGGAACAGAACGTGTTCAAGAATACATATTTATTCAGATGCAATTATGATTATATCAAAATCAGCACATACATAGGAAGCAATTTCAAAATATGTCAGCTTTGCTAACAAAGGTTTTATATCCATGACTCTCGGACAGGAGTTGTGGATCTGAACTGGTGTCTAGCAAAATTTAAATTTTTGCAGAATTGTTACATCTTTAACATTTTCAGTTTTGGTATAAAATAAAATGGTATATCATATCTGTTGAATTCAAACTGAATGTTGAGAAAAGAAAAATTTACACATTTTGTGACTGTTAGAATTTGTACGGAGGTTTTGTTTGTTCATAGTCTCGGGCCAAGATGATCAGTAAACTGCCTGAAGGTGTTCAACAGAATGCAACCAGATTAAACAGCTCCCTGAGTGGAAAGGTCAGTACAAAACTGCGTAGAAAAACTAAATTACCATCAGTGAGGCCTAGAAAGGTTGTTAGTGTTTTAAAAATAGGTCAAAGTGACCTTATTTTGAATGATTAGATTGTGTGTTGACAAGTTATGTTTTTATCTTATTTGTTTAGCATTAATTTATGACTAGCACGGTTACATACAAATATATTGACATGTTGACAATACAAGTGTTCCTCTTAAACAGGCACTGGATGAGTTTTACAAGCAGTTCGATGCACTATGTGGCTCAGAACACCTCGGAATTCTTCTTAGAAAACCTGACAAACGGAAAGAAAGGTAAATCACATCAAAGTTTATTTGTACATACACATGTATCAGTACTTCCTATTCTGTCCATATCCAATAGTACTGACACTTTTATGCTCCCCGAAAAATTTTGGGGGAACAAATAGTCTCTGTTGTGTCCATCCATCCTAAATCATATTTCCTAAACCTTCATCCGAAATTGAAATATAGTAGATCACAAACGTTCCTTGCAACAGGAACTTGTGGACCAAGGTCTCAGGTCATTTTGGAAAGGTCAAGGTCACTCAGAACATATAAAAAGTTCCTTATTTCAAATGTTTTGATAAAAAAAGTTGACGTCTCCAAACCTTTCATCAGAAAGTGATCATAACTGATCAGAAATATTCCTTGGAACAGGGGACTGTTGGACCAATATCATTTTGGAAAGGTCATGATCACTCAGAACATATACCTTATATAAGGAATGTGTCCATTATTTCAACAGTTTTTAAACAGGTATCTATTATATATCAGCCATATATGTAACAGGCAAATGGCTTTCCGACAAAGGCCAGTCAAGGTCATTTTGGAAAGGTCAGGTCATTCAAAACATATGGGAGTTCCATCAACAGTTTTTGATATAAAAATTTCACAACTCCTTAATCTTTCATCAGAAATTAATCTATATACCTTATTTATGCTATATACCTTATTGAAGCCCCCCCCCCCCCCCCAAAAAAAAAAACCATAAAGAAAAAACCTCATTTCAACAGTATTTCAACAGTTATTGATTATTGCACAAGTCAGTCATCATATGAAGCAGTTTATTGGTTAGATACAGTTAGGGGAGCATGATCAGATTTACAGATATTCTTGTCACTTTTCAGACAACTGATTTTCAATCACCGCCAATCTCTTCTGGATCAAATTCAAAGAGAAACAGATCCCGCCATGTTGCTACACTTGTCTGTAGTCGTTCTGTTCCAGACCTTCACCTCCAACATTATTCATGCCCCAGGGAAATATGTCCCGCAAATTATTACCTTTCTTAAGCAATACCTTGCTCCAGAGTCTCACCAGTTACTTGTACGCATGCAGGGTAAGTTGTGCACTTAGTGACACTGAAGAATGAATTAATACTAGTTTTTGTTTCATTACAGATAGTATATTCATTTCATAACTAGGTTTTGTCTATAATATATACTGTGCCTCAGGTTTCAAATTTTGTTCATGTCCATGAAAAATTAATAAGGATCTGGAAAAGAAATGTGAAGTGTGATAAACTACTCTATATTCATGTATATGATATTTTCAATTTGTTACATATTAAATTTGATATCAGTACTTTTACAAATATATTTGGTTTTTTTTGGCAGACCTGGTTATTCAGCAGATGAGACTGCAGGGTGAAGACAAGGATAGTTCAGAGGTCACAGCAGAACTAGATCAGCTGAAACCACAGGTGTTAGACATTGCCACGAAGACAAAGAAAACATCACAGAAACAGGAAGAAGAAAAGTGAAAGTAGAAAGACAAAATTTATTTATAAATGTACATGTGTTTTATAAATACACATATTTTATAGATACATGTAGTACCAGTATCAACAGATAACCTCAGAGAAATGTCAGATGTTTGTTGCCTTTCATTGTTTAGTGATAAGTTGTAAATTATTTACTGAAATTTTTTACAAAGAAAGGTTTTCTCAATAAATAGAATGATGCAATTAATTTGATACAGACACTTGGATTTTTTTGTTTGATTTTGACAAGACCACTGGTGGTTAATTTCAATTTTATGTGTGCATGTATATTCATACTATCAGTATTACCAAACACCATGACTTTTATACATGTACATTCAAGTACAAAAGTGGGACTGGTAATGAAGAATTTATCTGATGATTTCAGACACTTTTAAATTGTATTTATAATTTTATGGAGTGTCAGTTTACTTGAAGAGTCGAGAAAAATGCAAAAGCCACATCGTTCACATCTATGATTCATGCTAATTTCATGTAAATTTCACATGAAGTGTCCTTGTGATTTTTTTGAGATAATTGTTTAAGAAATTTTCAATATATATTTCAATGTAAGTCTTCACCACTAGAGGTCAAAGGTTAAACAAACTCGTATTAACACTACCTGAGGATACTTACACATTAGAAAGATTATAACATTGTGGTTCTTGAAATGAATATTTTTAAGAATTTTCTTAAAAACTTATCAGTTCCTTATTGTGAACCATGACCCAGGGGTCATGGTTTGGACAGACTTGGATTTTCATTATATTAGAAGCTGTTTTAGGTCAGGTGCAAAGTACCTTGAAAAACATCCCAACATATTTTAACCTTCATTTAAACAAACATGAATTCCCTCTACTAAAGGATACTTGCCAAGTTTCATTGAAATTGTCCTTGTCAATGTTGGGAGTTTAAGGTGAGCTTAAAGTTAGTACCAGTGTGATTATTGGCTACATCAGATTCCCAAATTCTATTGGAACAGTCTTATCTAGAAAAACTTGGTACCAGGAGAATAAAATGAAATTAACACTTGTGTGGATAGAGTTGTATATCCAAAATTATTCATAATGGAAATCAAAGGTTGGTGCAAGATCGTAATTTATATGGTTTGTACAACATTTCGGGTTGCATAAAATCTGCATTTAAATGAGATTTACTATTACAAGAAATTTATTTTAGAAAGTTGATTGCATCTACGTGGCAATATATGAATATTGGAAAGATCAACTTTAAGATGTCTATAATGGTGGAATTTGGGATACCAATGTACCAAGTTTGATGTCTATCAAGGAAATGGTTCACAAGATATTGAACAGACAACAGTTTCTTTTGTTCAGAGTAGGTTGACCTTGTGGCATTTAAATTAATAGGGGTCACTCCTTAGGGATACTAGTGTACCAAGTTGATGTGTATCAGGCAAAGGGTTCACAAGATACTGAGTGGACAGCATTTTCTTGTCCTTAGTAGTTCAACTTTTGGCATACCGACTTCTGAATCAGTAGGAGTAGTCTACCATGCACCAAGCTTGGATGCTGTCCAGCAAAGGTTCTCAGAATATTGAGAGCACAAAATTTTTCTTATGTGCAGAATTTTTTTTACCTCGAACCTCAAATATCAATGTTCTGGGTTTACATGTATTTAAAGTTCAAAGTCTATAAAGCAAAGGACACATAATATTGAGTAGGCAATATATTTATATCTTAAAGTAGTTTGACCCTGACCTTGTCACCTCCAATGTCAATAGAGACCATCTTCTGTTTTAGAAATATCAGTGTACCAAGTCATTGTTTTTTACAATTTTAATACTACACTTGTTCTACCAATTGACCTACCAACAGGTCCAAACTAATATCCCCCCCTTTATTCAAAGGAGGGCATATTAAGTCTGCAGGTTGAACAACACTTCAGTCATCATCTCAGTAATTTTTCTTTCATAATGACCTTGACCTACTGATTAGAAATATTTGCAGTATTATACCACACAATCCCAAGGTCATCATCCCTTGTGACCTTGACCTTATTGAATATTAGTGGCATCTATTGATACAGGGTACATTTCACAGAAAATGAACAACTTTCACTTTGAGTACTTGTATTGCTATATTAAAGAAATTGTGGGAGAAATCGTGCACTGGATGTCAAATTTTATTTTGTCAATAATAAAGGAATGATGCAGAACATGAAATATACTTAATAATTATAGGCAAGACCTGTGTAAAAATGATAATAAAATATAATAATATACTAGTTTATCAATACAAAGCAATCACAAATTGTTGTAAATATTGAAAATTATCAAAAAGAGTATGACTACAATCAAGTAAAGGTGCACTTGTATAATCAAATAAAGGTGCACTTGTATAAATGGAATGGTTAGCATTTCCTGAAAGTAAATACATGAGCAGTATCAAAAAAATGTCGTGAAATATACTTGTGAAACACTATGCCTCCAAGTGTGACCACATTCAATTGTGGCATTTCAACCTTGGTAAAAGGCCTTAAGAGTAGCATGCCTTTCACATTTCGGTTCCCTAGGTGCTGTATGAAGTTTACATTGAAGTCCAAAAGTAATGACAACAGTGTAAGTTTTGGACAGACCAATGAAAGTGACAAACTAACATATAGGCTAAAAACATTACATCTTCAGTCAAAAAAGCATACGAAAATATACAATTTTAAGATGTTTATTTTCTATCGAAAATACAGGAGTTTCAGTCTATCCCGACATATATCAGATTTTATCTAGTTAATTCATGGGAGTAAATGCAGTCAGACCCTGTATTTAAAAAAGTTTATAATGATTACCAAAATCATCCTAAATTTACCCCCAAATGATTTTTAAATGTGTAATGACAAAAATTGGTCGGGATTTAAGTGCATATGACAGGAATCCTGTTGAGGATGAATGGGTATTTTACCCATAAGCAGTGATTTTGAAAATTTAAATTGCCAAATTGCACCACCTGTGAACCTGTCACTAGAAGAAAAAAATGATACATTTAAAATACACTGATATACTGTTCTAGTACTTCATATAGTGGGTTCACACTTTAGCATCTTTGGAGGTGAAGAAAGAGTTTAAATCTGTGGTTGCATTAAAACAAAAATTGTCTCTTTAAATCTATTATCATACATAGAACTAGATTATGAACACACAAAATCAGATTGAACAAAATTTTAAATGTGATAAAATAAGAATGTACACACACAATATACAGTTCACATACATGTAACATACATTGGGTAATTTTGGCATTGTAGATATTTAAAAAATTTCTTGAAACAGTAGTTTTAAATTTAAGAGATTTTTTTTTTGGGGGGGGGGGGAAATTTTCTTAACAAGTGTATCATTTATGGGAATTTGAAGGACTTACTTTTGGCAAATTTTTCTTAGGCCGAAATGAAATATATGTGCGTTTCCCATTTCACCCCCATAAAATTATGTAGGATAGGTAAAACATTTATTTAAACATTTTATTTAAAATCTTAGTTTTTGACACACTTTGAATAAATGTCTTTATACATTACAAATATGTTTCAAACATGAAGATCAATAGAAATCAGAGAAACTTGAATGCAAAAAGAAAAAAAAATTCCAGTTTGAAAATTGTGGATTTTTATTTAATTTGTAAATATTGTCAATATTTATGGTTAGCAGCAAATATGTAGGTAGGGTCAGGAAACCGGAAACACATATACATTTTAAGTAGGCCTATCTGCCAAAAGGTCAACATTTCCAGGGTACCTGAATCAGTAAAATAATTTTTCGCAAATTCATGGATGTAAATTGAAATAACAAATAATTGAAAAATAATATGTATATAATCATTGTCCCTGATTACAATACTACAGGAAAAAAAACCTATCACAGACATTGCAGTACCCACTAACCAGGAGCCATATACTGTGTGACCAGCCATTTTATCTGTAGAATTTAAATCTGTTGATGTCATTAAGAACAGCTTATTTCAAAAAGGAATATGAAATCATCATACTTCATATATATAACCCATAATGCTATAAATAAAGGAGTTATTTGCTCTCACTTGGCAGACTGACATAAGAAGTTTACCCTACTCAAAAATGGTAGGTATCCATGTTACTCAAGAGCCCATTTGGAATAACAATTAACTAATTTTTTAAAGACGAAAGCATTTTGCTTACCTTCCTACCAAAATTCTATATCTTAAGGAAATGACCTTATATATATATATATTGAAGAGAGAGAGAGGAGAAAATTTGTGGCGGGACCAGAAATCTGACCCTGGAACCCCTGTGATACTATTCAGGTAGTCCAGAGCTCTAGCCGTTGAGCTATCCAGACCAATATCCACAGTCCATATCTCTAACTACATTTTCTTCCCTTCTTAAGTTGTCTTCGCCATTCAAGATGCACAACCCAGATTCTTTTCATCCCTGGGAGAACTTCCACCAGAAGCCCAATGGCATCAAATGTACACGTAGTGTAGGAAAGGAGAAAATGCATTGGACCAGACCTGAATTCAAACCCAGAACCCCTGAATCTCTGGTCAGGTGCTCTACTAACTGAACTATCCAAGGCCACTGGCAATGGAACCTTCCTGACTATCACATTCCTCCCTCCTTAAACAGATTTATACTTTGAAGACAACTACCTATTACCCATGATGTTTATCCCCAATAAGCATTTTTACCTGTCAGTGACAGAGGCTACATCAAATGTAATATAAGAAAGAAGAAAAATGGCTGGACCTATAACTCCTGCATTACTAGTCATGTTAAGTACAGAAAAATCTACACAAGTAGTAGTGTAATGAAAATAACACATAGCCAATTGAGTATATACTAAAACTATCTTTCTGTTTATTGGAATCATTTTGGTTTTTTTTTTATCAGTTCTCAGTTGTGTATTACGACAGTAAAGGTTGTCTCTCTTGGTCACTTTCACTCTGGACATTAAAAATATCTTTTTGTTTATCTGAATTATTTTGTATTTTATCTGTTTTCAATTTACTGAATGAAATTGATAACATCATCAGGGACATCACCAAAAGTCCAATCATCACACCAAACATAATGTAAGGTTTGTCTAGTGTTGAACCAGCCCATAGTGGAGCAATGATACAGCTTAATCCCACCACGCTTCTTCTTATGCCCTGACTCAGACCCTGCGTATCTTTCCTCGTCAGTTTTGAGTATAATGAAATACTGCATACAACTAAAAAGGGAAGAGACATCATATCTAAAATTATCCCTATTGCAAAAAAAGCAATGTTTTTCTGCGGGGTGTCTGGTGTGGAATGTGGAACAACATATAGTAACCAACAATTTGCCAGAGTTAGCATTGCACAACCAAAAAGTAACATTACACGATCCTGTAATTTCTTGCTGAGAAATCTCACAAGCATGAAGACTAGAACTACTTCTACTCCAGCTAAGCAGTACATAATGCTGTTTTCAATTTCACCCCAGTTGAGTAATTTCTGTGACAGTGGAGTAGCCATAGTTTCCAAGGCAATTTGGTTGAAAAAACTGTTGAATTGTAAAGCAATCAAAACTATTATTTCCTCTCGTATATAGTCGTCATACAATAGATTCAGTGTCAGTTTTGGGGTTTTCTTTTTATCATCAGCAATTTCATTCTCTCCACAATTTTTGTCTTCAATATTTTGAATTCCTGTGTCAGTATTTCTATATACAATGTGAAAATCTGTGAAAAAGAAAATGAGCAAAAGGCACTGCAAAAACCACATGCAAGCCATAAATGCACCAGGTGCAGTATATTTATCTATAATGAAAGGTCCAATGTAAAAGTTTGTAAGACGAAGAAAAAGATTAAGTCCTGGTCCAAATATTAGTCCCAGTTGTCTCATTGATACAAGGATGGAAATTATTCCTGTCCTGTTCTCCTCTGATGTGACTCTGCCGATTTCTGCTAGGATTAAGGCCTCTCCTCCTGCACCTAAACCACTCACAAGGCGGCTGCCCAACAAAAACCATTTGGATATCCCCATAAAATACATAATGTTTCCAACCACTTCCCATAATGTGCAAAGAATAAGTAACAGTTTCGGCCTCCTAAATACGTCTGCGCATCTGCCGATCACGGGGGAAAACAAAAGTGCCGAGAAACTGAAAGCTGACAACACAAGACCGAGGAAATACGGCTGGGCATGGAAATTATTCTTCATGTATAACCATAGGGTTGGCAGAATAACAGCGTACTCTATCCCTCCCACCAGAAAAAATAATCCACTGACGAAATAAGTTAGGTGTTTTCTGCATTTCTGAGACATTTTCAAAGAGTGCTGCTGTTTTTTCAATTTTTGTTTTTGTTTTTTGCCCGGTCAAACTAATAAAGCAGAACCACAGATGACTTCCGGTTTGTAGTGACAAATTAGTTCAGTCATATTTGCTTCGTTACAACTTGGGTGGGTGGACCTTCTTTCTCGATCATCAAGTTAGTACAAGAGAAAGTATATTTTTAATCACTGATGTACTTTTATGCATGTTTTAATAAGAAAAGGGAGTAGTTAAAAAGATAAGGGATATATTAATATATATTATATAGGCCCTAATATATTGATTTCAAAAATACTGTATGGTTAATCTATTGATACTCCTTAAACGAGAATTTTTTAAAACTGACAATACACAAAGATTGTTCATTGAAACCCCTAATTTCTCTATGGGTATAGCATGTCAGAGGTATATACCTTAATGTGTCTTCCGCTGTCTAGGTGTATGATAGAGGAGCGGAATATATACTAGTCTAATTCTAATATTAGATTGATTGAAACTGCGACACAACCCGGAAAAAATGGTTCCGAATTTCATTACGTATGTGTGACAAGTCTTCACATTCTTATATATTATTATAGTCTAAACAATCACACACAAAAAAATGTTCACACACACACACACACACACACTAACACACACACACACACACACACACACACACACAAATGTTCTAGGGAGGCAAGAAAACTTTATATTTCTTAGAATTTTTTGTAAATTTCACGCTATGATTATCAAACGTATGAAAAGTGGAAATGTTATTCGCAAGTACATAATAGATGTTATACCGATAAAATCCTATATTGAACGTCAAAATAAAAATCATCATGTCAACATATGCATCGTTATAGGCGCGCGCGCGCGCGTGTGTGTGTATAATAATAATAATAATAATGATAACACGAACACTTGCATATTACTGTAGTATGAACAGTAGTAGTACCTAACCTGGAAAAACTCCCTAGACCCGCTCTTGTTTATACTTATAGCTATATGACTGGATGAAAGCTGTACAGTTTCGTTTACACCCCCCCCCCCCCAGTTTTAAGTTACAGTTCACGGTATAACCTTGTCTATCATTATATAACTATATGGTATGTTAACGTTGGATTATCTTATTATTATTATTATTATTATTACTAGTACTGAGCTAAGTAATTTTTCATTTGCAGTATATAATTACTCATTCGGTTGCATTTGTATAATCTACCCTTGTTTTGTATAACAAGCGCGGATATAGAGGGGGGTGGGGGTGGGGTGGGGTGGAGGGGGGTCTGGACCCCCATGGAATTTCCAACTGAAAGAAAATATACTCATCTTTCACCCTAACATCGCGTTTAGTATTGCTTCATCAACTCTCTCGATTGACTTTATTCGCTCACTGGGAACGATTTCAAAATTCATAATATGATATGAAAATTACCGTACCGCAAATTTGGGTGCAGATTTCGCATAGTCTACTATCTGTAAAAACGTGGAAATTCCAGAGGCTTCGCCCTGGAACCAGGTCTCAGATCCTCGGCCTTTTGGACACCCCCCCCCCCCCCCCCCTCAATGGAAAAAGCTGGATCCACGCCTGTATCATTTTCCTTCGTATAATATAATTTGAATTTATATTGCATACTTTCTATTTGTATTTTTATGGTATTTAGCAATTTTCTAGGTGTACTGTTAAAAATTATTTGTATTCTGAACTTACCTTATTGAATGCACATTTCTTTCATTTGTCTGTATTGTAATGCATTTGAAAAATCGTTTATTTCTTTTTATTGGGAGATATTTTGTTGCTTAAGTTTGATAATCTCATGGTTATGAGCCTCGTGGCAGGTCAATCGACTCGCGTACAGGTTTAATCATGTTGTACAGCTGTTTGACACACTGATTTGGCACAAATATTACTTACCATAATTACACAATAAGTACCTATGAGTTGCTAAAATTACTATGAACATCGGTCGTACGTTTTCCAGCACTTTCCATCAATATGGGATAATTAGAAACTATACAATTCTACTAAAATTGCCCCCCCCCCCCCCCCCCCCAAGCATGAAAATATCAATGGTAGCAATTTATATGGGCATTACTCTTAATTGGGCATTACTCTTGATTTTAATCGGTAACTTTGCTCTAACTCAAAAAACATTAGCTCAACAAGGTAGCAAATGTATGTTTGGTATTTTAAAAACATGTAAAGATAACTTTTTGAACATACAATCAAAGTTAAAGGCCTTTGATACTTATGTTGCCTGTGTTCTCAATCATGAAGCAGAAATATGGGGCTTCCAGGTAGAAAAAGATTTTGGAAAGGTTCACACCCGTTTTTGTAAAATGATATTGAAGATTAAGAACTCTACTTCAAATGATGACTTACACAGAATTGGGTCAGGTACCTTTAATAATACACAGGAAATTACGTATACTGAAGTATTGGACCAAAATTTTAAATACTCATAATTGTATAAGGAAAATTTATATGAAAAACTGTATGATTATCCATATCATAATTCATGGGTATCGAATGTGAAGGATATGTCATGTTCTCTAGGTTTCAGTAATGTACGGTATGCGCAAACCTCGCTTATTTACATTTTATTGTAAAACAAAGGCTCACAGATATATTTATTCAAGACAGGTATGCCTTCTTTGAAAATTCTTCAAAATGTTATATCTATAAATATTTAACAGATTCATTCGATATACAATATTATCTTCGGAAAAAGTATCCCGGAAAACCTTATTCCCTATCTCTCGAAATATATAGATATCTTCACATAAATTGGCAATAGAGCAAGGCCGTTATTGCGAAACAGAACGTACTAAACGTATTTGTAAATTCTGTAATCTTAACAAAATTGAAGACGAATATCACTTTATACTGTAATGTACACAATATAGTGATTTGCGTAGTTTATGCATTAGAAAATACTATTATACAATACCCTCTACCTTCAAGTTGATTCAGTTATTAAGTCTTAGAAATAGGAAACAACTTCATAATCTTTGTATTTTTCTTAAAGAAGCTACTACTCACAGAAACCATGCATGTGTTTAATGCACGCTCATTATTGTCAATGCGTTCAGGCTTACGTTATATTGTATGTAATATTATTATTAACATTAGCATCAATATGGAATAACCTTTACCAAAAATCTGGAGGATATGGTTTCATGTAATTACTATTCTAAAATTAAATCCATTAAAAAACTGTTAGCATCCTGGATGAAACGAGGTTTAACGCCAATAGGTAAAATTACAATTATCAAAACATTAGCTCTTCCAAAGCTCATACACTTATTTTCTGCACTGCCTGATCAATCAAAACAAATAGTAGACGAGACAAATAAAATATTCTTCAAATTTATTTGGGGATATAAAGTAGAAAGGTTGAAAAGAAACACAATTGTTGGTAATTATGATGAAGGGGGATTGAATATGGTTCATTTGTCATCTTTCATATCTTACATAAAGTTAAAATGGGTCAAAAGGTACCTATCAGACAATGAGGTCTTGTGGCAAAATATGTTGCATAGCACTTTAGACCTGAAATGTGTTGATTTTATTTTTTATTTGTCCAAAGAAAAGTTGTGTGAATTTGTGTATCAGATTGATAATGTATTCTGGAAAGATGTGTTTAAATCTTAAGTGAAAGTTAAAAAAAGTCCTCTTGATGTATCAGATTATTTACAATTAAATATAAGAAACTTTGTGGATATTAACAAATGGAATTTTTATACTGAATGGGTAAAAAAAGGTATCAAAACTTTGAATGACTTAGTAACACGAAATGGAACTTTTAAATGTTTTAATGATGTTAAAGATGTGGTTGGTACAGAAAATTTTTTGAACTATTTTTGTATTATTTCTAAGGTTCCAAAGAAGATCAAAAGACAAATTTCAGAATTTAAAACTGAAATGAATCATGGAGGTCTTGTATCAAATCAATGTATCATACAGCCAATTAATTGTAGATCAAGTATCAAATTTTTGTACCAAGTTTTGAAGGAAAAGGAGTTCATAGCTCCAAAACTGAAAAAGGAAAAATGGGAAAGTTATCTCGGTGAAACAATTTCAGAAAAATGTTGGAAATTTTATTATGAAAATGCTTCAAATTGTACAAAGGAAACAAAATTGATGTATTTTCAATACCGTATTCTTATGTGTTACATTGCTACAAACTCTTTCCTTCACAAACTTAAACTTGTAGAAAATGACTTATGTTCTTTTTGTAAATGTGAAAGAGAAACAATTTGTCATTTATTTTATGACTGTGTTCACACCAAAGCCTTTTGGACAGATTTTGTAGAATGATACAGTGCTATTGAAAATGATTACAAGATTTCAAAACGAATTGTATTACTTGGAAATGTTGACGGCAGTTGTTTAGAAAATTTTCTTATTCTTTTAGCAAAAAAGCATATATACTATGCAAGAGCCCAAGGTCAGAAGCCTAAAATTTTAGAGGCTATTAACTTGTTCAAATATTATAGAAATATTGAAAAATTTTGTGCAAAAGTTTTTCATAGCAAATCTAAAATTCTTAGTAAATGGGCATTATATGATAACATTTTTGACAAGTAGTTTGTTGAAAAACCTATTTAACATGGTATAAAGTTATATTTTTTTATGATCTTTCATTTACGTGTATTATCATTATTATATTATCATCATTATGCTATTATTGAAAACTGAAATGCTAATTGCATAAGGTGCACAGTATGAATGTAGGGTGAATGAGTATGTTGTATGCATATGTATGAAAAATACAAAAATAAAGAATTAAAAAAAAACAAAAAACATTAGCATCAATAATATGTATACTTTTGCAATTATATGCATTTCATTTGATGTATAAAACTTTGATTTGATGTGTATACAGTGATTTGCTTGTAATGTCTGTGTAATTGAGAAATGCTATATTTGATCTCTGCCTATAAACCACGTGGTTTTGTGCAAAATAAACTAAACTAAGCGTGTATGAAATTCAGATTTTTAAGGTCATAGCATACCCAAAATTTTAGACGCATCAAATGAAGTAGGATTTTGCTGTGTATATGTGGGATTTTGTATTATTTGATCAAACAACAATTAAAAAGAAATCGGTCATTAATACACGAAATGCACCAATATGAAGAGATTTATAAAGGACTTCAGTCAGGGGGCAATGCTTTTCCGTTGCATTTTTTAAATGCTGCATGGTAAGTAATGCAAAAATAAATGTGGTTTCATAAGAATTTTTTTTGTTGGTGAGTATGGGTTTTAGCAATATTAATACATTTACAAATAGTTTACAAAATTCTATAACAAAAGTTTTGGGGTATATCCTATGTCCATAATTAGTTTCTTGCAATCATTTTGTTTTTATGCAACTTCTTGGGGCACAGCCATTTGCAATAGATTTTATGATTTAAACATCAGACAAAAATGTTAATATTTGGTTCGCAACTTTTAATTCAAAGTATATATCGAGAATTTAGTAAACAAATAATATGTTAGTTTCAAATTATTAAATCTATGAAAATTATAAACATATCCGAATTTCATGATACAAACATAAAAATTTGGATGAAAAATGACCTTCACTGAATTTAAAAAAGAGGACCCCGAAACATCATTTGGCAAGAAATATATATGATAATAAATTTAACCGATCCCATATTTTTGTCTGTTGCTCACATTTCCCCCGAAATTCGGCCCTGAAATCAGTTAAATGTAACGATACCACTACTCCAAAACACGAACCGTTGGCGACATTATATATATATATATATATATATATTTATATATTTATATATTATGTAAGAAATAATAAGCAATGCTACCAGAAAAAATTCAGTTCTGACTGTGATAGTAGGCAAACAAAGCTTTTATCTAATGTATGAGTTTTCATATCTGTTTTAGCTGACCTTGATCTCGGCCTCGAAAAGTACATTTTTTATTTAAGATATAACATCTACACAGATATATATATACTAGTGTAGTGTAATTTTCCGAAAATCAATTTTCTCCCAGGGGTACAAAACTTACACAAGATCAAAGTCTTTTATAGAGATATATAGGCATTCTTTTAAACAATTTGCTCGATGAAGTTAACCTGCAAACATCCTTCAGTATATACTACTGAAGGTAGATCAAGATTTGTTTCGCCATAGGCTCCCGGGGCCAGGACGGAGTTACACTTAATAGGAGCGGGGTCAAAGTTGAAATATTTGTAGAAACTTTAGAAATTCTCTTCTCAAGAACAACAAGGGTGCATTTCATCAAATAAAAAAATTCTTATGCAGTGCAGTTTGTGTAGATTCAAATGTGTTCAAACTTTACCACAATAGAAATAGATAGTTTTAAGGTTTACATGATAATGAAAGATTATTTATTATCATTTTGTTTGTTTTTAGGATATCATGTAGAGTATAAGATAGTGGTTTAATAGCAAGACTTGTCTTAACATTTTTGTTCAGTCATGCTTTATTAGAAATTCAATAAGATCCCTATATATGGGGAGGGTGGCTCGGAAAAGCGTTACGGCCCATAGACCTTTTGTTCTTCATTTATGCAGACAAAAGTCGTACATTGTCCTTCATTTGAAAAAAAAACTGAACTTTCGGTAGATTTTACTTGCGCACTAATCAATGTCAATATTTACCGTGTGCTGAGACGCAGAAGAATATGGGTACATATACAAAGTTTTTGTGGTGCTATCTTTTTTTTTTTTTTTTTATTTTTAATTTTCTTTCTTTAGAAATATTCAGAATTTATATGATACAAAAAGTAGCAGTAGTTTTATCCAAATCATAATTAGAATGCTTAATATAAAAGTTATCGTCCCTTGTTTAAATCCTAAATGTGATATTTTTTCATGAAAATTGCAGGATTCCCGCCAAAATGTCAAGGCTGGTTGCGTCACAGGAAGTGTGAATGACTGTGACCTCGTTTTCAACACGGGAAGCCGCCATCTTAAAGTAGGAGAGTTGGAAAGTTTAAAGTAGAGGAAGGTGGAAACCGCTTAAACTTTCCAAAATTCCTCTTTATAGCCCAAAAATGCCGTTGGCTCACTTAGCAGATCCTTGGAGGAGGATGGAGGTGGCCCAGGACACTGAGGTTATCATTTCTTATATTTTGCAGTAAAACAAATTTGGAATTTGCGTGTTATGCCCCAGTGTTTATTTAGCAACACTTAAATGTCGAGTGGTGCCACCCGGCCTTCATGGTCTGTTGGTTCATGACACAGTTTTAAGAGTATAGAATATATACAAGATAGTTATTTCATTCAAATGAATATATCAATATACCAAAGAATTTTCTCATATGCAAGAAGAAGCGAGTCTCATGGTTTTTTTACTTGGAGAAAATGAAGCATAATTAGGGCGGTAAATTTATGTTCATAGTTAAATGTTGACTCACACATAGTGCTTATAATTACAAGGGTTTTTTTTTCATTTATATTTAGATATTTACGTCTGTTCATAAAATCTAGGGTTAGCATGTAAACTTTTGAGAATATAGACCTACATGTTGGTGTGTGTGTATATCGTGTACTTTTCTCTATTACAGGCTGCCTCCACAGAAGATATGCTTGTAGATGAGCAGGTAAGGTTTCATGTATTTAATGTATTATTACTATACACATGCATTCAATATACATAAAGAGAAACACAATATCACTTGATGTGAATCAGAAATCAATTTCATCTTTAACACTTGATGTCTGTAAATTTACCTGGTTTTAATAGAGTGAATCATTGATTTTTGTGGAGAGTTATGGTTATTCTTTGTTGTTTTCATGGTAATGATACACCTATAAATTCAAATCTAGAATATGCAAGAGAAACTCGGCTTCGTTAAAGAATAGTTTGTCAACCATAAAATCAGTCTCCATGAACTTGCTTTCATGTAGATTCTCTATCCATGAAAATTTGACCACAAAAAATAATAATAGCAGTATCATTAATAGTACTTTATCTTGCCTAAATGAACCACAAAAAGAAAAAAAAAAAGAAAGATTTTAGGGTGCTTTTAATTTTTGTGTTTTTATTAAAGAAATCATTTGATTAAAGTATGTGTGATTGATTTAATTACTACATAGTAAGTCAATTAAAAACAAATGGTTGATGAAAATAATATCTTTAACTATGTGATGTGAAATGTTGAGAGTCTCACATGCACCTTGACACATTGCCACTTGCATTGTACAATGTATTGAATCATGCCTAAAGATGATAAATGAATGCATTTTTAGCTTTCTTGAGCTGAAAACATAAGTATGCTTTAAAATCCATGTTTGTCTGTTATCAGTCTGTTTGAAAATTTCCACACAAGAATTGTTCCTTCCCCAGTACCAAAAGACCAACTTCAGCTAAACTTATCATTTAAATATAAAGTAGTATTTAGAGAAAGGTTTTTCAAATTGAAGTACATGGGAAAAAGATCTCCTCTAAAGTCACTGGGTCAGAAAGAACAATATGATAACATTCTGAAATCCTGCTCCCCATGTAGAAGGGTGGGGTGGACATAGGGGTTGCAAATCTTGTTTAGTAAATCCAATTGCTTAAAATCTGTTCTCTTTTATTAGAATGACAATGACTTAGACAGGGAAATAAATGTGGCAAATATGATGAAAGATGGAGAAAAAGTGGAACCAAGAGATTTTGAGCTTTTGAAAGTGCTAGGACAAGGCTCTTTTGGAAAGGTATGTTTTAGTACAAGGTTAAAGAAAGGAAAGGCTTGTATTTTTTTTAAAAAATACTGTATACAGAAATTTTTATCAATTTTTTTTTTTCATCCACTTCACCTTTTCTTGGAATGGAGATAGTAAAACTTGGAAAATTTAGAAGTAAAAAAAAACCAAAAATGGGTGAATTTGAAAATGGGATGATGTGGATTGGTTATAGGTGAAAATAATAAGCATGATAAATTTGGGTGACATTACTTATTATATGCATGCATATATTTTTGTATAAAGATAATTTAGATGTTATTGCGGTTATTATTATACTTGCTAAATTTTCTGATTTTGACAAAGACTTTCTTCTTAAGACAAAGGTTTCTTATGTTAAACTACAAAGCATGTTGGTGCATTGATTCTTTTTATGATTTGTATTGTGCAAAGGTGAAATTGCTTTACGTGTTGTGCTGAAAATTGGTGATGAATTGAATACCCTTTAATATGAGAATCTTGTGATCTATCAGATACATCAAATGGAGAGAAAATGAATAGCAAAATTTTCTGACAAGACAGTTTATTGAAAGTTTCTGATTACCCAATTACCATTCTATTGGCAGGTAGATGTATGTGTTTTTCAACAGTTGGTTAAAATATATAGGATAATGAAGGACTATTAGAGTGGTACCATTTCTATAGCTTAAAGTGCTGGGTATATTTTCTTAGCATATGACAAAAAGGTGCTGTCTTGGTGTATTCACTCAAGATAACTGTATCATGGACATTGGAATGGTTAGTACTACTATGGAGGTTGCAGAGAACAGACTTTTCAATAAAACTCTAATTAAAAAAAAACTGTGCCTTGGAACATTGTGTGGTTAACGTAGATATTCTCAATTTTATCAGTTTTGCAAACAACTTAAAACGCCATGGACTCTGTATTTAGAGAAATATACATCTCTGTGCTAGGACTACAAAGTAACAAAACAGTACTTGTTGTAATAGGGAAATAAGAAACTGAAGACATTTGTTTGGGAAAGGGACAAAGTATACATATTAAAAACTCGCTTATTTTCACAAGAATTTACATATTAAAAACTCGTTTATCTTTAGAGGCTAGTCATTATGTCATAACTTTTGATTTTATTTTTTTTTCATTTATATAGTTATTTTGGAGTTTAAAAAAAGAAGTTTCAATCTGTTTATGATGCTCAGGATTTTTGCTGTTCTGAAGGTTCAGTTATAAATATGAATGAACAATTCAAGAGCCAGAAAAGTGTCACTCATTATATAGGAAGTTTTCTTCACTTTTATATTTTAGATTTCTTTGTGTAATTATTCTTGTCTTGGCAAGTGAATTATTTAGTTATATGCACAGTGCAGTCTTGTTCAAAGCTATGTTATATAATTGATTTATGATGAACAAGATCCCAGTAAGTGTAAATCTGGTAGCCATTGATAGTGTCACAGGTTATACTGGTATCTAGAACAATACCAAGGAAATAAATACTTTAATTAATTACATGAATCACATTTGGAGAAAGGTAGAAGTTTGTAGCACTTACATAACACATGCTTGTGCATTTTAGATTTGAGTGTTATATAAGTGAATTGTTGGTATTGTTCTTTGAGAAAGAAAGCAAGAAAAACACTGGAAGTAATTTTTCCCCATGACGCCATTTTACATGGGTGTGATGTGACCGAACAATATTGAAACAGATTATCCTTCTTATAAAGTGGAAGTACTAAAATGAGATTGTTTGGGCAGTTTTTTGAATAGATAGCTACCCAAATAAATTCCCGTTGATTGAGAACAATGTGACACCAAAATGATCAGGATGCTATTTTATCTAGATAAACATCACTCATGTTATATAGTTATGCATCATTTGTTTTCTAGGGTATTAGATGTTGATAATTCAGTCTTCATAACTGTAAGGATTCCCCAGGATCTTAATAGAAAACCCACTGGTTTAAGTTTAAGGATCCCAGGATTTCAGTGAATTGTCTGTAATCTTTTAGAAATCACTGGAAATTGCTTCTCTTGTCAGTGAACAATCAAAAGATTATGTCCTAAGATGGACAGCATGTGCTAACTTGGTGGTAGCTTTTCATTAGTAGGCATGATTAATAGGACTTTAGATTGTAAGTCCTGATAGTGAAAGTCTCTTCTAGCTTACCTATATGAAAATCTCAAGAGAGCTTTGTTCAATAGATTGTTTGTGAGTTGTCTGTGTTTGCTTATTTGTTGACACAATCTTCACTTCATTGTCAAGTTAGCTTGGGTAAACGTCCCTGGGATGATGGGATACAAGGAATTGCAATCCCTTCCACATGGAAGATGATTTTAAAAATGATTTGTAGGATGGAATATATAATTTTCTTCTCTGAAAGCAATAATGATGCTAGCTTGATTTCATATACACATTATATAACTGAAGTTGTTAAAAACAAGGTTCTGATGGGTATAATACAGTTGCTAAGTATATATTATAGAAAAATAGACATACTTGTTACAGTAAACATAGTGATTTTTCCCTTACATAACCAGTAACTATAAAGAGTACTATTTCCAATGCTAAATACTGTTGATTTCTCAATTTTGAGGCTAAAAAATGTCCAGTAACAAACTGCTTAGTCTTAGTAATTCAGGGCTTGGAATTCAATTTGTATGAGTTAACTAATTTCTTCATGTTAAATAGAAAGTAGAGGGTCAATAAAATGGAGCTTTGTTGTAAAATTATAAATGATGAATACTTGTTTATGGTTTATTTAATGTTAATTTGTAAACAAATGTCATTTGTTGACATGGAAGAAAATCCCCAATTGGTCTATTTTGATGCTATTTTCCCAAATTCAATGGGTAGTAGTACCATTTCTTTATTGTAGAGGGGGACCCCCCCCCCCCCCCCCCCCCCCCGAGAAAAAACAAACAAAAACACTGAAACAATCCACATGGCAGATATGCCTCATGTAAAGCAAAATTTGGTGGTATACCTTAATATCACAAAATAGAATAAATGAAACCAAATATGATATATACCTAATAAAGTTTGAACATTTTATATATGCAAAAAATATTCACACCATGCAGCCTAGAAATAAGGTTTAGACCACAATAGCCATGTAGAGTTCTATAATGGAATACACCTTCGTTTGTTAATAACTTCAAACTTTGCCATTACTTTTGAGCAATAAACTGCAAATCGATTGAAGCATTCGTGTGATTCAAATTTGTTTAACAGTTGCATTTGAGTCCATCGTTTGGTTTTGCAGAAGTTGAATGTTTTCATTTACGAATTTAAAAAAAATACGGTATTCAGAAAGTGAAAGTTAAGTTAGCATGCAAGCACTTGCATGTAAATGTATTGTCTATTCAATGACATTTTGTGAAGGGTACTAGAATAAGGAGAAGTCTGAAGTATTTAATTTCTAGCAAAAATACTCAGTTGAGCATTTTGGTCTGTGGGCCTCTGGATTGTCATTAAATTTTTGAGCACTAAAGAGGAAACCATGCAAACTGTAATCAATACTGTGTCACATTAGCTGGCAGCACCACCAGGCTGATCATGGACAGTATTGTGTACTGGGCTGGGAACAGATCCCTCTTCATATGACAAGTTATCTGTTTGTATGGCTCAAGGTCTCAATTAGTATGATTAAAAAATAGAAATTTCACACTGTATTGCAATGCCAGTCTGTTTCCCAAATTGCAACAATTTATTTTTGTTTGGTGTGAGGAAATGTATATTGTTACTCTGATTGCAGTATTTGCTCAACAATAAGCATTTAATAACAGTAATTGATGATTGATCTGTAGATGATAATTATACAAATAAATTCTTTGAATTCATGGAAATACAGGACAAGACATAGGTGTGTGTGTGTGTGTGTGTGTGTGTGTTGTTAGTTTTAAGTCAAGTGATCATAAATTTGCTTGGAAACCTATTTGAAAATCCAAGTTGAATTCTGAGAATACACACATTAATATTTCATTATGAATAGCTTTCTTTGACAAAAATTGTGCCTTAATTGTTTTGAACTTTTCTGCTGTTTGAATATATTTAGCAAATATTAGAAAATGTAGATTGCATGTATCTAGAATTACAAAAAAAGGTTTGCATTTGTAAGTACTTATCTCGCATCAAGTTTATTCAACAGGAAATATACTCACAGTATGTTTAAATAATGTAGGAGACAGGAAGTTATAAATTACAAATAAAACAGTTTTCACATTTTTCCACACATCAAAATAGATCACTTTCGGAATATATGCATTTATAAGCCCTCAATGAATAGTGCTACATTTTCAGATCATGTTTGGAATATGCAGATCATTTTATAGAAAACTCACAGCAGAACAAACTACAGTAAATGGAGACGGGATTTCTCTTTTGGTCTTAAATTAGTGTATGCATAGTTTTCCATTCTGGGATTTCCCATTTTTTTTTATCTATCAAAACCCACCATTAGATAAAGGAAGCTCTTGGGAATTTCAGCACTGGTTGAACAATGTCTTAATCTGATCTGGCCCAAAAGTAATTTTCTGGAAGAAATGGTTTATGATATTCTGTGGGATTATTTAGTTTGATACTGCAGTGGTATTGATCAGCTTAATTATTTGTTGATATCGAGTGGAATGTAAAAGGATATTTAACAGTCAATGCTCACAAGAGTGAATGCTGATTGAGGCAATATCTCAAGAGAATGAGAATGATTAAATAAATTTTATAGTAGGTATATGAGTGTTATAGATGGAGATGATAGTGTGCATCTTCTAGGATTTGTTAACTTTGTACAATTATACATCAGGAGTACATAATTATTGCTGCCAATTCAGAGTGATATTTAATGGAGAACTAGGGCCTATATTTTCTATGCTACATGCTTGTTTTGACATTATATATGAACTGAAAATACAGTAGCCTAATTATATATTAATAGAGTATCTATGTTGCTGTGGTTTAAAGTATGCTAGTCAGGTGAATTGATTATGTAGGAACTATGAAGTCCTGGTAGTTGACACAATTTGTGAAACTTCTATTTGATATGTGTGGGTTGTGAAAGTTGTAAATTTCTATTCAGATATGGTAAATCTCTGTCATCAGGTGGAAAATGGGTGGTTGTATGGAATATTGCCAGGTAGAGATCAATCATTTTATTGTAACTAGATAGGTATTGCAGGTAATGACAAGAAATTTCAGATGTCTGTTCTGTTTTAGTGAATTGATAATTCCTTGATTAAAAACCCATCAGTGTGGTTTTCAGAAACCAGTGAAAAATATACAGGTGATTTTATAAATACCTAAACTGGGAATATATATATATATATATATATATATATATATATATATATATAAATATATATAAAAATAAAACTAGACATTTGATTATATCTAGATGTATTTCTACTTTTGCCAGGATATTTTCTTTAAAAATCACAGGTTCTTATCATGAGCATTCATTTTACATTTTACAGGTATTCTTAGTCAGAAAAATCACTAGCAAAGATGCAGGAACATTGTATGCAATGAAAGTTTTAAAAAAGGCTACACTGAAAGGTATTACATTGTATAAAAGCAATATCATATTGGTCTACTGTAATATTAGATATACATGATAAAATTGATACAGATATTTAAGAACTTGTAATTTTTTGCTGTTGACAAAAAATGTGGTGTTTTTTTTTCATAGTAAGAGACAGAGAACGCACAAAAATGGAGAGAGATATCCTAGCGGATGTCAATCACCCATTTATTGTAAAGCTCCATTATGGTAAGTATTTAATTACTTTGGAATAGGGTTTCTAGGGTCAGTGTTTGTATCACAGAAGTATGTAATCATTGGAAGCATATAGGTTAATTTGTTTAAGTCAATCATGGAGAAATATCTCCCATAATACAAGCAACTTAGACATTTATTCCTTACATTTTGTATTAGACTATGAATTACAGCTTATCTAGAACACTAATGTGTTAATACTCAAGAACAGCAGTGTTAGCTGTATGTACAGTATAAATGGTTTTATAAAAGCTTTTTATGTTTTAAACATAGTAATCTGGAATACTCTGGTTAACTACAAGAAATTTTAAGTTAAGCACTGTAGTGAGATGGCTTTGAAATGAAGTCGGACCACTTTGTGACTTGCCATATGGCAGGGGGATTTTCTAGCTCATGGGTATACAATTAATTTTAACGTAATATATTTTGGTTGACATGGTGTTCCCAAGTATGATAGGCAGTGTAGTTTTAATAACTTTTCAGTAAAAAGTTTTGCTGTCTGTCCTCAAAAGTAAACGACTTAAAAACCATTAATTTATTTTACCTCCAAAGATGAAGAGTGCTATATGTATCGTGGACATAAAAATAACTGCTATACAGAGTTATCTTTCTTGTAAAAATACACATTACAATTGCTGACACATATGGGTGCAATTTTAGCTTTTTGAAAAGTTGGTTGCATGATACCAAGCCAATAAAATAAGCCAATATTATCACCCCTTGCCAAAAAAAAAAAAGATAAATAAAACCCCAAAACAAAACACTGTTATTCAGTAACTCTTTGTCTGGTTGTTACCATTGACACCCAGTGATTTACACTGATTATCTCAGGGTTGATGCAAATTAACACCTCACCTTTTAAACCTACACTTTTATCTGCAAAACACTTGGAGGTGGTAGATTAATCAGAGTGACTTTTCAGTTGATCCCAAAGGGTGTACTAATCAAAGTATGTTTTATGAATTGACAGCTTTAGTAAACATAGAAATTAATGACACATGGAGGTGTGAAAAAAATGATCATGTGGTTTGGGTGTTTGATCTGACCTTTGTTTTTGAACCCAGACCCAAATTTTTAGAGCTTGGGATCAGATTCCAATTATCATAAATAAATTATCTGCCCTTGGTTTTCAGAAAAAAGTTGATGATGTTAGAATACTTAAGACGCAAGAAGTATGGACAGCATAATAATTTTGAGTGACATTTACGTGATGTCTCTGTATCATGCATTTTATTAAGTACTGCAGATACAGACCATTTTAACTCATTTGAGCTGAAAACTCAAGTGAGCTTTTCCAATCATCTGTTGTCCGGCATCTATCAATAAACTTTTAACATTTTTCACATCTTTACATCCACTGGTTTAATTTCAAACAAACTTGCCACAAAGCATGCATGGGTAAAAAGGATTCAAGTTTGTTTAAATGCCACACCCTTTTTGAAGTGCAAATAATTAAAAATTGGTGAAACTTGTGTCATCTTTTAAAAATCCTGTCAAATATATATCAATGTGATATACCTATTAATGGCATGCATACCTAGTAGTATGTGCAATAGATGTTGAAACTACATTGAAAGTAGTATTGGAGCTTAACTATAAGGTCATCAGAGAGAGAGAGAGTACTGTATAAAAAGAACAATTTGTTGATTTGAAACAATTGGTACAATTATATTTAAATGAATAAAGATGACTATGAGTAATTTCTCTCCATGATTTAGCATTTCAGACTGAAGGAAAATTGTACCTCATCTTGGGATTCCTGAGGGGTGGGGATTTATTTACCAGATTATCTAAAGAGGTATGAAACCTTTACAAACCTGTTTGTATCTTACATGATATTTGTTTGCAGTTTTCTAAAAGGGAAGTGGTGTGTTTTTCCCCCCTCTGATAGCATTGTCATTTTCTACTTTTTTTGTGGTTTTTTGGTATTGTTTCCATCTACTCATATGTAAGTATGTTCAAGCTAGGAGTGGAAGTTATCTCATATTGGGCATTGTTTTATTTAGTTTATTCTTTTGAAGAAGAAACAACCCCATTAGTGTTATTCTTATGGACTATGAAAAAATTGCTATTCCAACAGTTAATACATTGTGAGATACAACAATGTGTCTATGCCATTGGCCTGGACCAAAAGTCCCTGTGAACTGTTGTCATAACGTGGTGTCATTTATTGACATAAACATTTTCAAAGTCTTAGTTGATAAAACCGTATGACTATTTGAAGCCAAAATTGACCAGAATGACCCTGAAGATGTTTTTAATTTATATTTGGGATTGGCCTACATGACTATGTATTAATTCCACAAAAAATGTGGGGATGTCAGAGAGAATCATTTCACAATGTCATATGATACAGTCTCCATGAAACAAGGCTGTTACTGTTAAAAATTTTATTCCCAAAATAAAATTTTGTTCTTTGAAACACAGGCAATGTGAACCAAAGGCAGGTGCAAGAAAAGTGCAATATCCTCCTCTTTGTACCGTAGTAGCTCACGGGGATCTAGGTTACAGTGGATCCTCAGTAACCCTTGCTTGTTGTAAGAGGTGACTAAATGGGGCAGTCATTCTGATGAGACTGCAAAATCTGAGGTCCCTCATCACAGCATGTGTGGCACGATAAAGGTCTCTCCCTGCTCAAAGGCTGTAAGCACCAAAAATGGGCCTAAAGTTTGCATCCCTTCACTGGCAATGGTGACATCTCCATATGAGTGAAAGATTCTCAAGAGGGACGTTAAACAATATACAACCAAACAACCAACCTTAGTAGCCATTGAATAAGTGGAGAACTAGTTTGCATGTCTGAAATTCACAGGTGATGTTTACAGAAGAAGATGTCAAGTTTTACCTGGCTGAACTGGCTCTTGCATTAGATCATCTACACTCTGTTGGTATAGTTTACAGAGACCTTAAACCTGAAAAGTAAGACATAGCGCTGGTTATTATCTGTCCAAGGCTTACTTAAAATCTATTCTAATGTATGATGAGAGAGTCATGCTGAATTATACTTAAATAGTTGTATAAATTACAGGTAGTACACAGATCTTAAATTTTGTACCAGAATTGATAAAGTGGAAGTGATTTGTGGGGGAACTTCCACATAGGATTAATATTTAACAAAACTGGTATTATGTCTACAATGCACTTTTGTGTGTTGCCAGTTTTGTTTCACAAAACATGATGTCCACTGATGTTGTTCTTTTCAGCATTCTGTTGGATCATGAAGGACACATTAAACTGACAGATTTTGGTCTGAGCAAGGAATCAATTTTTGAGGAGAAGAAAACATACTCATTCTGTGGGACTGTAGAATACATGGCTCCAGAGGTGGTCAACAGAAAGGGACACAGTACGGCAGCTGACTGGTGGTCATTTGGGGTCCTCATGGTAGGTAGTACCTGGAACAGAGTTTTGACATAAAATAGTTATGTTCTGTAAGCTTTGAAAATTTCCTCTCAAGAGCCAGGTTTCATAAAATCAAATTTTATTGATATTTAAGTCAAATATCTGTACTATTACCAGTAGGGGCATCATGCAAACATACTATTAGAAAAATAGTGTACTTTTCTTTTTTTTTGTCAAAAAGAATTATGTCACTTTGCTCCTTCTTTCATTAATTAAGTGGTACTCTTTCTCACTAACTCGGAGGTTATTTTTGGTGAGCTTGTAAACACTTTTGTGGCCAACCCCCCCCCCCCCCCCTCCCTCTCTCTCTCTCTCTCTCTCTCTTGATCTTGACAACACATGAACAACAGATTTTCCATTATGCACCAAGAGGAAAACAAAGGTTTGTTTTATTTGAAAGCTTGCTTAATGCAGAAAATGTATTCAAAGTCTTCAGAAAAGTGTGGAAGTTTGTTCATTCGTTGAGGAAAATTTCACCCATTGCCCAAAATTTTAAAAAACATCTCATAGTAATGAGTCTACACCTGCTGCAAGTTTTCTAGTGCAACTGTTTATTAATCTGTGCCTTGCATCTTCTTTGATGTCATGGACTCCTAGAATACAGTATATATTGTCAAGAAATACAAAAAAGAAATGCCTGAAGATTTCAGATGAAATCAAGGATGACATTAGATTGAAAAAGATAGCGAAAATTCATTATTTTGTAAAACAAATATGTGTGTATGTAAAATAACTTATGTACATTATTTTTCAAATAGTATGTTTGTATTATGCCCCTGGCTGATTACAAACAAAATACATGTACATGTATGTAGAAAAGAGGGCACATGAGCTTTTTAACATGAAAATTTCCTAATTTTGTTTGAAAGTAGCATAATTTACATATCCTTCAAATTGTTGTATCCAGTCAAAAATTAAAGGCATTAATCACTTTAACTTGAAAATATATATGTAAAATGAATATGATTGAGAACATTTTGTACATCTCCATTTCTATTACTGTAGTTAACACATACATGTAGATGTAAGTATCAGGCCAGAGTCTGGTTAGGTATATTATCTCTACAATACAGTGGGGCTATCTTGATAATTCTTTTCACTTTCTTTCAGTTTGAGATGTTGACAGGTGCTCTTCCATTCCAAGGATCAAACAGAAAAGATACCATGACACAGATCTTGAAGTAAACCAATTTTAGTTAAAATTTACTAATTAAATGCTACATACAGTTGATTTTTCTACCAGAAGTGCAGGTACTATCTAAAAATTGCTTCATTCTTTTTTTCAGAGCAAAATTAGGAATGCCTCAATTTTTGTCCCCAGAAGCTCAGCAGTTGTTACGTGCTTTGTTTAAAAGAAATCCGTTGAATAGATTAGGTATGTAACACAAGCTAGGACTGAAAATATAGCCAGGTCATCTACTAAGGTCACAAGTGCTTTATGTAAAGAGTTGTTTAACTTTTCTTTGTACACTGTACATTGACTGTCCAGAAGTTGTCAAAAAGAAAAAATAATAATAAAGATAAAACAAATTTGGTACAAATAGTATACATCAACCTGAACACAAAGTCTGTGTAATATTTCCTCCATCAGATACCTATGTTACACCTCGTTAATTTGCATATAAAGACCTTCAGTGAAAGTTATTTATATTACAGGTTCAGGACCAAATGGCATAGAAGATATTAAAAAGCAAGCGTTTTTCAGCACAATAGACTTTGATAGACTTTATAAACGCACAATAAATCCACCATTTAAGCCAGCTGTGGTACAGACAGATGATGCATTTTATTTTGATCCAGAATTTACTTCAAGAACACCCAAAGGTATATGTAATTTATTGTAATGTTGCAGATGAGATACATGTAGGAATCCCATTGTTTAGTGACTGTCCATTCCTTTGATGCTCTCAAGATTGAGGAGTATATTGTGTGTGTGTGTGTGTGTGTGGCATTAATTTTGATTGTAAATTTATATAGGACAGAGATTCTGTGAACTGAAAGATCAAGGTCATTGAAATGTGATTGCTGAAGGTCAATCGTGTGAGGTAATGTCAAATTTGCCATGAGTGAATGTTGCCATGCTCGGGGGCATGGTGTTCCTCTAACACATGTACCTGGGAGGAGTTGAATTTTCAGCCAAATTTATGTTAGAACAATCTAGCATGATAATATAGGGAAATGTTTAATTTACAGTGTACATGTTCAGCAAAACATGCTTCCAGAAGAACATACAGACATATGATAGAATTTTATTTATGGAATGATTTTGAGATAGAGCCAATTTTTGCGTAATGTTTGGCTGCAATGTACTTAAAAAATTTAAGTTGAAATAAAAAGGTTATATTTATTGTCGTTTTCTGTTTTACAGATTCCCCAGGGATTCCACCTAGTGCTACTGCACATGAGTTATTTCGAGGATTTAGCTTTGTGGCACCAGCTTTACTAGGAGAAGATAATCATGTCTTAAACCCCATACTAGATAATCAAATTGCCTTAACATCAGTGAGTTTTTTGAAGGCTTTTTTGTTTAGTTTAAAGGAAAAATGTTTTAAAAGACAGTTCAGATAATTCTGTATTTATAATTAAGACACAATATTAATTAATAATAATTAACTGCAGTAGATAACTTGAAAAAACCTCTTGAATTTTTAGTTACCCGGTGTAAAATGTACGTCCTTCTCAGATGAATATGAAAATAAAGAGGTGAGTATTAAATCTCAAGATACTTATTTAAAGTAGGAATATATCTTGATTTAGTCATAATTTCATCCATGTAGATAATAATATTGAAATTGTTTGTCATATGTTTGTGAAATTTCTCTTGGATCAGATATTAATGGACAGACTAGACAAACATTTTTCTTCCATTATACATGTACATGTAATACCAATAGAAATTCTTGTACATAGGCATCAAATAGAATAACTGTACAGTAAAAAGGGATTGAAGATTTTGAGAGAGAGAAAAAACTGTTGTGGTAACAAATGCAATACATGATAAGAGTATATAGCAACATCAGAACAACTTCTGATGGAAATAACATAAAGAGACTTGAAATATTTTTTGGTTGTTTTGTTTTTGTGTGTTTTTTTTTTTGTTTTTTGTGTTGGTTTTTGCAAGCAGAGAGAGAGAGGGGGGGGGGGAGAGAGAGAGAAGCTCTTCAATTGAGTGACCTTAAGTGTGAAGTAATGTTTCTTGTATTCATATGGATTCTAGTAAGGCTAATATCAAGTACATCACTTTTTCACCCGATCTATTGTGAGAGGGGATATTTTATAGTGACAGGACCATTCATTAGTGGGTGAGTGTGTGTGTAACACTGACCTTGTAGATGCTCTATAGGCCACAATTTTTGTTCAATTGATTTGATACTTCATAGGTAGTTTTTTTATCAAAAGAGGAAGAAGGAAGACACCTATTGATTTTCATTGAAATCAGGGGTCAAAGTTACTATAGGACCTTGAAGACACTGCACAGACCACATTTATTTCCTGGATTGATTTGGTACCTCGCATGTAGCTTTGTTATTAAGAGAGAAAGAACCCTATTGATTTTGGAGTCAAAAGGTCAAAGTTCATGATCACTATGAGACTTCCTAGAAAAAATTTGTTGGCGCTTATTGTGAGGGAATGTGCTACAACTTCCAGAACTCTTCTAGTTAATGTATTTCTCTTTAATCAATGAAAGTGATGCATATTAATTATATCTGTTAATTTCAGGATATTGGCATAGGATCCTATTCTGTGTGTAAGCGCTGTATTCACAAAGGCTCTGGACAGAATTTTGCTGTTAAGGTAAGAACAGGACCTCAGATGAGCATTTGATAATTGATGTCAAACATCTGTACATGTATTACATGATAGTGTCAAATTTATGTTAAAGGACTGTACAATGTAAGGCAACCTTATCTTGAATTTAAGTACAATTGTAACCTTTTTCAAGAGCTGATCTTTCATTTGAGGAAGCTGTTTTCACTGTAAAAATAAGTGCATTTTTAGAAAAAATTGAAATTTAGTGAATACAAGAAGCTTTACAAATATGTTTTGTAGGTGTTTGACTTTTTACATTTTGAAAATCAAAGTAACACTGTATACTGTAAGTTTGAGTGATTGCATTGATTAATAATTTTAGATAATGGACAAAGAAAAGAGGGATCCCTCAGAAGAGGTTGAAATTTTGTTGAGGTTTGGTCACCACCCAAACATTATCACACTTAGAGATGTAAGTATAATGTCACTTTGTAATGTTCAGGCACTCCTTCAACTTTCAAAGTTTTTTTATGCTAATGTTGTAAGTGCTAGATATGATTCATACATCTTAATAATGTAAGTAGGTATTTACATTTTCATTTGGAATTGGAATGAGTACATTTAAATTTTTTATCAAAAGTATCTTTGGGATTATTCATGAATAAAAATCTTTGAAGTTGTAAGAACTTGTAACCCACAAACGTATGTCATGCTTTGAAACAATTGTTAGCATATTTTTAAAAATGAAAACTTGTTAATAGCTTTTAGTATTCTATGGTTCTGCACACAGTGAGATGTACTTTCTTGTTTCAGGTGTTTGATAATGGCAATAAAGTATACATGGTAACAGAACTCATGCAGGGAGGTGAATTATTGGACAAAATCTTAAGGCAGCGATTCTTCTCGGAAAGGGAAGCCAGTGCTGTGCTACAAATTGTAGCCAAGACTGTCGAATATCTTCATGCAAATGGAGTAAGTCTGCAGCTGTACAAAGATTTCCATAATTTTAGTTTTTGGAATGCTAGATAACGTGTAAAAATGAACGTGTTTTATTTTGTGTTGCTTGCAAAACAGAGATGCATTTTTGGACTACTTGGTCCGTCATGTATGTATAAGAGACAAAACTTTGTGTGAGAGTCATTTGAAGATGGATTCTTCTCGTATTCATTGGGCGCATGGAGATGTGATGTCTTGTATACAACTATTGTGGAATGTATACATTTTATTGACACGCAGAAAAGTGAATGTTGTAATTCTTCCTTTTATGTCAAGGTTAGATCAAGGTCACAATGTTTTCATACCAGAGGACATAGAAATTCCATTAGAGGAGACAAATTCTAAATGCTATATACTTGTGATTCATGACAAATGACCAAGTAGGATAAGCAACCCCATATAGCCCAGAATTTGTATGGCTATACCATCACATGAGAAAAATGTGAAATAAAGAACCTTCTTTGTGCTAATGGTTCTTTTGTCAACTAAAGGCCTTTAGCCATATTTTGTTTCCAATTTTTCTTACTGGTTCGAAATAGTGAACCCATGTTTCGTCATCAGTAACAATGTTTGATTAGGTTTGGGAAACATTTTGAGCAATTTCTTATCGGTTTGTACTCGTACCTGTTTTTGGTCATCTGTCAATATATGCGATATCATCTTTCATACTTTCAAAATATGCTTCAAAATGAAATGCATTTGCCTTAGTGATATCCCAACAGCTTTGGCAATATCATGTATTATGTACCTGCCATCACTTTCAATTATTTCTCTGACTTTTGAGACATTTGTCTTGCCACTTACAGTCACAGGTCGATCATATTTTGCTGCATCTTTGATGGACTCTGTGCCAGTCCGAAATTTCTTTCTCCTCCTACAAACTGTCTCATAAGATACCGTATCAAACCCATATTCAGTGAAAATCTGCATTACCGAATGACTGAGTTTTGTGCGAACTTTTATATACGTTCTAATTCCTTCAACACTCTCAATCTGTTAAGCTAGTTCATCATTAATAATACTTTCACTGGTGACACATATTCCTTGGATTCTTCTAGTTTTTAGTGTAGCAAAGCCAAAGGTACTTCTGATCAAGTTTTATCTGGTGTCCGTTTGTCGGTCGTAAACTTTCACATTTCCATCTTTTTAAGAACTTGAGGGCCGATTCCAACTTAACTTTCCACATAGCACCCTTAGGTAAAGACAAGTTTCCGCAATGTCCACTTCTGAGGGGAGATAATTGAGACAAAGGGTAAAGTGATTAAAAATATTTCTGTGTAGGTCCACTGTACCATATATGTTAAATGTTACATAATTGCTTCTAAGCGTGTTAAAGATGTACTTAAGTGTGTTGAAACTTGAAACCAGAGAAGGGAGAGGGGGCTTGATAGGTTTATGTGGAAAATGCCACTGGGTGTGTGAGCAATGTGGGCCATAAGTCTTGGTTTGAATATACATACATGAATCTGTAGATGCAAACATAAGGCCTAACAAATGCTAGTTTTTATTTTGGTTTTTTGGGGGTTTTATATTGATTTTTGGTGTATTCAAGTTTTAGGGAAAACATTACGAGAATGTTAAAAGAGATGAAAAGTGTTATTATTTTTGTCATTTAGGTTGTACATAGAGATCTGAAGCCTTCCAACATTCTCTACGCAGACCACTCAGGTTCGCCAGATAGCCTCCGAATCTGTGATTTTGGATTTGCTAAACAGCTGAGGGCAGACAATGGCCTACTCATGACACCTTGCTACACTGCTAACTTTGTTGCACCTGAGGTGAGCTGGATTTGTTAGGTGGTGGCCTGTATTGTGTTAAAAGTGATGTGAATTTGAAATTATATATCATATGGCAATAGAATCCTCATTGAAATCGGAGACTGGCAGCAAGTTAAGTCATGTGATTTGGTACATCTGGAAGTATGTGGAAGAAGCCAGGAAGGTTGAATGTCAAACCTGTAGGGAGAAGTTAATTTCATTTGAAGCAAGTTTGTAATTTATGAATTACTGTCACATACAGTATGTTCATAGCAAGATAATGTTATTTTAGAGCACACCAAATTCTGTCGCCAATTTGTCATTTAAGGTAAGAAGCGTGGGTGGCAGGATAGTGTGTACTATTTTCTCCTTTCAGTACTTTTGAGAATACACTGAACTTGCCAAATCAAGATGAGTAAATTCAGTAGAAAGGGAAACATGCTGTAGTGAGTTTAATAGTTTCAATATTCATTTAGTAATCATGTGAAAAAATATTTCCTGTATTTCTGAATAATGGAAATCCTGATGTGTATAGTGTATATATTAGACCAGGTTTAAATTATTTTGTCACCCATTAGATAAAGTGAGGATAGGTTACATACTAACATGATGATCTGTATAACATCTTGAGGGTCTCTTTATCTCCCTGCAGTGTGATATTTATTTGGAGTTCTGGTAAACTGATAGTTGAATTCTTGAATGCATGCTGCACATGACTCATGATGGCTCAAACTTTGATCTTGGTTTAGTAAATTGACCCTCTATTTCTTTGAAGTCTCACTCAGAAAATTTACCCTCTATTTCTTTAAAGCCTCAATCTTGAGAAGTAAAGATTTAGGTTTCATTATGCAAAGTCCGTATGACATAAGTAAAATGTTTTGAGATTGAGTTTTGAGATTCCAATGATAAATAATCAAACTTGTAAATGAAATTTCATTGGTCCATTTGATTTTTCATCATCCTATCTATCATAAAAACGAAGTTACAGTGAAGTCCCAATATGTGTAGCTTCTCTGTTTACATTTTGTTGCTATAACAAAATTGCTTGGTGTCATATAAAACTCAATTTTCGTGGAATTACATTGAATATGTCTAAAATTCAGTTTGAAGGAGTAAAAGTAATTTCTACTAATTTTATATGATGTGAAGGAAGTTGGGACATTACACACTTCTGAGGTTATAAAGCATAACCTGCACTCATTTAAAATGAGTAGAAATTAAATTTATTCATTAATGATTTTTCTCAAGGCACCTGTATATGTAATTGAGATTGATTTTCTTGTAGAGTGTAGGATATGTGGTGATGAGGTAGTGTAAGTGGTGGATATTAATGGGTGCTATTTAGGGAGCAAGAAAATGGGATGTGTGTTGCAGTGTTCCCATCTTGAATAAAATGACCACTGTCTAGAATTATCAGTTATCAAGAGTGATCTTGTGTAAGTGTGTGAAGCACTTAATTTCATTATACCAAAATCATAAAGGTGATTATTTGGTTTCAGGTCCTGAAAAGGCAAGGATATGACGCAGCGTGTGATATTTGGAGTCTCGGAGTTCTTCTCTACACAATGCTAGCAGGGTAGGGATTACAACTTTATTTAAAAAAAAAAAAAATTAACATTGACATGTATACAGCATCACTATGGTGATACACTGACACTTTGTACATTTAATGGCGGAGCACAGTAACTCTTAATCATTTCGAGACCATGTTAATGAAAATTCCAGACGATCTTGCAAAGAAAGTGTAATAAATATTTGATGAAGGAGCAACTAAAACTGAGAACCTTGAACCCTTATGTTTAGGGGGTCATTATCAATTGCTCTGCCCATTGGTGGCCATATGATTGCTATCTGTGACTGTTATATTTGAAAAAGGAAGTACATAACTTGACATTTTTGTAGGCACACACCATTTGCAAATGGACCAAATGATACACCCAATGATATCCTGTCTCGAATAGGAGAGGGCAAATTTACCTTAGCTGGAGGAAACTGGGACTCTGTCTCAGCAGCTGCAAAGGTTAGTCACTTTCTGAAAGAAATTGAAAAGTTCAACTTTGAAGTTCTCTTTGTATCAAACAACACACATAGTCTTGTGTGTTGATTTTGTCTTTTATGAAAATATGGCAAATTGTATAGTTACTCCCTTCTTTTTTAGGATCTGGTACAGAAAATGTTGCATGTGGACCCAGGAAGTCGGTTATCAGCTACACAGGTCCTGAATCACCCATGGGTCGCTCAGAGAGAAGCTCTACCACAATTCAGACTCACTCTTCAAGATGCACAACTTGTAAAGGTAATAGTATGAGAAGTATTTGCAATGAAGTCTTTGTGTCAGAGTGAATGAAGGTGAATATACAGTCTGCTGGAATAAGATTCTTGTGGTTTGAGAAAAATCTGTTTATGGGGACTTGGGGTTTGTGGTGGCGGGGGATGGGTAAGAGTTGGATTTTTAGGTATAAAACAAAACCCCTAATGAATTTAATGAGTTCTGAGCACACACTGTCATGTTTTCTGCAGTTGATAAGTTTTGAATTCCATGATTACTCATTATATCTTTTTTCTACCTAGGGAGCAATGACAGCTACCTTTAAGGCATTGAACAATTCTCCAAAGACAACCCTAGAACCTGTCGGAGCATCAGGGCTTGCACAACGCAGAGGGAAAAACAGACCAAAGAGTTCTACAGCTGTTTGATCTTAGTAATAATCATCTTACTGTATTGTTCATGTGTGACTGGTTCAGTCATGTGTGACATATCCGAGAGCACTATTTGTTTATGATCGGTGAACGAGAGACGAAGGTTGTAGTTCTCCATCTCCCAGAGAGCCTATTCCAAGAGCAGACAACTCCAGTAGTTTTTTTACAATGTATCATTTTTACATGTTTTTGTTCTTTGTCATATTTTGGAGTACTCTTTGTTGTTGTTGTATAATCATTTGATATCTAACTTGTGATTGCTAACTTTAACAAAGTGCTACATATATACATGTAGTTTAAATCTGTTTTTGTTTTACATTTTGTTGCAAGGAAAAAAGATCTAAAAATCTGTTTAATATGAAACATCGTAATGAATTTAGTGTACACTATTCCTTCATGTAGATCAACATGTGTACAAATAACTAAATGAATCACCAAAAGCTCTTTCAAAGTAGATCAATACTGGTAGCTGTGTTTAACTATCGAGAGAGTTTATCTACCTCCTATTTAATGTCTTTGTTTATTTCTGGAATTTCACAGAAATATTGCAGGATTGGTGTATTGAAGTAGTAGAGCTTAATATTAGTGCATATATTTTCAGTCAGATGTATAAATTATGGCAAATAACACATGAACTGCCTGACAGAAGGTAAACCATTGAAAAGAGATGTAAAATGATGCTGCATCAAGCACTTCTTAACAGTTTTTCTTCTCCAAAGTGGCATAACCTATAGATAGCCTAATGTTTTTCTTTATTCTTTCAAGTTGGAGTTGTATAGTGTTGTAAATATGATGAATTCATTGGACTGTCAGAATTCAGTAAGAAAATTCAGAAACTGTGTGCATTTGTGATGTGTGAGAGGTTTTGTTGTTGCAATAAGCAATAACATTTCATTTGTCAACAATTTTCATGTCATGTTAAGATGTCTAATACACAGATACTACTATATAAGTATGTACAACCATTCAGGACAACAGCAAATCTGGCTAATGTAAAGTATTCCTTTGCATCTCTTTTTGGAAGGTATATTGAGTACAAGTAGTATGAATTTTAATGCTGAGTGTTGCACTAATTTGTGTGTGTAGTGCTGTCAATAGATACTGGAATTCCTTAGATAACAATGGTTCATGTGTGTTGAAGTCTTACTATTTCATCAATGCAAAACCCACCAAATGTGAAATTACAACGTTTGAGGTATACAGTGCACAGTATTTTTTCCATTATCGGTTAGCATAAATATTTGACGAGTGCTAATTTCATTCCTTTGTATATTTTGCATTTTTATGTGCTTTCAACAGTATATAGCTTGTTACTGTATTTGTAATGGATCCATTATTTTGAAATATATTTTATTTTTCCAGCAATATTCATATACATGTAAAGTGTCACAGAACGATGTTGATGATGCATCAGTACACTTTTTTTTTTTTTCACAAAAGTTACCTCAATTTAAACAGACTTTCGTATTTTGACGCTCCTTTATGAAAGTACAACTATACAGTTGGATTTTCAGTCAGTCTGGGTTTCTTGATGCAGGGCATTAGGAAATAAGACAGAAGAATTCACATGAAATTATGGATATGAATCATCCTAGATACATATAATGTAAATACTAAATAAACATTTAAACTAATGCAAAACATAATATTGTAAACAAATAGAGACACTGACATCAAATAATGTATGTATAAGACTATTGGGTCAAGTAATGTTTCATGACAGTGTAAAAAGTATTGTAAATTAAAGTGACTCATTTTGACTCATTACTTGATTTTCTCCAGTACTATTTTTGAATAATTTTGAGGCTATTGACATATATTATTGTTTGGGATCAAATTTAAATTCAGGGTATTCATCTAACATGTAAATTCAACCTTGAATTGATTTAAGGTGCTGTTCATCTTAATCTTTATTTTCAAAAGAGAAGTGATTACATGATATTTTTTTTTAATACGTATATAAAAACAGTGAGTTACTGATCAGTTTGTGTGCAAACCATGCTCAGATGTAAATGAAGTTGTGTTCTTTTGTTTGATATAGAAATGCAGATTTTTAGTGGTCATTTTTACAAGATTTACACGTCTCTTGATTACTCTAAAATATGTTATGCAGTGCTATGATGTGAAATTTCAGTTGATGTAATGAACAAATATATGTCTTCTTTTTTTTTTTTTTTTTTTTGTTACTAAGAATGTATGAATGAAATGATGGCTTTCAAGAGAAAAAGAAATTGAACTGGATGAGGTTATTTAGTAATTGTAATCTACACAATGATAATGTTATTGTCTCGTATGTTAAGTTATTGAAAAAGAATAATATTATATAAGAAATTTTATATTCGGTTTGCAGTATAGCATCATCTTTGAAAGTTTTTCTTTAGTGTAGGAATTGTCTTGTGAAGTGATGACCGAAGCTTTAAATGTGAACAACTCACAGTTGTCAAAAAGCATGTACATAGCCCTTTGTTAAAAATAGTTTTGGCTTCTGCAAGTCAAGACATTTTGAGTTTTCCAAAGATGTTAATATAAAATTTCAGCATTTTAAAATGCATATTTATGTGCTTCATTTACTTTATGCTTTGAAATTTATCTGAGTTATAAAACATTGGGATGATGTGAAGTTATAAAACTTGGAGAGTGAATTGACTTCCAAATTATGAAAATGTTTTGCTAAATACATGTAATGTTTTTACAGTTTTGTTGCAAACTATATTAAAAATTGTCAGTAATCAATACAGTACAATTGAATCCCACGTATCACGGTCGTCACATAAATTTACTTGAAATCAATTTTATTGTGAACTGTGGTCTACATTTTTCTGGTAATTACTAGGGTCATTGTCACACCCCCCTCCCCATCATGAGGATGCCAGGTGTGACGTAACAGAAAACACTATTTGATATATACGTCACATTGCTCAATATATTCAGAAGCATTGTATCATCATATTGAATGCTGTACAGTAATTTGCCATTGTTCTTTTTACGAACTTGTTGTCAGAATATCTTCAAATATTATCATTATTTTTAGTAATCTGGTGTTTGTGTTTTGTGCTATGAAGGCTTTTCGTGGTTTTGTTGCATGTTCAGAGGTGGATGGTGCGCAGCCGAGTTGCTGTAGACAAAATAATGAACGTGCATGTTCATTCACTGTTTCTATTTAAAAAAAAAAAAAAGGTGCACGCATTGGAAAATGTATCTTCCGTCTTGATAGGTGCCTTTAACAAGTTGAGAAAAGACAGAAAAAGCGCCTTTCTTCAGTTGTAGGTTATCGGCCATTTCTGCGAACAATCCATTCATAGCTCGTGGAAACTGTCAAATAAATTGCAATTGGATCATAATCGTTTTCGCTAAATTGAGATTCTCTAGTGACTATCTGTTGTTGGTTTTGACTCCCGTCCCAATACCAATAAGCCATGAATTTCACAATTGTGGTTTTCAATAACATATTTTTACTAAATACGCAAAAGGATATGACGTTTCCTAGCTGAACAAACGATTGTTATAAACATGATTCACTA
Source organism: Ostrea denselamellosa (assembly GCA_024699665.1). Classification (NCBI taxonomy): domain Eukaryota; kingdom Metazoa; phylum Mollusca; class Bivalvia; order Ostreida; family Ostreidae; genus Ostrea; species Ostrea denselamellosa. The sequence goes on from JAMZEH010000018.1 coordinate 7,697,450, forward strand.
TACAGAGGTTAGGTATTAAAGCTGTATAGTTCGATGTTTACATGTTACTTTATTTTGGTTTACTTTAATGCAGTTGAATTAATTTTAAAAGTTGTTAACTTTCCCCATAATTATAGATACTAGAAAATACTTGCATGTGAAATAAAACGGTGAGGAGATTGTATAGTGGGAACCCGTAAATACATTTGCCTCTCGTGGTGGGAACTCCGCTGCATACTTGTATTTTATTCAAATCGTGAGGCATGGTTAGTTGGTTGTATATTGTTTAACGCCCCGATTGAGAGTTTTTCACTCGTGGAGATGTCACCATTGCCGGTGAAGGGCTGCAAAATTTAGGCCTCTGATTGGCACTTAACGGCCTTTCAGCAGGGAGGGATTTTTATCGTGCCACACCTACTGTGTGAATGGGGAGAAATTCAAATCGTCCCGTTTGTCATAAAATTGAGTTGTAGGTGTGCGCATCTCTCGGATTTGTACTTGCTGTAATAATTACAACATTGAGCACTGTTCTTTGTAAGTTTTTTCATTACAGTAGTACATGTACGAAATTGGCCACTATTTAGTTCCTTTTATTCCAAATGTGATGAATTTTATGAAGGATATACGCGACGTTTTTGGTTTTTTCTCTAAAAAAATTTCATGTCCTCAGTATGAAAAGTTCTCGTATTTTTTCTGAAATCGGTTGAAATTGTAGTAATATTTATCGAACTTGGTATTTCAGTGGTTAGATCACCTGACTAGAAACGCACGGGTCCCTGGTTTGATACTCGTTTGCTCCATTGATTGTTTGCCTTCTTTGGTACAATAATGTCTATTTATACAATATGCTGTATTGCATAAGAGCTAACTTTACTAATTACAGTTTTACATGCAACAACCAGGAACTATCAACATACGCTAACTCTAAAACAGACGTGGTAATACACGAAGACGAGTCAATAAGTAACCAGCCTAACTTATTTGATATTAATAATAATATGCCCCAAGATCTTTTCTGGAAACGAGATCGAATGCAAGTGAATTATATGTGAAATGTCTGGGAAAAAAAATGATATATCATTAAGAAACGTCCATGATGTCGTAAAACCTCCAGTATGAACGAATTTCTGAAAATATGAAACTTGCATGTAGGAGTAATGTAGATTTCCCTACATAGCTGGTGTTGTGTTTTAAAATTTTCTCCGCATTTTTGAGAATACTGTCTCTCAAACAGACAGGAACCACATTAATATGAATTTGAGCGTAGTAGTTCGCTGTGTGGCACGATTGTTGTTAAATTGCTCGACAGGACATTTTACTGTACTAATAAAGCCATTTAAAGTATGATTTCTACCTTTATGAGGCATAAAACTACAATAGACTTGTCATTGTTCCTTACCTAAGAAACATTCAGCTGGTCGTAATCTTCTGTGAAGAAGTCATAAGAAAGCTGGAATCAATTATCGATAAACACGGACAGAAACTCGGGGCTAAAGAGACCGAATACCTAAGTACTCTTGTTTAATTAAATTAATTAATGTCAAAACAAATAACTTTTATGATTTGCATAAAATACATGAAAACCAGGTCGTTAACGATAAAAGCAAAAATTCCGAATCATCATATATTAGTGTTGAAAGCTCATCAGACCTCAAATCTGACTCATGGTTGCGGAACCAACATGCGAAACATGCGAAACTCACAGAATTTATTAGATGCAATATTACAACATTATGTTAATAAGGTTCAAGTTAAATAGAGACACATTAATTTAGATTTTCTGATCACGTAAACACAGAATCAATTTCAGTTTCATTGGATGTCACCAACCGCTACTATATCGCCCCACAGGATTTAATCCCGTTTGGATCCGGGTTGTTAGAATAGATCCTCAGTACCCCTTGCTTGTCGTAAGAGGCGACTAAATGGAGAGGTCCTTCGGATGAGACCGCAAAAACCAAGTCCCCGTGTCACAGCAGATGTGGAACGATAAAGTTCCCTCCCTATTCAAAGGCCATAGGCGCCTAGCATAGGCCTAAATTTGGCTGCCCTTCACCGGCAGTGGTTCTAAGATTTTTTTTTTTTTTGATTTTTTTTTTTTTTTGATTTTCGTGGATGTGTCAGGATAACATCCGAGGTCAAGAAGATAAAAGCTGAGTCATTACCAACAATGAGACCCAGAAAGATTTGTCTCCAAAACTACCACCAGAATGCGGAGGATGGTACATATATATATATATATATATATATATATATATATATATATATATATATCTTTACAACACTGAAAATACTGCACTCAAGGGTCAAAAGTTTTCCCGCAAAATGGAGACATTATTATGTTTCCGGAAGTTATACTGAAGTTAGAGTTATCGCTCTTTTATTTACTCGTCATCTGCTGCTTTCAAAATGTATCGAAGAATGCATGGATGCCATGAGCGCTGTCTGGTGACAAAAATGTTATCGGTAAGTTAGACTGTCTACATTGTTTAATCCTGCAACAAGTCGGCTTCGGACGATTGATGCGAATTGTGAAAACAATTTGAAAGAAAACAAACTTTTTAAATTAGAAAAAGATTATGAAAATTGATGAATCAACTCTGAAACGAAGACTGAAATTCTGCGGGTTTGAAAGAAGGGTTGCAAAGATAAATAAAAATTGTATACGTGATGTTAATAGCTTTAAAATGAGGGAGCAGTGCATTACAATACATATTATACTGTTAACGTTACTGGAGCAAAATGATATCGAGGTTTGTACGCTAAACACAGTAAAGGGCATTTCTTGAGGAGAGATGATGAAAAATGGCTTGAATCGAATCGGAGAAAAATCTGGCAAAAATTTCCGGTCCTGTTGCTAGTATCGTGTTTTGGGGATAGTGTCGGTACGTTTGTGACCATGGGTGGGAGCTTAAATCCTCCAAAGTATTTTAGATAGAAATCTTTGTTCATTTTTCCCAAATAAATCTCGGATGACAGTGCTCGCCCTACTTTTCTAGTTATACAGATATAATAATCCTGGAATGGTATAGTCAGCAAGAAGTCGTAATATCAATACCAAAGAAAATATCAGAACGTACATGAACACCGGCTGCCAAAACTGGTACTAGAGATATAACCTAATTAGGGAATAGAAATGTATATGGATGAGAAAGTGAAGATAACGAACAGTGGTCAATCTTATATCTCCTACGAGAAATACAAATCAATATTTTACATACACGAACTCCTGGACATACTGGAGGTAAGGTAAGATGCCTTGGAGGAGTAAGCATCCCCTGTCGACCGGTCTCACCCGCCGTGAGCCCTCTATCTTGATCGGGTAAATGGACAAATCTTTAGTCAAAATCAGTGTGTAAAGAACGACCTAACAATTTTCCTGAAATAATCAGACAACTTTTGACCTAATGACAGGGTATATTAGTATACTATATCGTTATAACGATTATAGAATGCGAAATCTTGCCTTTTATACGAAATTGTAGAAACCTCTGTAACATCATCTTGTTTGTGAGTTGTCTGCCTCGATTTAAAAATGATAATACGCAGAACAAGCTCCTGCGTATCGAATCAGTTGAGAGAGATAAACACCATATACAGGCGATAATGGAATATTGCTACATAAATATGGGAAGATGACGAATGAGAAGCTGAAGTCATCCCGTTTGTCATAAAGCTGAGTAGTTGAGTGGTTTGCCGTTAAAATAAAACATAAACAGTACCAATTTTGATGCACCAAAATAAAGACAAATAATGTCTTTTCAGTGATGCTCTATTCAAATATGCTGGAAATCCGAAATAAGAACAAACTTGAAAGAGCTCAAAGAACCAAAAATACCAAATAGTGGAGCCAAATCCGGCAAAGTATCAGAGCTATGCATGAGGGAGATGATACTTAATTTTGAAATGAATTTTTTGATTTTATCACAGCAAATTTTTATCCGTAATTCATGCTAGTACCGAAGTACTTAGGAACTGGGCTGGTGAATACCCTCGGAGACTAACAGGCCACCAGCAGAGGCATCGACCCAGTGATCTATGTTCAATAAAATATCTCTGTACGAAGGGGATGTGGAAGACTCTACGGTGTCTTTTATTTCGAGGTCACTGGGATATACATGCATCAAATGGACTTATGAATGAGAGTGTTTATTTTTAATAGATAAATATGATAACATATGAAAACAGATCAGCTGATAAAGGAGCACAATTCAATGCAATGGGAATTCCAACAAACGTCTATTGAATCTAAATACATAAAATATTAGTAAACTCCATTCCTACAAGAATTTGGCGTGTTTTGAGAGGATATGATTCTAAAATGAAACCTTACGGTAAATTTTGTTAACTTTATAGCTAAAAACAGAGTTATTTTATGACGGATTTTTCCGATGCGCACTTGTTGTATTGAATATGACGTCAGCCATTTTGCGGAAGAATGTAAGAACTTTGAGCGTAGTAACTGAGAGTAGGAGTGTCAATTTCAAGCCAAATATGCTCCGTGTACATGTTGACTGGCTAAACTTCGGGACGACTGCTAGCCATGATTAAATTAGACAAATAGAATTTTACACCATCCCTGAGTTTCTGTTCTTACAAAACATTCTTCCAGAACTATTTATAGATAATGCATTATTAGGCACATTGTTACTTAAGAACAAACGTGTTTCTTGTGCTTCGAATATTGAGGTGTAAAATGCCAAGGTATTATCAAGTTTTAGATTAGGATTGACTTCGGTATTTCTAACGAATAAAGGAAACCTAAAAAAAATTAATGAACACAGAAATGCATTTTGCAGAAATAACAGTTGATATGAAAAAGGTTTTAGCATACGAATGATTAAAGACCAAAAGGTAAAGAGCTTTTGATACATATCTGCAAGAAAATAAAAACGGATTGCGACACAGTGCTTTTCTAGGCAGTTACCTGTTGTTAACCATATACACATACAAAATGTAGATAGACGAGACAGGAATGGATACAGTCACCGTCGATAAATCGGTTAATTGGATATCGACGGTATAAGACGTGCAAAATAGTATAACTGTGTGATAAGTGACAATGGACATTGTTTTTTTCAAATGTAGAAATAAATGCAAATAATACTGAACAAATTGTAAATAAAAAAACCCCTTTAAATTACAATGCATAAACAGTGCTAAATGTTTGAAGAAAATGCACTTAAAACCGGAGAAAAACATCAATATTCTGACACGATAAAGTGTGAAACAATATAGAATAAATATCTATATATACAATATGCAATGGGTACAGTTATATGAAATACAATGTATATACAATATCTAATGAGTATAGCTACACGTAATTTAATTAATAAATATAGGAGAGTAATGATTTAATGATTATAATTAATACGTATAGCACCGTAATGATGTAATGATTATGATTAATACGTATAGCAGAGTAATGATCATACTTGTGACACGTTCCCATGTAGATGTGTACAATGTTGAGTTAATGATAGAATTATAACACGCCACACTTCAGCATCCCGCCGTAACAAATGAACAACTTGTACCAAGTCTTGATTAATCATCGCCATTATGTCTCGCGTGTTACTCAATGACCTATCAGTTTTTCATTTTTGCTGGCGACACAATTGTCTTCACACATATAGCAGTCTCTCGCGAATCTTCCCCAACGGAGATTTTTCTTATTGTGCGCGAATTTGGTGTCGACCAATTTCAGCTTGGCAATGTTTTGACAGTGCCTTATCCTCCAAGTCCGTGGGTATCACCGGGCGCTGGATCATTTCCACTTTTAGTGGTGTTTTCCAAGATTTTGAATGTGGTGTTTTACTACCAGGTGAGGGGAAATTCTTGCTTGATCACATCTCTGACGGCCACCGTTGTGTTGAACGTCTTTAGCCGATATAGTTAGTGGTGTTTTTATAAAACACCGCAGCTTGGGAAGATGGCTTGAATGTATGGAGGCGCGGATCCACCATGTAATTAATTGGGGTTACCTGACCCGTGCGTGTAGAGATTACTACTTGGGGTGTAGAGGTTACTACGTAGCTCTAGATCTGGATCCTGGATAAAATCAGATTAGACACTGAACCATTTTTACATTGTTAAGAGTATATACAACATCAGTAAATGAAGAGGACATTTCATGAATACGTCTATTGTTTGTTTCACTCAATGTTTATAACAAACACAGGTGATCTTTAGACAAAGCAAAGTCCTTGGTGAAGATTGATATATCTATATGTATTATATATATTCTTTCACTTTCCTTGGTTGAAATACGAAAATGTATTTAACGAGGGACTAAAAGCAGATAGGTCTAAGCTAGGACAAAACAACGCATTTTTTTGTTTCCCTTTCTTCATACAACATGTCAGTTCATTTATGATTGTTGATTCATCAGTCTATTTCTGCTCCCCAACTCACTAGACTTCCACAGAAATCACGTAGCTTATACAGAGCGGAATATTTTAACATTTATCATAATATGGTTATTCAGACACCATTCAGTTCCGAAGTACCAATGGAATCTGGATAAAATTGTGTAAACACTACGATAAGGGCCCGATTTGTCCACCAAATTGATATTCGTGCTTTTCTTTTAAACTACGTACATTTTGTACAATAATCCCGATGTTACGCGGTTGATATTCTCAAATTCATCACAAATATGACGTTTCCGCTATTTTGGCTATTTTTCACCAGTCTTTCTTCTAGAAAACACCGAACGCAGGCTTGGAAAAACTTTTTGTTTACACCATAGTTTGATTTTTCCTGTGAACATACATGAAAGAAAGGCCCGTGGGGAATCGGGTTAGAATTGGTCCCCAGTACACCTTGTTTGTTGTAAGAGATAACTAAATGGGGCGTTCCTTCGGGTAAGACGACAAAACCCGGGGCTCCGTGTCACGGAAGGTTTGGCACGTAAATGATTCCTCTGATCCCTGTTTACAGGCCGTAAGCGCCGAGCGTAGGCCTAAATTTTGCAGTCCTTCACCGGCAATGGTGACGTCTTTTATGAGTGTAAAATTCTCGAGCGAGACGTTAAACGATATACAACCAACTAACCAAACACATACAAGACACCCCCCCCCCCCCCCATTTTCTTTGTCCAAAGCTGCCCTTCATGTTTTCTGAAAGAAAAACATTCACATAAAAGCATTTTCACTAAATTTGATTAACATTGAGAAATTGTGCGACTTCAAATGCTATATACTCTAAATTACTGTAAATATGAGAGAAACATCACGTGGAATTGTATTGGACAGGATATCTTTTGAAAGAATATCACATCTAACTTTAAAGCTTTCGAGTTTTATGGGGACCCAAAACTACTGTTACATTGTATTATACATAAAAGGGGACGATGCAAAACAACGATCAATATCATGACTACTATAAAGAATACAAAATTCAGAGTATGGCAAACACGCATCCATGGCTATACAAGAGGTGAGATCAGATTCCTAGGAGGAGTAAGCATCCCCTGTCAACCGGTTACACCCGCAAGGAGCCCTCTATCTGGATCGGGTGAACAACATGATAAATAATCACAGATTTATAAATCATCAATTGCACCATCTGGGACAAGTAAATTTGAGTTGGAAATTCTATTTCTTACAGAAATCGTTTCAGAAATTACAACAGTGTCCATATTCGTTTCCATTTGTATATCGATGAAGCTCATGTTTATCTAACTGCGTTCTTGAAATAATTGAAACTGTCGAAAGAGTCGTAGTTTTTGGTGTCTTGTCCGTCGAATGTTCAGTTTAAACCCAGGTAGTTGTAAACACCGCCATACTTTACAGAAGACATGTCGTCCTTCTACTCAGACGATTACACATCATCTAGACAGATAATGCTAAATTGATAGTCCGAACAGGGTTTAAAGACGTCACGCAAAGGAAGTTTGGAGGTGGAATAGTGTTTCACTTCGTCAGTACCTCTGTAGGTTCTTCCCTCTGTATATAGTCTGGATATTATCTTGGAAATTTTTCATTTGCATTTTGCCGAAATATCTAAAAATGTTGTACATTATGTAGACCAGTAATTTTCTGATTGGTTTTTTAATGGTCATTATTTTTCTTTATATTTCTGTCCAGTTACCAGTGCCCTCTTTTCCCCTGGGGATCCGGGTTAGAATAGGTCCTCAGTTCCCCTTGCTCTTCGTAAGAGGCGACTAAATGGAGCGTTCTTTCAGACGAGACCGCAAAAACCGAGGCCCCGTGTCACAGCAGATACTATGGCAAACACGATAAAGATCCCTCCCTGCTCGAAGTCCGTAATCGCCCGACCATACACTTAACTTTTGCAGCCCTTCACCGGAAAGGGTGACGTCTCTATATCAGTGAAAACCTCTTGAGCCATAAGTTAAACATATACAACCAACCAGTACCCTTGCCCACAAGTGAAATTGATGGGGGGGGGTGTACTAGTTTCAACATATCTTTCATACAAATACAATTAACTGCCCCCCCCCCCCCCCCCCCCCCCCCCCCCCCCCTCTGATTAAGTGTGAAAATTCCAGTCAGTGACAAAAGAGCTATTATGTTAACGTTTTGCTCACATTTTCTTCCATTTTACATCATGTATATTGATAAAAATCGAGGTCTAAGGAATTTAATGTTTCCTGTAACTTGTATTCTGGTGAAAAATGAATAATGTTGAAACTTGAAACTGTCGTCTCTCTGGTTTTCAGTTGTACAATGTATGCTCAGATATATAAAACAAACTTACAGAGATATCAGCCCCACTAGATACTGGTCTAATTTCTGTAAAACATACTACTATACATTTGCAAGAAGTATTTAATTTATATCGTCTTGTATATAATATCACGGCAATTATGCAAATCACCCAAATACTCCCACTGTTTAAAATCCCATCCTCTATAATACAAACAAACTAGAAAATCGTATCCTCTCTCTCTCTCTCTCTCTCTCTCCACACACACACACACACACACACACACACACACACACACACACACACACATCTGTATGATGTCCTGAGAAAATCATTGGTAAATGTAAATTTTGTGTAATTGATAAGACGGTTACTTTCTGTTTAATTTGCTCTTGACATCAGTGAATGATGTCAATATTCTTTCAGAAAAGAGGATAAATTACAGAGTTCACAAATGCGGACTACATACAACCTACTGCACGCGAGTGGACTTGGAAAAGACTCCAGTTTTATCACTAAAACGTTTCTATAGAAACAAGAAATTTGGAAAAAGGGCGAACATCACTTGAGCACGTGTCGATAGCACCACGTGAGTTCGAACATGTTAAATATAAATTCACAAGGGTTTCATGATTAAATATTTATCCATTTTGATGAAAAATGAAATCAATACAAGTTACGATGAAACCTTCAGTCCGTCCAAATATTGATGGAGCTCGAGGGACTTAAATCGAATATTCGCTTTTAATTATCTTCACCATAAAACGATATACATTATCGCAAATCCCGGATCGCGTGCAAGGTCTATTGAGCAGTCGATAGACGAGGCACGCTTCTGAAGAAGGACCCTTGATTAAATGACGAAGCAGAAACTTCTTCAGGTTAAATACATTTAAGATTACACAATATTCTGATAAAGAGAAAGGGTAAGAGAAAAAGAAAGTGTGCAATGACATTCGATAATTTCCCCCATAAGGTTGTAAACATGTCCAGAACTGTATGGGTTGACTCTGTGTGTTGGACGACTAGTTAAACTATTTTGTTACCACAAAAAAAGTTGCTTGGGGCTGTTCTGAAGGCTGTAGTTGTCGGTTAGGGCAGAAAGAGAACAATTCAAGGTCATCGCCTCTTTTGAATATTTCCTGGATCAGCCTCTGCAAGTGGGATTTATTTCGGACTTATGCTTCTCTGAAAATAATTACCTCATAAGCAATTTACCAAGAGGGCGATAAATTACATCTACAGGCGCTTCAGGTTTTATCAATTTGAAAGAAAGAAACCATGATAAAGAAAAATAAAATCGATCTACATAGAGAAAATATTACATGCTAAAATCCATATCATATGTTATATCAGCCCGAGTAGCCTGATGTTAGCCCGAGGTCTGATATGACATGATATAGACATTAGCATGTAGTATTCTACTTATTATTAATGGAAGAAACGAGTAAATGCAGGTGTGAATGAATATGTAATTTCTGGATTGATATGCATTTTTTTTGCACACCAGTGTGATATGTGATATGGTTTTTTAGGCCCGGTCGTTGATATTGGTTATATGACGTCATCCGTATCGCGCAGTACAGAATTTTTATAATTACTAACATGTATATGATAAAAAAAATATTTCCATTTTGCCTCGGACTATAATGTCGCTCTATCATTGATTACTTTGTGTCTCTGACTGTAGATTTTATTTTATTTATATAGATAGTCGGTAAGAAACCATATACGGCAATATGGCAGATATGTGCAAACTCCTTACCAAATGGTGAAGATAACGAACAGTGATCAATCTCATAAATCTTATAAGGAATACAAAATTAAGAGTAGGGCAAGTACAGGCACCTAGCCATATCAGACTTGGGATCAGGTGCCTAGGACATTGTGATATTGTATTCAACATGTTCAAGGATATTTTTACAGGCCTGAACAAATTGTTATATCATACACTATAAAAAAACAGTGTTCGGAAATTTTAGTTATTATTTATCATTTCGAATGGATATCTTCCTAATTTTGATTATATATAAATCATTGATTTAAGTTTTATTCCTTCATACCAAACACTTATTCTAGTTCCATTTAAAATATGTATATAGACCTTATACAATGCGTTTTTCAGCATAGAGATTAAACAGTGAGCTTATGAGTAAAAATCTTGGAAGACTATAAATGTATTGTGTTACAAAGATATTTTAATAACCATAAGCACAATCATCTGAATATGTCAGTACGATTTATATGTATATCATTTCAATTGGTTATATGCAAATTAATTTACAGGAAACTAAAACTTCTTAAAATAACAAAATTTGTTTAGAGCGTATCAAAACAAAATAGATAAATAAAACAAAATCACACATTTGTATTCAACATTTTTATTGCATTCTGTGATTCATATAAAAGAAATAAAATGTCTTTATCATATTATACACTCGTAAATTATAACAAAATTGACCAAGAAGAATGCTAACGAGAAACAAACCAAAATTTAATTCTATGTGATTTGTGTGATGATATATTCACTATTCAAAACTGAATTAGGTTTGGTATGGTTACAGCACATTTTACTTCTGTTAGTACTACGGCCCCGAGTGCCATGTGTTGTTCGAAATGTGTGGAACTTCACCTAACAGCTCAGTGGCAGATTTGAAAGGGGGGGGGGATCAGTGCTCTTTTTTTTCGCCAGGAATTTACAAGGCATTACTGGCATATATAGATGAAACTCCAGATTTGGCACCAAAAATGGCTAGTAATATTTGACTTTCACATGCCGCCCGCCCCCCCCCCCCCCCCCCCCCCCTTCGGAAATCACGGATCCGCCATTAAAGCTGGTGACGTCTCTACCTGATCCGAGTGTAAAATTCTGAAATTGAATATGAGGCAATATTCATACAAACAGACAAACAAATAAACAAACAAACAAACAAAAAACCACCTAGGTTTTGAAGATCACACAAATAAAACGATATTTGGGAACACCCCTAGTGCAACACGAAGTGCTCCGCAACTACCGCAACAGTAGGTTTACAATTTTCATTGATTCGAAATAATATGGCTACTTGATATTAACTTGAGGTAGAAGATGTGATAAACAAATAAATCATGGAGTCCAAACAGTTACTTACTTTTCTATCTTATATGAATATTTTCTCTCGAAAAGCATGTTGAAAAAATTCAAAACGCCAATCTGCGTCGTTGCTGAATTTTTTTGCAGACGCAAAAAATAAATAAATAGCGATATCAGTGAAGGTGAAGTTTGATTTTCTCTGGAAAGTGTCACTTTACGCTATTCTTCATGTATGATGTAACAAACAATAAATTTGTCCTATAATTATTAATTTATAGTGTATAATACAGAAAAGTGATCCGGAACTACCGTAAACACTATGTCTATAAAGGACAAAATGACAACACACACCTTTTCTATCAATAATTTACTATTTAACTAATTCTGATGTACTGCTTTAGTTATATTCATACACCCCTATATTTATTTTTCTCTAGTTATTCTTTATCAACTCTGTTTCACTACTCATCTACTCAGATCACTGTTCAAGTCCGTACAGCTGTCTTCTGATATATCTATTTTTCTATTTCAATAATGTTAAGATTGTAAACAACCGGACAAAAACGGACATGGACTAAAAACTAATGACAAATCATATCATGACAAAAACGTATTAATTAAAATAATTCATATAGCAAATAAAGCCAAATTGATAATAAATCAGAATTCCTAAAAATGATCGAAATAATCAAACTGTTAAACATACCTGCGGATTGTCAACAGCCATCCTGTTTGTCATAAAGTTGTTAGTTTGCCGTTAACATTTATGTTCAATAAAATACCTTGGCGGTATGAAGCAGATGTGGAAGACTCATTGGTATCTTGTATTTCGAGCTCAGTGAAATACCGGGTATATCGAATCGACATAAGAAAGAAAAATGATTTTTTATTATAGATATACTTAATTTCGTGTACGATTAATTTCGTTTTTTCATGCCTAAGATAAAACAACAAAATTAAATCCAACACGAATTTTTAATTTCAGAAAATATTTATCTTAAAGTCGCTGTTATTCGTTGTCCATTCATAATGGACACCGTTGTATTCCATGTGAGTAGATGTACTAACACGTTGTTGTGTTAATATATAGTTAATCAACTCATTAAAAGATACACAGGTGAAATTAAAAAAAAGTTCAATGTTGTTAAGAATGCTTACTATTGAAACATTACAGTTCATTTTGAGGTGACAAAGTCAGACAGAGCTAACCACTCATGCAGACAGCGCGTCTAATATCCCGCAGAGTGAAATTCATCTGTATGTCACATTTAATGTCATTTCTAAGACACCCGTATATCCACCAGGACTATATCAGTATCCACGCCCATCGTCTTGAGCCGCATACCACACCATGAATTTGGTATTGCAATAGATTTCAAGTTAACTGCACGGTCATGTGGATAATGTTCTTCCGTTCATCTTGGGAGGGAGTGTAAATATGGTTATTTTGTAGCAGATTAAGGAAATTCTTGTCTTGACTTGCCCTATGAACATCGAATAGGTGAGGACTTACCGGTATATCCGATTTCTTTACAAATTTTATCGACAAACGGAACACAGTATAAACGTTTTAAACTTTCTAATGAATTGAGTAAAAAAAAACAAAACCAACCACCAATGACCAAATCTTACACAGATCACTGAGTAATGATTTGTTTGTGAATAAGTGTTAACAATATCACTCTTCGTCGAACAAATGGTAATGTTGTGTACACATTTGTACTCGATGGCATTTATGACCTAGATTTTTCTGATGTTCGATTTTTTATTGTTTTCCGCCACATTCCAAATTTTTTCAGTTATATGGTGGCGTCCAGTTTTTATTGGCGGAGGAGAGAACCCAGATACAATGTACCCGGGAAGAAACCGAAGACCTTCCGAAAGTAAACTGGCAAACATTCTCACATATATCGGCGCGAGCGAGAATCGAACCCTTGCCGACTAGAGGTGAGAGGCCTTGTGATTTTGAGCGCGATGCTCTAACCATTGATATTCGATGTTTTGAAAGATAACGTTACACTTGTCTAGCTGTCAGGAAGACATTACGAAGTCCTTCACGAACGATCTATAAAGTTCATACATTGTGAATTTTGTGATGTTAAACACTGGTAGACAAGCACATTAAGCATTGGTGATTAAAAGCATTTTGGATTCCATCTGTGAGACTTCGGGACTTATTTTTGACAGCCGATCTGTGATTGTTTTGTGTGTGAATTCAGCTCGGCATTCAAACCTGCTATGTTTTTTTCGTTCAATAATTGTAAATAAATTGTTTTAATTTATAAATTGTCTTTATTATTGAATTCCGCTGCGTTATTAAGGGTTATTTTGACCCATAACAGAATTGGCGGCTCGTCCGGGAGAAGGATAAAGAATCATCACTTTTTTTTCATTGTTCAGAATTTATTGAATTTCATAGTCTGTAAAATTCAACATGTTTTCGGTCACAGAATTTCTTGACTTGCTGAATGTCAAGATTTTTAATGCTTTGAAAAAAGATAGATTGAATAGATTGGCTGTACACTTCGGTTAGAGATTAAATCTTTCATGCGAAAACAAGAGATTAGTGTTGAAGTTGCCGAGAAACTTATAGACGAAAATATTTTTGAAACATATGAATTTACAGTTGAAAAAGCGAAAATAACGGAATTTAAATCCCAAATTACAAATAGAAAAACCACAATTAGAACAAGAGGAAATATAAAATGAAAGATTATTTGATTTGATTATGTGTTGTTTTCCGCCACACTCAACAATTTTTCAGTTATCTAGTGGCGTCCAGTTTTGTAGGTGGAGGAGAGAACCCCGACACAATGTACACGGGAAGAGACCACCGACCTTTCGAAAGTAAACTGGCAAACTTTCTCACATATATCGGCGCGAGCGAGAATCGAAATGAAAATGAAAGAGCAGAGAGCGATAGAGCTTAAAGAAAGAGAAAACGAAAGAGCTGAGAGAGAAGAGAAAAAGAAAAAACAAAACAATTCGTGTCGGAGAATTTAAATTTACAGCATAGATCGGAAGCTTTACTTGTCAGCACTGAATTCGATACTGCTAAAAATATAAGGTCAGTTCCAACATTTCAAGACAAATCAGTGTACAAATATTTTCGGCATTTTGTAGATGAGTTTAATGAATGTGTTTATCAAGATTTGAGAACACATTTAGAAGATAAGAATGTGAGAACTCTTGAGAAAGCCGCAGTTATTTCAGTCTCGTACACTCTTTCCCATAAGAACTTCTTGACAAAATCTCAAAATAGTAGTTTACCGAGTTCATACTCGAAAAAAAAGAGTGCTTCAGAAGTTAATTCTTCCCTTACATCTAGCCCCCATTCACCACCTCAAGATGGTTCTACACCCCCTCCAAGGTCAGGATGTTCTGCAGTTTCCTGCGGTGTAGTATCGCTTTCTACTTGTACTTATTGTAAGAAGAAAGGTCATCTGATTAGTAAATGTTTTAAGCTTAAGAGAAAAATGACCGTGAAAAACCACAGCCATATGCTTGTACAGCATTTAAAAATAATAAGAAAGCCTTTGTTTTGTTTTATTCTAACACTCCTGATGTTCAGGGTTCAAATGTCAGTTTTATCAATTCTATGGAGGATTAGAAGCCCTTTGTGTCTAAGAGATTTGTGTCACTCATTGGCTCTAGCGAAGTTAAACCTGTTAAGATTTTGAGAGGCACGGATGCCCCTCAGACTTTAATGGTGGACAACATTTTGCCTTTATCCGAGCAGACTTCAGCTGGTGGGTCAGTTTTATTACAGGATGTTCTCTTACATAAACTTTACCTGAAATCACATTTAACCTCTGGACCATTTATTGTAAGTGTTCTACCTACTATTTTTCTTCAAGGCGCTTCCTTGTTGCCACGCAACGATTTAGCTGGTGGCAAAGTTGTACCATCAAAGTTTGCCACCACACTCTTAAAACTATGATGAAAACATTGTTATCAATATGATGAAGACTGGCTGAAGGGGTTCACCTTGTTTTATTTGCTCAAGAGAACCAGTTTTAGTATTGAATATAGAGTTAGAGGCCCTTTGATATTGCTTAAAGAAACGTCTCTGACTGAAACTAATGCTCTTAACCTGTTAGATTATGTACTAGTATCTTATTTCAAAGAGAGACTTTACATTGCTTGTAAATTAGCACAAGAAGATTTCAAGGGTTCTTATGGCAAAATGAAAGTTTGGTATGACAAAGATGCCAGGAACAGAGGTTTTAAACAGGTGATAAGGTTCTTGTATTTTTGCCTATTCCTGGTCATCCTTTACAGGCCAGATATTATGGTCCTCGTGAGACTGAAAGCAAGCTTAGTGATGTGATCTATGTAGTTAAGACATCTGGCCGACGTAAAGAAAAACGAGTTTGTGACATTAACCTGTTGAAAGAGTATTTTGATAGATGTAGACGACATTCTGTAAGTTTCCACTTTAGCCAATGTTAAGAAGTGTCAGAAAATGTACAGAACATGAAAGTACTGTAGAAACTAGTGAAAAATACTTCAATCAGTGTGTCCGTTTAGAGAACTTCGAAAATCTTGATGCCAAACTTGGACATTTGAATATTCAAGAGATTAATTGATTGATTATCTATTGTTTAACGTCCCGCTCGAGAAAAAGAAAAAGTTCAACGTCTCATGTCCAGTTATCCTTCGATCTTCATGGATGTTCCAACAAAAAATCTAATGCTGATGGTATAGTGGATGACGCTTTGCCCGTTAATTAGCACCCTTATCATTTGAATCCATTAGAATTACAGTACTCCAGTGCATGCTGGATAATGACATTACTGAACCAAGTAAAAGTGATTGGAATCCAGCTTGCATTATAGTATCTAAACCTGATGGTTCCTACCGATTGTGTACTGACTTCAGACGACGTGAATTCTGTCACGAAAACAGATTCGTAATCCGAATCCTAGAATTGGTGTATTGAAAAAATCGGACATCCGAAATTCGTCAGTAATTTGACCTGTTAAAAGGTTACTGGCAAGTACCATTAATTGAGTGTGCCAACGAAAGTTCTGCATTTGTCACTCCCGATAGCCTATTTCAATGAAAAGGTTAAGATAACTAACAGTATTTCCCATAGAAAATACAAATCAGAGAGATAGGCAAACACGGACCTCTGGTCATACCAGAGGTGGCATCAGGTGCCTAGGTGGAGTAAGCATCCCCTGTCGACCGTGAGACCTACATCCCGATCAGATAAACGGAGTAATCCGTAGTCAGAATCAGTGCGCTAAGAACGGCCTAACAATTGGTATGAAACACACCAGACAGCATTTGACCTAATCGAAAGTTGTACTGGCAAACTAAATCGTTATAACGACCATACAATTTGCGAAATGCTGACTTTAGACGAGACTGTACAAACCCCTGTAACATCAACTTCTTTTTCAGTAGCCTTCCGCGATTTAAAAACTGATTATATGCAGAACAAGCCCTTGCGTATCGAATCAGTTGGGAGATATAAACACCATATGCAGGTGATGATGGAATATTGCCACTTTGATAAAGGAAGTTGATGATGGAAAAATTGAAATCATTCCGTTTGTCATCAAGTTGAGTTGTTAGTTTGCAGCCAGTATCTATTTTCAGTAAAATATCTAAGTAGGAAGCAGATGCGAAAGACTCTGTGGTGTCTTTTATAACAAGTTCACTGGGATATATCGAATCTACATATGAATGAAAATGATCATTGTTGATAGATAAAACTTCGTCGATATATCTAAATGTCGAATTGATTGATTATGTATTGGTTAACGTCCCGCTCGAGAATTTTTCACTCAGATGGAGACGTCACTATTGGCTGTGAAGGGCTGCAAAATTTATGGTCGGCGCTCATGGCCGTTGAGCTGGGAGGGATCTTTATCGCACAGGACATCAGTTTTTGCATTCTCATCCAAAGGACCGCCCCAGTTAATCACCTCTTACGACAAGCAATGGGTACTGAGGACCTATTCTAACCCGGATCCTCACTGGGAAATCTCGAATTGAAGGCCACAGTAAGATATTTTTTCTCCTCTTGTAGAAGCTTTTGAATGAATTTTGCTTCATTAGAATATAAAAACAGGTCAGCTAACAAAGTAGCACAATTTGTGCCCATGGGAATTCCAAAAACTACGAAAATATTGTCAATGAGGAACTCTAGTATCTTTTTAATATCAACTTCAGAATACTTGTGCGTAGAGTCAGAAAGGTGTTTAACAAAATAATTTTTGGAATGACCGATCACTAAATATTAATATTTCCTTTTACCATTTTTGTTAATGAAGCAACTGTTAATGATGTCAAAATGTATAGTCTTTATTTTGTCGTGAGGTATGGTTGTGTAAAGTGCTGCAAAAATCATACGTATTAATTTTGTTAATTTGAGAAACGTTTTGTGATTTCAAATTCACTAAAAGTTCTTTAGAATTTTTTAAGAAATCCATTTTAAGAATCCACATTTGATTTACACCACTTCTGACATACGTAGTGGCACAGTACGTTTGAAGTTTCTCCTTCACATCAGTTAATATTTTCGTGAGGAGCAAAGACAGGGGCTTGGTGGTCCATTTACTGGTTTAATAAATACAGAAGGATAGATCGTACGCATTTTTGTTTTGATATGTCTGATACGGGATTTTAATATTAGTCGTATACTCTTTATCCATTCTGACACGGTATCAAGTTCTTCTTTTTCAGATTTAACCCATCGCCCAATGCACAGTGATGCCTTTTGGCATAAAATATGCTCCAGCGACCTTTCTGAAAATGATTTACTCCCTTTTCTATAACCATCAAGGATGTGAAGCTTACACTGATGATATTATCACCTACAACGACACATGGGAGGGGCATCTCAAAGTCATGCGTGCTTTCGTTCACATTCTGGCAAAAGTAAACTTAAAAGTGAACCTTTCGAAAAGTGACTTTTGTGATGCTACTATAGAATAATTAGATCATAAAGTAGGTCAAGGTGATGTTAAATGGCTAAAGTGGAGACTACTGTAGATTCCTTATTTTACGCGAGTACTTAATTTCGTGAATGACTCGTACACGTCAAATGGCGAGAAAATAAATTCACGAGTGCTCTGTTGATCAAGAGTTTTTACATGTATTTAAGCAATATAAATTAATTTTATTTCGCGAGTGTGCTTCTCGCGAATTTACGCTACAAGAATTCCTCGCATATAATGGGACTTTACAGTATCATAAAGTTCCCGATTCCTACAAGCAAGAAAGAGTTCATGCGAATTTTAGGTATATCTGATTTTTACAGAAAATTTTGTCCAAATATTTCTTCAACAGTGGATTCACGTACTAACTTATTGCAAAAATGGGCTAAATGTGAATGGATAAAGGACTGTGATGAATCATTTATCATTTTGTAAACTTAAAGCTGTCCTCGTGAGTAGTTTAGTTCTTTCAGCTCCAGATTTTTCTAAGCAATTTAAGCTTACTGTTGATGCCAGTGATGTAGGAATCGGCGCTGCTTTGTTTTAAGAACATAGTGACAATGTAGAGATTCTTATTTTCCAAAAAGATCTATAAAGTGTCAACAAAATTGTTCAACTACTGGAAAAGAGTGGCTTGCTTTGTTGTTAGCTTTACAACATTTCTAATTTTATTTGAATTTATTGTACACCTTGTTCTTGTTTTTACGGATCAAAATCCTCTCGATTCTTGTCAAAATGTCAATCAAGAATTAGATACTCACAAGAAGGAGTTTATTATTGCAAGAGTATGATATTGATATTAAACATATCAAAGGCAAAGACAATGTTATTGCGGATGCCATATCATGAGTGTTCTTTCAAACTGGTTTCTTTGTTGCTTTGAATTGATGTACATAGGTATATGTATTCAGGGTCTGAATTGTGGATAATTTTAGTTTTCAATGTCATTCAAACCATTTTAAGGTGGAGGTGTTGTATACACGTTTGTACTCAATGACACGTATGACCTAGATTTTTCTAGATGTTCGATTTTTGAAATATGACGTAGCAATTGTTTAGCTGTCAAGATTACATAAGGATGTCTTTCTCGAACGGTTTAATATAAATATACTGTAAATTCTTTGATATGAAGCTCTGGTAGACAAACACTTTAAGCACTGATAATTTAAAGCAATTTAGATTTATCTGGGAGACTTCAAGAATTATATTTGACAGCCGATTTGTGATAGGTTTGTGTGTGAATTCAACTCGTCATTCAAATCCACAGCGGACACTCTATTTGTATTGTATCTAAGGTAAATTAGTATTTTTCTATTATTATATTTTTCTTTAGAAAATTATAAATAAATTGTGTTAATTTTTAAATTGTCTTTATTATAGAATTCTGCTGCGTTATTAAGGAGTATTCTGACCCATAACTGTAAATATTGATTGATTGTTTATTGTTTTCCTTCACACTCAAAAGATGTTTCAGTTATCTGGTAGCGTCCAGTTTTTTATAGGTGGAGGAGAGAACCCAGATACAATGTACCCGGGAAGAGACAACCGACCTTCCGAAAGTAATATCAGTAAATAAAAGGCATTTGTATTTTAATATTGTATAAGCAAGCTAGGATTGCAGATAAGCGATATTGTTTATACTCAGTAAGCATAATATGTAATGTTAAAGTGATCACAGACAACGTAAATGAATCCAAATGAAATGATTTTCACTACAAAAACAACGAAAGTTTTCCCCAACGAAATTAAATACATATACAGTATTATCAATAGATAAAACGTTGTCAATATATCTATCAAATATATGGTCTTCGACAAAATAAAACAGTTATTAGGTTTGTTATTCTCGGTTCTATCAGCTTGATCAACCAAATAAATTTCCCTAGACAGTCTGTAACAAGTCTAATAGCTACCACGGGGCATTTTTACTCGTGTCGAAACTTTGTACTGGGGGCTGTGTTGAACATAGTTATTCGTGTACATTTTAGAATTTACATGGTTTTCAGGCTAGATGTAACATCATTGTTTGCTAGTTGTTAACAGCCACATGTCAGTACGTATTGAACGATTGAAAGGAAAACACCTCAAGGTATAAAAACGAAGACAATTATGTCGATCATCTCTAATAATTTCCTCAAAACAGACAAAAGAAAATTATAGATATTTCGTTTAGATTTCCTTCCTTTAGGATTTGCAATTCAAAAACGATTATCACCAAAGTGTTTAGCCTCTTAAAGCTAAGATGTTGGTATTTTCCATGCATTTCTTGTAATATGAATTATTATATACATTAAGAGACAAGCTAGGTCTAAATTTGTGGTACTTCACCTACAGCTGGTGACGTCTCAGTATGAGTGAAAAATTTTCTTGTTTGTAAAACAAACAAACAAACAATCAATCAATCAATCAATCAATCAATCAATCAATCAATCAATCAATCAATCAATCAATCAATATAAGATCCTCTAATTGAACCTTTGCATTTCCAATATAATTGACATTTAAAACACCTAAGGATTACATTTGCAAGCAATTTCATCTTACGTCCATTAAAGTTACAAATAATTAATTTTCTCAAGAAATTGATGCATTGAATGTGTCATTCATCATGCAGATACCATGATTTTCTTGGGTCAGACTGACCGTGAACTTTGTTTTCTAGTCATACATATTGAAACTATAAATATAGTACACGTATTAGGATCCAGATTTATCAAAGATCACTATAAAACAAGTGATATACGTATCTATAGGGTTGTATCCTTCACTCCAGATTTCGTAATCCCGACTCGTACGAGTTATCATTTTTGAGGGACGATATACATAACTTCCGTTCAGTTTCCGAAAGTGGGCTGGTTTAATGTCCCGCTAAAGAATTTTTCACACACATATGGAGACGTCACCATTACCGGTGAAGGGGTATAAAATAGACCCATGATCGGCGCTTACAGCCTTTGAACAGGAAGGGATCTTTGTCGTGAAACGGGGCCTCGGTTTTTGCTGTCTCACCCGAAGAAACGCCCCATTTAGTAACCTTTTACGACAAGTAAGGGGCACTTAGGTAGGAAAACAAGTATAAATACTACTGCTGTGATTTCAATGGGAAATTTGTAGAAGAAGTCACTTTACACGAGGTACGATACATATACCAGATAAGTGTGGATACACTGAATAAGTAGAAGAAACTGGAAACCAACAAATCATACATGGGTGTGTTCATGCCACAATATTGACTGTTTTAGGGCAAATTCCATTGAGAAAATAAAATACCAAGCGAAAGCTTTCAATAACAAGAAAGTACAGAACAAAGCTAGTTACAAGCAGGAAGTGGATACTGTTTCCGACAACGCCACTGAAATCAGAACACGGATACTTGTACACCTGTACAGGCATCTGCATTTGTACGTTGTAGGACCTTGTGTAAGCTGTTATACAACGGTAGAGAGAGAACGCCGGTGGTGATGGTATTGCTACTGGCTTTGTAAGGAGATCGTGAAGGCCTCTTCAGAGTCTGACATGATTTCATTTGGTAGATAATTTCAGAAATGAGGAAATGAAAGGGATGGGCTAGACGTGGAATAAAATCAGCTGGATGGCCTAAGATCATGACGGCTGGAGAAGAATCGTTAGCGCCTTACGCTCCACAGGATTAAGTAAGATGATTCCACCTGACAACAGAACCACAAATCTGAGTGTTTGTACTGCAGTATTTGGCCTTGTGATATCACAATACCTTGGTGTTATTCCACACACAGTTTTGTATGATATTGGTTGTTACGTGATCTGTGAATTTGTTTTTTGTTTTTTTTTTTTAGATTTTTTTTTTTTGAAATTCAATGAAGTTTGAAGCTGCTAAAGACGCGTCAATTCCTTAAGAATGCGCCATTTACTGAGTTTTACGCTTCTTCCAAGTTTTTGAGTTCTTGTTCTTGTCATATTTTCCTGATGGTTCCTAGTTCTCTCGTCCTATTGTTTTCTTTAATGAATCACACTGATTTGTTTTGGATCTCTAATTTATCGGTATCACCATGTAGGTATGGGTTCCAGATAGTTGCTCCGTATTCCATGCTCCACCTTACAAGTGATACGTATGCGGTCTTTCTGCGCTTTTCCTGAAAATGATTAGTGGAGCAAGTTTATATGAAAGCTTTGGCTTGTAACAGTAGACTGCGATCAATTTGTTCAGTATTTTGAATTATGTTTCTTTCCAAATGCATTCGCTGATCAGGATGTATGTCACAACATGAGATAAACATGTATAAAAAGTACAGTCTTGTATTCCAGAGTATTTCAAGTTCAAGTCTACACCTTGTATTTCCTACAGATATACTTCCACTATTGCATCCAAACTTTTTAACTACAAGCAAACTTTACAGTGCCTAGATATAGACCATCATATACTCAATCCACCTACGTGTTCTTGTTCTTCGTCTTCTTTTAACTATAGACCAGCTGGACATGTCATTACTGGCAATGTTGATATAGTTTAAAATGAAGAACTAAAATAACTTATTTTGAAAGGTCCTACATTCAGAACCTCGGTCTTTCCATTGCCGACAGAACTTCATCTCTATTATGAATTTTATCGGAGATTATGCCAGACGATGGGCTAAATCTGAAAAAAGAAGAACTTGATACCTTGTCAGAATGGATAAAAAGTATAAGAAGAATATTAAAATCCCGTTTCAGACATGTCAAAACAAAAATGTGTACGATCTACCCTTCTGTCTTTAGTAAATCAGAAGTGATAAAAGAGTTGGATAGGTTACATGAGGAATATGTTTTGGTTCCAGCTGACAAAGTCAATGAAGCGGATGAATATGAGTTACGGTACCTATACTGGATCCCCAAACTCCACAAAAACCCTTACAGACAACGCTACATTGCTGGATCCAGTAAATGTTCTACCAAACCCCTCCCTGTCTTTGCGTCTTACGAAAATATTAACTGCTTTGAAGGAGAAACTTCAAACGTACTCTGCCACTGCATATGCCAGAAGTGGTGTTAATCAAATGTGGATTCTCAAAAATTTTAAAGAAGTTTTATTGAATTTGAATCACAAAACTTTTTTCGAATTCACAACATTAAAACGTATGATTTTACAACACTTTACACGACCACACCTCCCGATAAATTAAAATTAAAGGTAAAAGAAATATTCATATTTAGTGACTGGTCATCCCAAAAATTATTTTGTTAAACACCACTCTGACTCCAGGCACAAATACTCTGAAGTTGATATTAAAAAGATGCTAGAGTTCCTAATTGACAATATTTTTGTAGTATTTGGCGATCAGGTCTTACAACAGTCTGTTGGAATTCCCATGGGCACGAATTGTGCTCCTTTTTTAGCTGACCTATTTTTATATTCTTATATTCTTACGAAGCAGAATTCATTCAAAAGCTTCTACACAAGAAGAAAAACTCTGTGGCCTTCAATTTGACATTTAGATATATTGACGACGTTTTGTCTATTAACAATGATCATTTTCATTCATATGTAGATTCGATATATCCCAGTGAGCTTGAAATAAAAGACACCACAGAGTCTTCCACTTCTGCTTCGTATTTAGATATTTTACTGAAAATAGATGCCGGCGGCAAACTAACAACTCAACTTTATGACAAACGGGATGATTTCAATTTCTCTATCGTCAACTTCCCTTATTTATGTGGCAATATTCCATCATCACCTGCATATGATGTTTATATCTTCCAACTGATTCGATACACAAGAGCTTGTTCTGCTTATGATCAGTTTTTAAATCGAGGCGCGCTATTGACAAAGAAGTTGTTGTTACAGGGGTTTGTACAGTCTCGTCTAAAGTCAGCATTTCGCAAATTTTATGGTCGTTATAACGATCTAGTTTGCCAGTACAAATTACCATTAAGTCAAATGCTGTCTGATGTGTTTCATACCAATTGTTAGGCCGTCCTTGGCACACTGCTTCTGACTACGGATTGCTCCGTTTACCTGATCGGAATATAGGTCTTACGGTAGGTGTGACAGGTCGACAGGGGATGCTTATTCCTCCTAGGCACCTGATGCCACCTCTAGTATGACCCGAGGTCCGTGTTTGCCAATCTCTCTGATTTGTATTTTCTATAGGAATTACGAGATTGAATACTGCTAGTTACCTTAGCCTTTTCATATACATATATAAACTCTTCAAACTTACCTCTGCAGGCTGTGGAGTACTTTGTCAGTAGAAACCTGTGTATGCTGAAGGGATGCACATTTATGTACTGAAATACTATAGTTATATAAGTATTACGGTATAATACTTGGATAAAAATGAAATTTCTTATTTGTAGGTAAGTTGTAAGGGAATCAATGGTGGTAATGAGAGATTCAGTAATTCTACAAAGACACTGACCCATCAACCCTCAATTTCTGTTGGAGAACATACATCATTACTAAACATTACGAAACATTTGATGATGTTTTACACGGGGATGACACACAATAAAACTTTTTATATAGCATTTGATTCTCTTATGAAACAATATTAAATTGTCCACAGAGTTTACAGACAATAAGAATAATCCTAATTTGGATCGCAAAAGGAAACTGAGAAGGGTGGATAAATATCTGATAGTGATGATGATACTACTTAGTATAACTGTTGAAATATCTTATTTCCGTTTCATAATTTCTGCAAATACAGTGTCAATAATTCTTGGATTCCGTTTATTCACAACAGCATGTAGTCACTTGCTTTTTTTGCAAGATCTTGAAATTTTATTGCTACATGTTCCAAATTCATATACATGTATAAACTTTTGTTTTTCCAGACATACGAGTTGTTGTAGACACACGGCTTTTCATAAAGTGCCCATCCTCCGTAGAGACTATGTCCCTGACTTTTACTAATTACAAATCACACAATACCTTCAAAGTCTTCTTTGGAGTCAGATTGACTGGAGTGGAATTTTTTTGTTTCAATACGTTGGCCAGGATCAACATCTGATGACGAAATTAGAAGGAATAGAGGTTTGCTTTACTCAAGAGAGGAGATGCAGTCGTGGTTGATAAAGGTTTTACACATATTGCTAATGATCTAAAAGGAAAAGGTGCATGTATAAAACTTTATTGTCCATCAGTTAGATCAGATGAAGTGAAGTAAAAACAATCAAGAATAATCTCAGTAAAGATTCACGTAGAACGGGCATTTCAAGCAAATAAAGAATTTTAAAAATTTTAAATGGTTTGTTTGATTTTGCTGATTCAGATTGTTTGTTTGTTTGGTTTTTTGGTTTTTTTGGTTTTTTTTTGTTTTTTGTTTTTGCTGGTCTTGCAATTTGCCGGTACCATTTTTCGTTTCACGTCCTCCGAGAATTTTTCACTCATATTGAGACCTCACCAGCTGTAGGGGAATTACCAAAAATTTAAACCTATGCTTAACGCTCAGGTCCGAGGAAATGAGGGTTCTTTAACATGCCAACGCCTGCCGCAACACGGAACCTCCTTTTTTCTATACGGTCACATTCGATAGACCCGTGACTCTCACTTCTAAATGTCAAGCGTTTTGGGAATGGGAAACCACTACTTATGTTCACGTCTTAGGTTTGACGCGGGCGGTATTCGAACTCACAACTTCTTATCAGTCATGAAATGAACCACCACTGTTTGTGTTTGAATAAATCACAGAATATATTTACTGTAAAATCAACATTATTTTCAAGTGGGTCATTTTGAGTGCATTGATTGGTTTATGAGTACATAATACAGGCAATTTGGTCATCAGTGACACGAAATCAAAATAATTCCACAATTCATGTATCACTTATATAACAGTGTGCAAATGTATTTGTTATTAATACATTGAATATACTGAAAATAGCATTACAATATATAGAAATACAATTTGGTTTATTAATTGTTATTTCTTTATCATACTTGCATCATAATTGCATAGCATATTGTATATATTCAACATTATACACATGTATATGACTACTAGTCCAATACAGATGTAGAGACAAATGTTTTGAATTCATTGAAAACTGTAGCTTTCTGGGAACATATATCTGACAGACCAGAAAGCTACAGATCCACTCCTAATAAAAATACTGGGTTAATTCCTTACACATTTCCCCACTATTCTTCTGTCCAAACATACCTTTGAATATTCATAAAAGCGCCATGCAACCGGAAAATTCACAGCTTCAGTTGATTTTGTTTGTTGACGTAGCCGTTTTAGGTAGCCAGTCAAATTGTTTTTCATATGTCGTAAATTGAAGGTGTTTTTTAGATGGCTTGTCTGGCCCAATATTTTCCAATGAGCATTCGTTATTTTCATACACCAATAAGTACGTGGTATAGAGATAATTTTACAAAAATTTATATCAATATTTTCTTTTCTTCATTGCAAGGCGTGCATATAATGCAATATATGAAACAAAATAAACAATGCATAAGTATCATTCGGGAGGACAATCCTTTGTACTGATAATTCGTATGAATTTGCACACATATCTCAAATCTTTTACATTGAGTGATTGAAGCAAATTTTCATACTTTATAACATATGTTCTTTCTAAAAAAAAATTGGCAGAAATTCTTTTCCTTTTTTAAGAATTCACATTCTAAAAGGTAATGGAATTCATCCCGTGTATTGGAATTGCACAAAGTACATAACCTATTCTCGTAAATAACAGACTCCTAAGATCTAGGTTCGACTGATAAACGATGATTTCGTGCTCTGAATTTCACAAGGTTAATTCTATCATTTAACATATCTAAATAGTCCTCTTATTTTATACATTCTTTAAACATTTCATAGTTTACTCCTTTTGAAGAGGTCTCAATCTCCGAAACTCAGAATTGATTAAACTGATAAGACAATAGTCTTTGTTGATTGGTAAGACAATATTCGTTGTTGATTGGACTGATAAGACAATATTCGTTGTTGATTGGACTGATAAGACAATATTCGTTGTTGATTGGACTGATAAGACAATATTCGTTGTTGATTGGACTGATAAGACAATATACTTTGTTGATTGAACTGATAAGACAATATTCGTTGTTGATTGGACTGATAAGACATTATTCTTTGTTGATTGGACTGATAAGACAATATTCGTTGTTGATTGGACTGATAAAACAATATTTGTTGTTGATTGGACTGATAAGACAATATACTTTGTTGATTGAACTGATAAGACAATATTCGTTGTTGATTGGACTGATAAGACAATATTCTTTGTTGATTGAACTGATAAGACAATATTCTTTGTTGATTGAACTGATAAGACAATATTCTTTGTTGGTTGGACTGATAAGACAATATTGTTTGTTAATTGGACTGATAAGACAATATTCGTTGTTGATTGGACTGATAAGACAATATTCGTTGTTGATTGGACTGATAAGACAATATTCTTTGTTGATTGGACTGATAAGACAATATTCGTTGTTGATTGGACTGATAAGACAATATTCGTTGTTGATTGGACTGATAAGACAATATTCTTTTAACCTTGCGGAGATCTACAGATCAGCAGCTGTAAAAACATCTGATGATAAATTGTCAATCATTTTATGGTGTCTATTCATTGTAGTTGATATACGTTTTAAAATATGCAATCACCCTTCAGGTAAATTATTAAAAAGATGTAATATAATTCACTTATACTGTGATAACTACAGGTCAAGAAATCTAATCAAGCATAATTTTATCATATTGTTAAACTAGAGATTACACCCCAACTGAATTAATTGTATAAATCGTTGAACATGAATCACAGCAATGTACACACTTATTCATGGCTATAAGATTTAGATTTACACAGCATCTTGTGCATATTCCAGGACTATCTTTTTTTTTTTCAAACATGTAATTTCAGACGCATTAAAAATCTTAATAGCTTTTCAGTTCACCATCTTTACAAGCGGTGATTCCCGAAATGATTTGTTAAATTGAATGCATATGGGAATTATCAAAACGTCATTAACTGCAAAATTTACAATTTACCAAACCATTAGGGTTAGCATGTACATATGTATGAACAATGTAACCACAAAACCAATCCCACGTCTTCAAATGCAACATTGTTTGGTTTTCAATTTCAGGTAATGTCTCTGCATTTTTACCTCAATGTACTGCTCTGTTATTGGTTAATCAATAGTTTTAATACAATATTTTCAGATTTTGTACAATCATTGCTTTGTTTTGCCTTCATGAAAATTTAACGCCACCATGACCTCGGCAGCTACCCACACCGTATTGCTGCGTTGTCCTCTTGGTACGAAGTTCAGTTTCATTAACTAATTTATGAGTACATGCTGACACATAAGATGGAAAATCAGACAGAGACATATTCGCATTTTCTCCCGCACTCCCTCAAAAAGTAGTTCTATTGATATTTGTTAATATGGTCACCTGTCATTGTGTCTTCATGCAGAAGAGACGTCGACTTAACAATTATAGGAAAATTCTTGACAAGCCAAAAAGAAAATTAATATATATATATATATATATATATATATATATATATATATATATATATATAAACGGAAAATATAAAGGGACTCTCTCTCTCTCTCTCTCTCTCTCTCTCTCTCTCTCTCTCTGTGTGTTGCTACGTGCATGGTATGGAAGACATGATTTATCAATATTATTAATCAACAATACGTACAGATAGCATAAAGTATTTTATACAACGTTTATCATCAAAATTAAGTTGTGCTTGGTGTATATATAAAGAGAGAGCAGCATTGGTAAATTATTTCGTGTAGGTAATTTTGTAATGTTATATTGGGTATGAAACTCCGATATTTCATAAATATATTAGTATTAAACATTCTTTTTCTTTTTACTATTTCATGAAATAAAACTAAATACTTCATACCCTGCAAGATTGATTGGTTATATATTCGTTGACGTCCCTCTCGAAAATCCCTTACGCACACGGAGACGTCACAGCCGGCCACTCTGCTCGACACGTTTAAAACTGGCTTTCAGAACTTGAAAGGGACGATTCTTTGTTATTAGGATCCATTGCTTATACACATCCATCCCTTGAGGATTCGGGTTAGAATAGGTCCTCAGTACCCATTGCTTGTCGTAGGAGACGACTAAATGGGGCAGACTTTCGGATAAAACCATAAAAAACCAAGGCCCCGTGTTACAAAAGGTGTGGCACGATAAAGATCCCTCCCTGCTCGAAGGCCGTAAGCGCCGAGCTTAGGCCTAATTTTGCAGCCCTTCACCGGCAATGGTGACGTCTCCATATCAGTAAAAAAAATCCTCGAGAGGGACGTTAAACAATATAACGCCAACCAACTTATACACACCCTGCTTCGTTGCGTTTTGAATTTATGTAACAAGTTTATTTTGGGTAATATTTCATTCATCATAACTTTATACTTACATTCCCATCTCTTCAAGGTTATGCAAATCATGGCCTTGGTATGTAGAGGGGGTTGCGCAATAAGGGATTGAAGTTTTACTTGAGGATATATGGGGAAAAAATTGAAAATCTTCCCATTGTAAGGGGAGATAATTGAGAAATAATGCAAATAGTATGAGGGTGTTTAACATACTATAAACAACTTTCTCATAGAATGATTTAAGTTTGTCAAACCATGACCCCGCGGCAAGCGAGTCAATGCGTGGATTTTTCTACGTTAGACTAGTGACTGATTTCTATTATTATGGATGTTGCCCATCACAGGTTCTTTAAACCATGGGTGATATTATTTCGAATCAAGCCGCCAGTTAATTAAAGAGACACTACAGCTCATTTTGGTCAGGAAACGTAAAATGACAATTTCCCCCGGGCTTTCTCTAATTTTGTTGCATAGTTGAATGTATAACTTTGCAAAAATAACATATTTCGAAAGTTGAAAATTCTCGTTTCAATGCAAAAATTAACAGTTTTTGAAGACCCTTATTTAACAAAATTGAGACTTCCTCTTTCGGTGGGGCCTCCGTGGCCGAGTGGTTAGAGCATCGGGCTCAAAATCACAAAGCCTCTCACCTCTGTCGGCGCGTGTTCGAATCTCGGCCGCGGCGTTATGTGAGCAAGTTTGCCAGTTTACTTGCGGAAGGTCGGTGGTCTCTTCCCAGGTACATTGTATCTGGGTTCTCTCCTCCACCAACAAAAATTGGACGCCACCAGATAACTGAAAAATTGTTGAGTGTGGCAGAAAGCAATAAATAATCAATCAATCAATCCTCTTTCGGTCGTCGGACGCATGCGCACGGAGGGTAAACAATCCAGTGAGAGTTGGCGTACAATGGCTAAACCCAGAATTTTGACAGATTATGCGAGAAAAGGGTTAAAATGGTACGAGACACAACACATACGCACGCTAGAATTTACGTGGGGTTATCACTATAACCCTCTAGCCACGATACACACACGCAGGGCTTTAAAAGTAAGTGCTATTTTTATCAAAACACGTGGCATGCTTTATAAAAAACATTATCTGATTATAGGGACATGAAAGGTTTTCTTTTATAATAATGATTTATAATTACTTAATTATAATAAGCAGGAAATAAACCCATAGTCGAGAAGCCAGTGTGGACCCTTTTAAGGGGTAGTTAAATACCTTTTTACACATCACGTGTGTTGTCATACTGAATCACGTGATGTAAAATGCCCGAGTCAGAATGAAGTAACCATGAAGAAACCATTGAATTCCGGATGACCTTTAAAACGCATTTGAGAGCAAACTAATGCATCCCTAATTTTAAAAATCCAGTTTTAAGCATCGACAGATAATGTAGATTCACATTTTTTCACTGTCTGTCTCTCAAAACAAACTTGTTACACATCAATCGATTCAAGCTTGTTCAGTTATGTTCCCTTTCAAGGGAATATGATAAAAGAACGGTGAAAATATGGTGGGCCTTTTGACACTTTTCTATTTTTCTTTTGTGTATTCCAATTCTTTTCTTTTTTCTTTCTTTATTGTGAACATAACGAAAGGTGATCAATCTCATAATTCCTATAAAGAATACAAAACCAGAAATTTGAATCAAAATATGATTTTCATGCATTAAAGATTTAAGGAGGGTTAGCACATAGTCATAATGGTTGTTTTCCTTATGAATCATGAATGAAAATATAAATATTGGTAAAACTTATATATTCCTTTTAAATTGTCTAGCTGGGTAGCTCAGCATTTTAGCATGCCGAATGGATATTTGTAGATTGTGAGTTTGAATTTAGCATTTTTTTTTTAAATTACTCTCAACTGAAACTACTTTGTTTAACTAAAGATAAATTTGAAAATTTCAAAACATTATTGTACATATCCTCCACTTTCCATCTATATCTCTGGTGTGCTCTTTCTCTTTAATGAATGTCCTCATGTCAGCATGGGAACACAATGGACTTTGATTTGAACATATCTTATTGTACATAATATATACAAAAGGATCAGAATAAAGCTTGTACAACTTACGAGTTCTTCTCCTTAAAATGTAATAATGTCATTGAAAATTAGTATACAGAGAATACAATTATGGTGCATGTTGGTATATTCTATAGATAAGCAGTACAATATGAGCACCAGCTGAATCTTTTAGTTTCATGAATATACGTCTCAACTTAAGAAAAATTATAATTATTTAGTTCGATAGATAAGGCATTATCACCCCAGAGTAGAGGACATGTGTCAATAATAACCAGTTCATTTAACCATAGCAATCTATCCGTTAATTTATGTCTAGCATTTGAATGTTTATTACAAATAAAGAAAAGGTGATATGCGTCTTCACGCATGCCACAGGAGCATATTGGAGAATCTACAATATTGCGTCTATATAGATCATAATTCAAGACGTAGGTGTCTCCAAGTTTGGTATGGATTATATTCAGTAGACGCGAGCCAATATGAAAAATATACAGGGGGTTTGGGATTGTTGAGATGATTAGAGCCAAGACTTTTACGAAATTGTTTAATTGAAGTAGCCTGTCTTGATTTGATACGGAGAGAATTTCACTTTAATACAGCGACTTGTACAAATGATTTTTTTTTTATGAACTTCAAGTCTGCATTTTGGTATTGTATAGTTGTCTCCATTACGGAGATTGTATGTGGACATATTGTTTATTTTGCTAGGTATTGTTTCTTTTAGATATTGCGGAATCTCGTTATTATGAACCTTGTACATGGTAATTAATTTAGCAGTTGATCGTCTAAAAGACAGAGCTTCTAAACCAGTTTCTAAATATAGAGAATCTCTAGAGGCAAATGGGTTTACTGGAGATTTACAAAGATTGCGTGTGAGAATCTCTTAGAATTGATGCCTCGTGAGGAGAAGAACGATTATACTGACCAGTGGTTGGTCCTAGGCCCATATTCCGACTAAATAGTTCTTTTCGCGCTACAAATACTGCTTTAAACAATAACAAAGGATCACAATAATATTTCACGCGGTAGCATAATAAACATAACGCTCACCTTGCAACCAGTAGGTCTCAGGTTCGATCCCAGCAACTTGTCAAATCTAAGACGTTTAACTTTGGCTGTAATTGCTCCTTCGCTAAGCACATGTAATTACAGAGGTAAAGGTCACGGTGTCTTGATAATAATCTTAAAAACTTGACGACCGTAAGCGCTATTTATTTGTCCAAATTTGTGGCTCTTCACTAAAGTTGTTCATGATCCAATTGCGCAAACATTTGTTCACTTTAACTGACAGTTAACTTGTCATTAACTCTTACCTCTATACATAGCATTACTGTCAGTTAGATTTAACTAACTATTCTTTATATTGTGAGTGAAAAAGTCTGGAAAATGAAGCAAAATATTATACAAGCAAATAATGTAAGCAAGCATTTTCTGCAAGCTATTGTGTGCATGAAAATTAAACAGAAAAAAAAATAATACAAAATGTTTTCTAAAACCAATAAACTGAAATAAAGAGAAGACTCTAGATCCCAGTGTTGACATTACCAATGGTTTTCATTGAATATTTTATAAGATACTCAGTGTCTATTGATCAAACATCAAACAAATGAAATTCAACATCAGGGAGTGCGCGAGTATTTACATAATCTGAACAATTCTTTATTGATTTGTCAAACTAAATAACGTCTTTTTAGAATTGTTACCATTCTGATTAGTATATACTGTGGTGTTTTTGATATGTTGCAGAGACATTTTTCTCCGCGATACTTGTTGACAAAACCACTGCCACTGCCCCTTGCCCATATTTGATGTGTTACAATTTTCTTAATTTTGTGTGTTATTAAACTTTATTACTTCTATATAACAGTTGAAATGAATGCAACTTGAACATCGATCGACGCAATGCAATTATAATTTTTTTGGGGAAATGTTTTGTTATATCCGAAGCTGTTGGAAGCGATGGTAAATTTCCGTTTTGAATAACATAAAACCACATGAGGGATAAGAGTACTTCAGAGATTTATGATTTATTCACGTGTGAGTCCAGCGATTGATAGGACACTGTTTATCCAAAGAATTCCTAATGACGTTGATTAAATAATATTTCAGAAGGTAAACAAAATGACAGGGCTTTGGAGGTTATGACGGATCTTTGAATCTTTAATATTATCACCTGGGGGGGGGGGGGGGGGGGGGGGGGTGGCGAGTTAAAGGGCGAAAACAAATTAGATCTTTATACAAAATTTCACAAAACTACTACGTAAAGTTTAAAAAATGAATTATTAAGATCCCCCATAATCCTCTATAGCCTTTTATAAATTATGTTCACGGAAAGATCATTAGAAACTATTGATTTTAATTTTACATCCCACCCTGTCTTTATTCGGGGGTGTGGAGTGGGAGCGGGGGGGGGGGGGGGTCTTGATGATGTTACAGGGCAAAAATACCGGTATCAATAAAAAACTAAATGATAAATAACACATTGTGTGCATGCAAAAATAGATTAATTTTAAACAAGAAATCTTGGAGACTGCAATCACCCGCCAGGGTTCCCCCCTTCTCTTCCTCAGCAAATTTTCTCACTCAAAAATCGCGCTAAAAATGTATTAATTTCTTTCTTGTCATCAATCTATCTTGCGTGAAATTTGAATCATGTCCAAGCTCTAGTTTTCGTGTAACGTTCCCATATTCCTTTCGAAATCCGGATTAGAATTAAGTTGCCTTGTCGTAAGAGGCGACTACATGGGGCGGACCATGAAAACCAAGCCCCCGTGTTACAGCTGGTTGCACGATGAAGATTCCTTCGTGCTCAAAAGCCTAAGCGCCGGGCATAGCCCTAAATTTTGCAACCGTTTGCATGTAATGTTGACGTCTTGATAGTAGTGAAATATTCTCGAATGGGACGTTAAATGATATACAATAAACCATATCATATACATTCAAAGAGGACCGGAAACATAACCTCTTCAGCGGTGTTAACATAAAAAAGTGACAATTTTCGAACCTATTTTCGTGGTCCGAGAAAAACAATGCCTGCGGTCAGGATGTCGACACCGTGGTTGAAGATCTGACAGCCACTTGTTTGAGTTTTGGAAGAAAAATAAATTAATGGTTGCAGGTACAGTTGCACAATATAAAAACGGCAGAACCATTCTTTTAGTACTTCACTCATGTCTGTTACATTATTATACAAAATGATCTAAAAATGAATATTTCACAGTAAAACGAATTTTAAAAAATAAGAAAAAAAACCCCCCATATTATTGTGACAGCTGACAACGAGCCGTGATGCAATCTTTACATTATAAAACTGTTAATTATGCATGAATATGTATTTTAATTCAAATGAATTCATCTGCATATTGCTAGACACTAATCATATATAATCACTCAGAAAGACATAAGAAAAAAAATTATGCATATATAGATTGCATAATTCTCTGCATGAAAGCCTATCACAAATATTGGATATACTGCATTGTTGTAAATAAAAAATATCTTGCCTCCAGTCTTTATTCGGAAAAATGATTTAAACAGCACAATGTTTTTGTTTATCAAGAGCAGCGATCATCTATAAATGGTCTCGTGCGCTTTGAGTCTCTGCAATTATTAGCGTCTTATCAGCGTAGGTCTTAATAGAGCAATTGTGTGATTTGTGAGCGAGACGACGGCCATAAAACATCAAAGTAGCAAGTTCCAAGTGGACAATTGAACGTTCATAATGATCCGTTCCCAATGTTTCCTTCACTTTTTAAAAGTACTCACTCGTCATGGATGATAGAGTCTTAAGTTTTTCAAGTCCCCGGAGATGAATGAGAAAATCTAAGAGACGGCGCATGTAGAACACAGCAGCGAGCGAGTGCGCATGCAAGTTTGGTCTTACCTGAAGCTGGCATTGACGGGTCAATAACGATAGATGGATGATCTCGGAGACAGTACTGGCTGCAGACGACAGCAAAACATAACAGACGACATGTTTCTTGCTTACACCTCCTGTTCGCGCGTGTGCAGGGTTGATTTTGATTTTCTTTGAAAGGATTACACTGAGTATATCATCATTTAAAAAGATTTTACTTGGATACATATCTAACATTTTTAGGGTAAGTGTTCATATAATCTCTATGTGAGGAAGAAATTAAACATTTAATCGTTTTAATGCTAGCAACAGTTTCCATAGCAAATTGTTGGAGTTTAAAAAGATCATAACTCACAGCTAAATGTGTTCACCATTTTATACACACTAAGATAGAATGACACTTATTAAATCTTGTACAATGATTAATCAAATAATGTTCGCACTCATACTTTCGAGATCTGTGTTAATTTGGAGAAATGGGTGAGCATAATATTCCCCTATCAACTGACGCATCACCTGAGGAATATCGAGTAAAATTGGCGATGCTATTGAATATCGGTAAAAACATATAAAATTACCCCGTTAATATCACAGGTAGTCATGTGGATAATCGAATACATGCAAGTTCCCTCAGTGCAGTGCTCGTTACAGGTATGGCATTACGCAGATGCCTGTATGTTCATGTTTCCCTCAGGTGAAAAACATTTAAGATACATAATTTTGAATTTTAGTAACAAGTTTCTTTTAAGGAAATGTCAGATTTCACAGCAGTCGAGAAATGGAATTTTTGTTTTACAATTTGCAATCAATATAATATATATCTCTTTAACAAATTCCAAAAGAAAGTTTTAAGAAAAAGCATGGTTTTCATTTGAATAAGAAATACAAATGCTTATTTTGGTTTGTGAAATGGGATACATTGCGGCGGGGGTGGGTGGGGGGTGGGGGAAATGCATAACCCGTGCAATTTTTTTTCTGCAGTGTTTGCGATCTACATATTTCGTTAAATAAACCAAAGAAAGATATTTTTTATTCATTTTTTCTGTATTTTGTATATAAAAATATATAATATAAATACTTTTTAAGTTCGTAAATATAGATACTATTGACTTGTAAGTTATTTAAACGTAACAGGGGGAAATCACCTGAACTTGACTTATCTCTATATTTGGTAATGTTCTACTATTTTGAACTATGGTAAAGGGAAGTAACCCAATAAGTCAAATTACACAAAATAAACCATCATATCATAATATAGGGAAGCGGTATTTATTATACTTAATCAAATAAAAGGTTAAATTTAAACTAGGAAGCTTATTTTCCTACAAATGTCGTGAAATAAGTCGAGGAATTCGTGGAATGTACACATTCGAACAGAGACAGACAGCACTAAGACGGGATCTAACACGATAAGAACAGAATGTGCCTTCATAGCCACAAATGACAAACAATGGATTTCAATAGAAATCAAACGAAAAACACAGTAATTGTAAATATTTTTTATTTTGAAGTCCGGATCGCCCACTATATTTACTGTTGATTGCCAAGGGTGACCTTTCCTATTTTAACAATTTACCTGTTGAAAAGAAGACAAATTATACATTTGTATTTAGAAATTCAATTATTTTCTATATGATTTTTAAAAAAAAACCACGGTTGCGGAACCTGATGGTCAAGTCTCCACTCACTGTTGTGACCGAAAGAGACTGCATAGTTCAAAATGTATAGCACTTCACCTCTACAGTTTCACAGAAAACATGATTTTGACAGATCATGTAGATTAACACTAATTGTACACTTCTCTTAGGCAACGAAAAATGAAATAAACATTTATTGTTATGATTTTAATAAAAGTTATATTTTCTTCGTGTTATAGCCACAGCATCATACATGTATATTTATCTAATCTCTCTCTCTCTCTCTCTCTCTGAATTTTTAAAGAGAAAACAAATAATATAGTAACCGGAATTATAATATAGAACATGTACGTGCAATGCTTACTTGCATGTTTTGTTAAGACGGACACGGGGGCGCTCTCTTTTCTTCTTTATTATGTAGTGGATGTTGAGAGGCAAAAACTGAGAGTTTCACCAAATCCCATCTAATGTATCGGTAAATGCTGGCGTGTTGAGTTTTTAATGAAGTCTGTTTTGGCGATTAAGAGCTTTAAATGATTGCGCTAAGGATTATTTGTAATATCCTTGGTAAGAGTTATTAATTATTCTCTAATTATGGATTTGATTTCGTTTTCGTGTTCATCTTGAAGTCACACGATAGCTAAAATCAGGTAATCCAAATTTACACGACGGTATGTATTTCCCTCCGCCAACGCAGTTGAACGAAAGTCTGTGATTTCATTATGATTTGTTGTTGGTTGGTTGGTTTACGTCCCGTCGATAATTTTTCACTCATACTGAAACGTCACCAGTTGTAGGTGAAGTACCAAATTTAGACCTATGGGTAGCGCTTACGACCGGTTCCCTATCGTGCCAAGGACATCCGAGACACGGGACCTTCGTTCTTAAGATCATATCCGAAGGACCCGTGATTTTCACTTATATAAATGCCGAGCGTTTGGCAAAGATGTAATTTTCGTATAACACGGACAAAAAAGGTCATTTTTAAAGCAATGTCCTCCAAAAATGTTGATGAAAATTTACGAAACTACAGTATGTTAGCATTGATATCATTTGTCAACCACACATGATTAAATCTTGATAATGAGTTGATTTGATTACATAGGAAATAAATCCGTTATGCAGGTCTAATCAATGCTGTACTGGGAATTACTTGTAGCTGGCTCTGGAACTTCTTTATTCCATACACCCTTAGTTGGACCTGGATATCTAACAGTATCCAGGATTTTCTTCTCGGAGTGACAGAGGTGTGACAAGGTGCTCTGTTGGTCTCTTTTAGTTTATCAGTTTGATTTCATGACATTCAAATTACCTGTATGTAGTTAGCTGTAAAAATTGTAGCTCTCTTGGGAAGCCTGAAAGCTAAAGGATCTCTAATTGAAAAAAAAAGTTGTGATTAACGGCGCAGCGTTTTTCTGTGCGCTATTTAGGTGTTAAATTTCCGTATTATTTTAAAACATCGCGGCCGTGAGTTTTCCATATCAAAGAATTGCAAATTTTTTTTATTTTGGATAGATCTTTATTTCTATGCTCTATCCCATTTAAAAAAATTATTTCGAAAGCTAAAATTATACAGCTACAAATTTGGTTGGCGCATTCTTCACCAAAGGATTTCTTTTCTATAGAAAAAAATGACAGCAAATATGATTATGATAACTCAGAGAGAGAGAGAGAGAGAGAGAGAGAGAGAGAGAGAGAGAGCAGAATATAATTTTATTTGAAATGATGTTAAATACTTCATAAACAGTCTTGTAAATCTTAATTCCCCTCAAATGCGCGATTTAAGAGCCAGTCCCTTTACAGCTTCAACAGAGACAAAGGTGTGAAAATTTTCGATCCACAGTTATGTTTTATTTGTGAAAGCTCAAGGGAGAAATAGAATCATATAATATTGCAATTTATCACATGACAGAATCAAACATATTTCAATTTATAACACGGCCCGTACTTTTTAAGTTTAAGTCCTATATACAGGTGTATATTATGAAAAGTACGAGTAATACTGACTAATTCACAGATATGTCAAATAATTGGTAATTATGCGTTACTCTACCACCAAAAGGCTCTGTAACAAAATATTACAAATATGATAGGGATAGTTGTGTATTTTTTTTTTATAAAAAAAAAAAGGTAATTACTAGGGCTTTTTTCCCCTTTTGAAAATGCTTTGAGTCACAAATCTAGTTTTGAATACAAGCACACAGGATGTGAATGTTCCTTCGAAAAGGGCACGTCATTAGAAGTAAGTCACAATTTTAGGCCGGGTTGCACAACGTGCATCCGGCTTATGGTGTGGTGAATGCCGGACAGACTGGCGTCCTCATATAGGGTACCTATTTTGTGTTATCAACTCCTCACTCACCTCTAGCCTCACATTCCCCAACCTTTGCACAATAGCTATAGACACATTGAAGATGTGCAAATAACATTTTGAATTTGATCAGGCTTTCAAAAGAAAAAGTATAAATAGTTGAACCTTGTCATTTTCTCTGCATACTGTGGATAGATGGTACCTACTTTGTGTATTCAACACCTCTCACAGGTTTCCCTATAGGCATTCCTCAACATTCAGCATGGTAGCAAATGGGTGATACTACTGTCTCCACCATAGATAACATATTTTAAAGCAACCTGGCCATTTCTATTCTTGAATCGATTTTTTAATGCAATATGTTCATAAGAACGGAGATTCCGTAACACGTCAGGTGTTGACAAGATGAAGAATTCGTACCGCTACAGCCTTAGGCACCAGTTAAGTATTTTGACACGTGCTGGTGACGTCTCTACATGAATGAAAAATTCTAAAATGGGACGTTAAACAACATCCAGACAAACAAGTACTTTCAACTGAAGTTTCTCTTACGGACTTTCTGCTCCATTCAAATGACAAAGAGACGGCTACAACATGCCAGACTCAGATGTTTGTCACAGACAAGAGTCCATTATTCAAAACAAGCAATGACGTTATGATGAAATGTGCCAAATTAATATATCGTTTGTTACCAAAGTATTCATTTTTCGCATTTTTGTCAATCCCTTTCGCTTTAAGTCTGAGCGATGCAGAATACAGTTCCTGTTAGTTTTCAAGTTAAAATAAGGTTACAATTGAAAGGTCAAGGTCAGTACCAAGGAATTTTCCAAATTTCGTCTTATTCAGTTTTCAAACTTATTGTAGTGATAACTGCAAACCTATCTTAGTTTCTATTTGATATCAAGTTAAATGTCAAACGGATGATATTTTAAGGGAACCTTGCATAAAGTCTGGATCACAACAGGTTTCCAAGAAGAAATATTTCAGGTTAGGTTCACTGGAAATAGACCTAACGTTCTTCTAAATTAGTTTTGCTTTGTATTTTGTCAACTGACATGTATTTCAAAGGCACCAGACTTTAGTTCTTACTGAATTTCAAAGTTACCAGTGGAAAGTCAAGGTCATTTTTAATAAAATTTTCAAAATGTTCTGATTTCATCAGCACTTAAATCAATATTGTTTTAGAATGTATCATGTTACAAGGTGGTTTGTGGATTTGTGGACTTCTAATTTATCAGTTCTGTAGGAATTTACTTCAGTGTTTCTGATGAACGCTTGTTCAGATACATGTATGTCAGCTGTATTATCTGCTTATTTGCATGCTCCTTTATAAAGTCATCTCTCTTTTCCTGTATTCATCAAATGATTTTAAATTGAAAAAAAACCCCCTATTTTTCTAAAAGTGATACTTTAGAAACTTCTGTGAACAAAGTTACTGTAAACTGATTTCTCGTGGTGCCCGGGTAATGTAGAATTTCTAGAATAATATTACATAAAGCTGTTGACGTCTCTATGAGTGAAAGATTTTGGAATGGAACTTAAATCCCAACAATTCAATCAATATCGTGTCACTACTTGATGAACGAAGTTACACGCTCTTTACGATTTGAAATTATTTTGCTTACCTTTACAAATGAGTTCGTGGAGAGGTACACTTGGTTAATCACTGTTAAATGCAGGTAACGAATTTATATGCGTAAGTAACTTCCCTTGTCCGCCATCGTCCAGTGAAAAAAAAATCGTATGGCCTTCGTGATTTTTTAACATGCTATTATTTTCATCTACAATAATGCCCCAGATTGGGACAACCTATGAACATGAAAGAAAGCTTTTAAAATAATTTGCTATAATTCACAGTTATAATCTCTTACATGTGGTAGGTTAAAGAAGGAAAACTTGCTATTCCTCGATTGACCTTTCGCTGACCCCATAGAGGGCTGATTCAAAATGGTGTTTAATAGGTATATAAGATATTAGCGTAAAGGTCAACAAATATGTGAAAATAAAACTCATTTGAATGTAACTTTTCTTATCATTTTGTAAACGAACATATCTGTTTATATAGTGCTCATAATTTGAAATAAGCTATCTTTGAGATTTTAAATATAGGATTATATTGTTTGGAGAACGTTTTCTGGGACAAACGTTATTTCAAACAAAATAAAGATATGAAGAGACTTGCACTAAAGTCCTATACACTATATAAATGCTCGCAGTGTGTGATGGCCTAGAGGAAGTTAAAAAGTCCAACTCCCCCAAAACAGGAAGTTGCTCCGAGTGATCATTGTGCTGGCGATAACTCTGCTAAGGAAGTTGTTCTAAATGTTTTGTCTTTGCATGCCTTCTAGGTCATTGTGCATGATGACAAGAACTCTGTATTGGTTATTTCCACTTATTGTCCACAGTTCTGATTGGTGGACTATATAATCATTTTCAAAGGACAATGACTATGCAATGCAACATCATATAAAAGTGGCTTCACAACGAAAAATGTAAATGAATTTTTGTTGCTTAATTATTATGATTATAATGCATATATAATCTTTTATATGTGAATTCTTTAATGTATTCGGTAGAGTATTTCATGTTTTTACAGGCATGCTGAATAATGAGAGGGTGTGTACACCCATTGTTTTGACAGCGTTCATTTTCCGTTATTTTTGTATGGAAAGTGATATACATTTTCCGACTCTCACCCCACCCCTCGCTCACTCTTTTGATAGTTTTGAATGGTAAGATTGTTTGTTTGATTGATTATTTGTTTTTTCCGCCACACTCAACAATTTTTCAGTTATCTGGTGGCGTCCAATTTTTATTGGTGGAGGAGAGAACCCAGATACAGATGTATCCGGGAAGAAACCACCGACCTTCCGAAAGTAAACTGGCAAACTTTCTCACATATATCGGCGCGAGCGAGAATCGAACTCGCGCCGACTAGAGTTGAGAGGCATTGTGATTTTGAGCCCGATGCTCTAACTACGCGATCACGGAGGCCCCTTGTAAGTTTGAAATAAAACCTCTTGTCATCTTCCCTGCAAATTAGGAATTTTTAGAAATTTTGAAGATTACAGTAACTTATATTATTGTATATTAGACTAATGTGAAGTAAATATTTACTCTAGTTGGCCATATCTTTGAAAACCGATGCTGCGTGCCTGTTTTAAACTAAATAGTTGTATTCTAAAAATAGATTTGATTTGGCAACAGGTGTAGAATTTTTGAGTAATTGGGCAAATATCTGTGTTAATGACATTTTGCTGCGTGGAGCTTATAGAGGTATTCAAAGTCCTGAAACTGCTATCAAAAGATGAAATCACACGTTTTGTTATTTTGCATTCGCACTGATTTCAGAAACTGTGTCTCTTTCTCGTGATGTCACGCAGACGACATTTTTCAGTGTTACTGAATTCACGCGGGACCTAACGCCATCATGATTGATCACGTGATTTGTCAGAGCCGGAGAGAATTATTCTCTAGCTGATACATCACCATTCGGTATATTTTATTGTGTGCAATGCAATAGATAGTAGAATTCAAAGCGAGAATGGTTTGTCACCAAAGGTCTTAAGGGAAACCCACTAACAGAAAACATCACTCAGTGAGTC
This sequence comes from Ostrea denselamellosa, assembly GCA_024699665.1. NCBI lineage: Eukaryota > Metazoa > Mollusca > Bivalvia > Ostreida > Ostreidae > Ostrea > Ostrea denselamellosa. Next base: position 7,740,912 of record JAMZEH010000018.1, read on the forward strand.
TATCTTTCATCTCCAATTTGCCATTCTTCTGTATTTTCTTCCGCGAGAGTTTCTACGATTTATAGTGTTCTGTGCTTTGATATGAACTGATTATGTGTTAAGCCCTTGAAGGGTAAAGAAAGATGTGCGTCTTGTTTTCATGAAAAGAGATTCATTTGACCCTCTGAAAGACCTTTTATACTTCTTTTATTCATTGCAATACGCTGTTCAGGGAGACACATGCCTCTTTGAATTTTATTCGCTGAAACTACATTTTCAGAGTGCTAAAGCCATTTGGCGTTTTATCATTTCCACACACAGAAACAACAATAATACATTGACCATTATTCAAAAAGGAAAATGAGATTGGCAGAAACAAGATCCAATACAGGACTTACGTTGCAAAATTGGGCACGCACAAGAATATAAAGCAAATTCGATCGATGATAATAAGGATTTATTTAAGGAAATCTAACAAGATTATCAAAGTCAGTTTTGACAATTTAAGTAAATTGTACATCATCGAATAAATAATTACAAATTAAATAAAGCAGGGATTGATTTGTCGCCTCTCTGGATCGGTATCTTTTGGCCAAAAGAACAGCAAGACAAAGAGGCAAAGGTTTATAATTATGGGACTGTTCCGTTTTCCTGAAAACGGAGTCTTCCACACCAGGAAATTCTCGGATTAAGGATTACAATTATGAGATCGTTCGCCAACAGTCCTCGCTTTTGTGTATCTGATATGTCGTAAACTGCCAGATTTGAGCAACAAACAAGCAAATGCAATCACCTCCGATGGAGAGTAATTTTCCCATTGCGTCGCGGCTTCAGTTACAGCACCCTAAAGTGACCAAATCGATTTTAATTCTACGCCGTTCACTAATTACACCCACTCAAATTTCCAGTATTGAGCATATCACACAATGCTTAAATTAAAGCACAGACATGGTCCTTAGCCATGATGAGAAAATCTTTATGGAATATAAGATTCAAAATGACTACATATGTAAAATACGATTTTACTAAATCATATAAAAAGTACTAATTCTGTATATCCATAACAGTATTCAATGCTTACCAGCTATTTTGAACCTTACCGGAATACTTGAATTTCACTAGGAGTTCCAAAGGTAAACATTTGATCGATTTATGCTTAAAAGTAAAAACGGATAGGAGGAAAAAAAGTAAGAATATATGTTGCTACTATGAAAATCACCATGACATTGTATAAGTGTTTGAAATAAGTGCGTTGCTAGCATTTACAAAACAATTTATATTAGTAATGAGTGGTCGGAAAAATATAGAATTTTTTTTAACTTTCCAAGGCACTGTATATAGAAAATGATAAATTATGTCGACCGATATAATATCCGAAACGTGTAAAAAATCAAGATTTTATGAAAGAAGTAATGTGATTGGTTTCTTTGGTCACTTGATGGAGGAGGGTAACCACCATATTTCTTACGGAAAGAAAATCGTAAATCACTTCTGCGGAATCCTTAAGGATTTTTTCTTTTAGTTTTTCATTGCTGAACAAAATAGTCAGAGGTAATTCATAAGCACTATGCTATCAAAATCAGATGAAAATATAGAATTATGTTACATATCTAAATTTTCGGTACAGCAAACAATTTATTGCACATATTTTCGCAACATATTACGGACTTGTTGAATTCATATGGGCACTTGTTGGGTGGAAAAATAAGCAAGTTTGTGAGCGCATGTTTTCACCTAACGGCGGCTAATATTCACCAATATTAGTTTAACGACTTTTTGGTTATATATCTAGACATATTTCATTTGTATTAAGCGGATAATTTATTCATTCCTTGCCAATTATAGAAATTGAAGCAATGTTTGCTTTGACAGCGTATTTAGTGGTTGCGGCGCTCGCTTCGCAACCGGGAGGTCCATGGTTCGATTCTCAATCCCTGCGACGCGTCAGAGAATGACACGGATATTTCGAATATGGACTTACAAACGGACCTCCTGAGTCACGGTAGATGTTGGCACGACAAGAGCCCTTGTTGTTATAGCTTTGAGCGCCATGGATAGGTTAAAATTCTCGAATGGAACGTAAAGTAATGAACGAGTATCACAGTTAACTGCAATCTGAACATTCACTCAACTTCATCAATCGATGCAGGTGAAATATTTCAAATTATGAATAATATTTTCTGGTCCTTAACAGTAAAATTACAGTCGAAATATTATAAGAATTAGTTGATAAATGAAACACCAAGACTAGCAACCACAGCTTATAAAACGATATCTGATCTGTCATGTTTGTTTACAGCTAGAGTGCATTGACGTTAACCTGTTCATAACATTCCGGTTCCGGTTCTATTATTTCACACAAAGAATCATTTAATACTAGCCCAGATACTGCACACTATGATTATCTGGAATATTAGAGTCGTTATATTTCTAATACATTTAAGCTATATAGAAGCTTAATTCACCCCGGAAAACATATCCCCGTTGGGTAACATGCCTTTGTGGATATTACTCGATACAATGCTATACACACGTGATATTTAGCATTATACTGTAAATAATTGGAATTTGCTTGAAGAAGCAAGATGATAGAAGACGCCGGACCAGATTATGCAAAAATATATATCCATGATGACAAACTAGACATTCATGCTTAAGCTGAGTGGTCATTTGTGTGTCGACGTGTTTATATTGTGAAATAATTACTCGTGAGTCATGTAAATATTTCATTTTCAACGCATCAATCACTTCGTCTAAGTTATTTCAAATCACTCTATATTTCCATATTGATTTGAAATCTACCTATTCATATAACTGAATTGGTAAACACGGTGGTTTATATGTCTTCATTAAGATCAGTCTGAGAATGCAATACTATATAAGGAAACCAAGCGGTCGACAGTTTAAGAAGAAAAAAAAAAAGAACAAGTGGAAAGCATCGGTGAGAGTATATGAATAATCAATTAATGTAATACTTATGGAAATTAGTTTCACTGTGCATAATTCACTATATTACTTCAATTCTGATCAAGTCATACATGCAACACTGTACAGGCACCAACGTCCATTTAATTGCCTCATTGCTGTCCGCAGTGATTGGCTGTGGTCGTAAGAAAAAGAGTTTTTATATTCTGCTATAGATAGCATCGTTTTAAATCTGGAACGGTTGTTTTGAGAGTAAGGAGAAACTTTGAAAAAGACGCAACAAAAATTAACATTAGCGAAATTAATCTCTAATCCATACATATATTGAATGTGCTTTCGGCGCCTTCGTGGACATATGCAATATGTATGCACATACAATATACAGATAGATAGATAGATAGATAGATAGATAGATAGATAGACAGACAGATAGATAGATAGATAGACAGACAGATAGATAGATAGACAGACAGATAGATAGATAGATAGATAGACAGACAGATAGATAGATAGGAGCATGTTTTAGATGTAATTGTTACACAATACTCTTTTCATAATGATTGGTCTTGGTTAACAGAGAATAGGAAGCACAAATGTCGAGCAAATGCAGTCAGATTGCAAACGAAATCAGTTTGCTTGGCAAAAGAAACAACGAAACCTATAAACTACATTTATGGTCGTTATAATAATCTATTTAGCAATTAAACCTGTCATTGGGTAAAACGTTGCCTGACATACAAATTGATACCGTTCATTGCATACTTATTTTGACTACGGATTACTACGTTTACTCGATCGAGGTATAGGGCTCACGGCGAGTTTCACCGCTCAACAGAGGATGTTTAATCCTCTTAGGCACCTGATCCCACCTTTGGTATGTCCAGAGGTCCGTGATTGCCCTGCTCTGAATTTTGTATTCTTTATAGGAATTATCAGATTGGTGGTCACTGCATGTTTCGTTCATCTTTTCGTACATGAACGCCATATTTAACAAATCTTTCAAACAGAAAGACAAAAATGTTGTATTACTGAAACTGACCAAGATGTACTCAATATTCACAAAGGACATGGAACTTCGACAAACCGGCTGTGTACTGATAGTGGCAGAGACACTGTAAATCTCCAGTAACAAGCAAGCACTACTGAGTCGTTATCATAGCAGAAACTGTTTAACGAACGGCGAATCGTTAGGATTGAATGTTCCAAAGAAATAGGCGTGTCCTGGAACGTCCCACGGATGAGTTTGGTGTTTCTGGTCAGACATTTTAGACATAATGGATCTGATATCTCTTTATTTATAAACATATATGATTGATTGTTTACGGTTTTACGCCGTTTTGGCAATATTTCAGCCATTTTACAAAGAATAACAAACTGAAATATGTTTACTTGTGAGTGTTGTTCGCTTACGGCCCCCTAGTGAGCCTATTCTTTTTCGAAAATCAAGGAAACGATCTTTTGCGTGCCAAGGGGGGGTGGGTGGGTGTAATCCTTGACACGGGACACCCTTTAATGTCCCATCCGACTGACATAGAAGTTAAAAATATGTAATCCACAGGTAAATCTACATATATTTTCTTACGTATGTAAACAGATGTATCATAAAAGTATTCATATTTTCTGTAAAAATCACAGTCTTGTAAATATTGTGTAATGATATGACTGTAGATATTTGTTTAAAGTTCTTGCACTGAATGCACTTCATTAAAAAGTTTATTTCGTATGGGCGAAAAATCACATTGACTACATTCTAAAAGAATGTGATGCACTGTAAATGGACAGTAACAAGATACACATTTAGTCTGAAGTTCTCTGTTCCGTAAGACTATGTCAATTTGAATGATCAATACGAATTCTTGAAATAAACACTTCGTTCTGGCGTTTCAGTACGACGTTACAGGCATCATATGTTTTACTTATGTCGCAGAATGTACGTCTAGTTTTATGAAATATTTTAGATCAGTGTACAAAATTTGAAAGAGAAACAATATCATATTGCAGAGCATTTTTGTCGCTTTGTCTGCGTTGATGTTGCCTTGTAAACATGTGATGTACAAAAGTATAGTCTAAACGTATAGTGCCCCGTGAGGATCCGGGTTATAATAGATCCTCACTATCCCTTGCTTGTCGTAAGAGGCGACTAAATGGGGCGGTCCTTCGGATGAGACCGCAAAAACCGAGATTCCGTGTCACAGCAGGTGTGGCACGATAAAGATCTCACCCTGCTCAAAGGTCATAAGTGCCGAGCACAGGCCTAAATTTTGCAGTCCTTCACCAGCAATGGTGACGTCTCCATATGAGTGAAAGATTCTGGAGAGGGACGTTAAACAATGGGTAATCAATCACATGTAAGCAAGCTGTGGATCCCTATACTATACAAAACTATACTATAAAAGAAGGCCATCATTTTTAAAGTTCATTACAAAACTTTGATCAGTCTGGCACTAGTTATTGGACGTTTCGGTCAATCTCGAGTTAATTGATAACCGGAAGCTCGCATCTTTATTATCATTTCGTAGTTACTTGAGCATGATCGGCAATTTCCGTAGGCTCTAACGATTCATTAACAGCCAGGCATCTTTCCAGCTCTCACCATATACGATTGGTGTTGGTAATTCGTGTCAATTTTTGAACGATGTCTACGGTAAAACGCTTGATGCTAAAACTGCGACTCAATTTTCGAGTAACCAAGTATAGTCTCCCACCTCCGTTAATAAGAGGAAACACACAACTTTCCTCCTCGGCAAAAACACAAGCATTTACATTCACCAGTATTTAGTCTGTAATAAATCTTTGGTATTGTAGAACATTTTATTTCTCGACAAAGGCACTATATGACACACAAGAATCCTTTTGATTTTTTGAAAAAAATCCTAAATATGTACTGCACTGGTATCACAGACTGAGAATGGCTGTGTAGTTAGTACTATGGGGAAAACATGAGATAACACAGAAAAGTTACCCCAAACTTCCAATATTTTTATAATACCCCCATGATACAAAACAAAATAGGTATTTATTCTTGAAGTATAGTACATAATTCCTCTGTATAATTCCATCTATGCAAGACTTAGGTCTTGATTATTTAACTATATTATCATTGATTGTGATAATCATTTGTCTCTTGGTGATCCATGATTGGGAATTTATAATTTGTTCAAACGTTTCGCTGTTCTCTTCAATTCCTCATTGTATGACAGAGAACTTACTCCAGCATCGATTTGTTTACACGGCTTATTTATAGATTGCGGCTTGTGTTTCGATTTCTAGATGACATTTAAAAGTGAAGTAGAGAACGTGCGTGCATTGCGCGCGGGAGACTGCTTTTAACGACAGGCTGAGGCCCGAGTGCTTATCACACCACTGAGAATCGGTCACATTTGGATCTGTTATCAGTGCTCTAAACGGAACATCAGATTGTAGAGTCCAGAAAGGTAACATTTTGATCCACGCCTCAGATTAATAAGATACCATTTTACCTGTGATATTGAAATATACATTTTTGTTCAAGAGTCTTATAGGAGGTCATGTGTAGCTGATGTTATTTCCCTACAGATGGCGTGCTTATAAATCGTCAGCGTCTGAGGCCGATTTGTTGGTTTAATTACAAAAAGCTGAGAGTTAGCCGGCATTTCAGTGCAGCACTGATGGCCTCTGTGTTTATTGGTAAAAAATAGACAAATGTGCGAATTATTTATGTTTTAATGCCAGTTCTCTGGGGAAATCTGAGTATGGGATTTGTATGTGTAGCGGATTATGAAGAAATCTTTTCAGGTAGGGTATCAAAATTAATCAGAATATAAGGAAACGGTATCACACATGTGATGGGAATCAAGTCCTTATGTAATGTATGCATATGATTTAATATTTCTGATATGCAGCGTCGTAACTGACCCTGCTCAACAAGTGAGTATAACAGGCGTCATACTGAACGATTCTTCTACATGCATTATACACTGGATGTAATTTTAACAATTATACATTGAATTAGATGAAGGTCATCGCTTTAGGGTAGGGCTCTGAGGCTACATATAACTGACATACTTATTTATGTTAACGGAGGTATGACGTTGCACCCAGCAGGTGCCCGTTTCGAATTTTGTTCGGGCTGTAAAGTACCCATACTCGCACGAGCAAATAACACGATGATGCAAAAATTAACATGTCCGATATTTGAATAAAAGAGATATGTAGACTTGATAACAGGGTTCCCTTGTTTTATCAGATCCCGATACCGTATGTTCCATTTGTAAATTTTTGATTTCAATTTGAAATGTGCTTTAACGCATAGAGCAGAAAGATGTGATTTTGTATGCAGCATGATGAGGAAGAGGCCATCCGTAAACACTTCAGTGGATTTATTTTTTATTTATTTATTTATTTTCATTATAAACTTCATCAATCAAACATAACCTCCACAAATCCCATGCAAATCAATAAATGAGACAATCAAAAACAAATGTTTATACAGATGTTACCACAATTAAATTTTGTAGTGGATTTATCCGTTTGCTTGGCAAATCAATCCTGGACTTTGCGACAGTATACTCCACCCACCCATATTTATTAACAGTCAGCACAGAACAGTCCATGACCTTTATAGCTGACGTATCATTTACTTCAATTACATGAAACGGACTGAGTTCAAATCAAATAGCAAGTGTTTGTATTTTTAAGGGACAGATTAATGATTTTCCCCAGAATTTCGTTTTTCACTTTTGCTGATCAGGATCTACTATCTAATGTGTTTAAAATGTTTCACAAAACATTAAGGCTATACAATATTTAAAAAATGAAGAGAGTTCATTATTTGTTTTGTAAACAAAGATTGAGGTATGTTAATGTATACCAAATTTTCCAAATGTAAGGTTATCGATCTAAGTTTGCTTTATAAATCACATTTCAAGTATTCGTAAGGTAAACTGCACCATTTAAAAGTTACATTTGTGACTGTGCAAAATTAAAATGCTTTACATTACAACATTAATATCTCACTGGTTTGTTTATAAACACACAAAAGATTCGAGTCTTTGTAAGCATAACACAGAGTTAAGGCTAGAATATTGCTCTCTTCCTTGCATTCAGAAGGTCCAAATTATGATTATCAACTTTAAATTAGTCATATTTTTAATGTTGATATAAAAAAAAATATGGAAACATTTTTTTTTCAAAAATCGTGGATGAGTCTTTATATACTTCACATTGAAGAATTCTTTTCACGTGGGTGTGATTTTTAATCATAAGCTAATGAAGAGACACATGTGCTTTACTGAAACAATAGGCGATATCCAGTCAAAAGGGGTAAAAAGAGATGAGTCGGCAATAATTGTCTCGAAAGAAAGATGGAATATGGTCATGTAATGTTTTGTGTTTAGTACATTCAGCTGTAATTGGATATTACAATAAAGTAGATTTTGAGTTTGCTTTGAGTGATTGACTAATTTGATGTTTGATTAAAGTTGTCTGTTTCTACTCACACATTTTTATTTGTTCATAAAATAGACGACACATTTTAAAGACGTTTTAGTGGGATATTTTTGAGGAATGTTGCTTGGAAGAGTGCCCTCTGTTTTTTATGATAGAGAATGTGTTTAAAACCATTAAATGACAAGAAGAAATATCTTGCTTTGACCTACAACTCGACATTCAGATTCGTTAACAACGTTCTATCTGTTAACAGTTTTCGTCTTCATTCACTTCACATGTCGATCGGATAAATTCCGGTGAATACGAAATAAAAGACGCCACGGGGTCGTCCATATCTGTTTCATATTTGGATGTTTTACTGAACATAAATATAATGACAAGTTAACAACTCAACATTATGACAACCGGATAACTTCCACTGTGAAGTTCCCATATTTATGAATGTAGTAATACTCCATTATTACCCGCATATGGTCTTTATATCTCCCAATTCATTAGATACGTGAGAGCATGTTCTGCATATGATTAATTTCTAAACCGAGACATTCTAGTGAAAATAATTGATGTTGCATTCCGGTATTCCGTAAATTCCATGATCGTTATAATGGTCCTATTTGTAAGTACAGTATGTGGTTAGGTAGAATGTTGTCTGACATGTTTTATTTCAATTGGTAGGCCGTTCTTTTCATCAAGACAGAGGGTTCACAGCAAGTGTGACCCGTGAACAGGGAATACTTACTCCTCCAAGGAACCAGATCCAACCTCTGGTGTTTCCGGGAGTCCGAGTTTGCCCTGCTCTTAATCTTATATTCTTTATAGGATTCACGAGATTGGCCACTGTCCATTATCTTTGACTTTTTCATGTTATATTAAGTAGGAAGTAATCACCAGAAGCATTAATTTCATCACTTCTTCTGTAGTATTTTATTATATAGTATTATATTTTAAGTTAACACGAAAGCGCTGTATTTTGGGGTTTTGATATGTTATATGATTTTTCTGATCTCCCTAACTCGTGTAGCGTATTTAGTAAGCTATAATGGTACTTGAATGTAGTTGATAATATCACTATCTAATAACACTGGTTTTCAAATACATGTATGATTTTCATAAATTATTACACACTTGCTCGTGGCAAAGCCATGTGAGCCATGCCAATTGCACGTTGAATGCTCTTGTTATGTCTCGGACATATCGGACATATCGTCTCACAGGATATTGTCATTATAAAACAAGTGTTTTGAGAGTACCTTTTTGCAATTTTCTGCGACCATTGCGCCACTGTGTTCGTGTACTGTTGATCCGAGTATCGTGCGTGCATGTCACTGGTACTACTGATTAATTAAGACTGAGAAGAACTGTTGATTATTAAGAAACGCAAAAGGGGATACGGATATATGGGGAATAGATTGTTGGGTCTCGGTTTCATTAACGAGAATGTTTTAATACTGATTTGTCTGCATTTTATTATCGTAAATTTCGCTGTATGACCAGTATGTTCCGGGATCGCTTATCATATATATATATATATATATATATATATATATATATATATATATATATATACTATTGTCATAGTTTGTGTCGAATGATGAAGGCTTATTTTTACTTCATTCACAGATACCAAGTGATCCAACACTAAAGATTGCAAATTTGAAGCACTGAAACCTTGTTGGAAATAATATAGATATATATATATACACACATATAGATATATATCTATATCTAAATCGTGGTACCCGATGACGTCACAATGAGACAAAATGCTACACACAATGACGGAAACGAACAAGGATGATAAGGAAGAAAAAAGAAGATTCATTCCGCGAGTGGAAATGAAAGGATTATTTCGCGGGAAAGGAAATAAAGCAATGGGGAAATTTATACCAAACTCAACGTATGTTTTGCCAGAGTATGAGGAGTCGGAGTTTAACTCGTCGTCAAATCATACCTCGTGTACTGGAACAGATTCCAAATCATACCAAGTGTCCATGAATGAAAAGGGCCCCAATTTTGACACTCCTGTAACTCGTGCCCATAGCAAGAACAGCATACAAGCCCAAGTTTACAATTTCCTAGAAAGACCGACAGGGTGGAAGTGTTTTATCTATCACTTTACTGTGTAAGTATGCCAGAATGACACATAATTGCCATTTAAAACAGTTTGAATATATAATATTAAGCATGGATTGAAAATATTTATTTTCCGAAAATCTAAAATATTTATTGTATTTGGATTTCTTTTGTACACAGAAAACGTAAATCTCATGGATATCTATTGTTTGCCCCCTCCCCCTGAATTCACACTTACAGTGTTGTAGATATCTGTAAATAATGATAGTAAAGTATTATTGGTAGAATGAATAATTTGAAAGTTTCAAAGAAATGAAATAGATTAATACAAAAAAAATGTTTTTAAAGAAACGGAATGTCCTTCGAATCTGTCGGCTCATACGAATCCATCACCTCAAATATTCTACTTTCCATGGAAACCTGTAAACTGTCTAAAAGAGTGAATTTACATGGCACTAAAACTCATTAATGTTAATTCAATGGAAGTTACAATACCCATTCTCTCTGGATTCGTTATATATAAATACTGAATAGCGATCTTCTTATTGTTATTTCACTTGTACTGTACCCATAAAAATATATATGCATTTGAGGAATCCATTTGTTATGTAAACATACGAATTACGAAAGTGAAATAGTTTTAATTTTCAATGAAGTTTCTGAAGCAGGCCCATTAATCAAGAAAAACATAGAAAGAGTGTGACTCAAATATCTCAGTAGGTCAGAAAGGGGAGAGGCCTCGGTGTTTTTAGCAAGATCGGTTTCATTTGAAACATCAACGTTATCTAGGCCCAGTTGTAAAACACGAGTCTACACACCTGTGTCGAGTTCTGAATTCCTCAACTTAGATTGCCCCCCCCCCCCCCCCCCCACTTCCCAATTACTTTGTCCACCCGGCCATCTCAAACTCACATCAAGATAGGTCCACGCACTCTCAAAATGATGACAGAAATTCTCATTCAAGAAATATTACCTCAACTGCTCATCTAATGATACAACACAAATTTAACCAATAGAGGAACTCGCTCTTTGTTCCTTGGTCACCACACAGCGTCCACTGACATGGTGAACGCAACATGGGTGGTTAGGGTGACGTCATATTCTAAAATTATTCGTTTCAAATACATTTATAAGTAAAACTTTAACCGTGTAATGTATTTATGATAATTACGTTTTAAATGTTACTGTTGTATTTTATATATATACACACACACACACACACACACACACACACACACACACACACACACACATACTGTCACTTGAAATTTTTCATTCTATGCAATTGACGTCCTGGAGGGCGGTAATAACCATGTCGAAACCTTCACTAGTTATGTAGTGGGGCGGAACGTTGTCTAATCTACCGTGAAGCCCTTCTTCACAGGATTTTGATCACGTGACCACCCACGACATAGCCGAGTGAATATTTAGGTCTTAATTGAAGCCTAGATTTTAACATCTTCAACTGTTATATCCGGTTTAAAATTGCGACGATTAACCAGTTGTTAAAAACGTCAGTTCCATTTCCCAAAATACATGAATCCTGTTTCAAAACGTTTCAACCAGGATACTGTAATTTCATTTCCCCGATCGATAGACCTAGATATAAATATTGAACAACAGTTTTGGAATTTTATAAAACATGTTAAGTATTGTTTTTCTTTAAAAATATCCTGACCTAATGAAGAAATGTTGACTGTCCGAGTGTTTCACTAATAGAGCATACGGAGACGTCTTTTAGCTGAACGATTGCAAGGTAATACTCGTAAAAGACACAAGAAATAAACATGAAGAATATGACAAAATGATTAGGGGGTATAAGGGCCACCTAGAAGGCGATCGCTCTGACAAATCAATTATTTGTTTTCGTTCATACAAACTAACTCTTTTGGACAAATAAGTTTTGTCCGTGATTGTATTACGCTGTTAATATCAGAGTAATGATTCACTGTTCGGTTAAAATACCCTTTTCTCCCTAAAAGAAAATAGGCGCATTGAATTTGACTGTATGAAATTTATTAAATTTTCTCTTGCAAATAAGAGGCTCACATGAATTATTTATAAGATAAAAGGTAGACTTCTACTATTTAAACAATAATATGTCTTTGTTGTTTTATCGAGTGATACAGGTACATGTAACTTAGTAAAGCATCTCGTTGACCTATTCGTTACTTTGAACGGAACAGTCAATACACCTTTAATCTTTAACCGAGACAACCCTCCTTATTTGGTAACGATTACCCGCACAGGTGGTACTAAAACCTGGATCGAACCAGTTTGCAACAAACATGTATCCATTGCCTAAGGGAAAAATGATGTCAATTTCAAAAGAAATGTACGAGAAAAGATTCAGTGAATGTAAATATAAAATTTTCAAGGTTTCACAAATAATCAGAAAGAGTTGAAATAACTGTTAGAGATCAACAAATTCATAGAAGTTAAATGAATGTGAAATTCACAACCTGTTGTAACTCCAGGAAAAGGCAAACTTACGTCCAGGAATTCTGTTTAACAATAGACTGAACAATCACGTTACATGTAAAACACTGTTGTTTTTTGGTCACCCTTGTCTAATCACAGTCTAATTCAAAACACCTAAGTGCACCAGGTGCAAAGATTTGTTTGTCTTATTTGACAAAACTTGTGAAACAAAGAAAAGTCACTTTTAATGTTCGTCCGAGTTTATAATTTTTCTATCATGATTATCATAATTTAGATAAAAAAAATTAACAACTGGTTTATCAAAGAGCGTAAAAAAAAAAAGATAATTTTACTCCCGTGGATAATTTTATCCGATCAATGAAATGGAATGCCGAGTATAATGAAAGATCTAAATCATACAAATTAAAGTTCTTCATCGAGCACTCCAGGCAAACGAATTTATATAGTTTCCTCGACATTAAAATCGAAAAGCCTAGAATCATTTGCCATAATTTGTTTCCAATCGGCTTTTAAATACATTAGTAAAAATGGACAACATCGGTATATGATACCTCATAAGGTATATTGTATTACAGAATATCAAAGTGTCTTAAATCATATCTCCTCGATAACTGTCATTCGTGGAGATAACTCCTTATCGAAATATGTCACGTGACATAGATTAGTGAGATTCTATAGCGGCGGTAATTGAGGTCTTCTGTACAAGACTGGAATCCAATAAAGAGGATCACTAGAATGCCCCACGTCACGTCAATGACATATAAAAGACCAAGGTTTGTTTCACTCGTGTCGTCATAGGACGAGCTCGGCTCTGGATTGTGCACTCATAAGCACTGTAGTAGAAATTTATTACTATTGTGAGAGCATACACGATATTTTCATGCATAATAGTTGATTCAATATGCGTGTTTATTGCTTGGTTAAAGGAAATATTGACCTAACATATTCAAATCACAATTTTTAGTGTAGGAAATGTACGCCCGAATGAACAGCTATGTATACGTCGATCAGAATGGCTGTAATTATATTGCGTCCAAAGATAAATAAATGAACTGCAGAATCTCTGAAATTCTAGCTCGTCTTGGACATTTTAACTGCCACTCAGTGGGAGTAATTTTTTTTTATAGAATGCTTATGGTATTTTGTATCTGAGATCGCAAAAAAATCTTAAAATCAACTTATAGAATGACTTAAATTTTTAAAAGTAGTATCTTTCAGACTAATGTGAATACCAAATGTTGGTGTGCATGAGAACTTAGATATCGAATGGTGAAGTAAAACTTGTGTTAATCGTAATCATAAATCCCCAAAACATGTACAAGTTCGAGTGTAGGGCAACACGGATCTCCGACAAAGCGAAGGTAGGATTAGGTGCCATGAAGGAATAAGCATCCTCTGCTGACCGGTCACACCCGCCGTGAGCCCTTAGTCGAAATTAGGTATACGGGATTACCCGTAGTCAAATGTTAGTATGAAAAATGGCAGTCTAACAAAGGGTATGAAACAAATTATTCAACATAAATCCCAGAGATATTTTATAATCGCAAACAAGGTCATTATAGCGACAGTAAAATTTGCGAAATGATGACTTCAAACGAGATTCGTTATAATCCTGCAACATCATCTTTTTTGTCAGTAGTTGACCTCGCTTTGAAAAATTCTCATACGCATGACATGCTCTCGCGTATCGAATCAACTGGGAGATATACACACCATAAGCAGGCGAACGTGGTATATTACTACATAGATATGGAAAGTTGATGATTGCAAAGTTGAAATCATCACGCTTGTCATATAATGTAGTTGTTAGTCTGCCATCTGATACAAGCAATGAAAATTGAATGAAAAAATTAGATGGTAAGAACAATTACCTGTTAGAAAAGAGTGAAAAACGCTTTGCATAAATCTACTTGGAAATGTTGCCTAGACGAATTGTATATAGAAATCCATGTCAGAAAAGTATCGTTTATACAAAGGACTGCTGATAATGATGGTTTTAGGTATGGAATACTAGCAACAGTAATGGTTTCTTTCTTCTTCTTCTTTTCTCTCTTTTTTTGTCTATAAAATGTAAAATCAATACGTTTACAAACTTTCACTTGTGAAGAAAAAAGCTTGTGCAGTTTTTCTGGATAAGATGGCCTTAATTTCATAATGTATGACAGTGTGGATTTGTAGGAATGTTACACACCAAAATATGTCCATCCCCTATCTGCTAAAAATTCTCATTTACCTTGACCTTCATGTTTTGACATTGACAGTCGTCTGCCATTGTGTCTTTTATACCAAATGTTCACACCAAGTTTCATAAACATGTAATGCGCGTGTAATATTTCCAAAACCAGAATATTGATAGAGGGAATCAGGGCAGTGAGGGCTGGACTATTATGGATGATCTTAAGATACCGTTTTTACCGCTTATATGTTTTATTTCTTTCGATGATTGGGATATTTCATGAATCATACAGGTTAAAAATGTTTTAAAATAAATATTCGATGTTTACTTTAAAATGCTAATTTCCTATTTTCCGCGAGTAGATTTAAGATATATAACACTAGTACTTTGAACTAAGAAAAATCATTATCCTCAGCTATAGATTAAGTATACGACACTGTAATTACATGTAATGGGAGTATGCTGGTGTGAGTATAATTTCTCTGATTTTGATTTAATTGTGAGTGTGTTTAGTTATGAACATCATCCAGCTGATTCGACATCGACAAAATTGTATGATGGAGGTAATGTACTCCACGATGTCATTCAGACGTGAAAAGTACTTTAAAAATTTCATGTAAAAATGCATGCAATATTCGCCGATTTTAATCAATAGAGTTAATAGGGAGAACAGAAAACACAGTTTAAACCCAATAAACTAGAGTGGAGCATTATGGAAGCTGTTTTGATTATAAAAATAAAAGACAGAGATCGATACCCACACACAGGAATACCCAGCACGGTGACTATGGAACATAAAAGCAATATACTTGCAAGTCTTCTCATATGATTTATATATTCCACTTAATATTTGTCCAACATCCGCTGACTGAAATGAGTTACTTGCAGATCTTAACTTTTGATAGGGTAACGCTTAACGTGACGTATAATACAATTTTTATCAAACATTAAAATTTAAAAATTGAAAAAAAACCCAAAACAAACAAACAAAAAAACCAACCTTTTTAGATATAAACATGTATTAATTTGTCGGTTTAAAGCTTCAAAATTGCCACTCATCTGAATCAACACTGCACAAATTGAAAATCTGCCAAAATTTACGGTGGCAACGTGGGCGCCAAATATTCCTAACGTAAAATGCTTGGTACACGGTAATTGTATGAAATTCATGCACGTATATTTACATTTCCAACGTTCTTGTCAATAATATCTCCATAAATTGTAATAATATCCATTTCCTGATTAATGCGTTGCATTTGTAAACAATGACGTATGCATACATATAAATATAGTATGTCTAATTTGACGGCTGGGAATTCCGACAGAAATGAAATGAAATTGATTGATTATATATTGGTTAACGTCCCGCACGAGAATTTTTCAATCATATGGAGACGTCACCATCGCCAGTGAAGGGCTGCAAAATTTAGGCCTATGCTCGGCGCTTATGGCCTTTGAGCAAGGAGGGTTCTTTAACGTGCCACACCTGCTATGACACGGGACCTCGGTTTTTGCGGCCTCATCCGAAGGACCGCCCCATTTAGTCGCCTTTTATGACAAGCATGGGGTTATGAGAATCTATTGTAAAAACCCGGATCCCCACGGGGCAATTAGAATGTAAATGTAAGAAATAAGCTTCATTTCAGAAAATACATGAAACGTTGCAGTTCATAATCTCATAAATTTTTGAAAATGAACTTTATTTTTAAAGTAAATTTCATGTAGCTTTGCCTAACCGTTTACCGCAATTCACCCTTGAATTAGAACGTTTTGGCCGATAGAGTATTGCGTTGTGTGACAACAAAATTGAGTCTGTTTGCAATACAGTTGCAAAATGCGACAAAATCTCTTATTGGTCCAAATGTAGAAGTCCACTCAAATTCCCTTCTACGGCAGTAGTCGCGTATTTGATACATGCAATATACCGATCCACAGAAGTTCGTGACCTTTTATTTTGACCAATGAAATGCACTAGAAAGTAAGCTCCGCCCACCACCTCGAACCACGTACAAATTTCGACATCCGCCATTATTTTGTATAGCAAACACAGTATGTATTGACCTATCATGCGTTAATAATACAGCATGCAGAGATATTTTTGTATGAGGGATGATTAAACATTTTGCTATGGAATCTGTAAATCAGACAGTAGGTATCCAGACATATTTATAATGCAGCCAAATTCATACCATTTCCATTAAATCGGTGATAGAGAGAAACGTCCCGCAATAAGATTATTAATTGTTATGATACATAATTTTAAAACATAGAATGCGAACAAGTTATTCTTGACCAATGGGAACTCTTGTTCTTCTACGTCTTCGGTAAGCTAACCAAAACAGAACTCATATGTCTATAGATATGACGATTTCGACATTGCACAGTGAACAAATGAACAAACAGACGTATTAAGGTATTTGATTTTTGTCAAAGATAGTTCGTTGCATAAAGCACAAGTTTTAATGGTCGCAGCCATTACTACGGCTGTACTAAACCAGATCTACAATTTTAGGCTAAGCGTGAATTCTGTTGGTCAACGAATTGTATCATTCTCGTCATGCATATTTATCAGAAACGAAAAAAATTCACGCAGAGAGCCACGGGTGTAAAAGGAGAGAAGCGTAAATTTCAGCCGTCGTTTACGACGAAGCAAGTCTTATGTCATATATGTAATTTCTCATGGAATTCACATTCCTAAAAATAACTGCGTTGTGAGTAATTATGATATTTGATAAATGTCTAAGTGGTTTTTTTTTATATATTTCTTTTCAAAATCAGAGAGTACTGGTAGCTAATTATAGATGCTATGCAAAAGTATCATAAACGAAGAGGTCTTGATATTTTCATTAAATTAATGCAAGGACTAGTTTAAAGAGGCATTACAGCTCATTTTGCACATTTTAATCGAGTGCTTTTTAAATAACATAAAGATCATAACAATACTGACAATTTTGAACATTAGGGATGCATTAATGTGCTCTCAAATGCGTTTTAAAGATTATCCGGAATTCAATGGCTTCTACATCACGTGATTCAGTATGACAACACACTTATTGTGTAAAAACTTATTTAAATACCTCTTAAAAGGGTCCACACTCTCTATTCGAGTATGGGATTATTTCCTGCTTCTTATAAATAAGAAATTATAAATCATTTTCAATGGAAAACCTTTCATGTTTCTATAACCAAATAGTGGTTTTTTTTAAAAGCACGCCACGTGTTTTGATAAAAATAGCACTTACTTTTAAAGCCCTGCGTGTGTGTCTCGTAGCTAGGGGGTCATAGCGATATCCCCACGAAAATTCTATTGTGCGTATGAGTTGTATCTCGTTCTATTTAAACCCTTTTCTCGCATAATATGTCAAAATTCTGGGTTTAGCCATTGTACGTTCTCACTGGATTGTTTACCCTCCGTGCGCATGCGTCCGCAGACCGAAAGAGGATGTCTCAATGTTGTTAAAAAAGGGCCTTCAAAAACTATTAATTATTGCATTTAAATGAGAATTTTCAACTTTAGAAATGTGTTATTTTTGCAAAGTTTATACATTCAACTATGCAACAAAATTAGAGAAAGCTCCATGAAAATTGTCATTTTACGATTTTTGAGCAAAATGAGCTGTAGTCCTCTTTTTAATAAAAAAAAAAAAAAAGTAAAGAGTATTAATCAATAGTAAATTTATGTATCTTTATCATGCTTTGAAAATTGATTTTCTCGTTAAAAGTAACGGAAATGAAATATTGTTGAACTGAGAATTGTATAATAAATATTACTGAATTAATAATAATGATAAATCAGTATGTTACTGGTTTATGATGAGCAGTGAAAGTGAAATATTGTTGAGGTAATGATAGTAAAAAAAATCAATATGTTGCAAGTTTATGATCTGATCTATAGAAGTCAAATATTGTCGACAAATAATAAATCAGAATGTTGCAGCTTCATAATGATCAGTTGAAATGAAATTTTGTTGAACTAATAATGATGCTAATAATAAATCAATACGTTGCAGGTTCATGATGGTGTTGATTTGCCTTATATTCAGTGTCTTATCTACTATAGAAGACTACGATGATTTTGCAATGGAGACACTTTTCTGGATGGTATGTTTCCATTTCTCTCTCTCTCTCTCTCTCTCTCTCTCTCTCTCTCTCTCTCTCTCTCTCTCTCTCTCTCTCTCTCTCCTGAGAGTTCAAAAGAAAGTGAAACACCCGTATGATAATAAACTAGTACAAGTACATATACTGATGTTCAAATCCTGTGACCAGACAGGGGTCACAAGTATAAGCTGAGTGTGATGAGGACAAAAATGAAATCACGTGGACAGTGTTATATTTGTACTAGTTGTCGGTAATTCCATCATCTTTTGAGACCTCTTGTTAGTGTTCACTGTGTATCAAAAACGTAACTATAACACGTTTGAATTGACAACTTTGACGTTCAACATTATCATGATTGATGCTTGATTGTATATTGTTTTACGTCCCGCATGAGAATTTTTCAATCATATGGAGACGTCACCATCGCCGGTGAAAGACTGCAAAATTTAGGCCTGTGCTCGGCGCTTTGGGCCTTTGAGCAGGGAGGGATCTCTATCCGAAGGACCGCCCCATTTAGTCGCCTCTTACGACAAGCCAGGGGTACTGAGGACCTATTCTAAACCGGGTCCCCACGGGGTGCAACATTATCATAATTCATACCCTTATGTCAGTTACAGTAAAGAAATAAATATACATGTGGGCGTGGACAGAAACGATTCACGCTGGCATACATCAAGAAGCGTCTTAGCACTTCATGACAAGTATGTCCGCGTAAAAGTTTGGAGTTCATTTCGGCATATATTAAAATAAAAATAAAATTTTCATTCTACTTTCATTTCAGAACGAATTCCCACTCGTTAATATAGAACAAATAAAAAAGTTTATTTGTGAAGATTCATACGCGCTTGTTTACAACTGAACACATTCATCCTTTAATAAAAGGCAGTAGAACGTTTTAATGTTATTTGCTTGTAACTGCAAAGGCCGGAATCACTAATGTCTGTTATACGTATGAACACTGTCGAGCATGGTGTCTGCATGTCGCCCCACAAGAACCGGTAAGTTTGTCTATAATAATGATAAGAAGAGTCTATACCACACCACCACCCAAATAAAATTATTATTACCCCTGTGCAGAATGAAAACAAAGCTTTGTTGCTCATTTCCTTCTCAGATAACGTAAATGCACCTCATTCGATGTCTAGAGAAGTTTTTCTACCTCAAAAGTTATATCACCAAACAAACACAAGAAAGTAATCCAAATGCGGGGTATTCCTCAGTCAGTAATTATACTTTCAGTTTCTCGAAGTGACAACACGGCTGACTGACCCTAAAGTGATTAAACCTACGGTGTTTATTCTTATAGATAAATTAAAATATTTTTTAACTATTTAAGGTTCAGATTGAACAACTTTGTTAATAATTTCTTGTTTTTGGTATATAATTGGAAATCAATTAAAGAATTGGATTTCCTCCCAAACTCGCGCACTCTTTTCTTTTACGATATGACATCATATGCGCGATTCCATAGCTATTCCGTTAATCGCTACCTACCCAAAGGATTTGGCGGGAAATTTAAGACATTGAAGAAGAATGCACACATTAAACAGGTTTTAAAATTGTAAATATAAGCAATAAATTGTTATTTTTATAGGTGTAGTCTTATAACTTCAGCTGTGTGTGCAAACAAATCTTCATCACGCTCTAACGCACGTTATTCAAGTTGCATGCACACACCGTTGCAGCTATGAGACGATATCTTTTAAAAAATAATAATTCATTGCTTACATGGATATCTTTACGATTTATAATTATGTATATATTGTAACATGAATCTTGATATATCTAATTGCCCTAAACCATAAATCGTTTGAGATATGAAATTGTAATATTTTTGCGGGTGGTGTTCATAATTTTGCTGACCCGTCTCACTTGCCATGCAGACCAAACCATAAACGAGAGTCTATATAAGCTAAACAGATATTTTTGTTAACTAATATTTTGGATATTGTTTTTTGTAGGAAATTGTTTTGGTGGCTTTCTTTGGATTGGAGTACGCGATACGACTCTGGTCTTCAGGGTGTAGAAGTAAATACATGGGGATAAGAGGGCGATTCCGGTTTGCGAAAAAACCCATCTCAATCATAGGTATATTACTTTTAGTTAACCTATTGCAAATTTATCCTCAGGAATATTTCACAGACAAATTATCCAGTAAGACCAAGGTCTGAACTTAAGAGTTTCGTGAAGGGGGGGCCTCCGAATGGGGTGAATAAAAATTGTAGATACGTCTCCCTTGGATAGCATTTTTCGGGTTTTTTGTTATATTGAAATTTCTCGCAAAGATACTTTTGGCTGAAAATTATATTTTTCACCTTCCTGTCAAGAACTCCAATGACTAAGATTTACACAGATTGTAGGTGAGTTGGGAGGATTGTGCTGGTATCTACATAGTAACCTAATAATTAATTACCTTGATGAAACACTTCAAGAACAAATCACCCTCTGAGCTTGATGATTGAAGGGAATAATGATTTTTTGGTACGATATTGGAGTCTTAACGACTCCCCCCCCCCCTTTTTTTTGAACACTGCCTACTCAGGTCCCTGTATCTGAATTGATTAATAGATCAAAGAAAAAAATCACTGGTCCAAATCAAACACAAATTCCTTTTTTAGTTTTGAAAAGAACTTTGAAGAGAGAGTTCAAGAAAACTATAGATTCCCTCAAAATTAGTTCAAATGAGATAGAAACACTGTATTTACTATTAATTATATGGTTATATAATTGTAACAAAATCAGTAATATTGACGAAAAGCACTGGCCTGATAGTCTTGTGTATATGCAAAAGTTTTACAAGCCCCAACCCCCATTGTAATCGACTTGCTTTGATCTAGTAATTTCGAAGACTGGTATTGGAGTTAGGTCTTCTCTAGGGCTGTGGCATTTCTCGCTTCGCCCAACAAATAAGGTATTGAAAGGTTTTATTTTCTTATTTCAAGGAAGTACGTAAGACTTCATTAAGAGTCTTAGGGAGTGTCTGTATACTGATCAATCATTTACGTATGAAAGTATGATTAACCTCATTCACAGAATACTGAGACTTCCCATATTTAGAGCACAAGAAAAAAACCCAAAAACACCCTCTTTGCAAATATCGCAGAGATGTGAATAATTTATTGAAAGTTACTCATATTAATTTTTTTAAATTTATTTTGATATTTTATATATCAGATAGGAAAAATCATAATAATTATAGTTTTAATTATTGTTCTGTTTAAAAATGAGAAAATATATAGTTTTATTTATTTGTGTAAAGGCTAGAAATTATAGTACAAAAAACAATAATGCACTATTGATTCTAAAAGTAGTTTATTTTTAAGATATCTGAGACACAGAAATCAATATCTCATTTGTTAATATCATGCCAACGTCATTGTAAAATCAGTAAGCTCTTCCTCCAATTTTATCCCTTTATAACATTTATACATATCAGTATCTGTAATATTAATCCCTGTTACCATAACAACATATATGTCATTGATCCCTGTTACCATAACAAAGTATATGTCATTGATCCATGTTACCATAACAACGTATATTTCATTGATCCCTGTTACCATAACAACGTATATGTCATTAATCCCTGTTACCATAACAACGTATATTTCATTGATCACTGTTACCATAACAACGTATATTTCATTGATCCCCGTTACCATAACAACGTATATTTCATTGATCCCTGTTACCATAACAACGTATATTTCATTGATCCCCGTTACCATAACAAAGTATATTTCATTGATCCCTGTTACGATAACAACGTATATTTCATTGATCCCTGTTACCATAACAACGTATATTTCATTGATCCCTGTTACCATAACAACGTATATTAATTGATCCCTGTTACCATAGCAACGTATATTTCATTGATCCCCGTTACCATAACAACGTATATTTCATTGATCCCTGTTACCATAACAACGTATATTTCATTGATCCCCGTTACCATAACAAAGTATATTTCAGTGATCCCTGTTACCTGTTACCATAACAAAGTATATTTCAGTGATCCATGTTACCATAACAAAGTATATTTCATTGATCCCTGTTACGATAACAACGTATATTTCATTGATCCCTGTTACCATAACAACGTATATTTCATTGATCCCTGTTACCATAACAACGTATATTTCATTGATCCCTGTTACCATAACAACGTATATTAATTGATCCCTGTTACCATAACAACGTATATTTCATTGATCCCCGTTACCATAACAACGTATATTTCATTGATCCCTGTTACCATAACAACGTATATTTCATTGATCCCCGTTACTATAACAAAGTATATTTCATTGATCCCTGTTACCTGTTACCATAACAAAGTATATTTCAGTGATCCCTGTTACGATAACAACGTATATTTCATTGATCCCTGTTACCATAACAACTTATATTTCATTGATCCCCGTTACCATAACAAAGTATATTTCATTGATCCCTGTTACCTGTTACCATAACAAAGTATATTTCAATGATCCATGTTACCATAACAAAGTATATTTCATTGATCCCTGTTACGATAACAACGTATATTTCATTGATCCCTGTTACCATAACAACGTATATTTCATTGATCCCTGTTACCATAACAACGTATATTAATTGATCCCTGTTACCATAACAACGTATATTTCATTGATCCCTGTTACCATAACAACGTATATTAATTGATCCCTGTTACCATAACAACGTATATTTCATTGATCCCTGTTACCATAACAACGTATATTTCATTGATCCCTGTCACCATAACAAAGTATATTTCATTTGTAGATTTATTTGTTGTTATGGCTTCCATGGTCGTTTTTACAATTGGCTCAGAGGGGCAGATATTCGCCGCATCAGCAATAAGGTATATTTTCACAACAAATTTTAGAATAGTTACCATGGAAACCATTTTCTTTTTACAGATCTAATAGTTGTCGTGGCTTCTATTTGCGTTTTCACTGTTGGGTCAGAAGGTCAAGTATTTGCTACTTCTGCGATAAGGTAAAACTGAATGTGTGATAACATTATTCTTTTGTTCTCTACTTCCGCTTCCTGTCTTTTGTTGTCGGGATCTACAAAATGACTAATCTGTCTGAGCTGTTCATCTGTCTGTTGTCTCTCGTTCATTTTTTGCGAATTTCAGTATCAGTTCGGAAACTTAATTGGTTGCAAGATTTTCTTCCAAAAGACTATTCACATGCTTTTGAAAATTTCATTGTGATGTTTCCGAATTGATAAGATACATTTCTGAACTTGCTAACCGTAGAGAAAAGGTTAAAGACCGTGTGTATATGTGTTTAGTAGCGTGTTAGAGAATGATGAATATTAAAAGAGTAGCTTGATGGACATTTGTTGATAATAACACCGTTGCATCGTGCGTAGATATGCATTTTACCGCGAAAATGTGTTACTAATCGGTCAAGAAACTGCATCTACTCTTTGACCGGATCTGACGGAGTAAATAAAGTCAGTTTTGTGTCGAACTGAGAAATTACATCTGTCTCAGTGGAAAGCTTGCGCCTAGCTAGATTGACGTATCTCAAGAAAGATGCACGATATAGATTTGTTTATTTCTTTTATTGCTGAGCGCCTTTTCTCTTTAGACATGCGTTCTTCTTTGTTTGTTGTATGATGTTCTTTGATTATGATTTCATTGTCAAAATTCCATTTTGTTGTTAACATATGGCTCTAGAGAATACTCATTACGTTTACATTTGAAACAAAAAAAACAAGCCACCATATGTATGATAAACGAAAATGTGCATTTCATGAAATAGAATCAGATTTAACTACAGGTATATACATATTCCACGTAGAAGGTGAAGAATGCATGCTGTTTCTCGTTGTGGATATCATAAACCAAAAGAAGTGGATTTCACATATTAATCAGCAGTATGCTGATCTTTCTACGTCAGTCACCTCGCTACCTATAGTGATCATGGCTACCTTTAATTTGAAAGCAATTGTATTAAACAATATCTACATCTTATTTTCTTCAAAATGTGCAAGTATAAATTATGTGTATATTTAGCAGTTAGTTTTTGCTGTTAATATTGGATTAAATCTCGTAAGCATGTCTTGTTTCACCGCACTGAAAAACATGCAGGGATATTTACAAGAAAAGCACGTGCTGCACAACTTCCACAATCCTTTCGATATATTTAATATTGTCATTGGGACAAAGAACATTCATGTTGTCTGGGAATCCTTAAAGAAACACCCACTCAGCAAAATCATTCATCAGACCCTGAGATAACACCAGAATAGAATATGTTTATTATTGAAAAACTGAACGTTTGGTTTTGTTTGTTTTTGTTTGTTTGTTGTTTTGTTTTGTTTAAATTTTGAGAAACACGTACAACCACAGCATACATTTTTTAAAAATAATTTGCTTACTTAAGAATTAAATTTCATTTCATTTGAAAATGCATGATGATATGAACTGCAGCTCGTCTTAACTCCATACTTTATGAAGTGAGTGAATTAGCACATTAGCGCTTTATGAAGCGTGCCGGCGTGAAACGCTTCATGCCCTAGTGTATTTTTGAAAATAAAATCAATTTTCTTTATTTACATTTCACTTTCATTTTTGTCGGAGATTCTAACCGTTTAAACAGACGTTTATTTATCAAGATTCATACGCGCATTGTTCACAATCTAATGAAAAGCCTTTTTTCAGCGTAGTTTTCGGAGCGGATCAAAAAGGTTTGATTTTGATTAGATTGGCAATGTTCACAACTGCAACGCATTTATGAAGAAATGGCTCTTATTACAGTTTATAAAGACATTAAAGGTAAAAACACTGGAAATGTTAATATATATTGACAACACGCACAAGGAAATCGAATGATATTGCGTATGACCATTCTGTCATAAACAAAATATCGATAAAGATATTGTTTTGCTGCGATCTCTGCATAGAGCATTGAAGAATTTTGTTTTTGTGTGTTTGCTTGTCTTTGTGATTTTATTTTATATATTTTAGTATATACTTTTGTTAAGTGACTACATATATATAGAGGCACATTTCCAGGTACAAAATAAAGGTGTTTCCTTTGAATAGCTTCACCTGCCAGATACTAGTACTTTGAAACTCCAAAAAGTAGTTATCACGACTAGTCTACGAACTTGAGGCACACATCCAAGTGAAGTGGTAAATGATCCGCCAGCGTTATACATCGTTATTTGCAACTCGGATGAATCCATAGTTTAAGATTTTGTTGTGAAAGCTCGGTCTTTATTGGGAAAAATTAGCAGCAGATCGAACTGTAATTCAGTTATACTACTATAATTCAATTGTCACTTGTTTTTCACGTAATATCTCGACTTCTGACAATCCTGTACATTTAACCAAACAACAAAAATCACAAAAAAGCTGACTATGGCAATCAAGCCGTTGAAACTTAGACCTAGGCATTTTCACATATGACTTGTGTCGTAAACACTTCTGCAATTATTGTCACAAAATATAATTCAGATATATTTTTACCTGACAGTTCATATCATTGCATTGACGAGCAGTGGTGGTCATGCTGTGTATAAACTCTTGCAAACCATCAGTACATTTACCTTTACACCACAGACGATTGGTACCTTAGTACTTAGTTCTTAGACAATGATAGGTATCAGGGTACAGTAAATAAGAGTATTCATCCTGAATTCTAGGTAAGTACATGAAAATCTCAATGCACACAGAAAATACGGGTGTTAGAATCGCGGAACAACGAACGGAATAGTATACTAACATGCAATATTTTTTAACATTTTCTGTTATCTTTCAAAAAAAAAATTTCAACATTTGTGAATGTTTGTTTACAGTTATTTTTTGGAGACGTAATTTGGTCTGAACATGTCAATATTTCATTCATCATTGCAAATAAAAAAGAAGAAGATATCTTCATAATTCAAACCTGTTGATTAGAATGCTCTGGAATACGTCAGTATAACGTGTAATGTATGAAAATATGTGTCCTCATTTCACAAACAGAAAAACATCCGCCAATCCGCTCGACTCAACAAATTAACGAAAACATCATAAAAATAAGAATCACAATGAGTTTTCTAGACGCTTTAAAATACAAATGATACTTAAAACCTTTTCTTTGAAATGAAACAAGGGTATGCTAATCTTGAATTTTTTTTTAAATTGAAGCTTAAAGGAATATTTGACCGAAAATTAGAAAAATGTAATAGTTGATTCCAAGTACATTTTAAGCCACAATAGTTACTGAAGTGACCTATTGCTCTCCGCGCCCGTCCTCTGGAGTGTGTTGTTAAGTTTTGAACATTCACCACTCTTGATGAAGAACTGCTTATCCAAGAATCATGAAAACTGGTGTATAGTACAATTACCAGTAGGAATAGGCGAAAACAAGTTGCGAATTCCATTGTTAGTGTCCCTTTAGGACTCTAAGGACGAGGCCAAAACCTACTAAGATTGATGCAATCTTTAAGATCCTCTTTATGTTTGAACACGCAGCAGACTCGAGTGCTTGGTGATAAAAAATATGAAAACCTCTACTTAAGTCGTGAAGTTTATAGTTCCTGAGGTAGAGGTTCAGGTCCGAGGGTGACATATATACGTGATATAGAGAAAATATAATTAGTCTTAAAAGTGATATCTTTTTCCTCATGAAGATAAAGGATACAAAGTGAACGCGTAGTTTGATATTTTGAGTTTTGTGAAATCATTGACCTTTCTGACAATGGTTTAAGGCCAGTGGTTTAAGGCTAAATAGGTCATATAGAATGAAGGTATCCTTTGTTTTTGGTGGGGGGGGGGGGGGGTCAAAGTCTTCTTTATTCCTGACCATATAGTGAACAGTTTGAGTATGTAATATGCAATTTCCGAGATATCTGCTCTTCTGTGATAGAGGTACGTTCAGTATTCTGTTGAACGCATGGGGTGGGTGCAAGATGTGTACATATGTTACACACACACACACACACACACACACACACACACACACACACACACACATATATATATATATATATATATAACGTACATTTGTTTAAAGCAGCAGTTGGTATACTTAAACTGACCATATGAAAAATATTTTTTTAATTAGGCCATTCAGTATGAAATCATTATATATTTCCTCTTCATACGAGAACTGCTACTTTTATTGAAGAAAGATGGTGATTATCGATTTTTGTTTGAGCTATTTTATTATCAAATACTCTAAACTTACTAAATTGGATATGGTTTCTACCAAAATTATGAATCTTGTGATCCCTGGGTCAGAGATTTATGTTCCAGGGTAGGACTAAATATGTCATGATATTATGATGACAAAAATGGTAACTCCTTACATGCAACAGACAGCAGGGATGCAATAAACGCGCAAACCTTTACTATAAATGTGAAATTCACGGCTCTTTAGTTAGAGGGCTTTGGTAACCTTAATTGTTGCATCAAGGAGATCTGATTAAATAGACGTGTTCAGTTCGTCAAAATGACGACAAACATCTTATATGTAAAGTTTCGATATTTGCATGTTGTAGAATTGGACATTGGACTAGAACATATAATAGAATATCAAATGGCGAAGTAAACAATGTGTAAGTCGTAATCATAAATTCCCAAGACATATACAAGTTCGAGTGTAGGGCAACACGGACCTCCGACAAAGCGAAGGTAGGATCAGGTGCCATGGAGGAGTAAGCATCCTCTGCTGACCGGTCATACCCGCCGTGAGCCCTTAGTCGAAATTAGGTAAACGGGATTATCCGTAGTCAAAGTTAGTATGAGAAATGACAGTCTAACAAAGGGTATGAAACAAATCATTCAACATATGTCCCAGAGACAATTTGTAATCGCAAACAAGGTCATTATAGCGACCGTAAAATTTGCTAAATGATAACTTCAAACGAGATTCGTTATAACCCTGCAACTGCGTCAATTCGATTTAGGACCAAGTTTATATTAAGGTCATTTTATGTGAGGAAAAAAAATACAAATACACCATATAATATGAATACACATTAATGTAACTCAATCAGAATCCACAGTTTATATCATATTCCATAAAATTTATAGGGAAGGGTGATTTAGTTTTAAATTTTCAAGTTGTTGCCTTGAATTTCGATATACGTATAACAAGCCTTGCGTCAGAATGCAAAAATGGTGACGGATTCGAACGGAACAGTTCATGGCAAACATGCGATTTACATGTACCAATCACAGTAAAGCCTTTGGATCTAAAGATTTAAAGAAAACTTCCATGGTACTTGTTACACGATACTAGTGTCTGCCAATCGATACTTCATTAATGAGCCTAAAAAGTGTACTATTTCTATAAAGTAGAAAATGTTAAGATTATAAGAGGAAATCTATGTACTAATGCTGTAATGCGTTATAAGAAACCATCTGAACTACAAATAAATTGAAATGATAAAAACAATCATATTTATTGTTTTATCCAAGGGCAAATCAATATAAGCACAAAAAGTACATGGGGTATATCTTATATATCTGTTGTGATTATTTTCCCCTTATCATGTTACCTGTATTTTTAGATATGATAAAAATAAGCTCCCCTGCTTTTATAATCTCCACTGATAAATAAATCTTTTTTGAGTATATCTCTCTTAAATTATTTACTTTGCACGTTATTTGGAAAAAGTATGCTTATTGGAACTTTTCAATGTGGGGTAAAGGTTCCCAAAGAAAGATTCCTTTAAATATCAACTAATAAGGGAAACTCTTTCTTAATATGAAATTTAGTCAGCGATATTAATTCTGATTTGATATGCAG
Source organism: Ostrea denselamellosa (assembly GCA_024699665.1). Classification (NCBI taxonomy): domain Eukaryota; kingdom Metazoa; phylum Mollusca; class Bivalvia; order Ostreida; family Ostreidae; genus Ostrea; species Ostrea denselamellosa. The sequence continues at coordinate 7,770,798 of JAMZEH010000018.1, forward strand.
ACAATAGAGGTAGGCCTTCTGTATTTTATTAACGCAAGACACCGGTCCGGGTCTCCCATATGTTTTGTTTATAATATGTATATACTTGGCAATGACAAACATTAAATGGATGACGTACCGTAATCTAAACTACTAATTACCGCCACATATTCACTACCCACACGTGTTCTACAATGACCGATTAAACTTAACATTGGCATGAATATTTCATACGATTCGGACAAATTCAGTGCTTTGATATTATCGACGTTTAGCCGATAGCATAGCATACAAAATGTGTATGCTAATGGCTTAACTGAGAAACACTACAGAATAGGGGAAAGAGGGGGTATTGTGGAGGAAGACCTGCATGATTATGAATATGAAGTGCCTGTACATCGTGCTCATACGTTGTTAAATCAATTTAGAACATAACCCAATTTTTCATTCATTCAGCAGTCGCTAAATATTCTATTAAGTGATGCACTTCTTGATGTTCACAGTGACGTCAAAGTTTTAGTTGGCAGTAATATAAAGGAGAAAGCTTTTGATTGGCGAAGAACTTTGAACTAGCCAATGAAAGGTTTATGTTTTAAGTAAGTTAAATCATATTACATGTAAGTAAAATTATAGGCATTAAGCTTCCACCGCCTTTCTTAATCTCTGATATTTACGTAATATGATAAAACTGTTACTAAAGCTCGTTAATTAAATAATGCCACAGACCAAGGTGTTACCTAACCGTCACAGGGAAAACCTTGATGGTCCGCGTAGGCAAACCACATGTGGTCAAACTATTTAACAGATTTATTTAACAAAAGTCCGAAAAACCTTAAGCATTCATCAAGGGGCATAATTGAATCAAAAGTAGGTCAAGCGCAACGAAACTCAGACTTGATCCGTACCGCTTCCAGACAAAGTCATATATAAAATTTCAATTAAATATCTTCATACAATGCTGAGAAAAGTCCGGAAAACTGATTCGGAATGACGGAGAGACGGCATGACGGACAGACCGAGGGTAAACTGATAGTCCCCTTCGGCAAAGTCGGTAGGGGACTAACAAGCATTCTGAGTGTATTGCAGGCAATACAAAATCCGCTACTGGTAGGATAATTCAGTCAAAAGTAGGTAAAGCAAAACGAAAGTCAAGCTTGATCTGTTGCTATCCAAGACAAAGCTAGGTATACAATTTCAGTTGAATATCTTCATCCAATGCGGAGAAAAGTCCGGAAAACCTCAAGCGGAATGACAGGCAGACGGACGGACGGTAGCCGGTAGGGGACTGGAAATCACGATTAACATAAACTAGCAGACAGATAATGTACAATGCTAACACAGAAGGAAAAATCACACCTAACATAAACTAGCTGACAGGTAATGTACAATGTTAAAACAGGAGGAAAAATCACAACTAATATAAACTTGCATACAGGTAATGTACAATATTAAAACAGGAGGAAAAATCACAACTAACATAAACTTGCAGACAGGTAATGTACAATGTTAAAACAGGAGGAAAAATCACAACTAACATAAACTAGCTGACAGGTAATATACAATGTTAAAACAGGAGGAAAAATCACGATTAACAGAAACGTTTGTCTTGAGATACTCCTCTGAAAAGTTGAAACAGCTCATATTCAGAATAAGAAGAAGGGGGTAAAAAACTGGGAAAGAATTGGGCAACTACTTCTGTATTGTAACAGCAACACCAAACTTTAAAGGCTCGCCATGTTTACATTTGGCTCAAACTCATGACTACGGTTACTTGCATGGTCAAATATTTACACTGTATCACCTCTAGTGTATATTCTAACTTCAGTGACTTAGTATATGTTCCTTTAATACTTAACATGCGTAATAGCCCTCACCAAATTACATCTTAATACTAAGTCTATTAAAATGTTCTCAAACTAAATCTGAAGTCTGCGGATTTTGTGGTCGACCATTAAACTCGAATCCATTAGCGCAGTGACAGGATATTTTATGCAGATTAAAACTAAATGACATAGATAATATTGAGTCGGATTTCATGTCGTATGTCTCGTCCTCTTGAGAATTGCTAAGAATGCATGAAAAAAGTAACCAGAAGGTCACGCTCGTTTATCACGATACAGCGAGTTGTCAAGCCCGGCTGTAGTCATCACGGACAAATATTTCTCGGTTAACTCATAATGCGGATAAAGTTAATTGGAAAAAGCAATCGTTTTTCCGGATACTCGAGAGATCTCCATTATTGGTTACAAAATTGAAAAAAAAAGTTCTCAGATTGAGCAGTCCCTGTCGAGTAGACGCTTGAATTTTGCATGCAGGTGTTCCAGTTTGTTTAGTCTCCACATCAAAGTACATATGGACATTTAGACATGATTAGCTTTTAATAACGTAAAATTGAATAAAATAATTTGAAATTATAAAGATGAATGACTTAGAGATCCTTCGATTATTTGATGAAAATCAATGATTGAATAATGATGAGTTTCCAAAACATTTCAAAGCTGAAAATTACAAAAAAGATGACTTTTATATTCAGTTATCATTTTATGTCACGATTATTGAGGTGCTTTTTCTGTTTTCAGAGGAGTTAGATTTCTGCAGATTTTGCGTATGCTACATGTAGATAGACAAGGTGGAACATGGCGCCTTCTGGGCTCCGTTATCTATCTACACAGACAGGTAATTAAATGAGATTTGATTGACACCTGTCATTTTTTTTAAAAATGTACATAAATATTACATATATCTGATGTATACCTATTTATATTTTGAAAGAAAAACACAATCTTCGAATAAGACATTTGAAACTGCATTTCAAATAGTAGTACGCAATTAAACAAGCAATCTGCAAGTATTGCATAGCAATGCATATCGCCCATGGGCCACAAGTCGAATGTTTGCGTAATATATTGCGAGAATAATCTTACAAGTATGTTAACCGTTGATGCATAATGAAAATAAATTTAAAAAATATGGGAAAATGGAATCTAATAAGTCTATACATATTGATGAAACCATATCCGATCTTAAAATTCCAAATGCATCACTTTTGGCATTTTCTGCTCAAAGCATCTCAACGATCCAAAGATATATTTATCGTCGTATCAATTGAATCTTCATTCGTATCCTCCGCCGCGAATTCTATTGCTGTGTTAAGAACAACCACACCTGCAGTATTTTGAACTAAAGATCGGCATTTTCGCTTCCACCTAGCATTTTCAACACTCGCAACTTTATTCTACCCAGGTTTCTGTCACGTAGAGCGTTGTCACGTGTTGTTTAGGTCGCTTGAATTTAAATCGGATAGATTTTGTAGGATCGGGAGTGTGTTGTTTTTTAATACCAGGAAATGTTATAATTTTAATGTTTTGTAAATGATACGGCGAATTCGACAAACTATTACAAATTGGTATGTCTTAAATTATGTGCCACACAATGAAATATAACTGATTTGATAGTACATTGTTTAACGTCCCTCTCGAGATTCTTTCACTCATGGAGACATCACCATTGCTGGTGAAGGACTGCAAAATTTAGGCCTATGCTCGGCGCTTACGGCCATTGAGTGGGGAGGGATCTTTATCGTACTACACCTGCTGTAACACAGGACCTCGGTTTTTGCGGTGTCATCCAAAGGACCGCCCCATTTAGTCGCCTCTTACGACAAGCAAGGAGGACTGAGGACTTCCTCTAACCTGGATTCCCACGGGTTACACAGCAAAATACAATACGGAGAATTTGACAGAGTACAAGAGTCACGAGACTAAGTTTACTATTCAATCGTTCAACTTAGATAAAGTAAAATTTAATCTGTATCTACCTATTCTCTAACCACATATCAAACTTCTGATTTCTATTATTAATGTTAGAAATTTAAAACATTATAGAGAAAAGTTAAGTATGGGAAGCTACATTGGGCACAAAATCCAATAGATTTCGCACAAATCGGCCCACTGCGATGAACCGTATAAACATACAGTAGTAAATCACACACCAAATTTCAGATTCCTAAATCAAAGCTTGGTGGAATCAAGTCCGGAAAGCAAAAATTAAAGAAGTACGTTTATCCACGATCCGAAGTTTTACAATCTTTTTTAGAATAAGTTAACTATAACAAAAGTGAAACGCGATCTGTATCTACTTATGGGAGAAGTGCGGACAGACGGGAAAACGGAGTGCAAACTAGTAGTCGGATTCCGTTCTGACAAATGTAATTGCCGTGAATGACTTCACGAGAACTGGGCTGACTCGGTTATTTTTCACTTGCAGGAGTTAATCACGACTTTGTATATAGGGTTCCTTGGTCTCATCTTCTCCTCGTACTTTGTTTACCTCGCAGAAAGAAGCGACAAAAGGAAGGATTTCAATAGCTATGCTGACGCCCTCTGGTGGGGAGTTGTAAGTATTTTTAACGTGCGGCTCCTTAAAAAGATCACCCACCTATATATCGTTATTGATATGCATCATTTCATTGTAATCAAAGCAAAATGTAATAAACATCTATTTTTTTATTTTTTTTTTTAGATAACTGTGATGACGATTGGGTACGGGGACAAAGTACCTCAAACATGGGTGGGGAAAATTGTAGCCTCTTGTTTTGCAGTTTTTGCTATTTCCTTCTTCGCTCTACCTGCAGTAAGTAAAGATAGATAGATAGACAGACGTGTACCAGATGTATGGATTTATGTATTTGGTGGAAAAATATTTATGATAATTATACATGTATTTATTATAATAGTTTTGATAAAGCGCCTATAAATATAATTTACTGTTATATTCCACTGTTGTGGAACATTGTTATGACCTTTTTTGAAACATCCAATACCAACTTATATATTGCTTTGAAAATATTTTCTTGTATCTGAAGTCACTTTGAAATATTTAACTGTAGCTGCCATGTTTTCCGGTTAAGGAACATTTTATATACAATTACAGAGAGAGAGAAAGAGAGAGAGAGTTTCCTCCCCGTTTTCATTTTTTACTGTTAGATATTATTCTGTTCTTTTCGAAAATTATTAATATAAAAACTACAAAATTGAATTCAATTAGTAAAATTAATTATTCGTGCTCATACTTCCACACAAGTTCACACAAATATCATTATTGACTTAGTCTCTAGCATTTAATCAATGTATTATCTCCTCGTGCACTGTGTGGTAATTTAAATAATGAAATATTTCCCTTCTCTTGCTTTGACCACTTTCATGCCCCCCCCCCCCCCCCCCATTTTGTATTGAAACGGAAGTACTTCGAAAATAATCTATTCTTTCCAACGAAATTCAATAACAGCTCGTTTCGTTTTATTGTATTTTATCAATTTTGCTTGATTTTGAAGGGGATACTTGGTTCTGGTTTTGCTCTGAAGGTTCAGCAGAAACAGCGACAGAAACACTTTAACAGACAAATTCCCGCAGCTGCTACGCTCATACAGGTATGGACACGTAGACCACAACTACCCTGGTTACAGTTTGTATTTAAAAAGAATCTAGCCCTTCACTATAATGTTCTGATGATTTCTAAATAAATGCTGCAAAAATTTCTAGCCTACCATTTTGACTCTCTGATGAGATTGTGAGTGATATTGAGAGGATAAATATGACTCTTGTCTGTTTTAAATGTCTTGACTTCTCCATTGTTATCGCTCTCTGTTTCTATATACACTGCACATGGAGTGATTCGTCGAACTTCGTTATGTAAATTTACTCTCAAATAACTAGGAAACATGCAACCTATTGATTTGTTTTGCAGTGCGTATGGCGCTGTTTTGCCTCGGATCCGTCACATCATTCGGAAGCCACCTGGAAGATCCATATCCACGACGCGTCTAATGAAGAGAATATGCTGGCGCGCATGGCTCGACGCGCAAGTTTGACATTAAGAAAACGACGGTCCTCAAGGATGGATTCCTTAGGCAACCATTACAGAGAAAGCATGTCCTCTGTTTGTACTGAGGACAAACTAGGTATAGATTTAAATTTACTTTCTTCACACTTTGTTCTGAGGACTTACTAGGTGTAGATTTAAATCTACTTTCTTCACACTTTGTTCTGAGGACTTACTAGGTGTAGATTTAAATTTACTTTCTTTACACTTTGTTCTGAGGACTTACTAGGTGTAGATTTAAATTTACTTTCTTCACACTTTGTTCTGAGGACAGACTAGGCATAGATTTAAATTTACTTTCTTCACACTTTGTAGTGAGGACAGACTAGGCATAGATTTAAATTTACTTTCTTCACACTTTGTAGTGAGGACAGACTAGGCATAGATTTAAATTTACTTTCTTCACACTTTGTAGTGAAGACAGATTAGGTATAGATTTAAATTTACTTTCTTCACACTTTGTTCTGAGGACAGACTAGGCATAGATTTAAATTTACTTTCTTCACACTTTGTTCTGAGGACAGACTAGGCATAGATTTAAATTTACTTTCTTCACACTTTGTAGTGAGGACAGATTAGGCATAGATTTAAATTTACTTTCTTTACACTTTGTAGTGAGGATAGACTAGGCATAGATTTAAATTTACTTTCTTCACACTTTGTTCTGAGGACAGACTAGGCATAGATTTAAATTTACTTTTTTCACACAGTTTAAGAAAAAAAAAACTAGACAAGAAGGTTCCCTTAGATATTGCATGTAATAGTACTAATGATACAGAATTCATTTATCATAGTAATGACAGCGAGGAGTAATTAAGTTCTTTTCCAAATCGACATTTTCATGTTCTGCTGTACGATAAATTAACGTAGTATAAAATAAGAAAGTTTTAAGAATGACCTTAGTGGGGAAGTCTCCTGTGACCTTCATACAAAAAACCTTCGTTGTCTTCCTTGAAGTTCAATGATAAACTGGCTATGTATAATGCTCAAGATATTAATTCACAACAGAAGTGATGGCGGACGGCAATCAGACAGACGTCTACAATCTATGGGCGTCTTACTTCAAGAAACAACAGCTATTCTGTAGAATATAAAAGCTGTATGAAAAAACAGTGCCATAATGAAAGTGTATTAAACTTGGATTAATTACCCTTTTGACCTTAACCTTTAACCTCGTCATCACAAAATCTATCGGTCTGTTGTCTTTCTCTGTTCGTCAATGCGTTTAGGCGTATTAGCGGTCAAAATTGACAAGAAATTTTGAAATACTATCTAATAACCATTCAGGGATTGTTAGTTTTTTCTTTACAGTTTAGGGGCATCCGTGGCCGAGTGGTTAGAGCATCGGGCTCAAAATCACAAAGCCTCTCATCTTTGTCGGCGCGTGTTCGAATCTCGGCCGCGGCGTTATGTGAGCAAGTTTGCCAGTTTACTTGCGGAAGGTCGGTGGTCTCTTCCCAGGTACATTGTATGTGGGTTCTTTCCTCCACCAACAATAACTGGACGCCACCAGATAACTGAAAAATTGTTGAGTGTGGCGGAAAGCAAATCTTTACAGTTTATTTCCCGCATACTCACAATTTTGTATTCGTTATAGGATTTATGAGATTGATAACTATTATTTGTTACTTTCACTTTTTCATACACAATTTATGGTGTCAATAATTTGTCTCTTCAGAAAACTAACGCCATCTTGAGAATGGCAGACGCGACATACTTGTTTGAATAATTTTTTTCATTATTAATGAGCGTGCATGTAAATTACGTTTATATTGAACATTAGTCTTGTGGATCATTTTCTTTTCAATAGATGCAAGTAAGATTATAATCTTCAATTGTAATTAGAATTTAATATGTTTTAAGTTTCCATTTCAATCTATATATTGACGTCTCTCTCTTGTACGATTGTGCTGCTTGTTCAATTGTTTTGTCCTGCTTAATTTGTGATCGTTACCCGATTGATTGGATTCACGCCGTCATCAAGCTGCATTTACCTGAAATTTGCGAATAAATCTGCAAAGGGCTGGAAAAATATTTGACAGGGGGAGATAGCCAAATAATTATAAATTTTCGCCAAAATATATTTATTTGTGAATCTTTAATTTGGCCTTTATTGTTTTTCCTTTAAGCCGGAACACCTCGAAACCCGCGGAGGGATTTCCAAAGGCAGTGTTCTGGTTCTAGTACGTATCATTCCAATAGCCTTACGGGAGATAACTACATGGATGACAATGACTATGATAATGAAGAGGCAGAAAAAGTAGTCCAGTATGTATTTAAGGAAATACAATCTTCAAATCTTACAAGTGATGTATTTGTAGGTGTAAGTATAAAGCATATTGTAGGTGTGGCCATGTATTAACGATGTTACACGCATCCATCACAATGCTATGGTAAAAATAACGAGTAAGGTCTATATCTATTTGTTGCTCTACGTCCCTTCTAGATTTTTGGCAAGGTTCTCCAGGATTAGGTACAGTTCCACAAATTTCGACTTGACGCATAACGCGAAGTAACTTTCGCTATCTAAGTTAAACGAATTAGGAGTGACGAGGCGATGGGATCGGAATCGAACCTGGAACCCTCAACCCAACCCCGAACCCCCGTTGTAAAGAGAGCACAGCGTTCACTAGGCTATCTGAACCTAAGCGAATTTCTTGTTAAACCGTTTGATATCTTATACATACATATACAATGAAAAGTAAGAAATACACAGTTTATTTTTATCAGTTCTTTAAGGACAATTGCCGAGAGACAAAGTCATCGAGTGTATTTTTCAGAAATAGTTGTCGTAACCAGTTTTTTTTTCATACATATTGGGAATGCCTAGAACTTAATTTGAATCCCTGAGATGTAAACGAGGCAGTTTTAAATTGTTTTTAAGCTTTAAATGAATTGTTGATATTCAAAATGTTTAAGGCTTTTCTGAGGGGGATGGGCAATGGTAAACCATCCCCTGGTAACGGGACAATGACACCCGGTAAAGGGCCCCCGAGTCGCGTTGTCATATCAGTAACCGTACCATGGACCATATTCAATTCTTAAAGAAAAGCCAACGGTATTGATCTTAACATCCTACTGAATTGTACATAAACAGAAGAGATGAAAATTAACAGATTAATTGACATCACACATTTGTCTTGTTAACATCTAATATCGGTAATACAGGACCAAGAGAAAAAACAGACTTAACGAACTCGTGTTCTTTACGCAATGTGCCAATCTATTAGGATTATGCCGTTTCGTGTTTCTTGCAAACGTAGAGTGAAAATAAATGCTTTTCCTATAAAGTCTCCGGAGTGACGTGCTGTTGAGTAATTTACTATCGCTTGTCTTTGGACTGTGATGTAATCTGCATTGTGTTGAACATCCAATTTTTCGGAGATCATTTCTCCGTTGTACCGATTCTTTTTTCCAAACTAAATTGAATGTCATGTAAATCTTCTCTTCAGATTAACAGACGCACACAAAACAGCCATTAGGGTTATTAGAAAAATCAAATACTTTGTAGCCAGGCGGAAATTCCAGGTATGTATATCTTTCGTCATATAAATTTATTGTTGATCATATTACATGCATATAAAAATGGCTCACCTACAGTTACCATAGTAACGTCTACATTTATATGTGTATCTTTACGTAATGGATTTTCAATTTCCAAGCCATGTTGATCCGATAAACGGATGGAAATCTTTGGGTCGTATTCAGTTTAATTAGACCTACTATTTCGGTAGGTTATGAAGCCAAGTACACGAGTATTAAAAGACACCACATGTATTCTGTAGAATTATCTACTGTGTAAAATCTCTCATTTACGTTCGTCTGAGTTGCGATGAACATTGTGTTCAGATCTTCCATGACCATGAGAATCAAGAATTCCGGAACATGTTACATTTTCTCAAGTCACGAAAGACTTTAATTCTTCTCATCACTCCTGAATTTATTAAATCCGATGCCAAGACGAGTAAAATTCGCGTTATTTTCTTTCAGCTAATCTATAATAACTTTTTAAAAGCTGATTTGGTCGAAAAACTGCCAAAAAAGTTGATATTTTTTATTGTAGAACGTTTTTTAAATTAAATCACCAAATGGTGACGTCATATTCTTAGAATAAAAACCAGGTTAAAAAACCGTCATTACGTTTTTGTCTATTTCTACAAAGAAATTAATAAGTTTCACATAAAATGAAGAATCTCAAATTTCAGGACTAAAATGGTGGTCTTGACTCCCATCAAAACACTTCAATAACCATTATCGTGGGTATTTTTTTTATTATTATTATTTTACAGCAAGCACGTAAACCTTATGACGTGCGAGACGTGATAGAGCAATATTCTCAAGGTCATTTAAATATGATGGTCCGAATCAAAGAGTTACAACGAAGGTAAGATTAAATGTTATAAGATTCTGATGCAAAATTACCCCCCCCCCCCCCCCCCCAAAAAAAACCCAGAAAAAAAACCAAACAAACAAACCAAAACAAAAAACAAAAAAAAAACCACGGTTACTGCGTTATTCTTTCATTTTTACGGTTATTTATAGAACTCCAGGTTCTTCACAATTTTGAATGTTTCCCAATTTATGTTACAGAAGTGTGTGGAACATTCCTGATTTTTTTGTACACAGACACAAGGAATAACAATCGAAATTAGTTACGAGGGTTGTTAGTTATGTAATGTGTATTGAACGATATCTCAAAAGCATTGGTCTCAAATAGTGAAATGAACATTACATTCCTTCAAAATATGCTTAGCAGTTTGAAATACATAATTTCAATCTCTGAATCCATTTCTGAAATGCGTCACGGTACGCTGATTTAGGTAGACCTCTGAGGCACTGACTGATGGCTGAGCCAAGGGCTTGTCGGGGCTCGTAACGACGACAACATAAGGACTTTTTAAGTTTTGGAAAAAGGAAAAAGTTGCATGGGGCTAACTCTGGAGAGTATGGTGGGTGTGGCAAGACGGTAACCTTCTTTAAAAATTGCTTCACAAGCTCAGATGTATGTGATGTAGCATTATCATAAATTAGACAAAGATGCCCAAATCCTGACACAGGCCGTCCTTAATGATGATATTTCTTGAGTTTTTTAAGGTGTCGAGCTTGCTCTCAGCCTTCAAGCGACCATGCATATTTTGACTCTACACCGCTCTTCAGCCAATCTCAATGGGCGAAATTAAAATAGTGCCAATTGGTTTTTGAGCGTTTCTTAAGTTTCAAGACTTTGAAATATGGAATTTGATTGATATTTGAAACACAGAATAACATTTCCGTTGTTGATGTCGTTGTTTGTTATTATATCATTCCCAAGAGTTAAATAACGATTGTTTGGTAAGAGAAATTCATTATTCGCGGATGGATTTACTACGAAACAGATTTTTCCCGCGAAATGTGTGCCGCTGATATCATTAGATACTTACAAAATAACCTGTTCAAATTTGGTTTTCAGTTATATCTAGTTTCATCAAGAATCCTTATTTCAGATCCTTTCTACATATTGTGTTGAATTTTTGAATTGTTAGGCATTATTGAAAACAGAGAGTTAAAACTGTATAATTGTTACATCATACATGGACAGAAGATATAACTTTTATGAACAAGTAGTCTCACTCTGAAGCAGTGATATTCTTTTCAGCATTTTTCGTCTGCAATTTGAAGTTAACGATTATAGCCTTTGCAAAGTAACTAGTCTTGAAGGGATGCCATATAGGAAGCGGGGGTGTATGTACTTATTAGGATAAACAACTTCATTCCAAGATCTCCTCTGTTTTCATTTTCAAGTAAATAAACACATTTTGCTGACATTTTACACATGATTTTTATAAGGAAATGCCTCCTGCGACACTCAAACATTTTTTCTACTTTCTCTAATTTCACCTACCTCTAAATTTATATAGAACTCTGATGTATATGATATTGCACTCGACGTCTTTGTGACCCTGCAGGCCGTTGGTTTAATACAACATCTCGGTAATATCGACCTGTAACATTTTTGCCCTTCGGCACAGGAATTTGATGAAATTAAAATAAAATTATACAATCACATGAGAAGAAAATGCAATAAAGAACTTTCTATGTGCTTATGGTTCTCCTGGCAACTACAGACCTTCTACCGTGTTTAGTTAGCCATATTTTGTTTCCAATTATTCATACTGCTTACTTGTCTTACTGGTTCGAAATAGTGAACCCATGTTCCTTCACCAGTAACAATGTGTGCAAATTGTCTTTGATTGAATTTGGGAAACATTTTTAACAATTGCTTAGCGGTTTGTATTCGTACCTGTTTTTGGTCATCTGTCAATGTATGCGGTATCCATGTGGCAGAAATCTTTCGTACTTTCAAAATACGCATACGCTTCAAAATGAACTGCACTCGCGATAGCGATATGCCAACAGCTTCAAATGGCAATATTACGTATCATGTATCTGCCATCACTTACAATTATTTCCTTGACTTTTGAGACATTTGCCTTGCCTGTTACACTCACAGGTCGGCCAAATTTTGATGCATCTTTGATGGACTCTATGCCAGTCAGAAATTTCTCTCTCCAACTACGAACTGTCTCATAAGATAGGGGCCCTCCGTGGCCGAGTGGTTAGAGCATCGGGCTCAAAATCACAAAGCCTCTCACCTCTGTCGGCGCGTGTTCGAATCGCGGCCGCGGCGTTATGTGAGCAAGTTTACCAGTTGTCTTGCGGAAGGTCGGTGGTCTCTTCCCAGGTACATTGTATCTGGGTTCTATCCTCCACCAACAAAAACTGGACGCCACTAGATAACTGAAAAATTGTTGAGTGTGGCGGAAAGCAAGCAATAATCAATTAATCAATCTCATAAGATACCTTATCAGACCCATAAACTTCCCCCAATTCAGTAAAAATCTGCATTACCGAATAACCGAGTCTTGTGCGAACTTTTATATAAGCTCTAATTTCTTCAATATTCTCAACCCGTTTCTCAACCATTTTTTACAACAGTGGTCAACGACTGGCTCTATTGAAATGACTATAAGTTTAAAACTATGTGGAGCTGAAGGCTCATGTTTATAGCATTGGAAAGGTATTGAATAGAGCTATTCAGGAGTATTATCACCTATGAAATCGTGCAAAGCGTTATCGCGCTGTGCTACAATACACATTACATATCGAACAGCCCTTGTATGAAGTAAATATCCTGCAAGATACAAAGACGGCTACACATTTATTATGTCCGAACTTTTGAATATAATCTTAATTATTTTAATATCAGTATGGTTCACATATATTATTTTATTGATTATTAACATTTTATAACCAAGGTTAGATCAGACACTCGGGAAACCCAGTACGTTATATTCTAGTGGTTATCACAACAAGGACCGCGAAAAACTCACCATCAGCGCAAGGATTGTTCGATGTGAAAACCAGGTAAAGTTCCAACGTAAATAGCAGATACTGTATTGATTGAAGTGACTGCTAATACTAGACTACATGTAAAATTTATGTTAAGTTATCTTAATATAATTTATCATTGGGGAGATGGTTTAAAAAGTCTTATGTCTGATGATCAGTCCCAGTTTAATTATATTTTGTACAAAATGGAATTAACTATCATGGTTTTAATTAAGGCAAAAGAATGCTGTTTATGCAAGGGTTGTAATGATTTTAAAGGAGAAGGCTTAAATAGGCTTATAGCCTGCTGTCTAATCCTATTATGCTTTGTACATAATAAAATACTGTTTAAACGAAAGGAGAAAATTATACAATAACTACATATATAATGGTATACTCACTGAAATTATGTTTCCTTTTAAATCATGATTCCGCCAGTCACCTCCGTCCTGAGTCACGCGAGTGACATACTGCGGTTCGTACCCGTCCATCGTTCGAAATTGTTTGGACATATTTGAAAATCACAGAACATTTAGCAATCAAACTATGTGTATAACCAAAATAAGATCTCTACATAAATTGTAAAATTTCGTCTGGAATTCTGACACAAGTGTGAAGACCAATAAGCTTATACTCCATGTTTTATTAAAGGGTATTCTTTAATGTTGACACCGGAACATGAAAGAAACAAACTCAGTACATATGATAATACATGCAATGAGCATGGAACCTTCTGCCTAAAATTGTGAAATGCATGACCCCTGGGTCAAGGGTTGCTGTGTTAGAACGGGACTCTAGACAAGTGATGATATATTGTTCTTAGAGTTCAATTGAGAAAGGTCTTTTCACTTCTCCATCAACACTGCCACTGTGAGGTTTGGTCACTCATGTGATTGTTGTTGGGCCTCGTGTTACCGGAAGGAAATATTTCGAGTAACTTTATGTAAGAAACTTCTTGCGAACATCTCCAAATGTCAGATAGAACATTGACGTATGTTACAAGTACGAGGTCTCAATAAGCGACCTAAATTTATACTTATTCTTTGTTCGAACAAAGTTAGTGATGTAGCCCATGGGCTTATTGCTTTTTATTTATCCGAAAGTCTCTATTTTATATTTTTGTGACTTACTTTTTTCATTTTGCAGTTGAATAAGATGGACCAGAAATTAGATCAGGTTTTGTTCATGATAAATTCCTTACTGAAATCAAAGACAGTGAACGAATATACCCAGGAAGATGAAGTTTGAGCACAAAAATGTAAAGAAGATTACATGGGAGTAAATTGACCTTTAACCTGAACCATTTCGCTTGAATGGAATCTATTTCATCTGCAATTTGACATGGGTTGTGATTTTCCTTTTATATTCATTCAAACTGAATGTTTATGTTGTATTTTGCACAAGAACAGCCGTATCAATCAAAGGGGTGAAATAAACAAAGTGGAATCTCAGGAAATGCATTACATGTCTATCACATGTCAAAAATATTTCAGGTATAGTACATGTATCGTTGAGATTGTGCCGGGCTGAAGTGTCGCTGATTGAGCCAATTCATATACACTTGTTTACCATAAATTTCATTGTTATTATCAAGTGATCTTTTCTTATCAAGTCTTGTTTGACGTCCTTTTCTACTTAACTCTGGCGTGGTGAACATTTTTGACTTGTGTCAGGAGAGGTGGACAAAAATTATGAATTTCGTGGTCCCTTTCACCATGGGATGGGGCAAAAACTATACAATAGGAATTCTTGTACATTTTGTCAATATGAATTAGTGGCCCCTGGGTCAGGATTTCCGGTTTCTCAAAGCGAGACTATATTCTCAGTGAACAAAAACCCACTAAAATCTTGCATTTTGTTTTAGACAGAATGTGTATATGATTAAAATAAGCGGTGAATATTTAATTGTACCACAATTGTAAAACCCAAAAGACATGCTAGAAATAGATCGAAAACGTTCCCAAGGGGCAAAATTGCAAAACAATTTTCATTCCCGCTCATTAGTCGCATACATCCACGCAACAAATATGCAGATGATATATATTGAGCTGTAAGTTATCAAAAATATAGATTTCCTGTGTTCTGGGTACACGCGTAAGTTACCACGATGGGGTAAAATTGATAGGATTTAGAATGTATAACATTCTCAAACATGTTCTCTGTTACAACAAACTTTATAAATGTATACTTAGTTACACCCAGTTCTAGTGACTAGTACACTCGGTTCACAGACCGGAAGTCCTAGATTCGATTATTGGTCCCAGCGCCGTGTCAAACCTCATGTATTAACATTGATATTGAATGTCCCTTCGTTCAAGCACTCAGCATTTGAAAGTTTAAATCGCGAGGTTTAGTTATGAGATAAAAAAAAAAACCATGAAGTTCCCGAGTCATGATAGGCTTGGACACGATGAAACTCCTCACAACTACGTCATCGGGCGTAATGCAAATTTTGTTGCACTTCACCATCAGCAAGTGTCATCGCTTTAAATGCGTAAAAAGATGAAAACATCAAGCTCCCAAAAATCAAATATCTAGAGAATTGAAATATACTCGTGTCAATATAGGCCGAAATTCGTTTAGAAAATAAATTGAGTTTGTAAAAAGCAACATATATGTAGAGTCGACATTTGGCTCGATGACAACATACCAAGCATGACTCCGAAGGATATATTCTATTATCAAAAGAATTGACCAATAGGAGAGAACGATTTCCTGGAAAAATTCACTTTTGAAAATCAAAGTTCATTTATTCAATTTTACCGTATGTATTTCTAAAGTTTTCAAATTTGCATTTTGAACCTAAAATTTCATGTTAGCAATTTTTAAATTAACATTCAAAGTTGGCTTAAACAGCATTTTCGCAGTAAAAACCCTGTGCTTGCATGAAGTGTGGCCTAGAAGTCCTTCAGGGCAGGCCTGTCCCGAATAAAAACTATGGTATTTTGATAGGTTTCGATCTAAGGAATGATTAAAATAGGATTTTTTTTTAGGGGCACCCCTGCCCTGGGGTCGAAATAAAAAAAAAATACAAAAATGCGGAAACCTCTTTCTATTATGGTGGTTTATATTTATGCCGTTTATATTCATAATTAGTATAGTATAGATCAGATGATTAGACCGCAGACGCTCATATTCAACATTTTTAGTGTCCTGGTTCGAATCCCCCTGTTGGCACACTTTTACTGTTTTAAAACGTTCGCCTGTATAAGCACCATTTTAATTTTTTTGTATTTAACTTGTGTATTTTACCTCAGTGTTCTACCTTAAATGAATGTTTGCTCTTCATATAAAAGATATTTACGAGAATGCAGATAATAAATTCTCTGTAACTAAAAGAAATTAACCGGGAATATACCTCAGTTAAGCGCACTTTGTTCCAGAACAATAATCATTAATTCTGTGTTACTCGATACAAGTGTCACCAAAAAAATCCCTAGCAAAAATTGCTGCGTTTACTTCTCAAGCCACAGGGAAATAGTACTGTTGTGGGAGAGATACTGCAGAGTAGATAAAAATATAACACAGAACAGGGCCCTCGGCAGGTTACGACAAGGGGGTGCTAAATATATCAAAATTACATTTAAAGATTGTATACTATGAAGACAATACTATATACCCTGATCAGGGTTTTAAACTGTAGGGCTACATTTCAGTTAATTTCTTGAATTTCATTTTCATAATTTGTGTTTCTCACACCAATGACTTTTTGAAATATTATTTCCAAAGAAATGAATTGTAAGTAAATTGTATTGTTAAAAGTAAACTGAGAAATGCGAAATGAAATTTCAAGATAAGGAACTAAAAATGCGTCCACAATTCATGCTGCTCAGATAATAACTGTCAAATGGTTTCTTCTATCTCTGTAAGTTACGTGTATGGATAAGAACTATAGCGAAGCACGAGACACAAATAACTACACGCATGTGGCCTAAAGTCAGGGACTGCAACGAAAATCAATAAGCTTTTTGTAAAGACTGAAACAAATACCAGACTTATAGGTCAACGATATATTTACAAAGAAGTGCTCCTCTAAACATTGTCGAGCTGTACCTTTCAAACAAAAGCGTTTGGAGCTCTTACTTCTGATATTGTTATAAACTCAACACAGAACCAGTGGAGGACTATATGAGTATGATAAAATCGACCAAAACCATCTGTAGACTTTCAAATCATAGATGCCTATTTAAATAAATGGCGATCACTGTAAAACAGCATGTTCTTTAGTGTACAAAATCCACATCTTAATGAACGATCATTCAGGTGAGCATTGTGGGACATTTCCCCACACAGGAGTAAATGTATAGCGCTTGGTTAACCATGATTTTAAGGTGCGCTATGACAGACACTATTCCAAATCTGTGGATTTTTCGTAGACGACTAGTACCCCGGTAACCCATGTACTAATTCATATACTGTTAAACACTATGCAGACATACTGATTATAGTGACGGTTTTTTGTCATCACGCTGTGGGTTAGCGGACCTTCAAGCTCACTACGATCTTTTGTTTCTCAGTTTGGACAGGTTCTAGTCACAGTTTACATACAGTTGTATCCGCCATGTGTGTGTATATTGTAGACTGACCACAAAATATCGGATAATTGTTTGATGCTATATGATTCAAAGTTTGGCGAATGTTTGGAAGAGATTATATAAATAAGCATTTACAAAGAGAGTTTCACGAGAAAGCAAATATTTTATGTATGTTTTGAATGTGAGAGACATTTTTACTGGGAGCAGATCCCAATTGTGTTATGTGTTATCAATTGTAATTTAAAGACTTTTATATTTCCATGGTTACGTTGTCCACCATTAAATACCGTAATTAAACTGTATATCTCACTTGATCTCTTTCAATTTTCATGCAGTAAAGCATGTGTAAATTTTATGTTTAAAGATATATCCATATGATAATGGAATATTTTAAAATATATATATATATATATATATATATATATATATATATATATATATATGTGTGTGTGTGTGTGTGTGTGTGTGTGTGTGTGTGTGTGTGTGTGTGTGCCGAGTAGTTGGAGCATTGCGCTCAAAATCACAGTCTCTCACCTCTAGTCGGCGCGGGTTCGATTCTCGCTCGCGCCGATATATGTAAGAAAGTTTGCCAGTTTACTTTCGGAAGGTCTGTGATCTCTTCCCGAATACACTGTATCTGAATTTTTCTCCTCCACCAATAAAAAGTACGCCACCAGATAATTGAAAAATTGTTGAGTGTGGCGGAAAACAATAAACAATCAATCAATGTGTGTGTGTGTGTGTGTGTGTGTGTGTGTGATAACCAATCACCACAAAACAATGACATAATCGTTAACATGAAATAGGTATGATAACGAAGGCTGATGAATCTCATTAACCCAGAAACCAATAGAAAGTAGACCCCTGGAAATATCAGAGGTGATATCGGGTGTCAGGGAGAAAGCATCCCTGGTCACCGGTCATACTTGCTTGACTTTTTGCCCTGATTAGGTGGTACTAAGCTGTAGTCAAATTTCGTATGAAAAAAAATGTATGAAACGCGTTGGGCAACATTCAACCAAACGACAGGCAAACAAGATCACTGCGACAGCCATAAAATTTGCAAATAGCTGACATTAAACCACTGTCATATTGACTTGTTTATCAATAGCCTGCATCAGTTTGGAAATTGATCATACGCATGCCCTCGCGTATCCACTCAGATATTGCTACATAAATATGGGAAGCTAACGATGGAGAAATGCTCCCATTTGTCATCGAGTTGAACTGTTACATTAAGGCCTAGACTCAGTAAAACATACAAACATGAAAGGCACTCCGTGTTGTCTTGTCGTTAATTTCGAGTTCACTGTGATATATACTGAATCAAATAAGAATAAAAATGAATGAACGCGGTTCGTTGTCTATGTGTCTAAATGTCAAGATGGAAGGCCGCAAGAGATTATCTCATACAGAAAACCAAAATACTTTTTTTTAAAAAATAGCTGATCGTAAGATATGAATATTTTTCCAATTTCATTTGTACTGAAGAAACATCTACCAAATTTGTCAAAAAGCATAACAGTATCAGCAATAAACATATCACAATACTGCGTTTCTTCCACTGCTTACAAATGGCTCTTATTAATAAGCATACGACACATCCATGCATGATAACTAATAACAAGAAAATTCGTTGGTGCAAGCGTCAAATTGACCGCGCTTTCATGGTAACCATCTATATAAAGCTAGAACCCTTCATATTCTTATTTCGAAATTTATTTTTCCTTCTGTCAGTCCTTCACTATTGTTCATTCTCGCACGCTAAATGTATCGTTAACCTTTTAAATCATATCTGATCGCATTAACTAATATTTCATTATCTAAAGCGTTTATTATCAACGAAATAAAAATAACTTATATGTAGAATGCAATTAATAAGAATATTTGCATTTTTAATAAAAAAAAAAAATAAATGTTTGTGCTTTACATTAGTCCTCTGTTAGTAATATACACGAAATAGTTTTCAAAGGCGGAATAATAACGATGTTAATATGACCATCAGCAGTCCATTCACTCACGTAATGACCTACTGTGCTAAATAAGTGGATTTAAAAGGAATGTACATGTACTGCCGATACACACACACATACATACACACACACACATACATACACACACATATACACATACATACACACCGCCGGATAGCTGAAAAATTGCTGAGGCGGCTATAAACAAACAAACAAACATACATACATACACACACATACATATATACACACACATACATACACACACATATATACATACATACACACACATATACACATACATAGACACACATACATATATACACACACATACATACACACACATATATACATACATACACACATATACACATACATACACACACATACATATATACACACACATACATATATACACACACATATATACATACATACACACATATACACATACATACACACATATATACATACATACATACACACACATATACACATACATAGACACACATACATATATACACACACATACATACACACACATATATACATACATACACACATATACACATACATACACACATATATACATACATACACACACATATATACATACATACATACACACATATATACATACATACACACATATACACATACATACACACAAATACATATATACACACACATACATACACACACATATATACATACATACACACACATATACACATACATACACACACATACATATATACACACACATACATATATATACATACACACATACATACATACATATATACACACACATATAAACATACATACACACACATACATACATACACATATATACATACACATACATACACATACATACACACACATACATGATTGATTGATTTTCGTCACACTCAACAATTTTTCAGTTATCTGGTGGCGTCCAGTTTCGTAGGTGGAGGAGAGAACCCAGATACAATGTATCCGGGAAGAGACCACCGACCTTCCGAAAGTAAACTGGCAATCTTTCTTGCATAAATCGGCGCGAGCGGGATTCGAACCCGCGCTGACTAGAGGTGAGATGCCTTGTGCACACACACACACACACACACACACACACACACACATATATATATATATATATATATATATATAGTCAATTAAATATATTCGAAAAATGAAATACAGAACTGAAATGGAGTTGCTGACTAGTAGTTTCAAAGCTATGAACATATCAAGTAATGAATACTTTGAAATCTGCTCATTTCAAACATGCAAATTATTTGCCTTGTTTTTAGAATAGGCACGTACGTGACGAAATCCGAAATAAAAAATTAACATTTTAGCCCAGCCTTGTCTAGAGAAATGATAGAATCTTTAGATTCATAAAACGTCACAAACAACAGGAGTACTAATGCAGTATGCGTAGAAATTCAAGGACAACACAACATGTAAAATTCCACACCATAATTATAACACTAGTGTCGGGAAAGGTAACGAATGAAAATAAGAAGCGAACAAAAAAACACACACAAAAAAAGCATGTGACAGTAATAAAATCTGATTACCCATCAAGTTAAATTATTTATTTCAGTGCAAAAATTAAAAGCACGAGTTAACAGATTCTATATATCGATCCCGATTACAATAGCAACAAAATTAGATTCGCAAAAAAAATTTGCTGTTATTTAAGAAAACTGGGATTGAATATATGTAACTACCGTAATTTGATTTAATAAAATGATTATGACGGCTTTTGATATATAATCAAGTTTCCTATTTTATAATGTAAGCCCGCAGTTAATGAAGGTCGTCATTTTAAATCCATAACATTTATTAATAGGGGCCTCCATGGCCGAGTGGTTAGAGCACTGTGCTCAAAATCACAAGGCCTCTCACCTCTAGTCCTCTCGGGTTCGAGTCTCGCTCGCGCCGATATATGTTAGAAAGCTGGACGCCACCAGATAACTGAAAAATTGTTGAGTGTAGCGTAAAACAATAAACAATCAATCAATCATTTATTAATCATTCGCCTTATATTGGCCAATAATTATTAGTTGTATGACGCATTCATTATTTAAAAATAATTGTGCCAAAGAACCACTTTCAATATGTATTGTGGTTCAGCCGTTTCCATTCTTATTTCGTTCCGAAGTTCCTTGATCGATATTGGGATCCGCAGCTTGCTTATATGTGATTGATTACATATTGTTTAATGTCCCTCTTGAGAATCTTTCACTCATATGAAGACGTCACCATTGCTGGTGAAGGGCTGCAAAATTTAGGCCTAAGCTCAGCAGTTGGGGCCGTTGAGCAGGGAGGGATCTTTATCGTGCCACACCTGTTGTGACACGGTGCCTCTGTTTTTGCGGTATAATCCGAAGGACAGCCTCATGTAATCACCTCTTACGACAAGCAAGGGGTACTGAGGATCAAACCACGGGTTTGTTTATAGTTGCGACTGCAGCTCATGGAAGACGCTCAGAATTAAAGCAACTAAACGAATGACACCTGCAATTCCGTGTAATTAATTATCTGTACTATTACTTTAAAGGGCTTTAAGCGAATCTGTTGCTAAAGACGTGTAGATGTATTAAGCGCAATCGACGTCATAAAACTGGTCGCGGTAGCTCTGTGGTAGAACGTTCTTTTCCTATCCAGGAGGCCGTGGATTCGAGCCCCACTCGTACCATGGAGGCCCACGTCAAACTTAAGACATAAAAATCGTTAGTGATTGGTCCTTGGCCAAGCGCTCGACATTTAGAAGTGAAAATACAGGTCTGTCGGATATGACATTAAACACAGAGGTCCCGTGTCGCGGCAAGCGTTGGCACGTTTCAAGAACCCTCATTGCTACGACCCAGACCGCTTAGCATAGGTCTAAATTTGTGGTACTTCATCTACAACTGGTGACATCTCAATATGTGTGAAAATTTTTTTTCGACGGGACGTAAAACGATGAATGAATCAATCGACGGCTGAGGTATTCAGGAAAGCTCCATTCACCCTCAGCTCTCAGCAAGTGAAAGAACAGAACTAAGTGTTCGACATTCCAAAGAATACATTTACTCTTCTGTTGCTGTAATGAGCTACGATCAAAACCCATTCACTAGGTACCTCATATTCCTCTGTCACTTTGAGATGTTTTGCTGAACATTCATTAACCTCACCTGAGAGAGGAAACTAGCATAGACTTGGTAGACTCTAGATAGCACTGCTACAGGTTCAGTAGCCAATATCAATCTGGTAGACCTATTGGCACCTACTTACTCTTACCAGATACTCAGATCACCTGCCTATTTGCCCTCAGTCAAATTGGACATTATACAAGACTGAGGATCAAGTTTTATTGAAGGTTCAAAACATTTTGTAAAAATGCAATTTTTTGTTGAAAAATACAGTCTTGTCTCGATTCTGAGCCTAATGGCCCGTAACAGGTTTTTTTCTACAGCTAATTCAATCCCATCTCATCTCGAGAAGTGAGTGCATTTACAATAACAGTTTGAAAAGCACTTGCCAGTCATCTGATCTTTCGTAAAAAATATCCATGTCACAACATGAAAATATTCTGGATCCACGCCTATTGAAGCATTACTTTATATTTATTCAAGTATACTGTCAAGAACAACCTACTCTATTACTGGAAAAACAACAATATTTTGTAGAAGAAGATTATGAAAACGCTAAGGTAATGAGCAGTAATCTGTAAAGTGAAGATAACTAACACTATTCAATCTGGTAATTCCTATCACAAATACAAATCAGAGAGATGAGCAAACACGGACCCCTGGACATACCAGAGGTGCGATCAGGTGCCTACCAGAAGTAAGCATCTCCTGTCGACCGGTCACACGCGCCATGGGCTCTATACCCCGATCAGGTAAACGGAGTAATCCGTAGTCAGAATCAGTGTGCCAAGAACGGTTTAACAAATGGTGTGAAACACATCAGACAGCATTTGACTTAATGGCCAGTTGTATTGGCAAACTAGATCGTTATAACGACCATAAAATTTGCGAAATGCTGACTTTAGACGAGACTGTACAAACCCCTGTAACATCAACTACTATGTCAGTAGCCCTCCTCGATTTAAAAACTTATCATATGCATTGCAAGCTCTTGCGTATCGAGTCAGTTGGGAGATATAAACACCATATGCAGGGGAAGATGGAATATTGCCACTTAGACAAGGGAAGTTAACGATGGAGAAATTGAAATCATCCCGTTTGTCATAAAGTTGAGTTGTTAGTTTGCCGTCAGCATCTATTGTCAGTAAAATATCTAATTTCGAAACAGATATGGAAGACTCTGTAGTGTCATTTATATATAAAACAAATACGGTACAAATTTTGATAAACCAGATGCGAATTCTGACAAATTATGTCTCTTCAATGATGCTCAGGTCAACAATGTTGGAAATCCGAAATAAGAACAAACTTTGAAGAGCTGAAGGATCCAAAAATGTCAAATAGTGGAGCCAAATCCAGCAAAGAATCAGAGCTATGCATGAGGGAGATAATCTTTAATTGTGATATGAATTTCTTAATTTTATCACAGCAAATTTTTATATGTAATTCATGCTAGTAGCGAAGTACTTAGCAACTAGGCTGGTGAATACCCTCGGGGACTAACAGTCCACCAGCAGAAGCATCGACCCAGTTGTGATATAAAACATATACGGCACAAATTTTGATGCACCAAATGCGCATTTCGACAAATAATGTCTCTCCAGTGATGCTCCGGTAAGAAATAAGAACAAACTTGGAAGAGCTGAAAGTACCAAAAATACCAAATAGTGGAGCGAAATCCGGCAAAGGATCAGAGCTATGCATGAGGGAAATAATCCTTAATTATGAGATGAATTTCCTAATTTTATCACAGCAAATTGCACTGGGATATATCGAATCGACATATGAATGAAAATGATCATTGTTGATCGATAAGATGTCGATATATCTGAATGTAGAATTGAAGGCCAAAGCAAGAGATTGTTTCCTCTCATGAAGAAGCTTCTGAATGAATTGTGCTTCATAAGAATATAAAAACAGGTCAGCTAACAAAGGAGCACAATTCGTGCCCAGAATGTTGGAATACTTGGTTACCAATGACTAAGAAGATATTGTCAATAAGTAACTCTAGCATCTTTTTAATATCAACTTCAGAGTACTTGTGCAGGGAGCCAGAGTAGTGTTTAACAGAACAAATTTTTGAATGATTAATCACTTGATATGAATACTTCCTTTTACCATATTTGGGGTCCTCCGTGGCCGAGTGGTTTGAGCATCACTCTCAAAATCACAAGAACTCTCACCTCTCGTCGGCGCAGGTTCGATTCTCGCTCGCGCCGATATATGTGAGAAAGTTTGCCAGTTTACTATCGGAAGGTCGGTGGTCTCTTCCCGAGTACATTGTGTCTGAGGTCTCTCCTCCACCAATAAAAGCTGGACGCCACCAGATAACTGAAAACTTGTTAAATGTAAAACGACAAAACAAACAATTTACCATATTTGTTGAAGAAGCAATGTCTATGATGTCAAAATGTCTAGTCTTTAAATTATTGTGGGGTATAGTCACGTAAAGTGTTATAAAGTTCTGCGTTTTGATGTTGTTGATTTGAGAAAAGTTTTGCTATTTCAAATTTACTAAAAGGTCTTTAAAATGTTTTAGAATTCATATTTGATTAACACCACTTCCGATATACATAGTGACACGGTACTTCCGATATACATAGTGGCACGGTAATTGTTTTCATCAAATATTACGAACAACATCCATAAACCTTCATCTCTTCCATTGCTATCGGGAGATCCACTGAAAAACTTAAATCAGCGAGGAAATGTACATGTAGCTGTTTAACACGGACTCGAACATTCCGACGAAAGGAAAATCATATGATGGAAGAAAACAATTACACTCTGCTGTTTATTATTTGACTTGATGTCAAATTTAAACCTTTCCAATATCGATGAAACACATATGTAAACTCTACCTTATATGGGCATATGCAAATTAACTTGACAGTCGGATGTCCAGCTTCAGTATTTCAAACAAGATGCACAATATGAATCGAGAAATTAGAATTTATCGAAATTGTTAAATCAATAGAATAGAGTCTCACAAATCGTAAGTTGCAGGTTGTAAATTCATACATTGACTAGGAAGCATATTATATCACGTTCGTTTACGTAAAGAAAACCAGCAAATGTTTAAAATGATCGAAAATGTTGCACGAGTGAATCACCCCTGCATCGGCACCATTACGGAGATCCTAATGAATTTTAACCCCCTCCCCAAACAAAAATGGAGAGGGTTACATTATTGCAGCTACGGTCAGACGGGTTAGATCGCCAGTGGCTAGATAGCTCAGCTGGAAGAACACCATATTAGAGATTCAGGGAGCCCGGGTTCGAATCCCGGTCTGGTCCGATGTATTTTGTTTCTTCCTGTTACATTTAGTGTCGTAGACCAGCCTCTGGAACTGGCATGTGAAAATGTCTGCCTGGGGATAAAAACCCTGGGCTGATGTCGTCAAGGTGTGAAGACATTTAAGGAACGAGGGATGTGGCAGTCAGACGGGTTCGATCGCCCGTGGCCAAGTATAGCGCCTGAAATAGAGAATTCAGGGGTTCGAATCCTGGTCGGGTCCGTTGCATATTTTCTTTACTGTCACATAGAAAAACAACACTACTTTGTAGAAGAACAAAGCTTTTCTACTTTATAGAAGTATAAGGCTTTTCTACTTAACAAAAAACAACACTACCCTATTCATAAAGTAACAACACTACTCAGTAAAAATACTCAGTCAAAAAACAACACTATTCTATAGAAAAGGAACACTACTTTTCTTTGTAGAGAAACAATTTTTCTTTAATTTACAGAAAACTAACTCTACTTCACTTTATAGAACAATACAACTCTACTCTATAATAAAAAAAAACCCAACAACACTGCACTGTATAAAATAACTCTACTCTATATAAAAACAACTCTACTGTATAGAAAACAACATTATAGAAAAACAACACTACTCTATACAAAATCAACACTACTCTATACAAAAACAACACTACTCTATGCAAAAACAAAACTACTCTATACAAAACAACACCACTCTATACCAAAACAACACTACTCTATAAAAAACAACATTACTCTATACAATAATAACACTATAGATAAACAACACTACTCTATAGAAAAACAATGTTACTCTATATGTAAACAACTCTATAGAAAAACAACTCTACTTTATAGAAAAACATTTCTATTCTACAGAAAAATAACACTACTCTATAGAAAAACAAATCTACCATATAGAAAAACAACTTTATTCTATAGAAGAACAACACTACACAAGAACAACTCTATTCTATAGAATAACAACACTACTCTATAGAAAACTACACTACTCTATAGAAAAACAGTTCTACTATTTACTAAAGCAATTCTATTCTATTGATTGATTGATTGATTGATTATTTATTGTTTTCCGCCACACTCAACAATTTTTCAGTTATCTGGTGGCGTCCAGTTTTTGTTGGTGGAGGAGAGAACCCAGATACAAT
The DNA here is from genome assembly GCA_024699665.1 of Ostrea denselamellosa. NCBI lineage: Eukaryota > Metazoa > Mollusca > Bivalvia > Ostreida > Ostreidae > Ostrea > Ostrea denselamellosa. Next base: position 7,798,098 of record JAMZEH010000018.1, read on the forward strand.
GTACCTGGGAAGAGACCACCGACCTTCCGCAAGCAAACTTGCTCACATAACGCCGCGGCCGAGATTCGAACACGCGCCGACAGAGGTGAGAGGCTTTGTGATTTTGAGCCCGATGCTCTAACCACTCGGCCACGGAGGCCCCTTCTATTCTATTGAAAAACAACACTATATACAAATAGAACACTATACAAAAATAACACTTCTCTGCTTTACAATAAACAACAATACTTTATCGAAGAACACCACTGCTCTACTTTATAGAAGAACAGGACTAACGTACAAATATGCAAACTACTACATGATTATGCTCATCGTCGGAAACCCACTGTTGATTACGCTTCGTTCCTCTCACCATCAGGAGGAGCGTAATCAACCGGGACGAAGCGTAATCAACCGGGACGAGGCGTAATCAACCGGGACGAAGCGTAATCAACCGGGACGAAGCGTAATCATCTGCGTGTTTCCGACGATGGATTATGTTTGACATCATTAGAAACATTACATAATTATAATTCTGTTGTAAACAATAAAAAGACACCGCAGTCACAGAATTCCAGACACTTAATAGAGATTAACACGTCAACAAAATTGTGTGTAAATTCAATTTATTGAGACCATGAATCTGCTTATTCACTCACCAAAACACACAGTGGACGTTTTAGTTTCCAATCACTAATAATTTGTGCAGAATTTTACAATTATGCATGCAACCAATCAGGCAAAGAAGATTGAAATGATGAATATTGACAATGAATGTTAATAAATCAATCAGGCAAATACGGGCGGAGAGAATTTTTATCATATAAAATGGCTAATTAAGTCTCCCGCGCATTGACCTATTTGAGGTCAGCGAACATTATCATCGACATCCTAGTAAATGGCTCGATAACATTGTTTGTTGAATTTCTGTATTTTGTGAAAAAAGATACATAAGTATGCATTTGGGACACTTCTTTAAATTGTTATGTAAACACACCAAAACAATTAGCACAAATTTCCAATAAAACTTATTTGGGGGTCAAAAGTAATAAACACAGGGGCAAGCAAGTATACTGAATATAAACGACAAACAAAAACAGTATGTCGGTAGACCTAGTTGAGTAATATTACAGTAAGAAATTCACAGAACCATGGTTCAACAGGTCTTGTTCTCAAGGTATACTTCTTGTAATCCTGGTGTAAAAATATTCCTCTTTCCTTGAAATTTTCACAAAAGACTATTTATCCGCCATCACTTTCCATCCATGTTGCTTTCATCTGCCTAAGGTTATGACTAGATGGTACCCGTGAAAAGCAGGTTACCCACGAGTTAGGTGCCCCTGATCAGATATAAACATTAAGTCGTACCTGTCATTTTCTAATATAAAAGAAAGATATTATTGGATCATTTTTCCTTACCTTCTTCTCATGAGAGTTCCACAATGGGAGGTAATTTTCTGATAAAATTTCTTAATTTTATCCCTAAAATAAATCATTTTCTATTTATTTGTAACCAAATCCCAGTTTAGTAATAATGATATGCACATTATTCTTTATTTTAAACCAGGAAACTATTTCAAACGTTTCTTGGGGATTTATAACCCATTAAAACAGCATTGATTTGAGTTGGTTGGTTGGTTGGTTGGTTGTTGTACGTCTCGTCGAAATTTTTCACTCAAATTGAGACATTACCAGCTGTAGATGAAATACCACAAATATAAACCTATACGTAGCCCTCAGGGCCGTAGCAGTGAGGGTTTCTTAACGTACCAACGTTTATTGCGATACGGGACCTCCGTTTTTAAGGATGTTTCCGAAAGACCAGTGATTCTTAATTCTAAATGCCGAGAGCTTGGGGAAGGAGTACCCCCTACCTATGTTTACGTTTTAGGTTTGACGCGGCCATGGCACGAGCCGTGTTCTAACTCACGACCTACCGGTTACGAAGGGAACGCGCTACAACTGAGCTACCGCGACCGGTACACTTAATATGGGAATTACATAATCTTAATACTTAAAACACTATCCGACTTTTTTTGTGTGTATCTTTTAATAATCACTATAAATACCCATTTCATGGTCAAGATTGTCAGAATTACAACTTTAACAAAATAACTGACATTAATACAGTATAGCAATATTGATCACCATCTGTTGCCCTAAATGAGGAAAAAATATTCACAAAAGATTTTTTATCAAATAGTAAATATGCTAAATCTCTATAATTAATATAAATTCAATTTAAACATAAAATGTGCATTTTTAAAAATGGATTCGACCCCACACATCCAAGAGATAACAATCACGCACTAGACACCCTTTAAGTGTTCAACTGAGGGACAGCAAAATCCTCAAAGGGAGGGTCTAACACATCACATATTTAATTAATTAGTATAACGAATATATCTGTATGTTGCATGTTAATTATAGTAAATCAACAAATCTCTTAATATTTTCTTTTTTACAAAATTGTATTAGATAGTTTCGAAAACAATTCCATATTGCTTTTTACATTATCTTTAACATAGGAAGTCAGCATGTCATTTGTTTCTGGTTTGTTATTACATCTAGAAAACATTTTAAACTTGTATATCTTACACGCTAGGAAAGATATGATAGTATTTAAAAACTGTACCGTGGTATTTCTTTCTTGATAGAAACCTAACATTATATGTGTCCATTTGACATCAAAATGTAACACTTGACCCAATTATTTCCATAATATTTGAACATATTCACAATCATATAGAAGATGTTCAATATCTCAATAGTAGTACACACATTACAAGAAGCAGACGATCTATTTACACCTGAACAGAAAGCTATTACAACATAGCGTATTATTCAAGAGTTTGTAGTTGAATTCACATATTCTTTTACCGTAAATATTTATTACTTTGCTTTATATATATTATACCAGTTATCTTTTTCTACCAAAAAAATCTTTGTAAATAATAGTTGATAATTCATAATTTAGAATTTAGAACTTTAAATTTCTTTGATAATAAGTTATCGTAATTTTTGATCTTCTATGCACTGTGATCCTTTGTTAAAAGGGAAATCTCGTTGTATCTTATTCTGTATGAAAGGACAACATGACATATCGAATTTTAGTGATGTTCTTTTATATAAAGCAGTTTTTAATACCTTAAATGCACATATACAATTTGATTTATTTTTAGAACATAAGATATAATATCTCTTGGAGAGTTTTAAATTGACCATCGTTATTAAATAGGTCCTTGACTGGTAATATACCGTTTTGTGTGAAATTTTGAAAACAAATGGTTTTGTTATTAAAATTAAACATATTATTATTCCATATTGGTTGTTGAGCAAAGTTTATATTAGATATTGTGTTATCGTTGATGGATCTTTTACACTCATTAAAACTACAAAATACCTCTTTATAAAAAGTCGGAAGATGTGAAATAATTTTAAAGTAAAAAGATTTAGTCTCTGCTAAGTTTAATACATAGTCAATACCGACATTTTTACACTTAAGATAACTTTCAACTATTTTACTAATAATGCAATTTTTATTTAGTAAGATTCTAAACCAAGCAGCTTTAAAAGCTTTGAATTTTAATTCAGTGTCAACTAGACCTATTCCGCCATTTTCCTGATTTCCGATTACAGTATCCCTTTTGATTCCGTCGTGTGTATTCCATATGAAGTTATATATGCTGCCTTTAATTTGTCTAATGTGCTCGGGATCGGGCATCGGTAATATCGAACCAATATATACCAATTGAGATATAGCTAAAGAATTAACTACACAAGATTTCCCAAAGAGATTGATTGATTATTTATTGCTTTCCGCCACACTCAACAATTTTTCAGTTATCTGGTGGCGTCCAGTTTTTGTTGGTGGAGGAGAGAACCCAGATACAATGTACCTGGGAAGAGACCACCGACCTTCCGCAAGTAAACTGGCAAACTTGCTCACATAACGCCGCGGCCGAGATTCGAACACGCGCCGACAGAGGTGAGAGGCTTTGTGATTTTGAGCCCGATGCTCTAACCACTCGGCCACGGAGGCCCCTTTCCCAAAGAGAGTTAGCTTTCTTTTTTCCCCAAGATTCAAAGAGTTTGTCCATATCGTGAAAAGTTTTCAACCAATTCCAATCATAACATTGAACCTTGTTATGCCCAGTGTGTATACCTTAACATCGTACTGCTTCATTAGTGACTTTCGTACCTCCTACGCTAGAGTATTTATCTTCAAGACTACCAAGTAATACACATTGTGTTTTGTTTAAATTTACTTTAGAACCAGCGTGCTTACAGAATTCTTCAACTATTGTGACTGCAATATTTAAGAAAGGTATGTCTTTTAAAGCCAGTGTTACATCATCTGCATGTTAAATATTTTTAATGTCGTTTTCCATATTAGACACATTAATGCGTTTAATTTTCTTATTGTTTTTAAGTTTTTAACATAATATTACTGCAACAAATAGACACAAAAGAAATGAAATCGGACACCCCTGTCTAATGCCTCTATTCACAGTGCAGGTTTTTGAAATCCACCCGTTGTTTTTAATTCTGAATATTGGATTAGTGTATAATAACAATCCTTCTTTATCATTTTCCATGCAATATTCAAAGATATCAAGAACTGATCGTGCATTAATCCCTATAAAACGACCTTTTATTTATGCTGATTGTTCATTACTTATTAATTTATCTATGCCACTTTGTACTCTTTGTGCAATAACGAAAATTATGATTTTGTAGTCAGTATTTGTAAGACTTAGAAGTCTGTAATTTTAAAGATTTTTCTTATCACCCTTTTTAAATAAAAGCGTGACGAGTGCTAGCCTCTGAGAAAAAGGTAATTCTTGTTTTTCGAACACGCATAATAACATGTCATAAAAGAAAGGTCCAATTGTTTTCAAAAACATTTATAAAATTCACCTGGTAACCCATCCAATCCGGGAGATTTATTACTTTTCAGATTTTCAACTACGTCTGTAAATTCATTAAATGTTGGGAATGAGTCGCAGAATGTGTTTTCGCTCTCATTAAGTTTTGGACAGTCAATATCTTTTAGATATGATGAAATGTCCGAATCATCAACAGATTTACTTCCATGCAGATTTTCATAAAAACGACACATTTCTTGTAAAATTTCACAATTATTTGAAACTGTTTTGGTATTAGTTTTTAATTCAGAAATAGCATTATTTACTTGATGTTTCTTTTCTAGACCTTGTATTACGTTCTCCTTGACTTATCCATTTCGCTTTCGATCTGATTTGAGCTCCTTTAGCAATTTCATTATACACTGAATCTATTTCTTTTTCTAACTTTCTTTTTTTTTCATTCATGCTAATTTCGGAACTAGGTAAAACTTCAATATTGTCAATCATTTCTTCCGTCAATTTTATTTTATGTCTTATATTATGTTTAGATTGTTTTGCATATCTGACTGAATACTCGCGAACTCTTATTTTAAAAGTTTCTAATTTCAAAATTGGATCTAACGAGCATAGTTATTAAATATATTTATAATTCCATATTTGTAATCATCATTTTCTAGGTTTGAAACGTTTAGTTTTCAATAACCTGCTCCTCTTTCTAATTTACTGAGCTTTATAGTACATTTAAGATATCTGTCGACACTTAGCCGCGTATTTTTGTTATATGCATCTGGTACACGTCTAACAATAATATTTTTTACTCGATTTGTAAGTTCATTATTTACAAAAATATAATATATCCTACTCTTAGGACAATTATCAGCATCACACCAAGTATAACCATTATTAGAAGGATTTTTGGAGAGACATACATCGACTAAGTCTAGTTTATGCACTATCTTATTTAATTTTGTATAAGATTTGTCATTCTCTTTATCAGAATTACAATTGAAGCCCCCGCCAATTATAATTTTATTATTTTGTGGAGAAAAGGAAGAAATGAATGTGTTGAGATTGTTATGGAAGATCAATTTATCTGACTCTTTATTAGGTGCATAAAGGTTAATAATTGTAAATAGGTTGTCGTCTATCTTAGTGTTAACGAGCATTTTCCTTCCATCATCAGACTTGTCGATATTTAGGATTTCTACATTACATTCTCTGTTGAACAAGATAGAAACGCCTCTGCTAAAAAGAAACTCGGAGAAAGCATGTATACATTTTCCTTTCCATTTATTTTAATTCCTTATCCTTTTTTCTATTAAGTGTGTTTCTTGTGTAAGTGCTATGTCAACTTTACTTTCTTCTAATCATGTAAAATTTTATCTCTTTTTTTTTTCAGGTGAATTAAGACCTCGGACATTTACCGACACTAAGTTCAAGTCTTTCATTGCATAGTAATATTACATGAACGACTTAATCTCAATGATGCTAATTTGTGTAAAGAAAAATCGGTAAGTGATTTGAAAAGTAGATAGTTGGTACGCATATACACACACATACCTACATAAATACATATACACACGTGCACATGTATACACACACACACACACACACACACACACACACACACACACACACACACATATATATATATATATATATATATATATATATATATATATATAGAGAGAGAGAGAGAGAGAGAGAGAGAGAGAGAGTTTGTGAACACAATTTGTACCTGTATAAAAAAGATACAATTAGGAAGAGGAACACATACAGTTAAGTATGTTTCATGTGACATTTAATGTTCTTCTCTGGAGCTCTCGGTATCGGGCATTCATCCTGACACATCGCTGTCTGATACTTCCATCAGCTGATCAAGCATTTAATTCGTTGATTCGCCTGTTCTTTGTGTTGTTTTTGTTTTCACGAAACTTTACCCGAGTCACTACGTCTTCTTTAACGGACCCTTTTCGCCATCTTTTTCATCAAGGCACCAAGGACGTTTCTACCAGGCCAGTGCTCGGGTTTGGTGTTGCGCGTTCCATCACGATCTAGCCCAGAGCCTCACTCGTTGTTGTACGTTGTTTCGACAAATACAATCGATTGTTTGGACGTACACAATTTATCACGGAAAACAGGAACCTGGACACATTTGTTTTCCCAAGATCTCCTTCATCACAGATACCCTGGTTGAATACCACTGCTCGTTGGGTTTTATTTTCTTTCCAAGGCGCATAGCAGATAGCACATCATCAGCATCCTTAATGCTGTTGGCGGAATCCAAATCGCCACAACGTACTGCTTTTATGCATTGAAAAGCATGCTCAGCTGACTTATGCTTAACACCAAAAATGTCCATCTCACACGGGTAAAAGTTAGATAGAACATCCTCTGCTCCACAAAAGAGGATCACGTGTTTCTGTGGTTGGTAATGAGGACACGCTTCATTTCCGGGGGAATGACCCGGTTGTTTGCATACCTTGCAACAGGCGTCTGAGGTACACCTTGAACGAGTGTGATCGGGCAATTTGTACATATCAAATTTACATCTTTTTTCGGCTCTCCAAAATAGAATAGCTTGCACTGAATATTACCACAGTAGTTAATTCTGGGCAGATATTTTTCATCTGGAAGAGGCTCAATATACACGAACCTGGTTCCATTTAAGATACTTGTCATCCGTTTTGTGACTGGACGTCGGATTTTTTCCTTCAGAATTTTACTTGTCAATTTCACTTTGAGTTTATCAAGCAATTCATGTATTGAGGATGCAGCCACTGAGATGAGAAGACTATATATACGTAATTTTAAAGTTTTTTTGAGTAACTGAAGTGCACGGGTTTGTATCATAAAACTGATACGTTGCATTGTCAATCACTATACCTTGTTTGAGAAGTTGGAGTCTGCAATCAGTATTTTTAAAATACACTCTCCATAGACTGCGATCAAGCTGAGCACAGCGTCGATCATCGCCAATCACTTGTTTTATGGGATCTATCAGAGCAAAGTCAGTAATCTGTTTTCTTGAGGAACTTCTAAGTTCATTGTTCTTCAAGTATAACGGTTTTGATGTCCTATCAACCGCGGAAGAAACAGAATCGAAATCACTCTCAGCCATGGTCCAGTAGTCCGGTACACACAGGTAAACAGGTGAGAAATAATCACCCTGAAAGTAAGAAACACAAATAAATATGCACAAATCCAAACTTATACACAACGCACTTTTTAAAACGAAATCAGCTTCATGTTCACATACCTATCATACGCTTTCCAGAGAGTAGAATGTCTCAATAAAGCACTACTTTCTGAAAGAAATTCAAAAAACAGCGGGACGTAAAGACGTGTCCGTCCTCGTTTGCGTCACGAGACTTAAATCTGGAGAATGGATTTAAAAGTTATATTCACTAATTCAAACATACTTTTCCAAAAGACGACGTGGAACTGAAATTATATTTGATTATTCAAGTTTTAATATTTTAATGACTATCTGAAATTACTCCATATATGCATGAAATTGATCATGAAAAATAGAACGGGCCATTAGGTGTGAGTGGTGGTGGTGGGGGGGGGGGACTCATTGACATTGCTACAAAATATAATATAACTAGCAAAATACTTTTGAAATATCATAAAAAGGTCTGAAAATTTGACAACAATTTCCATAATATTTTTGTTTTACTTTTTGCATGGTTTTATCGTAGACAGTCTCTGAAACACTTTACCGGGATGTAAAATGCTGCGATTTATTGAAAAGAATGTAAAATGTTGCGAAATGAGATCAAATTTTGAAAAGACTCATGGGCATTACAGGATTTTACCATGTGACATCTCCACTTCATATCCCTGTGATTTTTTGTAAATATCTTAATCAATTTGTAGTGATAATATTATTATATAGGTGTGACGTTGATCTACTACGTGGTACCAGACTGACTTCCAACAAGGAAAGCAAACAACTCATAGATTCTTTTACATGAATCTAAGGACTATAGTACGGTCACGATGGCTCAGTGGTTAGAGCGTTCACTTCGTAGGTTCGAATCCCGCGTTAATCCTAAAGTGTAAAATTAGATAGTGGCTATTACAATTTCGAGCGTTTAACATTAAAGATCTTCCGGATGAAACAGACAAGGCAAGATGTTGAGTCACGGTAGTTGTTGCACGATAAGAACCAAACCGGAACCCCTCGCCTTTTATGGAGTAAAGGACGAGAGGTTCCGATTGGATAAAAATCCTCACAGCCACGACCTTGAGCGTCATGCGAAAGTCAAATTCAAAAGGCGTTACTCGAAACACTAACATCTCGATATGAGTGAAAAATTCTTGAAGTGGTGTGTAGTCAAGTGATAACGACGGACATTTATATCGAATTCAGTAGAAGGCAATAGTCGAAAGTATAAAAAATATACATATTTACAAATAATTTGCGGTGCGCTCTTTGCTGCAGCTACCACAATACATTAATGATGTCATCCTTCATCCAGACTCATGAACTTCTTAAAATTTCATCAAACAAGTCGCCCATGGGTCACAGCGCTCACCTGAGAGACTTTGACCCTGCTGTACTTTAGACCAAAATTTTCTTAAGATTTTATTCTCTTGAAAAATTCGAAGATTCTAAATTTCATGACCCCACCCTAGCCTTACAGGATCATGACGTAACGGAACTTGAATATACACAATATGGGGATGCTTTAATATCAATATGACAAACATGGCCTTGCTGTATGGAGACGTCACCATTGCCGGTGAAGGGCTGCAAAATTTAGGCCTATGCTCGGCACTCAGGACCTTTGAGCAGGGATGGATCTTTATCGTGCCACACCTACTGTGCGGTCTCATCCGAAGGACCGCCCCATTTACTCGCCTCTTATGACAAGCAAGGGGTACTGAGGACCTATTCTTACCTGGTTCCTCTCGGGGCCTACCCAACTTTGTAATACTTTCATCTTCAAAATAATATTTAATATGGACCTGCTCCTCTTGAAAATATTTTTTTAAAAAAATTCTACATACTTTGAATCCATGTTTTACTTCCATCCTAGCCCCGGGGACCATAATTTGACCATGTATTTTCTGACATACATTGGAATGATTGCACGTTAATATGACTCATTATATTCAGTGGTTCATGAGAAGAAGATTGGTAAAGATCATTTTACCTATACAGTTGTACACTTATACTCTATGCATTTTTTATATCCGGTGGTGGCTCCACGTGGGTCCCGGGTTACAACAGGTCCTCAGTGCCCCTTGTTAGTCGTAAGTGGCGACTAAATAGGACGGTCCTTCTGATGAGACCACAAAAATCGGAAGTCCCGTGTCACAACACGCGTGGCACGATAAAGATTCCTCCCTGTTAAGAGATCGTAAGCACGGACTATAGGCCTACATTTTGCAGCCCTTTACCGGCAATGGTGACGTCTCCGTGTGAGTAAAAAATTCTCGAATGAGACGTTAAACAATATATAACCAACAACTATAATAAGATTCAATCAATCTTGATTGATTGACTGATTGTTTGTTGTTTTCCGCCACACTCAACAAACTGGTGGTGTCCAGTTTTTATTGGTAGAGGAGAGAACTCAAATACAATGTGCTCGGGAAGAGACCACCGACCTTCCGAGAGTAAACTGGCAAACTTTCTCACATATATCGGCGCGAGTGAGAATCGAACCCGCGCCGACTAGAGGTGAAATGCCTTGTGATTTTGAACGTATTACCACTAGGACACGGAGGTCCCAACAATCAATTTTGAAGAAGAACGACCTGAGAGAATGCTTACATACTAACCATGCCCTTGCTTTTCTTGAGAAGATACTTTAAAAAATTTCCAAGATATTCTTATGCAAATCGTGTTCTATTAAAAGCCCCATCCCAACTTCCCCGGGTAAATAATGATTTTGGCAGTATCTGATGATGCTGATGACTAACCATGACCGTTCTGCTCCTGAAGATGTTTTTCCTCTGTATGCTTACGTAACACTTTGATCCCCATATTGAGGCCTCATCCTAACACCACCACCCCTCGGGCCATGATTTCAACAAATATGAATCTACACCACCAGAGGATGATTGTATATCAATATGAGTGATGGACCTGTTTCAATTGAGAGAAGATTTCTGAAGATTGTCCCCACAATGTACCATGTCATACTTTGATCCCCTACCGTGACCTTATTCGACCCCCTTGCGGTGACAAATTGAACGAATATCAATCTACAAAACTGAGGATGCTTGCGTATTTATATAACTAATGTTAGGTTTGTTACTCTTGCGAAAATTATTTCTAAAGTTTTCCATATGAAACTGACTGTGATCCACCCTACCCCCGCAGCCTTGATTTGAACAAATCTGAATCTACACTACCCGAGGATTTTTGCATAATGGCATGACTAATCTTGGACCCGCTGTTCTTGAGAAGAGTTTGAAAGATTGTTCCTATTTACAAATTCATGTAAAACTTTCATTGTTTGATTTGTTTTTGACTGCGTCCTTTGGAGAATGTAAAACCTGTAGAATTTCCAGAACAATTTAATTCTGAATTACTGTAGTCACATTATTTTAAAGTTTTGATAGACCTCGATACTTTCGGTACAAACGTCAAGTGCAAATATTTATGAGTTCTCAAACATTATATAATGTGCTGCCGGGCGATATAACGCCGATACAAGAAATAATTTGGGTGGGGGATGGTGGGGGGGGGGGGGGGGGGGGGTCGAGCAGGAGCAGTGACAGTCTCCCCATTACTTTTGCAGAGAAGAGGGGGCGCTTATTCACGGAATTTGTGACAGCAATTTGTGTTCATTAAAGCAACAAATCTTCCGGAGATCTGTGGTCTTTGGAGCGGCAAAGTTTAAACTTGGACGTTTTTAAAGGAGCACTGAACTATAACACTTGGTCAGTAGTGCTTAAATGTTTGAACTGAGGATCTACCAAATCAAAATAGCTTAAACATTGCTTTATATTATATTGTGACATCCGTTTAATGATAAAAAGAAATAATATAATCAAGATGCTAATGGAATTCTAAATAGCCTCCCATTCCTTATGTCGATTCACCCTGAAGTAATTTAAATTGAAGTATACAATAGGTCTGTAGTTTCTCGCACTTATGAAATGTTCGTGTTTCAAAAGAGAAAAATTAATTTCTTCAATATGTAAACTAGATGTAATTACAATATCCCCCATCTTTGGCTTGTATTGTGGCAACCCAACACCCCCACCGTGTTTTTGACTGGTATTCTGACCCCCCCCCCCCCCCCCCCCCCCCCCCCCCGTGTCTTTGACTGGCATTCTGTCAGTTTTGCCTTTTCTTGGTTAATTCTCCTTAGAAGGATGATCCATGTCAAGGTCGGTTGAAATTAGCCCCATGCTTTCCAGAAGACGGAATGACAACAAAGACGCGGATAGCAACGACGAACAACTGACAAATTTCGATCATAAAATCTGACATTGGCCTTTGGCTCAGGAGAAAACAGTAATTATCATTATTCTCAGTATAAACTTTTACTTGTCCACAGATGTAAATAATAATAACAGAAGAATCAGCCAAACAAAGCCGAATTCCCGACCCTGGATCAATGAAGTTCACAATTTCAGAAGGGACCTTTATGCATATATTTTTTAAATAAGAGAGAGAGAGAGAGAGATTTAAGCATTTAATGCATATTTACGTTGGTCCGAATCTTTAACCTAAGGGACGTAACTTTCAAAATTTTAATAACGCTTCAGCTAATTATGCCGATATGATTGAATTATAATTAATTCACTAATCATCCTATTATAACGGAACAAATATAACTCTTACTATACGCTATTATAATACACGTGAAATCACAGTTTCACTAAGGGATACATGCATGTACATAATGTCTGCTAGTGTCTTCGGGCGATAGCATCTACGTAGTGTTTTGAGTGCCATACTGCTGCATTCTGGGAGTTATGTAGAACAGAAGTTTTGATATTTATTTTACATTTTAATCTCTGATGAATAAAACCTTTTTTACAAGAGTAATAAAAATATGTTAAAATCAAGGACTAACAGGGTTTTTTTCCAGCGGCCTTTAAGTTACCTATATAGTTAGTAAACGGGTTCCACATAATGATATTGTCACAAGTTGCCTAAAACACTTTTATTCGTTTTCCATAATGACATCATTGATGAAGCTTTTAAATACATATGTACACATGCTGCGAGTGTCACAACGAGCAGACTAGACCTAGTTACGCCTGTCCGACTGATACAGCCTCGACTAAAAGTACTTCTTCATAGAACAACAGGCAATACACAATGTACAAACTAGCCTCGACTAAAATTAACTTCTTTTCCATGATCATGCGCGGGGAAATTACCGTTCTCGGCAGTTTCCGCAAATCACGTGGTAAAAAATCGCATTGACCAACTTTTCTGAGAATGCTTTGGATCTTTCCGTGACATTGCGCAGGGAAAATACTGCACTCGTAAGGTCATGTGATAAAATTTCTACGGTATACCTTCCAAAATAATATACTGGACAAAAAAGTTCGAGATCGTGGTCTGGTTTGATAAAGTTTGGGGGAGATACGTTTAGTGAAATACCACATATACATGGATTTAAAAGATATTTTGTGACTTGAACCTGTTCACTGTATGCTTCTTCACAATTTTGCTCGTGCCCATGAGCCACACGATAAAAAAAGAGGTACACGTGCAAGGCAGACAATCAGCCAGCAGACATGGCTACGTTATTGAAAAGTGAACATCGATTGAACGTGATTTGAGTAAAGGTATGCCACCACAAAGACGTCAATTACAGGCAAATGAGCGCATTCAAATAATCGGAATGCTTCAGTCTGGACAAACCCAGCGAGATGTTGCTATCCGGTTTGTATGTCCCAGAGTGACATTTCTAGACTCTGGGCACGATTTCAGGGGACTGGTACAGTCAATTAGAGGCTTAACGTTGGCCCGGAAACAGCTTTTCAACCTGCTCCAAGACTAACTAGTCAGTTTAACGTTGCCACAGGCCTGCACATTACGTCCCTGACTTTCAGAAACAAACTTCATGCTACTAATCTCAGGGTTTACAGGGATCAACTTTCACAGAGTCCAAACGAAACACAGACTTTGGATGAGCTTGAAAACGCGCTGAGAGAGGAATGGAACAATCTCCCCACAACAGAACATTCTGAATCTCATGATGAGTATGCAACGCCGATGCCAGGCTGTTCTGAGAGCAAACAGTGGTCACATCGAGTATTGATGAATCTCTGAGTCAATTGTGGACATGTTCTGTAAAGTTCAAGTTGTCTTTCATACCAGATTTCTTCACGTCATTCAGTGACATGTTGTTTTGTGCACTATGACCCTCCCACCACCCCGCCAAAAAAAAAAATCAATGAATGAAATCGAGATATCTGATTAAATATTGATGAAAAATTATGTCGGCGTTTGTGTTTCATATATTCTGCCATGTACGTACAAAGGTTTAGTTTTAATCAATTAAATAGTCGATGATCCCTAACTTATTTTGACCAGTATATATAACATGTGAATTCACTATTTCTTCCTTCAAAAAGTGTTCACAAACCCTACAACTCATTCCATTAAAAATGTATAGTGGGTGTTAAAATAGAAGAGGTTTACTTTGCCAAACCCGATCTTCTTAACTTGTGATATCGTATCCTCTTTCATATAATATGCTTAATACTATACAGTCTTACTTTGGAATGAAGAATAACTCTTGTACAGTTTAAACTAAATAATATGTAAACTACATTATATTTATTTGTAGTACAATATAATAATATACAATATCCCGACTCCTTAAACTAGCAATTATTTATTGAATATTTTATCTTTTTCTTTTTTTTTTTTTTTTTTTTTTAAATTTCAACAGTATTTATTGAGGTACATTTCACATCAAATAAACAGAACAATTGCAATTTATAAATGATTAAATGATTAAACATCAAAACATTGTTTACACTGTTGAACACAGAGAGAGAGAGAGAGAGAGAGAGAGAGAGAGAGAGAGAGAGAGAGAGAGAGAGGTGATGAGATTAAGCATTTGAATAATGTTGAATACTCATGACTAGGTTGTGTTGAAGTTGATACAAAATGTTTTTGAATCAATTAAAATTTAGTGCAGTTGCCAGTCAGAATCTGTCTAGAAGAAAAAGCCAATAATTCCACTGATTCATAAATTCGTTATATTTGCCCTGTTGAGTTGCAATATATTTTAGCGTAGTTATATGTGTTCTAACATCTATTAACAGTTCCTGAACTAATAAGCTTTCTTGTCTATATCTTTTCCGGTAAATGTAGGATTTGATAATTAGCAGAATAATGTTTAGTTCTTTAGAACTAGTAATTCCAAAAATAAATGATTGCCTATCTAATGTAATGTTGATACATGTACCTCTCTCACTGCATATAGTTATGAAGGAATTGATAAGCTCCTGTACCTTTGGGCAATCCCAAAACAGATGCATAATTGTTTCTTCGCTATTTTCACATAAACAGCATAATTTGGTGTTTATTTTCCCTATTTTAAATAGGAATGAGTTTGTGGTTAAAATGTAGTTATTAATTCTGTATTGTAACCATTGAAGTTTAGAATTTTTTGTATACTGGAAAGGGTATAAGTGAATATTCTCCCATTGAGACTCCGATAATTCAAAAAACTTTCCCCATTTCTTTTTTCCTAATGGAGTTATGGTCTCTGCAATTAGAGTATTAAAAAATTTGTTTTGTTCCCCTTTTGCTGGTACAGAATATTTTGATATTAAGAGGGACAAAGGGCTTGGGGTTATTTGTTCCCATTTGGATTTTCAAAGTGGTTAAACTTGCCTTAATAGATTTTTGGAGTGAGGCATAAGTCAAGAAATTTGTTTTAATGTTATAAATTTTCTGTACATTTTCTAAAGAGTAAAAGCGTCCCTTCTCATCAAGTAAATCTGATATGTATATTATATTCTTCTCAAACCAAGTTTTATAGAATACTGATTTATTACCAATTCTGATCCTCTTATTGTTCCATACTGGTTGGCTTATAAATTCATGCCAGGATTGAATTTTGATTCTATCTTGTAAGGTTTGATATGCATTAGTGGTGTCTTTCCAAAAATTGTTATTAATATCTTTTTTAACAACATTTATATACTCAGACCCTGTTTTGATTAGTGTTTCTAAGGAGACAATTTTATTTAACAGTACTTTCCATTTTGTATCTTGAGAATTCAATATTCGTTTTATCCAAGATAGTTTTAGACCAAAAATATAGCTATTTATATCTGTCATCTTTAGTCCACCATTTATATAGTCCTGTATTACCTGCTTTCTTTTGAGTTTGTCAACCTTAGACTGCCATAAGAAGTTAAAAAGAATTTCATTTAGGTTCTTTATAAATATGTTCGAAGGTGAAGGTAATGAAATAAAAAGATGATTCAATTGTGAAATAAGCAGAGATTTAATAAGAGTTATCCTACCAAGTGGTGTTATGCGTCGTTTACTCCACTGATTTATGATATGCTTGATTTTCACTAGTTTCTTATCATAGTTAAGCTTGGGAATGTTTGTTAAGTCGACATCGAAGTTTATCCCTAGAAGTTTGAAGGTATGCATCCATTGGAAATTCATATCCTCACATAATTTGATAGATGAGTATTTTTTACTACCAATCCAGACTATCTGAGTTTTTGATACATTGATTTTAAGTCCTGAAATTTTGTAAAAGTTGTTTAATTCTTTTATAGTTTCTCTAAGAGACTTTTCAGAGCCATCTAAAATAATTAGTGTGTCATCAGCATACTGTGATAATAGGAATTCAGTGTCATCAATATTAATTCCTTTAATGTCTTGATTACTTTTTAGCTTGAGTGCTAAGATTTCCACACATAATAAAAAGATATAAGACGATATTGGGTCACCTTGTCGGCATCCACGACCTAGGTTGAAGAAATTAGATATATGACCTGCTTGTGATACTGATGAGGAAATGTTTTTTTGGAAAACTGAAATCCATTTTCTAAAAGAAGGACCAAAATTGAAAAATTCTAGTGCTTTATCAATAAACTTCCATGATACAGTATCAAAGGCTTTTTCAAAATCTATCATTAGTAATAAACCAGGTATGTTATTATCCTCAGTATATTGCATTAAGTCATATATAAGACGTGTATTTTCTCCTATATATCTCTCAGGAATAAATCCATTTTGGTCTGTACTGATTATTGAACTGATTACAGTTTTGATTCGTTGGGCTATACATCCTGATCCAATTTTATATACCACATTTAACAATGAGATAGGTCTCCAATTTTTCATGTAAAATTTACTTTTCCCATCTTTTGGTATACAAGTTATTATGCCTTGTTTTTGTGTTACAGATAGCTCTCCTAGTTTGTACCCTGGGTTTAGTGATCTTACTACATAGTGTCCTAATTGTTTCCAGAATATTTTGAAAAATACTGCAGTAAATCCGTCACTTCCAGGACTCTTATTATTGGACATATTTTTCAAAACGAGCGTTGCTTCATTATATGAAATATCACCCTCCAAGGAAATGCTCTGCATACCATTAAGTTTGGTACTATTTGTTTCTTTTAGTATTTCATTTAAATTGAAATCACAGAGATTATTGTAATTTTGATAAAGGTTGCTATAGTAATTTTCTATTTCCGAAAGGATATCTTTTTGTACAGTAATTTCTTCATTGGTACCTTCCTTTATAAGCTTGGGGACAATCTTATTTGTAAAATGCCTATTCTCTAAGTTTAAAAAGTACTTTGTTGGTTTCTCTCCCTCGTTGATCCATTTTGCTTTAGATCTAATAATATTTCCCATAAGTTTATGGTTTCTAATATTTTCTAATTCTTTCTTTTTGATGTTTATTTCTTGAGTGTTTTCTTCATATTTTTCTTCTAGTTGATTTATTTGTGACAATAATGATTCTTCCTTTTCTGTACTTTTCTTTTTAATATAACTTGAATATGAAATACATTTACCCCTGGTTTTCATCAATAAAGTTTCCAGAAAGAGTTGATCATTTACTGTGAATTGAATTTCATTATTTGGTATCTTGTCTATATATTCAATATTGTATACTGGTAAAGCATATTTTTGTTTGGTTTCTTGTATTTTTTGGTTAATTGTTTTTAGAAATTCGTTGTCATGCAAAAGTGAATTATTAAACTTCCATAAGCCCTTTCCATGTGTAAATTCATTGAATTTAATACTGAGCAACACAGGAGAGTGATCTGACCTGTAACTTGCTAAAATTTCATTTTCTTGTACCATATTTAAAAAGGTATTAGATATCAGAAAAAAGTCTAGTCTTGCTTGTTTCAGGGGGGTTGGTTTACGCCAAGTAAATCTTTTTTCATCAGGATGAAACTCTCTGTAGATATCTGTGAGATTGAATTGATTGACTATTTCTAAAACTTTGTTTCTTGCTTTTGGATTGTTTAAATGATGATAATTATAATAATCCATATCAGAATTCATAACTAGGTTAAAATCTCCGACCATTATGATATTCTTATTTCCTAAATCAGTAACAACTTTGGAAAGTTCATTATAAAAGTGGGGAGTGTCACCATTTGGACCATATACAGTAATCAGACTTAAGCGTTGATCATTAATATTTAGGTCTAATGCAATAAAATTCCCTGATTCATCACTTACTTTTCTGTGTATCTTAAAATCAAACTTATTATTGAAACATATTGCTACTCCTCTTGACTGTGATGTAAAGGAGTGAAAAACAGTATCATATCCCCATTCATTTCTAATGTTGTCTTCCATATCACTGGTTAAATGTGTATCTTGAAGACATAGAATATTGCAATCAAGTTGTCTGTAATATTGAAAAACATCTTTTCTTTTTCTACAATCATGCAGACCCTGACAGTTGGCAGATATTATTTTTATGGTTGACATATTGCAGTGAAGTATTGCTTACCTTGCACAACCTTGATCATCAACCCAGTCATGAAGTATTGTTGAGTATTACTACTTGCTAAATAGAAAATTGTAAAGAAGAGAAAGGTGCGGAAAGGAGAAAGTAAAGAAATATGCAATTTGTTTAGAACTGAAGGCACGTGCATCTGTTTGGAGAGGTGAAGTTGGTGTAAAGGTATTTACGTATATATTTACATCGGATACGCCGCCATGCCACTAAAATGAAAACCGAATACATTATGGGAAAATAGTTTCCGGAATATTAGTATAATATGTCAGCGTATCGATGCTTGTATATCTCTAGAGACAAGTCATTTCAAAACAGAAATTTACGTCAAATGGAACACACACATATATACATGTATATATACACACACACATACATATACATACACACATACATACACACACACATACATATATATACACATACATATACACATACACACGTACATACATATACATACACATATACATACACATACATATATATACACACATACATACACACGCATACATTCACACAATCATATATATACAAATATACATACACACATATACATACATATGCATCCACAGCGACTACAGCTATTGTCATGATGATTAGTTAATTAGAGCGATTGGGTTTTGCAATTCACGCATTTTCATTTTCCAGTTTGTTCACAATATCACACACCAGGTTTTCCATGATAGAAAAACGAGCTAGACCGATATATTTTATCTTTTTTATCATGCATTCAAATGCAAACCAACCGATAAAATAAAGGTCTTTAAAATATATTATTCTAAATAATAAAAAAATTAAATTACAATGATAGAAAATTTTATAATTATTTAAACATTTCTTAAAACCTCTATTTGCATAATAGATATGGCACTAGCACTCGGATCCTTTTCAAAATATAAGCTTACTGTTCCTTATGTTGACGAAGTCCTGTACAGAGTTGCCCGCCCTTGGCTGATCACAAGCCGTAACACGTCAAATATTACCATCGGAGAAGGAAGTGCGAACATACACAACTTAAGAAAAGGACTGACGAAATGGACTGGACAGGTGAGATATTTATTATCCGTCACATTTAATGTCTTCCAATGCCGATTAAAGCAGACTCTGTCCATTTGTAAACATGCAGGGTAGTCACAAAATATAACATCATTCTGAAAGCCATGCATGGATGATAAGAGTTATTCACAGAGCACTGGTAATTTGTCTCATAAAGATCAGTCCTAGAAACAGTTGTTTTTTTTTTTCAACCACTCCTAACAAAGCACCCAGGCCCAATTTGAGAAATATCAAAAGCTAAGTTTTCCAATTCTTTATTTGCCGACATTTAATCTTTCTATCATGTCCTGTTCTCGCTACTTAAATTACACCGGTAACTTAAAGCAATATAAGCTGTCAAAATTGTTATTTTGGGGTCCCTAAAATTTAATCGAACATTTTGTAAACATCTACCTTCTAATACCTGATTTTATCGATTAAACTTTTGACATGTATTTTTTGCATTTAATGTAAAAATGTTCGACAGTTGAAATTAAGTCTTCCCGTACCTTAATTTTCCCGACATTATTTCCATATGCAGTGACCTAAAGGTATCACACCGGTAATTATGTTCACTATATATTACTATAGAGGGGAAAAAATCATTAAAAAGCAGTATGCAAAATTTATGCCAAATAACGCACTTGGACATGTTCTATGTTACCTCTCTCGTCTGCTGACACCAGAAAAAAGACACCCTACACGGCATTTTCGAAATAATTTTACCCGCAAAGAAGATTACCCTCAAATCCACGTGTTTTTCACATGTGTGTAAACAGACCGAGTGCTCCTCGGAAAGAAGCCTCAGCTACCAACATCAAATAGTTCCACTGTAAACAACTGATTATTTCTACAAATTACACAAAATTTCCTAATCAGGGTACAAAAAATAAGAGAAAAGAAGGGGAAATGAGAAAAATCACGCATTAAAAAAAAATTATTCTTTTAAATATACGGAACTACAATTGACTAAGTTCATTTTGACTGGACAATTACCGGTGTGATACCTAAAGTTGAACTCATTCGACAAAATCAAATGCGCAAGCGCAATATTTCCGGTAAGCACGAAAGATGTCTGACACAAAAGGTTCGAAGCGAGGGAGAAAGCCGACTTTGGAATTTTGCGTAATGTTTCGAGCGATCCCTTAAAACTATCTTAACTAAAAAACATACTATCATAACTTAAAAACATATAACATCGTTAACAATGCCAAAATAATGATGGTAACTAGAATTTTATCTCACCTCGCCGTCCATATTTTAATGACCCGGATACAAGCCGATCCACCCCGATCAGCATCAGAATCATTCGTGTCAACATCGGTTATCTTCGGGATTGTCGCCGACGATTAATCAGCTGCCATTGTTAGGGTCAAACGGAATGTCGAGGAATATATTTTTCATCACGTAAAGGTGTGTAAACGATGCATAAGAGAGGAAATTCGATGCAGTTCTTTTTTTCAATCATATCAACGTTCATTTAACCTCTTTTAATGTCACTATAAAAAATTGCAATTTTGGCAGCTTATATTGCTTTAAAGTGGCACACCCACACCTCATCGTTACTTTTGTAACATGGATACTAGTAAATAACAAGATAATCTCAGTGTTCAAAAGATTTGGCATGAAAATTGATAAGTTGGACAGATTCGGATGATCAGTAACCATGCAGTTGGCTGTATGTATTTAGTTGAATACTGTAATTTATCTACCTAGTGCTAGCACAACATCTTAGGACATTGCTCTGTAACCCCGTCAGGTTTGACTTTATTTTCCATTTAGACAGATTAGACCCATATTGGGATATTTTTTTTTTGCATACTATCGTAGTGGTTAATATATAACCCGATTCATGTAATCAAAAAAAAAAAAAATAAATAAATAAAATAGATCGTTTAAACTATATGATGGAAATAAGAAATTCTTTAAGAGTTTTTAGATTTATATTTCATTCATTGTAAAAATCAATAAAACGTATGTATATAAGTTCGGTAAAGGAGTCTGTTGCCTTACTTGTTTGTAATTTTTCATTGATATACATTTTTGCAAATAAATGACTTACTTGCTTGGAATCAGACTAATATTAAAAAAAAACCCACATTAAATCAGTATTGCATGTAGTATTTAAATATCTATGGACCCATATTCAAACGTCGCTATGGTCCATTGTTGTATATCAACGTGCGAAACTACAGGAGAAAACAGTTTTATGACTTTATAATAATCCAAAGAAAGAATCTATTTTGTTACATCTCTATTGTGTCGACACACTACATGACCCCTGAAGTTATGCTTGGATAACATTTCCAACGGAAGCATTATGAGGATTTTTATATTAGTTTGACGTATCATATTTTTGTCCAGTCAAAAAAGGAAATTTGTCAATCATTTTCTAATAATAAAAAAGTTCATGATCAAATTATGAAATAAAAAAGATCTTGCAAGCATTTAAGATAAAATGGATTCACATATATCTTATTTTGTCATTTCTGGCCGTGTGTTTTGATTAGCGTTGTAAGTATCACCTTCTACGGCTTGGAGACGTCTCCCATAGGAGTGAAAAATTCTCGAGCGGGACGTTAAACAATATACAACCAACCAACTAACAGCTTGGAAGAAAGCATGGCATTTGGGTAAAGTACACATATCAATAATATTGGGTCTAGATTAAATTTGGTCTCAATATTCGAAAATTCAAATTTAAAGATATGAAGAAACTTACTTAGTCTTTGCTGAAGGTGAACAAGATAACCGCCATGCCAAATTCAAACCATTTTGGACAAAACACGGCATGCGTCCAACATGCAATACGTAGAATTATACGGAAGATTTGCATTCTAAATATAACAGTCAATATATACTTTTTTTCTACTTCAGAAAATAAAAGAAAATGGGATTCTTTTCTTAAACCGCTTTCGTCTTTCCGCAAAGAGGCGAAGGGTGGCAGCGGTATAAAAATCAAGGACAAAATTCCAGGAACACAGTATTTATCTCAGACGTTCGCAAATAAACTGCTGGAAAAGATGGGAAAACCGATACCAGTTAAAGGAAACTTGGAGGAATTAAGAAAAGTTACCAAAAATTTTCAAAAACACGATGTATTTAGTCAACCACCTTTATACCAAGTAACAAACAAAGCATCGTCTCCAAGTGGCGACATGGGAAAGAGGGTTATTTCAACTAACGATGATAGTTCAAAGGCTTCTGCAGATGTGAGTAAAAACATTCATACTTCGATAAACAGAAAAGTAGATGTGATAGAAATAACAGGGAAACATAGTGAAGTTCAATGGAAATCACGTCCTAGCGACGAGAACACGTACTCTAGCGACGAGAACACGTACTCCTCAACTGATTTTATCAATGTAGAATTATTTGAAAATTCTAGTGAAAATCCTATTGCCATTAGTGATGACGAGTCGTTGGACGAATCAGCTGAAAATTTCTCTATTCCATGGAAAAGAAAGCAGGATAACGAAAATGACTTTGAGGACTCCGAATTACTGCCACCAAAACGGGGTCGTGACAGATCTCCGAAACGACTGGTAGAAGCGTCAACTCGTATTGAAGATACCGCAAAGCGTCCACATGCCCAAAATCTAGATGAGAAAACTGTAGAATGTTTATATGGATCTAGCGATGAAAGAGTTCCATGTGTAGCAAAATACGATGCAAAACCCTCAACCAGCACGTCGGAAATTTATATACGTAAAAGTCCAATACCATTTGATATCCGGCAGACACCATCACGGCATGCGGACACAAAGGGGCGTGACAGTTTCAATGCATTTGGCTCGTCTGAATTACCGAAAGATCATACTTCTAAGACAAATAATGAGGACGTTCGTGAAGAGAAAAATACTGAAAATATAAAGAGGGACGCATTTTGTCAAAGCTTGAATGCAAATAACAAATATGGGGATAAATTAGGCAATGAGAAAGAAAACGATAATGTCGATACTAATATGTCATTTCAAGCGAGTAGTTTGGATGTTAAACCCAAAACGCATTTTGGTAGGAACTATGAAGAGAGAAACCCTTCGGTGCAGGCAGCGGATAAAACCGATTTGTTGGCTGACGTGAACGCACAACAGATTCTATTATTGGAAAGAGATCATTCTATTGAAAGAATACGCGTGAGATCTGAATTTTCTCCCAGTAAAAAAGACGACATCGACAAGCCGTGTTCTCAGTGGAAGATAGAATTGTTTTCCCGCTATTTTGATTTTGATGACTGTGTAGAAGAATTAGAGTTAGATCGATACAGTTGTCCAGATAGTGAATTACATGTACCTATCGATCAAATGGTGTCAAAATTTAGAAGTAAAATTAAGACAGCATCGTCAACTGTGATATATCAGAAACGAAATACTGAAGAAACACTTAACTTTACATCTCTATGCAGAACTGAAGTTGGAGCAAGACTAATACTGAATGAAGTATTTTTTCCGTTGTGTTCATATTTAGATCTTTCTGTTGAAATCGAGAGAAACGTGGACTGTTCCTATCTCCCCAACTGTAGATTTGATTACAGGATAATTAATTCTGATGGAGATGTTGTCGGAGCTGTCGAGGCAAAGAGTGCGGGATCCCTCCGTCCTGAATCTGTAGCACAGGCCGTCATTGAACTTTGTGTACTTCAGACAGAACGACTGACAAAAGGAAAACGTGGTCAAAACCTTGGTACCACTCATCTCTTTAACGTGTTGACAGATGGTGTGAGGTACGTTTTTATTGTTCTTCAAGGAGACAAATTACAGTTTGAGCAGTCATTCAGCAAGATTCGTGTCAGGGAAATAACTACTTGGGATAACGTGAAACTTTTGTACCAGTCTTTATTGCAACTTCTGTGTATGCAGAAAAAAGCAAAGGGTTTGCGAGAAGTTGTGGACTAGAAATTGATCAACCCTGTAGAAGTTGATACTGCTTCCAGCAATTTATTTTAGTTCATTCCGAATCTTGACTATAACAATAAAATATTTATCATGACAATAAAAATAAAAACAATACCTTTCGTAGACAGATATTAACTAATATTGTTGTGTAATACATGTGTACTTGATTGACACTGTTGGCGACCAAGATTCCTGACGTTCTATTTTTAAAACGATATTTTTAGTTCATTATAAAGATGATGTAGCATCTATTTATCTGAGTCTTTTGGAAGCTTTATTTAGTATGAATAGACAGCACATTTTGTGGTAATGAGCATTCTATTAGTACTATACGGAATTACATTTGGACTTTTACATTTGGGAATGGCATATGACTTAATGGTCGATTTGTGACAGTATATATTCTCGTGTGTTAATTGGGGGCCGAGTGGTTAGAGCATTGCGCTCAAAATCACAAGGCCTCTCACCTCTAGTCGGCGCGGGTTCGATTCTCGCTCACGCCGATATATGTGAGAAAGTTTGACAGTTTACTTTCAGAAGGTCGGTAATCTCTTCCCGGGTACATTGCATCTGGATTCTCTCCTCCACCAATAAAAACTAGACACCACCAGATAACTGAAAAATTGTTGAGTGTGACGGAAAACTATAAACAATCAATTATTCGTGTGTGAATTCATTTGGGCGGTAAACCACCATAGACAATAGAATATTATACAGATTGTTTACATAAGTATACCTGCTTTTCTCCTACATGTGAAACTAGATCAAATTCTCACTACAGACCATACCAATATTTAATACACTTCATATGAACTTTGGTTAGACCTACTGCAAGTCAGTAACGTTACACTGATGTGAGTTCAAGCCCCGCTCGTGCCATGGCCGCGTCAAACCTAACACGAAAAATAGGGAGTGATTGCTCCTTCGCCAAACGCTCGGCATTTAGAAGTGAGAATCACGGGTCTTTCGGATATGACCTTAAAAACGGAGGTCCCAAGTCATGGTAGGCGTTGCTACGTTAAAGAACCCTCACTGCTACGGCCCTGAGCGCTAAGCATAGGTCTAAATTTGTGGTCTTCACCTACAGCTGGTGACGTCTCAATATGAGTGAAAAATTCTCGAAGGGACGTCAAACAAACAAACAATCAATCAACATTGGTGTATATATATATATATATATATATATATATATATATATATATATATCTGTTAATCGTTGTAAATAAATTTTGAAAAAGCTGGGCTGTTTAATAATTTATTGAATGACTGTTTAATGTTTTACGTCGTTTTGGCAATATTTCAGCCATTTTACGACGGGTTTATTAATTAAACAGGTAAAGATAAATTTATAAATTGAATTGAATTTACAACAATGTGTGATGTATGAAAAAGAGAATATAACGAACAGTGATCAATCTCATAATTCGTTTAAAAAATTGCAAAATTGAGAGTAAGGCAAAAACGAACCTCCGGAAACACCAGGGACGGCATCAGGTGCCTTGGAAGAGTAAGCATCCCCAGTTGAGCGATTACTCTCGCCGTGAGTCCTATCAAGATCAATTCCGCCCAAGCGAGCAATTAAATTGTCTGAATTCGGAATGATTTCTTGTACGAGTATTCCACAGAGGCATTTTCAAGTCTTTTGAAGCTTTTTAATGAAATGTCTACATCGGATACGCGCGTCATTTCTTATTACATGCAAGCTACCATAAATACAGCTTTCGCTTTTCCCAAATGACATCAAGTTACAAACGAAGCGAAAGGACAAAGACGGTGTGAAAATACCCTGTATACAGTTATCGGGTATCGCGGTTTTATAGGCAAATACCTCAAGCGTTGTAGGGTCATTTGTCATAGTTATGATATAATTTCATGCAGGTAAACTCATTTTTTTTCTAGATGAACGTTATGATTTAAATTCGATGTATAGTTGAAATATTACCGCCTCGGTTGACAATCCTAAACATATAAACTATGAGCTCCATTATTGCCCGATTACTTCGAAAGGGTTGAATGACAGTTTGATTTTCATCGATGATTCTTCTCACTTTTTCGGCACTTAAACTTTATATCATGCATCAAATCACGACAGGACTTTAAAGTATCTTAAATACAAACAAAACACTTTTTTATTCCGAAAAAAATCCAAGGCCTCAAGGGCCTCCGAGTCGACTCGTCCATGATTTCCAACAAGGGAGGATACAATGTATATACTTCTGTACACGTGTAACACCATCATACGAGCTTTAATTCTGAATGTTTAATGAATGGTAAAACAAACTATACATGCATTAAGTGTTATGCCTACCTAGATATCTGGAATTTCAAGGTCACACACTAGGAACACGACACATCTACTCATAAAAGCTTATATCATGAGACAAAAAAAATTGTAGGTCAAAAGTCACTATTCATGCAACCCAACAATAAATTTTCGTCATAATCCTGTTAGAATATTAGTTCAAAAATCGCCGCATCATTTATTTTGCACGAAAAGTTATGCAATATATGAATTGATATGAAGTCCTTATTTTCCTATATTACTTCCTTATATCCATGCGCAATTAATAATAATATTACTCTTTCACAAGTTTTATTTGGTTAACAATTGAATATACCATACATAATTTTATTAAGAAATATTAAACTCAATGAAAGGCATCGCACGATGTCTGCTTTCATATCCGCAACCACCTTCTCCTAAAGGGGCCTCCGTGGCCGAGTGGTTAGAGCATCGGGCTCAAAATCACAAAGCCTCTCACTTCTGTCGGCGCGTGTTCGAATCTCGGCCGCGGCGTTATGTGAGCAAGTTTGCCAGTTTACTTGCGGAAGGTCGGTGGTCTCTTCCCAGGTACATTGTATCTGGGTTCTCTCCTCCACCAACAAAACCTGGACGCCACCAGATAACTGAAACATTGTTGAGTGTGGCAGAAAGCAATAAATAATCAATCAATTAATCTTCTCCTAAATATATTCCGATGCATATCTACTATCGATGCCTGAATCTACAATATTTTTCACGTTCTTTGACAAGTAATTTGTATGTTCCATTTGACATTATTAAGAATTTTATGTGCACGGCAAAGATTTCATTTTAGAAAACAATTAACATTCACTGCTAGTCAAACTATATTCAGCTGCGTATTCATGAGGGTAGTAGTGAAGAGGACAATCCGCAAGACGGACCTGATGGTAAGGAGTAGATCACTACGCGAGTTGACAAAAAAAAAAAAACCAACCAAACAAACCCGTGATCATACTCCTAATGGGATGCTTTAACGAACCATTAAATAAAAATTTGGTGTTTCAAGCCACCTAAGTTCTCCGTCCCTGAACAGTCCTTTAACCTTTCCTTCTTCCTTTTCTGTGGCCTCCGTGGCCGAGTGGTTAGAGCATCGGGCTCAAAAAGGCTCTCACCTCTGTCGGCGCGTGTTCGAATCTCGGCCGCGGCGTTATGTGAGCAAGTTTGCCAGTTTACTTGCGGAAGGTCGGTGGTCTCTTCCCAGGTACATTGTATCTGGATTCTCTCCTCCACCAACAAAAACTGGATGCCACCAGATAACTGAAAAATTGTTGAGTGTGGCGGAAAGCAATAAATAATCAATCAATCAATCTTCCTTTTCTCTTCATTAATGAAATAATAGAACATTCATCGAAGAACGACAAAAGCAATGGTGTTCGTGTATTACCGATATTAGTACACACAAACGATAAGCATTAAATTTTCACTATACTACCCTCAAATTAGATGCTGCATATACAATGAATACTTCAACCCATTCTCAGCACTATCCGGAAGTAGTGCTTAAAGTTATAAAGACACTGCAGGCTAGTTAAGTACCTCATTCATAGAATGGAGACAGATTGTCTTTCTCTGCTACCTTATATTTTGGCTTCGCAATGTTTCACAAAATATCTTGTTCACTACATGTTGCTACTAATAACCTTTCCTGCAATATATCTTACTACAGTTCACAGTCACCCAGTTTCCTAGGAATAGCAAATACTTCATTTACAATTTCAATCATATTTAAAATTTAATCTCCGAATGAATGCTATAATAACTGAGTAATCAATATTAATATTCCATGTGCATGTATTAGATCAATTTATCTCTTCTCACTTTATGGTAATGGAGCCTGTTCATGAAAGTTAATTATATCCCGATGTTTAGTTGTTTACCTTGTGCTCAGGGTCTGTCGGGTGGGACGTCAAAGAGCTTAGTACATGTACAGTCACGACGGTCACCCCAGAAACCTTTAACATCGGATACTGATTCAATTTGCCCGGTAAAAGCCTACATGTACATTATGGCCGATACACCACCGTCTCGGCTCAAAACCCAAAAAACAGAACCTTCACTCAGGCAACATTAATTTATTACCCGAGAGGGCGATCATATAAGATAGTTAAGTTGTACTCGGGTACATTGTTAATGGGTTGTTATCGGGTTACACAGCCATCTCTAATATAAAAACATTATAAGCAGTGTATTTTTGATGATGGCGTGACTAGTAAAAAGCTGAAAATCACTGTGGATTACAGTAGATTGTCGCAACACACGTGGTACATGTACAAAACGACTTTGTTTGCATGCCTTCCGTTTCGCTTCCGATCGATTGATTGATTATATAGTGTTTAACGTTTTTGCTAATATGGAGACGTCACCATTACCGATAAAGGGCTGCATAATCTAGGCCTATGCTCAGTGCTTTCGGCCATTGAACAGGGAGGGGTCTTAATCGTGACACGCCTGCTGTGACACGGGACCTCGTTTTTTCCATCTAATCCGAAGGATCGCCCTATTTAGTCGCCTCTTACGACAAGCAAGGGGTACTGAGGACCAATTCTAACCCGGGTCCCCACGAGGTTTTCACTTCCGAAAGATATTGAAGCACTTATATGCACCTGTTGGTAAAATAATACCATTGTGGCAGCAACCTAGTCGTCAGGGGTTCACTTCGCAACCAAGAGTTCTAGGAATCAATGACCGATCCCAACTCGCGCCAAATCTAGATCCCAATACGGTGTCAAATCTAGATCCCAGCACCGCGTCAAATCTAAAACGTTTATAACGCGGGTATTGATTGTTCCCATGCGCCAGTTATTACCAGTGAGAGCCACGAGTGTTTCAAACAAGACCTTAAAAACGGAGACCCCATATCAAGGTAAGCACTGGCACGATAAAGAACCTTTACTGCCAGTATCGACCTTGGGTGTCATGGATAGGTTTCGAAACCGATAAAAAATCGGGAGAGCGGCGTCGATTTCAACCATAGTCTGAATGTTGTGTCGGTAAAAATAATCATGGTAGGGTTATAAAAAAAACAAGACAAGAAATAAATTTGTTTTATGAACGACTTGGAAGGCCTACATCACAAGATGCCTACAATATATGTGATGATGTTTTAGGTGAAAAATATTAATATGTGATTAATGTTGTAGTAAATTTAGAGAAAGCAATTAATGATGTTGAATCTGATTTATCATTTCTATTATTTCTTATTAAACCAAAGTTAATCATCAAACTTTGCATAGTAATCTCATTTAATAATAAAAGATACGCATATATATATATATTACACCGGGAGGTCGTGAGTTCGAGCCCCGCACGTGCCATAGCCGCGTCAAACCTAAGACGAAATATTGGTAGTGATTGCTCATTCGCCGAACGCTTTGCATTTAGAAGTGAGAATCACGGGTCTTTCGGAGGTCCCGTGTCACAGTAGGCGTTGACACGTTAACAACCCTCATTGCTACGGCCCTGAGCGCTAAGCATAGGTCTAAAGTTGTGGTGACGTCTCATTATGAGTGAAAAATTCTCGACGGGACGTAAAACAAACAAACATTACATTTTAAGTCCGGTATAGGACCAGTAACTCTACGTGGTTACTGATCCTGTGGACAGCGAGATAAAATGCTACTTTAAGGTGTGATCTCTAGATATGTCTTTACATGTAAAAACGGAGGTTCCATATCACGGTAGGTGTTGACACGATAGAGAACCTCACTTTACTTTCTACGGCCCTGGGCGACATCTGAGGTACGTCACCTATTGAAAGTACACCTATGCTGATGTTGTGGAAAGTGAACAAAACCAATGAAATGGAAAAGATTTCCTATCGCAGATGAAAGCTACTAGGAAAGGACAAAAAAGGAATTACCTTAAAATAGCTATATATAGATATTGAAGATATATATATATCATATCATATCATATCACATCTATTAGATCTCGGACAAGATAGCTTCGCTTTGCGTGTTACCAGTGATGTGATGGTTGTCCTTGTTCGCATTATTAACGAGGCATGCTCCCTAACCCCGCGATAAGAAAGTCTCTGGCTTAATAAAGTTATAATCATGATAGGAATCGCACTGGTTATATCAGGTATAGTCTGTAATGTCTTCAATCAACTGTCTGTAGCTCGATACACTGACAAAGTTCTAGCACTACAGTGTTAATCACCACGCATTGTCATATGATTCCTACTGACTTGAACATTGTATAGTCTGTACATTATGGTTTTGAGTATTATTTAGAAATGTGAAAATCTTTGTTTATTCTTTCTCTGATACTAGTAAGTAAAAAGTCCACACGCCATGCCTGAAATTCCAACACTTCCGGTATACTATTAACATCATCTTAACCATTTGCTCCCGGCTTTCATCAACAATTAGTGTGACTATTTGTAATATTTGAATCACAAATAACAAAAACATGTCTCCTGATGGACATCATCTTTAGAACATCCTGAAACGCATGAATATACTAGTATTTTCCATTATCACTGCACCTGTCCAGGGAAATTTCTTCCGTCTGCAACCCCTTATGTCGCTTATCCAAAATCAATATTTGATAAGAATATGTTCAAAATGGACAAACAAATCTCTGAAATAAAGAAAATATGATCATATATAGCTGATAGGGATAGACATACTGTACAGATTGTACCGTAATGGACCCTGATGACCGTGCGTGTAACACATCTTCATGAAAGTTCACACCAAGGTTAAAGTTCACAAACTCTCCTAATTAGCTTTCCTTTATATGGCAAAACTTTGTCTAATTATGCATTTACAAGTCAAACAAACATTTTTGCGAATTTTGTATTTTATTTTTTACCAAGAATACTTAATGACTAATCAAGTTTAGATAAAAATTATGACCATAAAAATTCACAGAAATTCACGACATTTAGTTATGTGATTTTAATTAACGTTTATGGGCTATTATTCTCCATAACTAATTTCCATATTTATAATGAAATATGCCTTCACATTTCAACGTACAATATATCTGAAATCTTATGATTTTTGTGCATTTATCACTTCAATAAATCTTTAAGAAATAAAAAAACAAACAAACCAAAAACCTGAATTTGTTTAACAGATACATATATCTACTAAAAATAATCATTAAAAGCATATCCCATTTCACGATACATATAATATAAACATCCGCCTTGTAAATTAGTGAGTCACAGGCCTTTTCGCTATGGCTAAATACGAAGATCCCCTCTTATTGTAGGCGTCAGCACCACAGCGCCATGCATAGGTCGACATTTGTGGTGATTGATTGAATGATTGTTTTACGTCCCGTCGAGAATTGTTCATACATAGTGAGACGTCACCAGCTGTAGGTGAAGTATCACAAATTTAGACATTATGGTTAGAGCTTAGAGCCGCAGCAGTGAGGGTTCTTTAACGTGCCAACGCCTGCCGCGACACGTGACCTCCGTTTTCAGGTCACATCCGAAAGACCCGTGAATATCACCTCTAAATGCCGAGAAGGAACAATCACTACCTATATTTACGCCTCAGGTTTGACGCGGCTATGACGCGAGAGGGATTCGAACCTACGACCTTCCGGTTACGAAGTAAACGCTCTAACCACTGAACTACCTCGACCGGTTAGCTCTATAGTAACCTGGAGTGTGATGAATATACAAGAGCTCCACAAGACGGGACATATCCTTTCGCAATCAGCGTCTGCAAGATATATAAATAAACTTTTTTTTAGTGATTTTGAACTTTTGATCCCAAATTCAATAGAGATTTACAAAGGTATATGTGAAGTATAGAATCAATCGAGCAAAACATGAGGCCTCTGGAGTGTCTATAAGCTATTTCTATGAAGTCCTATAGTGAACCTGACCTTTTGATCCCCAAATCAATAGGGTTCTTCTTCCTTTGATAAACAAAACTACACATGTAGCATCAATTAATCGAACAAACAATTGGCCAATAAAGTGCCCACAAGCTTTTTCTATGGCGTTCCTAGTGGCCTTGACCCCAAAGTTAATAGGGTTCTTCCCATGTTGATAACAAAGCAATATGTGATGTATCAATTCAATCGAGCAGTAAATGTGGCATGTGGGGCATCTACCATTTCAGTGTTACATTCTTAAACACATAATTACCTACACGAACGGCACCATTACTATATCCCCTTTCGCAATTAATTGCGAGGGAATAATAAGAGATTGTATGTTGATTTATGTCCCTACCTACTCTCAAAGTATTGGTCATGACTGTTGAAATATATGTTGATGCATACAATTCCGCAGTTTTCCGAGTCTCAACGGCTGCCGATTCCACATGCGCAGATATCAGCACTGATGCCTGTCGTCTGCTTGTTCAGGCGTCTCCGAATTTCTGCTCCACTGCCTCGGGACAAACAGATTGCCCGGATTATTGTGGATTATGTAGTAAGTCACCGTACGTTGTTCCTACAGAACGGTAAAAGCATTTTTCAATAATATATTATATGATACAAAATTGAAACATACATTTTTCATCTAAGAGCACAAATGTCTATCTCCGATGATCATAGAGTAAACGTACGACAAGTTTCGCATTGTCAGTATGTTATGATTCTAAGGCATTTTCTTCTTTACACAATACCACATAGAAATGGGCCTATTCTTTAGTATGGACACACTCTGGGTTAAAATGCACCTTCTCATGATGGGAATCAACCCTACCTTTCATTAAAGTCATTTTAAGCACAAATTAATGAACTCGGGGTGTAATTATCCAATAGCATTATTTTACTGATTTGGAAGTATTGTTTGTGAAAAACATTATGCTAACAAACTTTGAAAATTACTGCAAAAAATACTTTGGATAAATTTTAGTAATTATTGTAGATCTACCATGAAATGTACTTGCTAGTTACAGAACAACCTTAAACTTTACAAAATTAGTTGTAACATCACAATGTAGATGAAATGACTTTACCCTTTGCATTTTCTTTTGTCATAAAAAAGATTTAGGCTAATTCAAGTTTTAATTAAAAAGTCATAATGGAATATTTGCAATGAATACATAACACATTGAGAATCAATACTTTGTGGGGAGGAAGCGGACATAGTTATTTGGTATCAGAAAAACAAAATTGATGTCGGGACGTAGGGCATCGACATCATACAGAATACGTCAGAGGTCGCTTTTCTAAATCAGCATGCATGTATGTAATCTGTTTTTAACACATATAGTGGTATATTGACTTGTACACAATTGTTTAATGAATTAAAATCGTTTCAAAGCCAGAAGGTGTTATCAATGCCACGAGGTAAATAATCCTGCGGACTGCACGACATCTGTCGACTGCGGCACTGGAAAGGTAAGGGCAGATGACTTAGATGACTTGATGAATGTAAAGGTGAAGATAACGAACAATGATAAGGAATATAAAATCAAGTGTTGAGAAAACACGGACCCTGAATATTCCAGTGGGATCAGGTGCCTAGATGAAGTAAGCATCCCTTGTCGACCGGTCACGCCCGCCATGAATATCAGATAAGGAATCGGATCTATCAAGTTATGTTTTAAAATCAAAAAATTTACATGTATCAATTCTGCTTTGAGCGAAGTAAATAAAGAATTGAATGTCGTGGGTTTTTTCAGTTTACAAGTTAATTCTGAACACAATCAAACAGTTTCTAGTGTTGTCACATCTCATTTGTTTTAAACATGATATTTTCTATTAAACAATTTATATGTAAACAAAAAACATGGCACGAGCCTTGTTTACATAATAAAGAATTGTGAGTGTAGCATCTCACTTGTAACTCAACAACTGATATTCAAATTTTGGGTGACCATTAGAAATTCCTTAGTTATGCACTGTAGGCATAAAAATGGGAAAAAGTCAAATTTGAAAATTTCTAGCGCAAATCGATTTACCAAGATACCACTGTTTTTTTCAACAAGTAGTAAAGGCCAATCACTTATTTCAGGATAAATTTCATTACACCTATAGATTTACTAAAATGTTAAGATCTGTCCGCAATGTTTTGTTCTTAAGTCTGTCGAGAGCTGTAGGATTAGAAACGGTAATCTGTGGTATTAAGGTTAATTATCCTGTCACCGGCAGTCGTGACACTGGACCTCAGTTTTCAAGGTCGGAAAGACCCACAACCCTTACCTCCAAATGCCGAGCGTTTGTTGAAGGAACAGTCACTACCTAGGATTGACGTGGCCTAGGTACAGAACACACGAACTTGCAGTTATGAAGCTAATTAGTTAAATACCACTATTTACGTGTATATGAATGGTTGAATACCAACAGATTTATTTATTAAAACCTATCAGATATGCTTTAATGAATAACACATTTTTATTTGAATAGCATGCAATATAGTGATACATTGTACAATGTTAATTGCATATAGACAACTTTACACAACAGATATAAAGACCCCAGATCTCTGGTTATTAGCATACACCCATTTTTCCTACGTATTTTCTCATTAGACTGCGTTGTACGCTTTGTGTTTATTCCGTTATAAAACTGAAATTATCCATGCTTCCAGGCAGAAAAAAGGGAGACTTAGCACTACATACAGCTCTGTACTAGAACCAGTCAAAACCGGCATCGTGTAGGTTGCAATTTTGTTAATCTCACACACGTATGAGGAGTACGCAGTAAATTTCAAAGTATTGATATAAGCATTGAATGATTAGTTTTTGGCATACATAGTGTAAGTAACAAGGATCGGTGTGTAGACCAATTAAACAAGGAGAGTTAGCGCAGTTTGAAACGGCCAAGGTACAAGCTGGGTTCGATCCCATGACTTCGAAGCGACGAAGAGATGTTATGATAAATGTCAATATTTACAGACAGACAGATAGTTAGATGCAGGTATGTACCTATATAAATATATATATATATATATATATATATATATATATATGTATATATATATATATATATATATATATATATATATATATATATATATATATTCTTATTTCATGTGTGATGTACGGTGAGTGAAAGAGTGAACCTGAAAACACCGAGTTTGTTTTAATTGTGAACTTATTCTACTAATATATTTTAATTTCTCCTTCCTCTATTTCCAGGAATGCATTGTGTCGGAAACAGTGGGCGATGATTTTACATACCACTATAATCTAGGATGCGTTGAAACATCGGTAAAATGTTATCAATCTTATGGATAATTTAATTCCAGATACTCTATGTTTCTATGGCAAACAATAATGTCTGTTGAGTTTTGTTATGCGGGCACTCAAATGACGCAGCAGTGTATCTACTTCTCGTGTAATATCTATCATAAAGTGCACTATTGTACGTACGTCTGTACTGTTCGCGGTAGCGGTTAGAGCTTTCGCTTCGTAACCGGGAGGTCGTGAGTTCGAGCCCCGCTCGTGTCAAACCTAAGACGAAAAATAGGTAGTGATTGCTCCTTCGCCAAACGTTCGGCATTTAGAAGTGAGAATCACGGGTCTTTCGGATATGACCTTAAAAACGGAGGTCTCGTGTCACGGTAGACGTTGGCACGTTATAGAACCCTCACTGCTACTGCCCTGAGCGCTAAGCAAAGGTCTAAATTTGTGGTACTTCACCTACAGCATGTGACGTCTCAATATGAGTGAAAAATTCTCGATGGGACGTAAATAAAACAAAAACAAACAAAACAAAAAAAACCAAAAAACCAAAAACCGTACGCCTGCAAACATATACATTTGATTCATATATTTGCATACTCCAAGATCAGATTTGATGGGGCTTGGTCTTACAGTATGTAAGACAAACGCATAATCCGGACATAATTTGAGTATATATAGTCATAGAATTCCAACGTGAGACCACAGTGGCCTGCATTTAAGTCACGACGTCATTATAAAGAAGAAAGTGTGATGACTGACTGACTTCATGTTATCGAAAACTGAATTCCAGTTTCGTTAGTAGTGTCATAAAAGGAAACGTATTGGCAAATGTTCATACAAGTAAATGAAAATCATACTTTTACATTTTGCTAAATCTTCCTATATGAGTGTACTATGTGGGGGGGGGGGGGGGGGGGGCGCAGAGTTTGGGAAACCATCAGTGGTCAGTCAAGATCCGATATCGCTCATCAATGAGCGAGCATTTCGAAGCACAAACGAAAGTGGGTTTCCTAGGAAACGAAACGACAAATTCTGCACTCAAAAATTCAACAGCTAATGCAAATGAAATTTATTTTCTGCCATTCTGTTGGTAATTATAGTGACTGTTTTTAAAATAAACAAAAATAAAATTCCGAATGTACATGTATTGAATTGAATTTTAGGTTTGTACTTCCGGTTCCGATCTTCCTCACCCATCGTCTGGACCAGTGGTTGGGAAAAGGGAAGTTTTGAAACGTAACTTAGAATTCGGTTGCTGCAATTCTGACTTATGCAACAATAAGGTGCCAAGTACTTTGCAACGTACGTTTTGAACTATACCTTTCGTTTCTACAAAATATAAACTACAATAAGTTTTAAGGTCTGCCATTCGTCTCCACAAAATTGCTTTACGTCCCTATAACACATTTTGACATATGCATGACGTTCAGGGCCGTAGCAGTGAGGGCTCTTGAACGTACCAACGTCTTCAGTGACAAAGGACCTCTATTTTAAGATCACATACTACTGACCCGTGACTTTCACCTCTAATGCCACTACATATATATTGAACGTCTTGGGTTTGACGCAGGGTTGGAATCGACAACCAAATCAGACTTCTGATTATGAAGCGAACACCCTAACCACTAGACTACCGTGACTGGTTCCACAAAATGTAATTTAAACTTGATAAAAATACTTGTCTGGGGACATGAAAACAAACAAAATTCTCTGGCATAGCAGACTAATTTGGGGCAGTTTTTTGGCTACATTACAAGAATTGGTCGTTATTTGTTACTCGCCCGCTTTAATTGCGGGTCTGTTATGCCACTGAACTTTTTTTTTTTGCGGTGCAAAATACTTTCTCTTCGAAACTCCTACTAAACCCTCGAGGGGTTTTGATAAATCTTGGTACAAAGAAAGATTACAATGTGGAGATGTGCGTATGACAAGGGGAATGGTTTCCCAAAATTTTTGAAGGCGTTATGGGTTATGGACTTACATTTTTTGGGGTCAATAACGCATACGGGCGTATCATGTATCATTAGCGGTTGTATATTTTTATTCTGTTCAGCGTCAGTATGTCCCTCTATTACCCACGAATTCAGAGATGGGTTGGTGCATGTATGCTACTTCTTACTCAAACAAAATCAGAATGCTGAGGATGGTGCGAAGGCATGCGCACAAGAATTTGCACGGGCAGATTTAGCATATATCCCTTCAAGGGCTGCTGACAACTTTATTAAATCAACATTCGGCAGTGAATTTTCGTAAGTAATTATGTATAATAATTCCAATTCTAATATACATATTGAATAATCAAGCCTTTTGATTGGTTAATAATCTACATGTAGCTGGTCCTTACACTTTGATAAACATTGTTTACCTCGTATCTCATGGAATCTACCACTTTGACTGGGCTGTCTCAACAATAACAAATACTGCACTGGTTACTAGCTATGGCTACCATATGCTTCAAACATTAGACATGAGTAAAGTGACTGGATGGGATTCAGAGCTCTTTTAGTTTGCCAGTTTACTTTCGGAAGGTCGGTGGTCTCTTCCCGGGTACACTATACATGGGTTCTCGCTTCCACCAATAAAAAACTGGACGTCACCAAATAACTGAAAAATTGTTGAGTGTGGTGGAAAACAACAAATAATAAATCATATACCAGTTTTATAGGAAGCATAGTTGGGAGATATTTGATCATCGTTTACAATAGTATGAAGTACATATTTTCAAAACTGCCATCGTGTTTGGTTAACAATCTGTGGCATTTATCAGGGGCATATGGTATGAACAACTTTCAATCTTTCAAAAAATAATTTTGGTTAAACTTTTAAAATTTATAAAAGTTGGTTTGGATATGTATAATGAACTTCATTAAACAACTAATAGTATAAATAGTCAAAAGTCTAAGATAATAATTGAATCAACAATGAACATTCATGTGTTAAAGGTTCGAACTGTTTCCTTTTCATTTTTGAAAGAGTTACAAACCATTCTTATATAATCTTCACACGTCTCGGGGTTATTTGTGTTGGAACTAATAAGGACGTTAGAATTGCCAAAACCATTGAAATAAAAATTGAAATAGAAATCGTGCTTTAAAGATGAGATCTTATAAGGTATTTGATTTCCTGATCTTCAAGACTTAGTATTTGTCAAAATAAAAATGTTATTTTGTGTGCTCTTTAGTACGTGCTTTAATGTTCTTTTGTTTCAGTGGTGACCATAGTGGAACATATATTGGTGTCTTTGATAAAGTACAGGAGTTGTCGTTCGTTGATACAGATGGGTCACCCCAGAAGTTCTTTAACTGGAGGCACGGTCAACCCAATGATCCGAATGTGAATGACCCCGGGAGAGAACCCGCACAGGACTGCGTGCGCATGTTTCCTATTGACGGAGAGCATTATACCTGGCAAGACAAGCCTTGTGAACAGCCAGCTTGGGCTCTATGTTCCATAAATATTCATAAATAAAATAATTAGCATCAAATTAATAGCGACAAGCTCGCTCCAGTGATTAAACATTTCAGTCAGGTGATTTGCTCTTCATCAGCTGAAAAATGATGAGTATTACCCGTAATGCTCCTGGAAAAATGTTCCCGTCACTGCAGTATATTTCAAGAACAACCCCGTAGATAAAAAAAACCCAAATCGTTCGGGAAGTATCACAAACGTTTTTGAAATACAGACAAGCTTTCTCATACCTTAGTGCGTTATATTGTTGATAATCGCTTGGTTTAAAAGAAACAGAATCCAAGATAATATGACGTCACAATGCTATTTACATCTTCCACATTGTATTTCCCGCGTTAAATGACTAACGTGTTACGGGTTTTCGCTCGTCTAAACGGTTACACCGTAAAATATACTACACATGTATACTTCCATCAAATATTACGAATATGCAATGGTTGATTTGTATTTTCTCATTTCAAAATCATATTCTTTTATCAATGATGTCTTAGTCATGGTTGAAATAGCTTTGGTAATTATCAGTAATTCATGCATACAGAATGTTGCGTTTTGTAATTTCAGCATTTCTGACCGTAAACCACAAACTCCATACAGTGTTAATTCTCCGGGACTACTTTGCGCGCCGAATAATGGAATTGTAGCATAACGGAAATACTGAGCTGACCGGAGTTTGCGTAAATCATTTCAAACTAAATTTGAAAAGAAAACCTGCGCATTTAAAATATCTGGAAAACATAAACAACATCAATGTATCTGGATGACCACTTTCGCATATATATTATTACACAAATATTTAATATATATTACAAAGCTATTTTTATTTTTCATCAGATTGTATTGAATACGTCGCTGAATTGTATCCATCGGGTTTGGGATACACAATATAGAATGTCGTGTTGGTTCCAGGATTAGCGTTGGTGTGTATACACATATTAAAACTGCGCTGACTGTAGTACCTAAGTTCCGTTAAATTCATCTGTACGCGAAACCCAGCATCAAACAGCTCAAACATGAGTTTCTAGAAATAAATTAAAACAAATAAATCAGCAAACTGTAAATAAGGTCTCCCTAAATAAAAGTAGAAATTAAAAGTGTTGAAAGTTTTGCATTTAATCTCTAACTGCTTTTAATTGCCTTTCTAGACAAAGCTAATCGATGCATTTGCAGCTCGGGAAGTCTATATTTTCCGAATTTTTATCCTTTTCATATATTTACAACATGTAGATCCGTTACAATGGAATTGCTAAAGGCGTGACCTATTTTACAATACTTTCACTATTGATCTCCGAAACCAACTTTTTCTATCAATAGTTCAACTTAATCTTAAATACTAATTACTTTCATATCGTAGACGACAAATGCATTTTAGAGACATATATCAAATAATGCCCAATCTCTGGTATATCCAGGGGTCCGTGTTTGCCCAACTCTCTATTTTGTATTCCTTGTGGGATTT
This sequence comes from Ostrea denselamellosa, assembly GCA_024699665.1. NCBI lineage: Eukaryota > Metazoa > Mollusca > Bivalvia > Ostreida > Ostreidae > Ostrea > Ostrea denselamellosa. The sequence goes on from JAMZEH010000018.1 coordinate 7,839,169, forward strand.
ATGACATTGGTCACTGTTCGTTATCTTCACCTTTTCATTTCAAGTAATGCTCCAGAAGAAGGCTTTGGTTTGTTTGTTTGTTTGTTTGTTTTATTTGTGTAATATTTCTATTGTTATAAAATGATTTTTATAAATCGGCCAATTTGTGATTTCAACTTGACTCGTGAATATGATGTTAATTACATAGAAATCTGAATAATATTAAAATGATAGATGAATGAACAATGCACAAAATTTCAGAAATATCGAAGTAGGGTCACCTCTTCCTGAAATAAAGGAATCTTTGAAATACACATTGAATTCACTGAAAACACCTTCAGTATTTATAAAAATTATTCCTGTGGTTGAACTCCACTATAAAAACTAGTTTTGCATGAAAATAAGATTAAAAATTTACCTCAGTCGCTAAGAGTGTCTCAGGGCTATTTAAGTCCCCTCGATGTTCGTACGGCAGATGATAACAAAGACAGAAATGTTGGTGTCGCCTGGATGAGTGATGAGAGACGCAGAAATAATGCTACGGAAGATAAACTACCAGGTGTATAGGGCGATGCCAAGAAACATTTATAATTCATTAATACATAACATTCTGAAAGCTAAATGTGAGCAGAACAAATTCATTGAAAACTATTTTTCATTATAATGGGTTATAAAAATCCAAAAAGTTGTAAAGTTCAGAAATCTTACAACATCTTAATACTTACAATGATCTTGGTATAAAAATGTGATGATAATGTTCATTTTTTATGAGAAAGTTTCACTTATACCGCAATATCGAAAGTACCAAATTTGTTTAGTAATGGTGTTATCTGAGAGAAATTATAACACATGGATGGGGATTGAGAATGAGGTATTCTTTTAATGCCCATTCATTATTCTCCAGCCTTTAACCTTCACGATATCCTAGTGGTCAGCGCTCTCACAGTGCCATGCTCAGTCATACCGAAGACCTTCAAAACAAGCTGCCGCAGTTCCTGCATCAAGCACCCAGCAATAGAAATGACAGTCATGGTGTTTTAAATGATGTCTTCAAAATGGAGTTTGCGCGTCACAGTTGGGCTTGATCTGATGGAGAACTCTCACTAAAACCCTGAGCGCCAAACATAAGACAAACCTACAGCTGTGGATCTATAGCTGTCTGGGATAATATTGGAGCAGCCAAAAAAAAACCATTTACGTTGCAGAAAAATGATTCGTTTGCTAACGTAGCCATGCTTAGGTAGCAAGTCAGTTTTAACATGACTTATTTCGATACTTATTTTTGAAACAATAATGTCTAGGTGAATTAATACCCCCACAAAATGCCTTTAGTTAAAGGTTTTCGATGAAATCGTACCAGTTTGGTTAAAGAAGAATTCTTTAGCAAGCTTTGAATACTGACCTAAACTCACCGCTTTCAGTCTAGCCTGTTCCCCATTTCCGCCACTCATTTTAAATCACATGATGAGCTGTGGAGACTGGATCAGACTAGGCGTTCATTACAAGGATTACTTTTTAATACCTAAGAGCTTATTCGTATGTGAGAGAGGAATTATACGTTTTATATTTTATGTCAGTCATTCGTGTTTATGATAAATGAACAAACGAAATCACTTGAAGCTGTGAGTTTTCGTTTTGCACGGGGCTTAAATGAATGTTTGAAGGTATGTCTAGGCATAAGTATTTTGCGAAACTATGTTAGGAAGGTTTTGATATTTAAATTTTGAGACTGGAATGCACAAATACATCGGTAAAAGGTATCAACCGTGCGCAGATTAATCTGCGCCGTAAATTATAAGGGCTGGATTTATATCTCTCTGGTCTACCCCCAATATTTTCCCCAGAGTGCTACAGATCTGCATCTGTTACAGCTGAGAACGTCCTAATGAAAAATGAATTTGCTTACTGAATCTCTGTCGTACAGGTAGAAGTTGTTAACATATTCCCACGTTTCTGGAGTAGGTCTTGGAGTGGTCGCCTTTGTGCTCACCTGTGACGTTGTAGCGTTTGGGTGTATCACAGCAAGATATACAATACCCTATAGTAAAAAGAATCGAAAATGCTTCATTGAATGTTCCTATTATAACCTACTCATCCTGTAAAAGAAAACAGCTCCTCACTCTGTAATCGTAAACAGCTCCTCACCCTGGAAACGTAAACAACTCCTCACCCTGGAAACGTAAACAACTCCTCACCCTGGAAACGTAAACAGCTCCTCACCCTGTGTACGTAAACAGGCCCTCACCCTGGAAACGTAAACAACTCCTCACCCTGGAAACGTAAACAGCTCCTCACCCTGTATACGTAAACAGCTCCTCACCCTGGAAAAGTAAACAACTCCTCACCCTGGAAACGTAAACAACTCCTCACCCTGTATACGTAAACAACTCCTCACCCTGGAAACGTAAACAACTCCTCACCCTGGAAAAGTAAACAACTCCTCACCCTGGAAACGTAAACAGCTCCTCACCCTGTATACGTAAACAGCTCCTCACCCTGGAAAAGTAAACAACTCCTCACCCTGGAAACGTAAACAGCTCCTCACCCTGGAAACGTAAACAACTCCTCACCCTGGAAACGTAAACAGCTCCTCACCCTGTATACGTAAACAGCTCCTCACCCTGGAAACGTAAACAACTCCTCACCCTGGAAACGTAAACAGCTCATAACCCTATAAACGTAAACAGCTAATCACCTTGTAAAATTAAACAGCTAATCACCATGTAAACATATAGATTCCTCACCATATAAACGATAATCTCCTCACCCTGTAAAAGAATAAACTCTTCACCCAGTAAACAACGCTAGATCCTCACCCTGGAAACGTAAACAGCTCATCACTCTGTACACGTAAACAGCTCATCACCCTGTAAACGTAAACAGCTCCTCACTCTGTAAACGTAAACAGCTCCTCACCCTGTATACGTAAACAGCTCCTCACTCTGTAAACGTAAACAGCTCCTCACCCTGTAAACGTAAACAGCTCCTCACCCTGTAAACGTAAACAGCTCCTCACCCTGTAAACGTAAACAGCTCCTCACCATGGAAACGTAAACAGCTCCTCACTCTGTAAACGTAAACAGCTCCTCACCCTGTATACGTAAACAGCTCATCACTCTGTACACGTAAACAGCTCCTCACTCTGTAAACGTAAACAGCTCCTCACCCTGTAAACGTAAACAGCTCCTCACCATGGAAACGTAAACAGCTCCTCACCATGGAAACGTAAACAGCTACTCACCATGGAAACGTTTACTGAAGTCACTACTTTTCTATTGACTCTGTCAAAATGAATGTTGTGTGTGTGTGTGAGAGAGAGAGAGAGAGAGAGAGAGAGAGAGAGAGAGAGAGAGAGAGAGAGAGAGAGAGAGAGAGAGAGAGAGAGAGATTTTGTAATTACGCACGGCCTCTGTTATTTGTTTTCATCATAGAAACTTGTAGCTGCGAATAAAAATACGTACTACCATCCCTGAATTACAGATGGCAGAAAAGAACGTTAGAAACCAAACATCGTGCTTCTGGTCGTAAAAGAACATGCTCAAAAACTCAAAATTGTATTTAGTAACATTCTCTCTGTCATATAGTTTGCTGAGTTTCGAGTAATGCTTAACTACAATATCACAATCCTAGGGGACAAAAAAAATCCTAATATCTAATATTCTCATACTTTTGAGTAGGATAAATAATTCTGTATAAATTGTGTTTGGGAGAAATCTTTTATACAGCACGGTGGTATGATGAAATGTTACATATTACATAGAGTAATATTAAATACATGGTGCACGGAATTGACAATTTGGAATGAAGCTTTCTCATTATTACATATCTACTATGTAATCAGTTTACTTATTTGATATCCTGGAGTCATGGAGAAGATTTTTTAAATTGTAATATTTTCACTATCTCATAGAGCCTCTTTATAACATCACCGTCCTTGATCCATAAGTTATGAATTTCACAATATTGGTTGTAATAAAGGCATCACTCTCCACTCTTTGGATTTGATTTAAAGAAACCAATGACATGAAATTTCACCAAATGAACAGTAGAAGCCCACCTTGACACCAGAACACCTGACTAAAAATTTACAAATTTGGTAGCGGTTCCTCTCTTTATCGTTACTTTGTAGTCAGTTTGGTTGTTTGATGGCTAAGAGTCAAGAAGAAATAACACAGCCTTTGTATCGAGTATGTGCATCTATACCAAGTGACTTTGATATTGTCAAAATAATCTTTAGATACAAACTTTAAAATCTATGAAATTCACTCAGTCCTGTGACCCGTAACAGTGTGTTGGTGATAAAGGTACGGTCATGTCATTCTGAGGGGATGTCTAGGTGGTATTTTTAAAATGAATCATTTTCCCTGGAATACGTTGAAAATATTCTTTTAATTACAAAACAGAAATATGTATTCTGTACTTCTTTCTCTCTACATACATGTTCTCTATTTTCCATATTTTACGAGGAGCTTATTCCCCTTTCATTGACCAAAAATCAGGCAATGTTTCAAATGATCAAAAGAATTTCGATACAATATTTGTTTTCTGTACTGTGCATGAAGTGAACATGTAAATTTTCCTTGCATGAAAAAGTGAAGAACAATGACAAATCTCATATTTCCGATAATGAATACAGTTAAAGAGTAGAGCAAGGTGGGAGCAGGTGCCTAGGAGGAATAAGCATCCCCTGTTGACCAGTCACATCTGCCGTGAACCCTATAACGGTGTAGTCACTAGTCCAAATCAGTGTGAAAAGAACAATGGGTATGAAACACGCCAGACAGCATTTTACTTAATGACAGGTTCTATATTGTTAATAAGATCATTATAACGACCATAGAATTTGCGAAATGCTGACTTTAAACGAGACTGTTGAAACTCCTGTAACATCATCTTGTTTCTTTGTAGTCTACCTCCATTTAAAAAAACCTTATTAAATTTCACTGAAGCGACCACAAACCATATTGTAGAAATACTATAATCTTACATGTAGTTCAGTCATTAAACAGAGCGATGTGATGGTGCCTACATTTGGTTTTGATTTACAAGTTTTCTACCGAGGCGCTGCCTTGTACCCATAGCACCATGTCATGCTTTAAGTTGGATCCCCCTAACCTCAAAATACCTACAGTGTCTTTATCAGTAGAGTGAAACCAAAATAATCAAATGTGTTAAATTGGCGTGACTATGGAAGATAACTATTCCACCTACAAAGAAGAGGCAGGATTAAGCCAGTGTTTTGTCAGTATCTATCATTGTAATGACTACACAGAGAGTTTTGAAATTTTATAAAGTAATAAATGATGAATATTCTGCCCCTGGATTTTGGCTATACGGTGCTATTTGAACATAAATTCTGAGTATTCTGTCCCCTTCAGAATTGTCACACTCCATCTCGTTAGAATTAGGTTGTCGTAACCATAATGTGCAGAGGGTTTCAGTTCGAATATTTAACACTGCAATAATGAATTATGCATGCTCTGAAGTTATTGGAGTATAAGTACTTACAAGTACTGATGACAGCAGAAGAATTTCCGGAACTAATTTTGCTGCCATTGCTACAAGAATGTTATCTATACCGCTCCCTGCACCACATGAACCTTCGTATCTAATGTAATTGTCAATTTTGGCATTGGCACTGGCTGGACAGTCGTAAATATTCGGTCACTCCTGTGATAGAAATACAAATTCATACACAGAATTGTTCATCGAAAGTTAAGGCGCGTATATGATGCAGTGCACAATGGAAAAATTTGATATGCGTAAACTAAGTATAACGTTCATTTAAACGGAAACAAATGGAAAGCTTAGGGAATAAATAAATGGAAATTCTTTTTAGAGGGGAGTATAATGGGGGTTACACACCCCCTTTAATTGAATATTTGGGTTTTTTTAAATGTCTTTTTTTTTGTCATTTTGCGGTCTTCATCCACCCCCTTTCTTTGGTGGAAAAAGTACAAACTTGGGTCGCAACCCCCCCCCCCCCCCCCCCTATGGAAATGTTCTGAATCTGCCACCGATCTCCTGTGCAAATGATAGTGTTACTTTTAAAATTTAATGAACGTTTACTATGTAGGTATTGCTTGTATCAGATGAGCTGTCGGACTGATTTCAGTCTTTTAATGTTAATTTTAGTCGTTAAAGAATTAAAGATGCAAGGTCTTTTGGGTGATTGTTTGTTGTTTTATATCCCATTGAAGAATTTTAACTCATATAAAGTTGTTACCAGTTATTAATGAAGTGCCACAAATTCTGACGCTAAAGGGCGTAGTATTGAGAGTTTATACGTGAGCGTCCTCTCCACTAAGGTGCCAAGACTGGTTCACATTTTGAAAAAGAGTAAACATTATCTATAAACTGCCTTACAACACGTGTCGCTTAAGGTGATGGAATTTGCGTGTTCGGGGGTATATCTAAGCGATTTGTTTTCTGTGACGTTTACGTCGCCCACGGAATCCATCCTGGTTCCCAAGACTGATGTTTTTGTTCTTCAGAAAGATGGAACATGCATATAATTCTGATGGGCGATGTTATGTACAAACTCTGTATGTTATAATGCATTACCTATTCTTGCACGTATATAATGATTGATTGATTGTTTGTTGTTTTCCGCCACACTCGACAATTTTTCAGTTACCTGGTGGCTTCCAGTTTTTGTAGGTGGAGGAGAGAATCCAGATACAATGTACCCGGGAAGAGAACACCGACCTTCCGAAAGTAAACTGGCAAACTTTCTCACATAGATCGAACACGTATATAATGTATTAATATAAATAAGGATTGGGACTTCTGTCAGTACTGTTAAATACATTTCGGGGTAACCTTGAAAATATACAACTATGCACATGGTGTGCGGATTTAATTTTTTTCCCATTGTAGTTCTACATTTGGTGTAAATTTTCCAGATGCAGTCTGTAGGTCCATTCTAATCGACAGATTTTCTGTTTTGTAGTTTACAAACGAAACCACTTGAACATAGGCAATCTTAAGCAGACAAACATTCTACCGCCACTCCTGGATCCGCCACTGCGAGTAACTATATATAGATGATTACATACGTACGCTATCAGTGTGGGGATCCGGGTTGTTAGAATAGGTCCTCAGTACCCACTGCTTGTCGTTAGAGGCGACAAAATGGGGCGTTTCTTCGGATGAAACCGCAAAAACCGAGGTCTCGTGTCACAGAAGGTGTGGCACGATGAAGATCCCTCCCTGCTCAAAGGCCATAAGCGCCGAGCACAGGCCTAAATTTTGCAGCCCTTCACCGGCAATGATGACGTCTCCATAGAGGTAAAAAAATCTCGAGCGGGACGTTAAACAATATATAATTAATCAATAAATCATACCCTGTCATTTTTATGCTGGAAAATTTTAGTTGCATTAATAAAGTACGTTTATGTTAAAATGAATGTCATTTTCGGGATTCGCGGTTGGTCAGTAATTAGAACGTTCGTTTCGTAACCGGGAGATCATGCGTTCGAGCCCCACTCGACGTAAACATAGGTAGTGATTGCTCCTTCGCCAAAGTCTCGGTATTTAGAAGTGAGAATCACGGGTCTTTTGGATATGACCTTAAAAACGGAAACCCTGTGTCGCGGCAGACGTTGACACGTTAAAGAAGCATGGATCTAAATTTGTAACACTTCACCTACAGGTGGTGACGGTTCAATATTTATAAGTGAAAAATTCTCGAAACAAAAAAAAACCAAACAAACAATTGTGGTAATCTAGTATGTTAAGTGGAATGTCTGTATAATTAGTTATGATTTTTAAATGTTGAAACATGGGAGTATTATTTGGTGATTGGTTAGTCTTTTAGGAGAGCGAGTCTTGTACTGTATCATCAACCAATCAGCATTTGGAATTTGCAGAGTATTTCAACCAATCAGAAGGGACCTCCGTGGCCGAGTGGTTAGAGCACCACGCTCAAAATCACAAGGTCTCTCACTTCTAGTCGGCGCAGGTTCGATTCTCGCTCGCACCAATATATATTTGGGACTTGGATAAAATCATTAATGTACTTATAAGCCCAAAGCAATGGATGTTGTGCAAATACCTAAACTAAAGTGTGTATTCAAAAACTAAAGTGTGTATTCAAAAGGAAACAAGTACATGCACTCCTGTATTACATTTTTAAAGACAATAATGTTGCATAAAGTTTGTAAAATATCATTGTTGATTATTCTTGATTACCCTTCCTAAATGATCAGTAAATATTTCATTGAAAAATGTGCACATATATAACAGAATACCAATGTTATAAATTTAATCAATGAGTTTGAATTTTTCTTACATATCAAAATTTAATTTAATCATGAATGGCTTTGAATTTTACATTTCATTAAATGTTTTCTTTGATAATATAATGCATATATTATCTTTTTTTTTTCTCCTTTTTTTTGTTTTGCAAAAGTGAGGGTTTCAATATCATTATCCCCCAAAACTGAATCTGAGTATTATGTTGATTTTTTTTATATGAAATTAATCTGATTTTTTTATACGTTTCAGGACAATGTCCGAATATTATAATAAATTAGAAATAAATAGAATGGAGGAAAATATTTAGGGACTAGCTATTAATAAAACTTTATCAATTACAGGTTCAGTCACTCTGAAGAATTGCCAAATTCAAGAGACATTTGCGAAAAAAAATTATTTAATCCATTCTGAGGACACGATGTTGAATCACGATGGGTCAAAATTGTCTCACCAAAGGAGTTTTTAACCATTTTCTTTTAACCGATGAAGCTTTCTGTTTCGAAAGAAAAGCAAAATTCTGTACATTTTGTATCTAGCTTTACTTCCTTCTCTTCCCATCGTCTGATGAACACCCAGGAACTGCATGAAAGTACCATTTTTGCCGCTATTCGTAACGAGCGAAATGTGGCTAATACTAACAAATTTTACCGGAAGTTGTCCTGAGGAACATTTTGTTCTGTCACGTGATAAACGTGAGTAAACGCGGAATAAAAACGGTGTTCCGGAAGAACTCCAAACGCAGCTATTGAATTAATTTTCTTTTCTGAAATAAACAACTTAATATTTGTATGCATCAAATCAACAGCGTGACAATTAAATAATGTCTACAGATGACTACTATGTCTACAGATATGAATGAATTCTATCGTAAGCATGAGCCAAGAAATCCAGGGACATTGATTCCCTACAATGACTGTCCTATCGTAACAAATAAGGATTAAATAATACTATACAAATTAGGTAAGAAATTAGAAACTTTTGCCAAAAGTTAACCAACGCTTTAAATTCAACGAGATATTAATAATGAATTAATAGTTAAGGATCTTTTACGTTTGCATACAATAATTTTTAAATTTGTTGTTCAAAACATGTCACTTAACAATGTATGTATATTGATGTACAATCGGTAGCAAATGATTAAAATGTATTGTTAGACAACTTATCGGAAAGATCTACAATCTCTCTCTCTCTCTCTCTCTCTCTCTCTCTCTCTCTCTCTCTCTCTCTCATTTACTGTGTTATGCTATTTGGGGCCCACAACTCGAATGAAGTATGTTTCATCACAGTCTTTCAAGATATTTTAATGATTATTTAATAGTGCATAGCACATATATCTATGCAAAACCTTTCTTTAATAACTTGCTGATAGTAAAATAATTTTTTGGCTTGTGGAACAAGAAGTTTGATTTACCGTACATCATTACCTGTGCTAAATGCCCAAGAGTAAAATGCATTACAATAATCACGGTGTTCATGCATCCCATATACTGAGTACGATGCTTTAGTCCCATGTACCGAGTGCTAAGTTCTAGTCACATGTTACCACAAGCAGTGGATGAAAATGGGAGTGCATAAATAGCAGTACAATACCCGAGGGACTCAAAATACACAGCAATTGATTTTACTACTTTATTGATCATTAAACCAGAATTTAGGACGAAAGAGGATCGTCATAGAGCATATATAAAGTGGTGTTATCTCCGGGGTTATAATTGGTATGGGTACACACACGGTAGCACCGTTCGCTGTAATACTTCAGGTCCGTCATGTTCATCGTTTTATAATGGCGCTCTTGGAACAACTCGAACATACGTCGCTGAAAAATGACTGTATAAAATAATGGTGTCTTATAAATAAAAAAACACGAGTACTGAGTGATGGATTAGAACTATATTTTACTATGTTAACTTACAATATCACAGTGATGTAATTTTGCGGACTCTTAGCCTACGAAGTCGCAGATAACGAACCTTGTCTGATGATGGAATATGGTTCTTATTAGTATTCAATTACAAAAATATATCGTACAAACATGACATGTTGAATATCCATTATAGATGTATAATATCCAATATAGAAATGCATCGCTCATTAGCCTCATGGGGATCCGGACTGTTAGAACAGATCCTCAGCACCCCTTGCTTGTCGTAAGAGGCGACTAATCCTTCGGATGAGACCGCAAAAACCGAGGTCCAGTGTCACAGCAGGTGTGGCACGATAAAGATCCCTCACTGCTCAAAGGCCATAGGCGCCGAGCATAGACCTGGGTTTTCCAGCCCTTCACCGGCAATGGTGACGTCTCCATATGAGTGAAAAATTATCGAGCGGGACGTTAAACAATATATAATCAATCAATCAATCATCGCTCATTGGGGGATGTACCAGAATGCCGACTCAATAACAACAGACAAGTTTAGTTTACTGTAGGCACTTGGAGTACGAAGAGGAGACAATCCAGTAGACGTTTATCGCTAACTATTAGATATACATTTCATCCGATTTACGGTTACAAGGATAACGATCGGAGATACAAAGCGCTAGCATATAGACATCACGTATGTATAAATAATTCCTTCACATGACTATAACCGAAATATTCTGGAGAATTTAGGCAGTGACTACCCACGTTCTGCTTTGTCTTTTTTTTTTTCATCATAAATACAACGAAAAACGGTTATCGATGTACAAAGTCGAAATTCAGGGAAAGACGTGATGAGTAAGAAGAAAAACCCCACATATTGGGTATTGTTCCATTAATCAAAAACTACGACATTGGAGAATACGTCGCTGCTGTTTCTGTATTCAAGAAAATAATTATTTTTGTGTATAACATGTGACACTAACATGCTGCAGAAGGAAACCTAGAGTATCGTAGAAGAAATCAAGCTCTGGAATAAGGAACCCCCGTCCTGCCTAAGGAGCAAACACTTTAACGTCTACATATAATTAAACTACCGCGGCAGTTGACAACTCGAAGATGTGTATATCGTTAGAAGTTTGATTCCCAATTTAGGTTGTTGAACTTTGTCGATTTTGGGGGGGAATATTTTACACACAGAGCTCATAGTTTGACTACCTACCTCTTGTCACAGGGTTTAAAGCTATTGATAGGGCCTTTTATTCATACGGTGCTAAAAACAACGCGATGGTGGCTTAAACCACCTATTAGGTAAAGGCCTACAATTCATGGCTTAAGACAAGTAGCTTTTTAAAAAAAAAAAAAAAAGTTTTCAGATTTTATAAACATTTTTTAAAAAGGAAAGTAACAAGAGGCATAAATACTACACATTAAATCAACCGCATTCATGCATGAAACTGAAAAATGTCAACAACATGTTAAGGTTAGATTATTGTAATAGTGGAATAAATGCTTCAACCAACCCTGCTTAGATTAGTGTACTTTTTATGGCAATAGAACAGTGTCATTATTAACCTTTCCTGACATTAGTTTTTACAATAGAAACCTTAATGTCAATAAATATATTAAGATATAGAAATGCTTTTAAAACGGACTTAAAGATTTTTTTAAACAAACGAGAGAGCCAATAATGTTAGACGAGATTGCTTTTGCTTTTCGTTTTCTCATTTTATAAAGATTGAAAATGTTGTAAAACTGTTAAGTTGTGCTTGTATTGTAAATTAGAGTAGCGCCAAGTTATCTCCCTTGAACAGAACAGCATTTCAACCAATAAAAATATTGCAAGTTTTCACATCATGTATTTTCCACCAATCACTGTCATAGAAGATCCAAAATCCGGAGACAGAAAGAGCCACCGTCTTCCGGGGGTACATTAAAACTGCAAATCATGGCGAGAAAGCTTGATTTCAAAATTTAAAAAAAGTATGCTAATTAAATGTGTACCTCTATTTTAAGGAGTGTTACCGGATCGTGGATGTCATTCCGCTGTTCGTACGGTATATGGTAGCACATACAATAGTGAAGGAATCTGGAATAGTGCGAGTCGCACAGGAAATGCTAAAATATATCAACAGAGTACGATGAGATATGGTACAGGCTCCGTGGTAAAGACGAAGAGGCTGACAAACAATGTAATCGCCCGCCGGTGTCAAATCTATAAAGCCTAAAAAAAACTCACAAGAAATTCAAGGATTTTGATTTGTTTGATACATTGTTAACTTCTTAAAACTGCATCATTGTAGGTTACTGCTTTTGAACTACATATGGGGTAGTTGAATTTTTTTTAGAAAGCGGAGAATCATTTTAAATGAACATAGATATCATCTATTTATCCTGCAATCAGGCACATATCAGTTAATTGATATCAATATGAACTCTTTCAGATCCTCGACCAATTTTTTTTTTTACGTATTCCCTCCATTTCAATTACGCCCATTCTAGAATAGTCAATTTTGCCGGTCACGGTGACCTAGTGAATAGGACACTTGTTTTACAACAAGATGGCCCGGGCTCGATTCTGCGCCGTGTCAAGACGTAGTGATTGTTCCTTTTCAAAGCATTTATTGTGAAAGTCACGGGTTTTTCGTATATGACCTTCAAAACGGAGGTGTTGCGGTGGGCGTTGGACATTAAAGAACGTCATTACTACGTCCATAAACCCCATGCGTCGGACAAAATCTGTGGAACTTCAACTAAACCTGGTGGCATCACTATACCAGTATATAAAATCCCGAATGGGACGTAAAACAACAACCGAAACCTATTTTGCTTTAGCCGATTGAACTCCTTCTCAGTCAAGTGTAGGTTCTGATCACTTTAAGCAAAATTTTAGGACTATTCGATATAAAATTCCTAAGTGCCATTTTTGGTGCTGTACCATGCGGCATCTTTGAAGAAGAAAAGTTTCTGTTAGTCGATTCCCAGTGCGATAACAATGCTGGATTGTTGTCGGGACAAGCCGCTTTTCAGAGGATGTTAACAGACATCAGTCAAATCATGGAAACACACTCTAACCTTTGACGCTGTGAACAATAAAGTATGATATAGTTTTGAGTTATAAGATGTTTCAAACATAGAGAGCCAAAAACTAATAATTTAACTTTAATGACCTTTCAGAATCCGGTTATATAACACACATTGTATTTCACATGTCATGAATGTAAAGATAACTAACAGTATTCAATCTCGTAATTCCTATAACAAATACGAATCAGAGAGAATGGCAAACATGGACCCCTGGACATACCAGAGGTGGGATCAGGTGTCTAGGAGGAGTAAGCATCCCATGTTGACCGGTCACACCCGCCACTGATGACTTTATACTTTAATCGACTCGAATTGTCTCTGCAATATCACAAAAGGTTGGAATTTGTTTAACTCCTTCTCGAGAATCTTTCACTCATTTGAAGACGTCAACACTGCCGGTGAAGGCTGCAAAATTTACGCCTATGCTCGGCGCTTACGGCCTTTGAGCAGGGAGGGATCTTTATCGTGCCTCATTTGCTGTGACACGGGGCCTCGGTTCGTACGGTCTCAATCGAAGGACCGCCCCATTTAGTCTCATCTTACGGCAAGCAATGGGTACTGAGGGCCTATTCTAACCCGGTATGTCAAAAAGTAGGTTGCAGATTAACTGATATGGAAAATGAATGAAATATGAAACTTTAAAAAGAAAAGACCTGGTTCTTGGCAATGCTGAAAGCGTAACTGTACCGTTAATACAGATCGTTTACTTACTGAAACTCTGTCGTAAATGTATAGGTTATTAACAAATTCACCCGGCTCATGTGTAGGACGATGAGTAGTTGTGACTTTAGTTGTCACGTGATGTGTAGTCCCCATTGGTACTGTTGCGGGGTAAACAAGATTCTACAGAAAAGTTTTATTCATTAAAAAACAAAACAAAACAAGAAGAAATGTTACAGGTCCATTATCAGCTCTCAATGGGAAGGCTTGGCTTATCGATAACGTGAAAAGGCTAAGATAACGAACAGTACACATTCTTCTTATTCAAATACAAATCGGAGAAAGTGCTTGCGTTATAATTTACAATTTACCTTTGGTTTTTATTGAATATCTTTGAATATTTCATAACAGACACTGAAATTTTAATTACACACACACACACATTGGTGTATGTCACCCTCACATGGTACGTACCCATAGTGAAAAAATCCCCAACAACAAGAGACGCATTGCTTTATATCTTCAGTACGGTACACTGTACTTTACCAGATTTAGTATAAAAACGTGATCATTGTTGTTGATAAACTCTCAGAAGTTCATATTCCAAACTTATTACGGAAAGGTGAAGATAACGAACAGTGATCAATCTCATAACTCCTTTCAGGAATATAAAGTCAAGAATTGGGCAAACACGTAACCCTGGATACACTAAACGTGAGATCAGGTATTTAGGATGAGTACCATCCCCTTTCGACCGATCATACCCGCTGTGATCCCTATATCTTGTTTAAATAAACGGTGTAATCCGTAGTTAAAATCAGTGAGTAAAGAACGGTCTGACAATTGGTATGAAGCACGTCAGACAGCATGTCACCTATTGATATATTTTATTGGCAAAGTAGAGCATTACATATAACGACCAAAGAATTTGTGAAAAGCTTACTTTAAACGAGACTGTTGAAACCCTGTAATGTTAACTTGTTTGTCAGTAGCCTGCCTCGATTTAAAAAAACTGATCATACACAGAACAAGCTCTTGCGTATCGAATCAGTTGAGAGACATAAATATCATTTGGAATATTGCTAGATAAATATACGAAGCTGACGATGGAGAAGCTTAAGCCATCCCATCTGTCATAAAATTGATTAGTTAGTTTGCCGTTATTACGAAAAAGTACCAATCTGATATTCTGCCCGTCCGAAGTTACTGTTCATCATACAAGACAATAAACCTTTATATTATTTGTCTCTGCATGATTGACTGCAGCATGATTTGAATTGACAGGTTAACACCCTGGCAATCCTACAGACGTGCATGTTAAATCATGTCACGATGTAAAGGGATTTGAAACTTCAATCGCAGAGAGCGATACGGAAGCCCATTTAGGACCTAAAAATATTTTTTGAATTTGAAGTAACGAATTCCAGAATTCGTTATTACAATTTTAATTTGTTATTTCTAACTTTTCAATTCATTATAACGGATTCAATCTGTTATAACGAATTCCTTGAATTTGTTATAGCAAAATTCAAAATTTATTTTAACGAATTAAATTTCAAAACATTAATTTTAGCAATGGTTATATTAAATTCGATATAGCGACTATAAAGTCGTTAATATCATATTAGTATATAATTCGAAATAAAACGGAAAAAAACCGAATTAATACAATCTGTTAAAATGAATTATTAATAAAAACAATTTCGTGATACTTGTAGTATTACGAAGATGTTGCGAGGTTAGTACAAATTATGAAAATTTGTTATAACGAATCAGGCAATATGATATAACGAATTTAAGAATTTGTTATTTAAAATTTAATTCGTTATATTAAATTGTGAAATCAGTTATTACTACAAATTATAGCGAATTTAATCCTTTATAACGAATTTTCAAAGTTTGAAATAACGAATTAAATTCGAAATAGCGAATTCTGAAATTCGTTATTTCAAATTGAAAATATATTCTTATAGGTGCTATGTGAGCATCCGTATAGCGAGCAACAGTATCACTAAATTCGGACATCCAGTTATATTGTAAAATTGCTGTGATTTGAAGTCCGAATATATTTCTAACAAATACCTCTTCATTTGTTTCGTCCACTTGAACGTTTTCAGTTACCAAGTCTGTGAATGTGGTAGACTATCTGAGTGCGTAGGTAAACAAAATAAAAATACAATTAAGTTGCATTTGCTTCTTTAACGTCCCATATTAATAATAATAATATCCAATGTTTTCTTCTAAGTCCAATATTTAACAAAATATTGGATGTGCACCAACCAACAAATGACCAAAAAAATGTATAGGATAGGATTTTATTTACATTCAAACACAGTAAAAGAAATGCTATCAGAGATTTACTAGTGCACACGGACGAACACATTACCAACAGTAACATTTACTCCCGGACAAACCATTCCTTTCAACAGTTGCAGTCCCATCAATTTCACCTATAATGTACATTCTCCGCTTTCTTTCTTCTGCTCTGCTGATGTTTTCATCGATTTTGAGCGATGTCCCGTCTTTCTTACAATTAACTGTTCGTCAATTCTTACAGAGACGGTAGCACTTAAAGAATGATTTGTAAAATTCCCATTGATTCCTGTTGTTCTGCACAATATCTAATTTACCGATATGCTGTAACTGATAAACACTTATGAATCGTTCAGATTGATCCGTACATATATACATCTTCGTTACCTTTTTACGTTGATTTAATACACCTGTGTTGCGTTTAGTTGTATCCCTGATGTACTGAAGATAACGTATTGTGTCATACTTGGACACGTGAAAAATTCATAACTGAGAATTGTCATAAATACAAAGATTATAATATTCTTGTCGTATTGATTGCATACGTACAAAATCAGTATCGTGAAAGAAACGTAAAATCCGCCTGTTGCCTTACAGAAAATGTACGGAAATGAAAAATTTCATAGAGGGTGTTTTAATGTCATTCTCGTCCAAACACTTGTTATTTACTTCAGCTTTAAAACAAACTGCATTGCTTTTATCTGATGCTACAATGTTCATGGCAGGGGCAGACCAAGAAAATTTAACGGCGCGTTGTGACCCACGTTTTCGCCCCACGAGGAGGAGATTGAAGACCCCAAAATGACCATTTTTGTTCAAAATGTTACTACAACCCCTATATTATCACTCAAGATCCACCAATGCATGGTCATAGGTTCTCGAACTTAAGTACGTACATGTATTTATTGTGATAAGTTGAAAAAGTTTCAACATAGGCCTCTAATATTTTTAAGAAAGGTAGAACATACAAATTGTGTTCTCGAAGGCAAGGTCCCACCATACTTTCATTGTGGCGAAATATCTTAAAAGATTTCAACAAACAATTTTCATATTCTACGGAAAGGTAGTTGTTTGTTGATGAAAGATACCTACAGATTTGGGGATCTGTCCATCTCTTTCTCATCACCTTCTTTGTGACTGGATATCGTGAGCGATTGTTTCATACTTTATAGAAAGGGAGTTATCATTAAAGAAAAACACTTACAGAACAACCATCAAATTCTCTATCATTAGCACTAGTACAATTATGTAATATATGAATTAAAGCGATACAAGCTGTGATTGGTGGTAAATAAATTGAAAAGTAAAAGAACAAATAGTATAACATATTTGTGGTTGAATAAATATAATCTCATTAAATTAGAGTGGATTTGAAGCAATAAATCAGCTGATTCAAGAAGTATTGTCTTCCTAACAGTAATTCCTGTTCGTAACCCCGATGTGCAATGACCTCGTAGGTCACCATATCGGAAAAGAGGCACAAAACAAGTTTCAGATTTGTAAATAATTTATTTAATATGCCCATTTTATAGAATATATAATCAAATTTTCATTTGAATGCCACATTGGCGAAGTTATCACTTTCTTACACTTAAAATACTTTTAAGTCATTCATGACACGATGTAATATTTTGAAACAAACGAATGTGTAGTTAATCCATCATGTTTCCATCTTTGTATGACCTCGGTCCCAGCAACCCGATTGTGTTTCGGCAATCATCGCTCCCGTGTCTGCGTATAGGAAGACTACGTCCAAGCCTATGGCGGTCTCATAGTACTTAGGTATGCTCTCAAGCAATATCCTTTGTCAATGTTCTTGAAGTTTTTATCAGATCGTGAAGATTATATTAGATATAGCTTAACATATCGATAGTTCTTAAATAGTGCGTTCTTGGGTAGTCGAACAATACCGTCAGCTGGAGATTGTTTTGCTCAGAGTGTTCTCGACGGGGCCCTTCCTGATTGAATATGCAATTTTAGTTTACATCTAAGGTTTGACGCGGTCTAGGAACCTCCAGTTACGACATTAGCGCTCTAACCATTGATTGAGCCACCAGGTTATGTAAATTCCAAAACAAACCATGTTACTGTCTACATCCGATAAATGATCAACAACTATATTCATGATAATTTACCCTGTAATACATATCAAATACTAATCATATTTCAATTGATTGATTGATTGATTATATACTGTTTTACGTTCCGCTCGTGAATTTTTCACTCATATGGAGACGTCACCATTGCCGGTGGAGGGGTGCAAAATTTAAGCCTGTGCTCGGCGCTTATGGCCATTGAACAGGTAGGGATCATTATCGCTCCACACCTGCTGTGACACGTGGTCTCGGTTTTTACGGTCTCGTCCGAAGGACCGCCCCATTTAGTCGCCTCTTACGACAAGTAAGGGATACTGAGGATCTATTCTAACGATCCCTTACTGAGGATCTATTCTAACAACCCGGATCCCCACGGGGCCTAATCATATTTTAATCACTGTATTGTTGAAGATGTAGTGATGAAATTTCATCGTCGGGCTGACCATCGACGTCTTCAATTGCGCACGCAGTTTTCACTTCGGTTTCGTCTTGAAGTACACCCATGAATTCATTTCCGTGGTATATTGCTTCCAAATGGCCTTGTTTCTGCAAATGAAATTCTCAAAACGTTTATTACTCGGCAAAACTACTCTTCATGTATGTAGAAATTAATACGAAAGATGTTTTATATATATATATATATATATATATATATATATATATATATATATATATATATATTCCATTTCTAATGACGTAGCGCTCAAAACCACAAGGCCTCTCACCTCCAGTCCAGGCGGGTTCGAATCTTGCTCGCGCCGATATATGTGAGAAAGTTTGCCAGTTTACTTTCGGAAGGTCGGTGGTCTCTTCTCGGATACATTGTATCTGGAATCTCTCCTCCACCAATAAAAACTGGACACCACCAGATAACTGAAAAATTGTTGAGTGTGGCGGAAAACAACAATCAATCAAATAATCAATCTAATGACGTTTGATTGATTGATTAAATATTGTTTAACGTCCCGCTCGAGAATTGATACGTGGCCTCGGTTTTTGCAATCTCATCCGAAGGACCACCTCATTTAGTCGCCTCTTACGACAAGTAAGGGGTACTGAGGATCTATTCTAACATCCCGGATCCCCACGGAGCCTAATGACGTTTGACGCCGTTATCGAAAAGAATACAGCCTGAGTGTACTTGGATTCTACCAATATCACAGAAAAGAAGAGTTAGTTTGGATTTGCAATAACTGAATCATATTTATACACAAGTTTCTAATTCCTAAACTCATGTTTTTTCATCCCCAAATTTCTACAAAATTTTATTTTTTACCTCCATTACTACGTCACAACCGTCAAACTTAATATGCTTTAAAAATGTAAATGGGCGTGTTGAACAAGATATCAAAATGAACGAAAAAAGAAAGTTGAATTTGCTTGCAGACTCAAATTCTTTGAATCGAAGATTAGAAATGTTATACACACAATAAAAATGAGAAAGAGTTGAATAGAATACGCGTTACCTTGACTTCGGACAAATGACCATAGACTATTATGTCTTTCTAATATACAAAGACCGGTCGCGGTAGCTCAGTGGTTAAAGCGTTCGCTTCGTAACCGAGAGGTCGTGAGTTCGAGCCCCGCTCGTGCCATGGCCGCGTCAAACCTAAGACGAAAAATAGGTAGTGATTGCTCCTTCGCCAAACGCTCGGCATTTAGAAGTGAGAATCACGGGTCTTTCGGATATGACCTTAAAAACGGAGGTCCCGTGTCACGGTGGGCGTTGGCACGTTAAAGAACCCTCAATGCTACGGCCCTGAGCACTAAACATAGGTCTAAATTTGTGATACTTCACCTACAGCTGGTGACGTCTCAATATGAGAGAAAAATTCTCGACGGGACGTAAAATAAACAACCATGTTTTCTTTTCTCAGTCAGCATGGTCAATGACATTGGATTGAAGGCGTGACATTATCTGGCAATGACCAACCTTTATCTTAAGTATGAACTCGTAATATGTCTTTGTTAGAAAATTGTGAGTCAGAGAAAAAGAACGGGACAGAAGGGCAGATAAATTTCTATGCTTCCTCCAATATTGTTTGCATAAGGTACAATCATGTATAGTTTTAATGATAAATCTAGAGCGGGTCTTCATATATTTCTAAGAAAAGTGAAAACTTGAACGCCATTCTACTTCGTCGCAACTCGATTCAAAATATTCAACCGTCAGCTCCGCCATTGTGGTGGAAGTACAAATCCTTCACGTTCATGAACCAACTCTTTACAATAGTATCACTTATAAGCAACAACGTTGAAATTTCTCTTTGGGTCTACCGCTATATTTTATGCTGTTTGCGTTGACGTCATTCTCTAAACAAGGCTATTCGTTTAAAATTCATATATACATATAAGTAACAAATACCTTATTTCACTTTTATGTAACGTGTTCATTTGATCAAATCAACATAAAAGTCAATCGATTGTTATCAGATTTGATCACTAAATCTACCCACTCCATAATCGAGTTACGTTTTTAAAATTTAAGCGTAAACTTTAAGAAAAATGCGTACTTTGTATTTTCTTACGAGCCCCGTGTGGGTCCGGGGAGATAAGAATTGGCCCACAGTATCCTCTGCTTGATCGTAAAAGGCGACTAAAAGAGGCGTCCTGTTTGCCGTGGGATGTGACCCGTGTCGGTGGAAGAGGGGATCCTGGTGGCTGAGGTTGATGGGTGTTAAGGTTACAACGCTCATTGACCAACACTCCACTTTGGCCCTAATTTCATCTAAACGGGCGGACGTGTTTGGCTCGGCACGTTCAATCGGCTGGTCACGCCTAGCTTAAACGATATCCATCAATTTTAGTGACTATTTGGTTAATATTTTCCTGTTTTCAGATCACTGTATTCTTCATTGTTTATTCTTCATTGTCTAATGGTGATAGCAATAAATTGGAAAATTCTTGTCTTCTTGTCTTGCACAGAAGACAACTTGTTACAAATAATATACAATTTCAATCTATTGATATCGTTTAGGCGGTGGCTAGGGTCAATTGGGTGGATTTGTCCATCTGAGTATAACACCGTTGTATCCTCTTGGTGTTCTTCTTCTGCTGGGATGGCCCCGGAAGAAGGCATCGCCCTTGTTGGCGCTCCGAGGCGGGCGGGGAGCAATTGTGCTAAACCAATTAAACTTAATCATGGCACAAAAAAAACAACAAAAGACGACTTGTGGAAGACGATGACTCTGAGTCTGACTCAGAACGAACAACAAATTGGGCGAGATTTATTATACTGTCAACCTTGGATGAAAATGAAAAACCCATCACGAAACTTTCACCGTTTGTCATCGACAAGACATTAAAAGGGATCATTGGAGAAGCCCAATCAGTTAAAAAAATGAAACTCTTTTGGTTGAATGTAAAAACAGAAAACAATCATAAGTTCTACAATCCGTTTTGAAATTTGGCGGAATTAAGGCCATTGGAACACCGAGCATCCGTTTAAATCGAAGCAAAGGTGTCATTAGAGACAAAGGTCGTGGACTTTGTGACTTGGAGGAGACAGAAATTACAACTGAATTGAAATCTCAAGGTGTTCTTTTTACCAAACGAATTACAATCAAGAAAAATGGGAAAGTTATTCCAACTAACACCTATATTCTTGATTTTGACACACCAAACCATCCTGATAAAATCAAAATTGGATATTACTCCTTGAAAGTAGAAACATTTATACCAAATCCTTTACGTTGTTTCAACTGCCAAAAGTTTGGCCATTCATCAGATCGGTGTAGACATGAACATGTATGTTTCAGATGTGGTTCTGAAGACTGTGTAGACGATCGATGTCAAAAAGAACCTAAATGTGTCAATTGCGGGGAAAAACACCTATCCTCATCAAAACAATGTAGCGTTTGGTTAAAGGAAAAGGAAATTCAAAAATTAAAAGTTGAAAAACACCTCAGCTACCCGGATGAAAGAAAACTTTATCAATCTCTGCATCCAAATACTTCCTATGCAGCTGTTTTAAAAAAGAAAAATACAAAAGAGATTGCATGCCAAACAGATCTGGCAATTCCATCTACCAAGCAGAATAATTCAACTGCAACGGCGAAAAATCTTGTTGACACGTCTTCTACTTCTTCTGCTTCTTCTACTGCAGCTGCTGCTTCCTCTTCTGGCTCCCCCAAAACACAAACTCCACAGAAACCACAAGAATTAAATGTTCAAAAAAAGGTTCATAAGCAATCTGAACAAAAGACTGTCAAAGACTCAGAGTCATCAAAAAAGTCCGCCAAACCACACATAAGAAGTGATAGAATCCCGAAAGGGATGGGGGATCCCATATCTGTTCATAACAGATTTAGCTTTCTGGATGATGAGAAGATGGACACTTCCTCCTCTCAGTCCAGAAGCCATAGCCTCTCACCATCAAGATCCAGATCAAAGATCAAATTAACTTAAATCGTAATGCATCCATCTAAAATCATTCAATGGAATTGTCGAGGTTTTAAAATCAATTTTAATGAAATATCACTTCTTATACAAAAATTTAATCCCGTAGCTTTATGTCTTCAAGAAACACACCTTAAAGAAAGTGACAATATAACTTTAAAACATTACTGCTTATATAACTGTTATGACCCAAATGATGATCGAGCGAAGGGTGGGTCATCAATATGTGTAAGAAACAATATCTTACACAGTGAAATTAAACTTAAAACTAATTTTCAGGCTACAGCAGTTCGTGTTTCTCTTCATAAAACCATTACACTGTGTTCAATTTATATTCCCCCACAATACAAATTAGAACTACAAGAGTTAAACAATTTAATCAATCAACTTCCTTCTCCTTATCTCATTATGGGAGATTTTAATGGTCATAATCCCTTGTGGGGTAGTGATAAGTTAACTGATAAAGGCAAAAAGCTAGAGGATTTTGCAAATCAAAATAATCTTTGTATTTTAAATGATGGTTCCAATACCTATCTTCATCCTGGAAATGGTTCTTATACATCTATTGACATCTCTTTAACAGAACCTACATTAGCTTGTGACCTGTCATGGACTGTCCACGACGATCTATGTGGCAGTGACCATTTCCCTATTTTAATTGAAGATATAATTCCTTCCAATAATAACAAAAAACAAAATTGGAAGCTAAATAAAGCAGATTGGAATTTGTTCAAAAATCTTTGTATTGATACAATAAAAGAAAATATTTTGATCAATGAAAATGATCCAATTTTAAAATTTACAAATATTGTTTTAGAGAATAGCGAGAGAGCTATTCCAAAAACCTCGACAAATCCAAAGAAAATTAAAAAGCCATGGTTTAATGATGCATGTAAAGAGGCGATTAAACAACGCAAAAAAGCTGAAAAACGTTTTAAATTATCCCCGTCTCATACAAATTTAGATAATTATAGGAAATTTAGAGCAAAAGCCCGTAGGACCTGTAACTCAAGCAGGAAAAATTCATGGAGAGATTTTGTTTCCAAATTAAATTCACACATTCCTATTAATAAAGTTTGGAACGCAATTATAAAGATTAAGGGCAAAAATACAAATAAACAATTCCACCATTTGAAAGTTAATAATGCCACAATTACTGATATCACAGACATATCTAATAGCATTGCAAATGCTATATCCAAAAACTCATCCACAGAACATATGTCTGCTAAATTTATTGACGTTAAAAACAGAGAAGAACGGAAACATTTGAATTTTACTTCTGATAATTTAGAAAATTACAACAAACCATTCTCCATCGATGAATTAAAACACTCTTTACCAAAATCGCATGACACTGCTGTAGGTCCAGACGAAATACACTATCAAATACTTAAACATCTTCCAGAAAGCAGTCTTCAATGTCTTTTATCAATATTTAATAAAATTTGGGAAACAAGCAATTTTCCAAAATCTTGGAAAGAAGCTATTATTATTCCTATTCCAAAACCGGGGAAAGATCACAGTGATCCATCAAATTATCGCCCTATTGCTCTAACAAGTTGTATTTGTAAAACCATGGAAAGAATGATCAATGACAGGCTTGTCTGGTTTCTGGAGTCAAAACACCTGCTTGCTGATATTCAGTGCGGCTTCAGAAGCCCGAGAAGTACCTTAGACCACCTTGTCAAACTTGAAACATTTATTCGTGACGCTTTTATAAACAATGAACATGCTGTATCAATTTTCTTCGATTTGGAGAAAGCATATGATACTACATGGAGACATGGAATTTTAAAAGATCTCCACAATATGGGGTTAAAAGGTAATTTACCAATATTTATATCGAACTTTTTGAAAGAACGTCAATTTAAAGTTCGCTTGGGTTCCACATATTCCAACTTGTGCAAACAAGAAAATGGTGTTCCACAAGGAAGTATTTTATCAGTAACATTATTCAGTATTAAAATTAATAGCTTAGCACAAGTTCTTAGAAATGATGTTGAAGGCTGTCTGTTTGTAGATGACTTTGGCATCTCATATCGTTCAAAAAACATGGCAAGTATTGAAAGACAATTACAACTTTGTCTAAATAAAATTCAAGACTGGGCAGATAATAATGGTTTTAAATTTTCGAAAACAAAAACCACTGGTGTTCATTTTTGTCAAAAACGTGCACATCATCTTGACCCAGAACTTAAATTAAATGGAACATCAATCAAAATAGTAAAAGAATTTAAATTTTTAGGAGTCATCTTTGATAGTAAATTATCCTTTGTTCCACATATTAAGATGCTTAAAACTAAATGTTCTAAAGCACTTGATATTTTAAAGGTTGTCGGCAATACTCATTGGGGTGCAGACAGAAAAGTTTTACTTCAACTTTATACATCTCTAGTCAGATCCAAGTTGGGCTATGGATGCATAGTCTATGGATCTGCTAGAAAATCGTATCTCCAGGCCTTAGATGCAATACACAATCAAGGTATACGTATCTGTTTAGGAGCTTTTCCAACTTCTCCTATTGATAGCCTTTATGTAGAGGCAAATGAACCCTCACTTCAAAACAGACGTATAAAATTGAGTCTTCAGTATATAATAAAACTTCGTTCCAATCCAAAACATCCGTCATATAACTGTGTGTTCAACCCGAAATTTCAAACTAAATATAATGAAAAGACCAAAGTTATTAAGCCACTGGGATTGAGACTTCAAAAACATATTGCAGATTCTAAAATAGATTTAAATGTTATTTCTGAATTACAAATTCCGAATATCCCACTTTGGGACTTATCAAAACCTACTGTTAATTTAGATTTGTCGGAAAATAAAACTTTCGACACAAATTCACTGGAATTTATTCAGAAGTTTAATGAATTGAGACAAAATTTCTCTACACATAATGAAATTTATACTGATGGTTCAAAAGACAAAAATAAAGTTGCTTCCGCTGCTGTCCATGGAAATGATACTTTTTCAGTACGTTTACCGGACAATAGTTCAATTTTCACTGCAGAAGCGAAAGCTCTTCAATTAGCAATGAATTTTATAAAGCTTTCAGAACACAAGAAACATGTTATATATTCTGATTCTCTTTCCTGCCTTCAAGCGATCAAAAATTGTAAAATTGACCATCCTTATGTTTATAACATTTTGAAAGAATATTCATTCCTGAAAAGTCAAGGACATAACATTATTTTTTGTTGGATTCCAAGCCATATTGGCATACGTGGTAACACGAAAGTTGATACTGCCGCAAAACAGGCATTACAGTTGCCAATTACAAATTATCGAATCCCTTACTCAGATCTTAAATCTTTAATACGAGAATATGTTATACAGTTGTGGCAAACGGATTGGAATGAAAAAGTAGAAAACAAACTACATGATATAAATCCTATTGTTAACAAAACGACGAATACTAATCTTAAACGTCGAGACGAAGTCGTTATTACTAAATGTAGAATAGGACATTCGCGGATGACACACTCGTTCCTTCTTCAAAGAGAGGATCCACCCGAGTGTGTTTTCTGCCAATGTCCTTTAACAGTTAAGCATATTTTGTTGGAATGTGGAGATACTGCTATGAAAGATCTTTTTACAAATGTGAATCTTAATACAATATTGGGATTTCTTCGTTTTGAGTTGATTGTGCGAAATTATAATTATATCAGGATGGTTTTATATACACAGTGATAGTGATATTTGAGTGATATATTTTTAACATGTTTGCAAATAAGTTTTTGTTTTAGATATATTTCTATGTCCGTCGGATGGGACGTTAAATGGTGCCCCGTGTCAAGGATCACAACCCCCCTGGCACGCAAAAGATCGTTTCCCTGATTTTCGAACAAGAGCAGGCTCATCGGGGGCCGTCAGGGAAACTGCAACACTAAACTAAACATTTTACAGTCGGTTAACCGCCGTAAAATGGCTGAAATACTGCCAAATCAGCGTAAAACTTTAAATAATCAATCAAATATATTTCTACTTTTATATCACGCCTTTTCATTTATATAGAGTAAGCCGCAGGATAGCTGTAAAATTGCTCAAGCGGCTATAAACAATAAATAATCAATCAATCATATTTTCTTACGTCATTGGAATTAGTCGTCTTCCTCGTCTTCTTGCGGCAGGAGACCATTTTAAGAATTGAGATGACCAGTCCAATAAACATCAGTGAACATACCACTATTGGTACGATAAAGTCGAATATGTTTCGGCACTTGCCGTCTTTGAATTTCACAGCCCCCAAGGGACATTCGAATACACACTCCCCATTATGCACAGCGTTATGCTTTTCACCAAAAAATCCTACGCACTCCTCTAAAGCCACGCAATCTGTGTTATTTTTTACAGTAAAGAATGGACAGTTTGGTAAACACTGTTTTGTCATAGTTATTCCAAACGTTTTCCAAATATAAGGAGCAGTACTTGGGCATTTTGCGACACACGTTTTATTAAGAATAAACATATCTGTAGGACAGGAAATGATGCAGTTCGTACCATTTAGATATCTTCCAGCAGAACACCCATGTTTGCATACTTTACCCTTGTTTGTGTATTCAACAAGGGGGTGATCTGTACATTTTCCATGAAGCCTACAAACTCCATCAATTATAATTCTGTTGTGAGGACATTTCGTTTGGCATAAATTCGTCTCCTGTAACTGAACGTAGTCTCCTGAACACGAGTTTGTGCAGCGATACCCGTTTGGAGTTGGATAATATAATCGACTGTTATTGCTACAAGATATCACACATGTTCCGTTCTCTATGAAATGTTGTCTTCCTGGACACTTTTCATCGCATTTATTGGGATGTGTCAGTACCATATTTCCGTGACACTTTGTGATGCATTTTCTTGTATTCACATTGATGATTGGGTGTGTGGATGGGCAGTGTTTTACACAGCCTCTATTGTAAGAAACTAGTCCTGGTGGACAAATGTCGAAGCACGATTCGTTATAGCTGTATGTATTGTTGAAACATTCCTGAACACACACTTTCCTCACAGGAGTTTTACTATTGGATATATATTTCAAGGAATGCGATAACGGACACTCTGTGACACAGGAATTCCGAAAGGTTAATGTCTCTTCTGGACAAAAAGCAACACAGATAAATCCGTAACGGTACATGTCGAAACAGCTGTTCGTACATTCCTTTGTAGAGTTAATTACAAACTTCCTGGTTACTGGGCAAGTCTTAACACATTGGTCCTTGTCGGTATAAAAATCAGGTTGGCAATTATCGAAACAGACGTTACTGTGTTCTAGTGTGAAAGTAGTATTCGGGCAAGCAACAACACATATGTATTGGGTATGTTCTGACAAACCATTACGTGTGTAATTCCATACGTGGCTGCTTGGACACTGGGTGACACATGTATTCTGAAACTGAAAATTTCTGTTGGGACATGATGGAACACATGTCTTGTTGTGAAGGAACGTGTTGTTTGGACATGCATTAACACATTTTTGTGAAGATGGTAGCCTGTACTGATAAGGATATAGGCAATCGTAAAGGCATTTGTCATTCAAATAGAAGGTGGTTTTTGGACATTTGTCAACGCATCTGTTGTCAAATACATACAAGTGTTTAGGACATGATCCCAAACAATAGAAGTTGGTTTCTACTTTAAAACCATAATACCTGTTTCGGATTCTTGTTGAATTGGAGTAAAGATATGGTAGTGATCCGTTGCACGATCTTACACATGATGAACCTAACTGATATTTTGCGTTATCCGGGCACTTGATAACACAAATGTCATTGAAAGACAGTTTTCGACATTGCTGAACACATACGTGCTTTTCATGAAATTGTTTTGATATAGGACACTGCTTGACGCAAACATTGTTGTAAACAAGCATAGCATCTAATGGACAAAATGAAGTGCAGATTGATGTATGGTTAACAACATAAATAGGACACGACTTGACACAGATATATTCGGACTTATGGAAACGCCTCCATTTGGTCAAATGAAATGGGAGGTCTCCAGAGCAATTACTGACGCAAGATTTTCTGAATTGATATTCAGCAGTTGGAGGGCATGAATCAACACATTTTTGCTGAACATGAAAATTCGGACATTCTTTAACACACTTATAATATACATTTGGCTGATAGGATGTTCCATCGAATATAAAACTGTTTGCTTGATGCACAACTTCAAAGGGAAGGGTCTCTGGACATTCTGGGTGACATGTTTGATTATATGTGTACAAAACATTTTGAGGACAATGCTTATAACACGTGCCAGTATTATTGAAAATAAAGTAATTCGATGGACAAGCCGAAATGCACTCTGTGTGATCCTCTAGGTGGAGCGGTTGATCGTCAGCACATTCACTCTCACAACTACCATTAAGTGAAAACGGAACTGTTTCAGGGCAACGAGTTACACACGTGGAATTGAAAACACTGTAACGTTTGCCACATTCACTAACACAAACAAAATTAGACTTATCCAGTGGGATATCATTCCGAAATTGTAAATTGGTAGAATATAGTAGAGGATGCGTTGATGGACAATTGGACATACACGAATTATTGTGAAGAACTGTGGTTGACGGACATCTTGATATGCAATGATTCCGATATCGTACCCGATCACTACAAGTATCAGTGCACATTAAAATTTCATTGAATTTAGACACGTGACGATAAGCCAATCTGTGACTTGATGGACATGTCTTCCAACACGTGTTGTTGTAAAGGTAAGGTTCCACAGAGCTGCACGACAGTTCACAAGTAGTATTGTTTATTTTGGTGTATATTGGGCATTGTTTAAAGCACCAGAAGAAGTACGGTGTTTTCATGACGTAGCGGTATAATTCAGGGCACATTGAAAAGCATGTTTTTTTCGTGAAGTAGCAGTCCTTGTCACACTCCATGGTTGTTACGAAATTGGCATCTTCTGGGCACCGTGCCAAGCAGGAAGAGTTGAAATGAAAGGTATAAAATGGACATGTTTCCACGCATTCTAACTTGTAACAATAGCTTTCGCAAGATCCAGTGGGACAAAAGGTCATGTCGTTTTCTGAGACGCATACTTTTGCAAAACCATTTGATATTGATTTTTTGAATGGCGGACATTCATCAACGCATTCTCCATTGTTGATATATTTCGAGGAAGAACATTTAGCGACGTATACAGTTCTACCAGAAATTGTGGATTTTAAATGTCCTTCATGATTGCGACCTTGATTGGGTTGCTAAAAATGAATTCAAAGTATTACAAATAGATAAATAAACAATTCCTATATATGCTATTATACATGTATATGTAGTTACTGTAACACACTGTTATACATTGTGACATCAATTTGCCCCAACATGAAACATTGGGGTACGTCATGAAACATCTTGGGCGTAGCGGCGTCTTCTAATTTTGTAAAACGATTCATGGACCCCCTCCCCCAATAAATAAAAAAATACAGTAAAATTTACATATAATGTAATGTATAATTATTTTTAAGCAGAAAATTCATTTAATTCTTAAGTCTTATATGAATTAAACGAACTAGAGGAGGTCAAGGACATACTCAGTGACTAGTTGCAGCATTGTAGGCTCTCCTGTTTAAGTGGATTTTAAGTCATTTATAATGCATTTCTGACCTTTAAAAAGTGCGAAGATTGTCATTCTAGAGATTATCTACCACTGTGTAACTTTATTTCTACAAGATTTTTTGATTTGGAATTTTGAATTTGATTTGAATTTCTAATTGTTAAAGGACAGTCACACTGACTGACTCCGAGTCTTAACTTCATTTAATTCAATAAGACTCAGAGTCAGTCAGTGTGACTGTCCTTTAGCTTAAATTAAAAAAAAGTTATGAAGGCACTTAATGCCTTAACATTTCATCATCCAAAAGGTCGTAATCATTAGGTAATGGTTCGGTTCTCGTCCCCAGCTCCGCATCTGGCGTCAAACCTATGATATGTAGTGACCGTTCCTTTGCCAAGTGCCCGTCACTAGGAGTGCAAGTCAAGGATAGTTGTGTCGCGAAAGGCGTTGGCACGGTAGAAAAAACCTTAGCAGTTGAAGATGCCCTTTTGAGGTTCGATCTGTCTATCAACAAAGTACGAGGCCAGTGTAATGATATGGCTGGTTCAAAGACAGGTGTTGCAACACAAATTCATGCTCTTGAACCCAGAGCCCTTTAATACACTGTTATGGCCATGCTCTTAACTTAGCTTGCAGTGATTCTATTAAGAGATGTAAGTTGCTTAGAGACACCCTGGACATTGCAAAGAATATAACAAAGTTGATAAAAAGAATATCCAAGAAGGGAGATGATTTTCAATACATTAAACAAAATACCCAAAATCTAGAGAAAACGTCAGCACGAATAATAGTTTTGTGTCCCACAAGATAGACAATAACCGAGGCCCTGTGTTACAGCAGGTGTGGCACGATAAAGATACCTCCCTGCTCAAAGGCCATAAGCACCGAGCATAGGCCTAAATTTTGCAGTCCTTCACCGGCAATGTTGACGTCTCCATATGAATGAAAAATTCTCGAGCGGGACGTTAAGCAATACATAATCAATCAGTCAACCTCCCTAGGAGAGCATCAAGCATAACCAAACTTATGCATCCCTTCACCGGCAATGGAGACATCTCCGTATGAGTGAAAGATTCTCGAGAGGGACGTTAAACAATATACAGCCAACCGTTATAACAGTTTTATTTTCCGTTACTGTTTTGTCAGGTCTGTGTACGAAACACAATAATCATTGTTGGTATACAGTCCCTCTTTTAGAACCGAATCTGTAGATTAGGACAATGAGGACAAACATGAACTAAAATCGTTAATCCTGTAAATCACAGCGGTTCCCTCAGAGCATGTCATATTGCAAATTGTAATCTTCGTTATCCTTACCCCGTGAGGATCTGGGTAGCTAGAATAGATCCTCAGCACACCTAGCTTGTCGTAAGAGGCGACTAAATGGGGCGGTCCTTCAGATGAGACTGCAAAAACCGAGCTCCCGTGTCACAGCAGGTGTACACGTTAAAGATCCCTCCCTGCTCAAAGGCCATAAGCGCCGAGCATTGGCCTAAATTTTGCAGTCCTTTCACCGGTAATGGTGACGTCTCCATATGAGTGAAAAATTCTCCAGCGAGACATAAAACAATATATAATCAATCAATCGTTATCCTTATTAAAAGTGCTACATGAACTTATCAATTGTTCTAGATTATTATTATTATTATTATTTATTGCTTTCCGCCACACTCAACAATTTTTCAGTTATCTGGTGGCGTCCAGTTTTTGTTGATGGAGGAGAGAACCCAGATACAATGTACCTGGGAGGAGACCACCGACCTTCCGCAAGTAAACTGGCAAACTTTCTCACATAACGCCGCGGCCGAGATTCGAACACGCGCCGACAGAGGTGAGAGGCTTTGTGATTTTGAGTCCGATGCTCTAACCACTCGGCCACGGAGGCCCCATTTGTTCTAGATAAGTCGTACATGTAATACTAGTATCACTAATTATAACGCACAATATTCTGCTGCTAATTCACACCGTCAAAGAGATGTACGACTTGTCGCTTGGAAAGAAAGTAGCAGGGGGCACTTTTGTACTATAGGCCTGGCAACATTCTTTAAAAATGGATATACCCCATATTTGAAGTGATATTGCGTATGTAAAAATGTGTAAAATAATTTTAGGATACATGTCAAATGTAACTGTGTGCATATTGTAAAACGTGATGTGTAACATCCAGGTATCGCCATGATTCCTTGCATAGAGATGATTGGTCACTTGCTGAGGATTGATTGTTTGTTTTACGTCCAGTCGAGAATATTTCACTAATACTGAGACGTCACCACCTGTAGGTGAAGTACCACAACTTTATACCTATGCTTAGCGCTCAAGGCCGTAGCAGTGAGGGTTCTGTAACGTGCCAACGACTACCGTGACACGAGACCTCCGTTTTTAAGGTCATATCCGAAAGACCCATGATTCTCACTTCTAAATGCCGAGAGTTTGGCGATGGAGCAATAACTACCGATTATTAAGTCTTAGGTTTGACGCGGTCATGGCACGCGCGGGGCTCCAGTTGCTGAAGAAATCAGATGAAAACCTACATGGTCCAGGAAAAGGTCTGCAGCTAAGTAGGAAGGTGGATGGCCCCGCATTAAAGTTAAATTTTTAAGAAGGACAGAGTTCTTGATTGTGTCTAAATCCCCTCGCATGGTTCTCTGTTGGGATTTGGGTGGTGCGAATATAGCCCAAATGAGAGAAAATCAAAGTGAGAAAGGGGCACCTGCCCGGACCACGTTTTGTGCACCAGCACCAATATGTATGAATTACATGTAATTTAGGGTCATAAATTATTAACTACACCAATATGAAATACAAATATTGACATAAAGGGGAAATATGATTTTTCATTAATATTTCATAACCAACTTTGATGTATACCCTCTGCCTACATTTTTCAGAACCAGAAAAAATGTCCCCTGCCACCGAAAATCGACAGCGTAGGACAGGGCCTCTAACAGTATGTTTTGTGTTCAGTTTGATTAATTACATATACACAATTTTGTACGAATTTAAAATCAATGATTCCTTTTTGAATAACTCATAAAGTAAACAGGAATTAGAATATAAAATACTAAATTTAAAATGAGATAATCCCCCACGTACCTGAAACAGGAAAAGAAGACACAATCCAAATAGTGTGGTTTGGTTCATTTTCGGTTTATATATTAACTTGGCTGGGTAGACTAAACAGGAGTTGCATATTGATATCGGTTTTCGGAAAATAGCTGTGCTCTCTGCTATTGAATTGCACTGGAAAATCCATTTCAGTTTGATCTAATTTTAAAGTTCTAAACGTAGTGAATAAACATATTATTGACAACGAACATTTAAGCATTTAGCTATAGTAAGGTTAGGTAGTGCGTAACTGGTATTTACTTTTATCCGTTGGTCTTCGGTACTAGCACATACACAGGAAGCAATAAAGGTCAGTATGGTATTATCCAAAGAGTCATTGCTACATGTATATTTTTTCATATGTAAGAATCGTAACGAGGACATGTACTTCGAATTCAACTAATTATGATTTATGTAAATAATTATCGTTATATATTTGTGATAACAGCATGATTGTTTGTAAAGCTAAGAATACTCGAAATTTGTTATTTAACACTCCTTAAAATAAAGGAAATGAGAACGTCTTTTATTATAGTACAAGAATATTCCAGTCATAAATGAGACATGGCGGAAATCATTGAATTACCATTGTGTGAAAATAAACCCAAGGCCAAATGTATTAGGACAGCGCAACAAGACGACGAATCTATTTCAAGTATCACGTACACAACAGAAAACCAATCTTTATTAGAAAATAGACACAGTGAAGATTATTATGATGATGACATTGAAGGAAAATTCGATGATCTTCCCCCTGGTAAAAAATACCATATATTCATCGCACATTCTGCTGTTGATAGTGATCAGACTCTTCAAATCTGTAAGGAACTTGAGAGTAAATTCCTGTTAAAGTGCATGTATTTCGACCGTGACTTCACGCCTGCCAAGCGAATTGACGAGAATATCCAGCATGAGATGGAAAAGAGTGTCAAAGTTTTATTAATTTTAAGTCCGGACTTCCTCGTTAGCCATTGGTGTGACATGGAGGCACGGTTAGCCGTTCAAATGTCCTTCGATCGGCATTTTAGTTTGAGGATAATCCCTCTAATATTACGTGATATTGATGCAGACAACGATTTACCGCCATTTTTAAAGCCATATGTTTGTATTGATGCGAGAAAAGAATACGATTCTATTTCAAAAATCCACGAAGCTTTCTACCATTCAGGTAAACAATCCATTTTATTATGATTGAGTAATTACGAGCTTTCTCACTGGCTGAAATCAACTAAACCTGAAAATATAGATCTTTATATTCACCCCCACGTCTGTGATGTGAATGTAACATGTCTCACAGCGGGTGCGACTGGTCAACATGAAATTCATATTGCCCTACCAAATTTCAATCATTATATGACCGATCACGGTGGCTCAGTGGTAGAGCTCTCGCCTCGTGAACGGAAGGTCGTGAGTTCGAGCCCCGCTCGGGCCGGCCGCGTCAAACCTAAGACGTTAAAATAGGTAGTGATTGCTCCTTCGCCAAGAGCTCGGCATTACGAAGTGAGAGTCACGGGTCTTTCGGATGGGACCTTATAAACGGAGGTCCCGTGTCGCAGCAGGTGTGGCACGTAAAAGAACCCTCACTGCTAAAAGCCATTAGTGCTAAGCATAGGTCTAAATTTGCAGCCCCGTCACCGGTAATAGTGACAGTCGCCGGATAGCTGAAAAATTGCTCAGGCGACTATAAATAAAAAACAAACAAACAAACAAACAATCATTATATAGTGCTTGTTACAAAATATTTATCAACTAACAGTAATGAGACTAGCAACTTCCTCTTATTCAAATAGTTTTCTTACAAGTTATATCAATTACAACAACGTTTATGTATGTACTAGTATATTATTACGGGCAGCCAGAGGGCACACCTGGAGACACACACAGATATATATATATTCTGCAAAACGGCGTATTATATATATTCATACTGCAAAACGGTGTGTTATTATTATTAGATTTGTAGCTTTGTAACACAGTTTCAAAATATTGATAATTATAACTTGTACCCAGTAAGAAGAAAACCCTATACTATAACCCTAATTAACTCATTTTTCATAGGGAAAGTAAAACTTCGCGTACTAAAGGGAACTTTCGCGAAACCTTTCGACAACATGTTCTCTTCATACAGTCCAATATTACACGTAGTGTAATATGTGAAAAAGGTGCCACTTTTGAAAATGTTCCTTAGTGAGATGTTCAAATGCTAAAACTTCGAGCTTTTTTGGCCATTGTTGATTAAATTATTTATACTAAACCGACATTGAATTGATAGAACTCGAGGATGGGGAAATGGACCCCTTCCCCAACTACACACTTTCAAATCTACTGTTTGCTACGGGTCTATAGTAAATTTGAAACATCAATTTCAACTTCATGCCATAAATTGATAAGTCAAAACAATAATGAATAAATCCTAAAGAAAAAAATAAATAAAAAGTGGGAATGAAGGCCTGCACTCATATTATACCATTACCTACTGCTACTGTGTATGTGTGAAAGTCAATCTCATGAAGAATTATGATACAAAATCTAGAATAGGCTGAACACTGAACGTGAATGAACTTCAAATTATTTTAAAATGGATTTGTAAGATATCCCCAATTTTCTATGTTGCCGTTGTACCCATATGGAAAAGTAGTGATCTTCTCGTTTTCTACGAAAAAGAGTACTAAATGTATGTGAGGAACGGTTAACAGTAGGTGTGAAACACGTCATACATCATTTAACCTAATGACAGTTGTATTTGCAAATTAAAACATTACTGCAACCAGAGGATCTGCAAAATACTGACTTCATACAAAACTGTTGAAATCCTTGTAAGATCAACATAGTTTTCAGTAGTTAGCCTCAATATAAAAATTGATCATACGCAGAACAAGTTCTCGTACTAAAATTTAACAGAGCACGACCTCTTCTACAGTGTATAACACATATAACTAATATCTGACTTTTGAACAATGTGGGGGCCTCCGTGGCCGAGTGGTTAGAGCATCGGGCTCAAAATCACAAAGCCTCTCACCTCTGTCGGCGCGTGTTCGAATCTCGGCCGCGGCGTTATGTGAGCGTTATGTGAGCGTTATGTGAGCAAGTTTGCCAGTTTACTTGCGGAAGGTCGGTGGTCTCTTCCCAGATCACAAAGCCTCTCACCTCTGTCGGCGCGTGTTCGAATCTCGGCCGCGGCGTTATGTGAGCAAGTTTGCCAGTTTACTTGCGGAAGGTCGGTGGTCTCTTCCCAGATGATTTTTGTTTTGCATTTTCATTGTTATACCCTTTCAGCACATTAACATGATGTTAAACCCGAGGTCCCCCCTTTTCCTCAGTTTGACTCTAAAGCTAGTCTCTACCAATTCACTTCAAAGGGGCTGACTTTCGTCAGACGTGTCCTCTACCTATTTAGGGGCCTCCGTGGCCGAGTGGTTAGAGCATCGGGCTCAAAATCACAAAGCCTCTCACCTCTGTCGGCGCGTGTTCGAATCTCGGCCGCGGCGTTATGTGAGCAAGTTTGCCAGTTTACTTGCGGAAGGTCGGTGGTCTCTTCCCAGATGATTTTTGTTTTGCATTTTCATTGTTATACCCTTTCAGCACATTAACATGATGTTAAACCCGAGGTCCCCCCTTTTCCTCAGTTTGACTCTAAAGCTAGTCCCTACCAATTCACTTCAAAGGGGCTGACTTTCGTCGGACGTGTCCTCTACCTATTTATATGTGTATGATATGTTGATGGGTGGATCATTATTTTACTTTGGATGATAGACCTTATATGTCGCGTTCTGGAGAAAAATAGAATTTATATCACAGGGAAAAGGAAACAATTTCGTTGTTTACATTTCATCGTTTTATTGGGGAAAGTGAAAATCAGCTCTTATTATGTAAACTCCTTTTGTTATTTTCTACAAGTAGGAAAGGTTGCAGTGTGTTTTATTTTCCCCTAATGTTAGAGAATTATACCTGGGGGGTTTTATTCATTGGTGTAACTATTTATTTTCTAATTTCACGTAGGAGTAGTTGATGCTGCCCATCAAGCAGAACTTGGTGAGTGTTTTTTAAGTATTGATGTTAAAGCAAAATTGGTTACATCTGTGTTTGAATCAAAGTAAGATTTGTTAAAACGGTCAGCAATTAAATAAGTTTATTGTCTCATTAAATCACAGAATCCAAATTTGCTGAGGATAACCGACATCAGAACGGGGCTCGTCTGTTGGAGTTGGAAGGGAAAATGAAAACGTCGGCATGCTTTAATGCGTCTCACTTTGAATTTCCAGAGCTAACGGAGCGTGATTACTCTTGTGTATATTCGATAGAGGTACCCCTTCTCTTTCTCTCTCTCTCTTAAAATTGTCCCTTGTTGATTTAACAGTGGTGCATTATACAATTTTAGAAATACGGATATTTAATAAAAATTTTGTCATAATTATGATTTCACAGTCTGGTGGTTTGTGTAACTGTGTTATAGTTATTTTTAAAAAAAAGTTTTCATATTATAAAATATACACATACACTATCTTCATGAAGATGCGCGTAAATCACAAAACAAGATGCTTTAATAAAGCCCATTGCAAAGTAAAGCCGCCGTCCTTCTGTATTGTCCAATTACAAAGAGCAGAAAATTCGGACATTGTAACACTCTTCTAACAATTGTATACAGGTGCTTCATTAATACTAATTTAAAGCTTTACAAATTCATTTTTTGTGTTTTATTTTTGTTCATACACCAGTGTAAACGTTTTAAGTTAACACAATTATAGAATATAAATTGAAGATCTCTTTGAAAAAAATTATTCAGAATGATTAAATTTTATCGTAGGATGAAATCCTGTTTTATCAAAAGTCCATATCCATCCACTTTTAAAAGCATTTTTTCAAACATAATAAATTAATAATGATAATAGTTTATTTGAATACGTTTTAATTGGGTAGAAACTTATCTTTTCATGATTTTACAAAAAATGAAATTTATTTCTTAATTATAAAGTCGTGGTCCTAATGGTACTGACCCGCAGATCCGAGCTCAAAATCTGCCAGTGTCTTTTGTGTTATTTATTGAAATAATTGTTTGAAAATCGTGTCCTATCTCTCTCTCTCTCTCTCTCTCTCCAAAATTGCATATTTTTATTTTCTACCTTTTTGCCACATGTACTAGATACCATCATATCTATCACGATTAGATCATTTCGTGCTGACCTAATAAAACTTTTAAAGGTTTAGTGAGCCACCTTAAGGCCGCTATACAAATCCACACATTATGATTAATGAGTCTTTTTGAGAAACAGAAAGAGGACAAAAATAAACATTGAAAAAGACAAAGAGGGTAACAGAAAAGAATTTTTCTAGCAGCCTTAAGGAAGAAAAAAAAGTGACAAACAATACATTGCTAAATTGTGAATCAATAAATAAAAATATCTCGGTAAACTTGCCATGAAATATCTAGCTACGTATTGTGCTGTTTATTACAGGCTGTGAACCAGCTAGAACGGATTATTGATGTTGTGAACTCGTCTTGCTTGATGAGGAACTACAGAATATTAAAAAATGGCAAGTTCCAGTATGGAATATCCTTACTGATGAGTCTGTCCCTGACGTTCTTGTACATAACCATCGGTCTATCGGAAACGTTTGGCAGCAGAGATGTCAACGACATGTGGAATACACATGTTAATCCGGGAATCCTTCTGCTGTTTGTTACCTTTCCCTTGATTTTATTCATTCTAAGAAAATTTCGAAATAAGGTAAGAATATCATGAGTAAACCAAATGAGGCAGCTTTGAATCAGAAATCAAGTAAATTTGATTCACTTAATTTAAAAATTTGGTCCAAAACCCTTCACCTACTTCGTTGTTTAAATCATTTGTAGCAAATGATGGGTTAATATAATCCTTAAGTCATCTGTTATCAACACAACTAAATGATGTACATACTCTGTTCCAGTATATAAAATATGATCGCACTTATTCGTTTCAGCTGATATTTCATCTTCGTAAGAATATTTGGGACAGGAATCTGGTATATTTTGACGATAGCATGTGCCTGATATTACTAGATTTCACAGACTTGGGAATTCCAAAAGTATCCTAATACGGAATTTTGAAGAATTCTACACTACTATGAGTTTGGTAGTATTGTCACTTTTTGGGGGAAGTATAGTTTTGATTTCTACATTAAATGGACAATATGAAATTAAAAACAAAAACTTGAGACATAATATTTACTATTGAGCTACAGTGTGTTAAACATAACCTTTTTGCATCTAAAATACTTGTATAAACTCGATTTGCCTGTTGGTGTCAACACAACATAGGCAACACAAATCAACCATCACATCAATTTTATACTCATGTTGGGACGTAAAACAAACAAACAAACAATTTGGAAAAACATATCAACCAAATTAATGAATGCACAACATCTGAATTAGTTCTAAATCTCTACTGCTTCTATCATAAATTGCACAAATTGAAATACACGCGCACGTCTATACAGGGTATACATATTGTCGATATACTGGCTAAAATCGTGCAGATTTAGAACGTTTTAATTAAACTATCCTTCCGCGACAAAATATAGTCCTTGGATAGGTTTACGTAATAAGTGTTTAATTTGTTTGAACCAATGAAATAAGTATATTTTAGCAAATACTTACGTACATATACACAGTTATAACACACTGCGCAGTTGTGCTCAGAAGATGAGGAACTAACTTCCTTAATTCAGGGTATTTAAATTTTGATGAAAATATTTTGATACAATATTGCTTTAATCACAATTTATTTAGCACTTGTTCTATGTTTGAGAGTGGTTTATTAACATGTACACAGAGAATCCCAACCAGGGATTGTCTGTCTTGCTTCATTATCAAAGGCACTAAAATATGAACTCCGCTAAAATAAAGAACAAATACAGTATTTAAGTAAGTACGTTTTAAGTTTTGGTCTCATATAGGAAAGCGTTCCTTTGGTATCATTGTATTTTAAAATATTCATTTTTTGCAAAATCAATTTTTAAAAATGCATGCACTTAGTTGTATTCTGATATGCAAATGATATGATAGTTATGCTCCGTACGATATTAATGCATGTTTGTACATTAAATTTATTAAATTTGATCTACATGATGGTTAGGCATAAAGATTGACGTGAAATCGAGGGCAGAATTTCCTTACCTTTCTTAGCTTACAGCTGTACGGTACGATATATCGGCTTGCCAGGTGTGTATTATATTTCTAATTTCAACTTTCTTTATTTCTCTATACCAATAGTACAATAGTATTGAGAAAATACACATTTACATAAGAATGTTCACAAATATATAACATATGCATAATTATGAATAAAAACTACAACAGTACATTTACAAACAAAGCCATTATAGAGAGGACAGATAATGATGGATGGCTTTTACGAATTTACTTAATTTTCTTAGCGTGACAATGTTACCAGAATTAAAGATAGATTTTGTATATAATACATTTGGTGGTGATCGTTTTCTCCAATTAATACATTGATATCTAATTACAGAAAAACTACTACATTTACACAAATAATGGTATTCATCACCAATTTCATCATCATTACACAACGTACATTTTCTTTGGGACCTTTCTATACCGTACCACCTACCAACTTCAATAGGTAATCGATTATTACATGTACGAAATCTACACAAAGCTATTCTGTCAGAAGGGTCAAGTATATCAAGGTATTTTTCAAAACAAAAATTGTCTTTTATGATACGATAGAAAAGTCCCTTTGATGAATTAAATACATCACTATACCATTTTTGTTCAAACTGGTCACATATTCGTTGCTTAATAGTATGCTTGAACCATTCAAAAGTAAAACCTCCTCTCAGATCCCACAAATTACTGAAACCTAGATTACTTAAATTATTTTTTACATAATACATCCACTTAGAAAAGCAGAAATCTTGTGTTAATTTGCATTTACAAAATGCGTACATAATATTTGAAAATTTATTATCACCTGCAAACGCAACCTTGCACCAATAATTAAGGATTCTTGATTGTACATCAACATAAAGTGGATACGCTCCCAATTCACCATATATCATATAACTTGGTGTTGAGCGTTTTAGATTCAAAAGCAATTTACAAAACTTTAAATGCACTCTTTCTAAACATTCATAATTACAAGTACCCCAAACTTCACAACCATACAGTAAAATCGGTTTTACAATACTACAAAAAAGATCATACTGACAACTTATCGATAGTTTGTGTAATCTTCCCTTCTTTAAGATCTCATAAACGGCCTTTAATCCTTTCTGGGCATTTCTCTTAATAGTGCTTGCAAAACCACCGCTTCTATTGAAAATTACGCCAAGATACAAAAATTCATTAACTACCTCCACATCATGAGAGTCATATTTGAAATTATAATTTTGTAATCGTTCTTTTGAAAATACAACTACTTTTGTCTTTTCTGTGTTTACTTTAAGTTTCCATATTTCGCAGTACCCACTGAAAATATCTAAAACTGTTTGTAAACCATCTTGAGTCTCCGAAATCAACACTGTATCATCTGCATATAACAGGATAAAAAGTTTGAAGTAAATGCCCAGTGCGTCTCTAACATCACTACTTAGATTTTCCAAACCTGTGACATTATTTGTTACAAAAAATCCTCCACGTCATTCATATACAGTGAGAATAAAAATGGTGACAAATTCTCGCCTTGACGTAGGCCGTTATTACACATAAAGTAGTCTGAGAATTTATTATCATGGGCAATTCGTGACAATGCCTTTGTACATATTATTGATTAAATTGTACATTTTACCTATGATGTTATTCATTAACATCTTATGCCATAGACCATCTCTCCAAACCTTATCAAAAGCTTTCTCAAAATCAACGAAAGCACAGAAAAGTTTCTTTTTTCTATTACACATATAGTAGTCAATTAACATCTTGAGTACAAAAATATGGTCTATAGTAGAATATCCTTTTCTAAACCCAGCTTGGTTGTCATATATCATGGCTACGTCACTGGAATAATTTGACAATCTAGTGTTCAATACAGCAGTAAACAATTTACCCAGGCAGCTAACAATAGTAATAGGCCTGTAATTTTTCGGATCTCCTACAGATCCTTTGTTCTTATAAATTGGCACTATATTGCCCCTAAGCCAAATATCAGGTAAAATACCGGTATCAAAAACTATGTTAAAAAACTGCACATAAACATTCACAAGTTTACTGGCAGAGTGCTTAATATACTCATTGACAATTGGATCATCTGCACAAGCCTTATTACACTTTAACTCCTTAATAGCCTTCATTATTTCCTCTGCGCATATTGGCATATTCAGTAATTCACTCACACCATCAGATTCAATATTGTTAGGTAAATTTTCAACAAAATATTCACCATCAGGTTGTTCCCCTTGATTCAATTCCTTAAAAAAGTCAAACAAAGCACCAATATCTATACCTGTATTCTTACGTTTTGCACCAGAATTAATCATCTTCCAAAATTCCCTGGGATTCGTTGTTTTTATTTCTTTCATTTTGCATTCAACTTCCCTGTCGTGTTTCTTCATGGCAGCATTCATAACTTTTTTGTATTTCTTCCCCTTGATAAGTTTATCTATCTTAGCATCCGCTGTTCTAAACTTTTTAAATTTCCTATCAGCTGATTTAAACACTTTTCTTGCTTGCCTACACTCACTATCAAACCAAGGTTTGTTTTCTTTCCTTGCAACAGTCGCCGGATAGCTGAAAAATTGCTCAGGCGACTATAAATAAAAAAAAAATTAAAAAAAATCTTTCCTTGCAAATTTACAATTCTTATTGATATAGGTTCCAAAAGTGGTTGTTGCTGCATCTATCATAACATTACAAATATCATCTGCAGTCTTATTTACAATATCAATATCACATGACTCATAGACAACATTCTCTAAACTGTTCAACAAATCATTTACCTTTGTGTCACTGACATTTTCTAAAAATAGATTAACCTTGGCATTATCCCACTTTCTTAATTTAGTGGCATTGTGACCATGACATGGTTCAGTGGTCTCTCCATTTTGTAACACTCTGTATTTTAGATTTAACGATAGCGGGCAATGTACATCTGACAATAGGTTACAAAAATCTAATATTTTAAAGGACAAGATGTCCTGAAGTACAGGTGCACTTACGATACAGTAATCAACAACGCTAGCATTCTTACATGTTAACGCACCAGATTCTTGTCCGAATCTTCCATTGCAAATATACAACATATTACCTTTACAAAAATCTAACAGCAAATTTCCAAAATTGTTTTTCAGTGTGTCTGAACTTACTCGTTGTCTTACAATACCAAGCATATCTAAAGTACATATATCATCATCAAAATCAATATCATTTCTATCATCAAAAACATCTACCGAGTTTATGTAATCATTTTCACTTGCAACACTCTTGTTCGATGTCACTGTATGGATCATCCTTACAGAACTTAGTTCCTTCAGGTGGGATATAAACGATACCAAGTAACATGTCGTACTCTTTTCTAATAATAGTTTTGTCAATTTTACACCAAAATACATAATTGCTTTTGCTATCAACAGTGTGAATAAAATCTGACAATTCTTTCCTATAGCATAATGCAATTCCACCAGACTTTCTATTACCGACATTTGATCTATTTTTCATTTTCAGAACATAACGAGGTACAATAGGTGTATCTAAATTATCAGTCTTAGTTTCAATCAATACAATTAAAAGTGAAAGTTAGTTTACAGTGTGACCGGTCGCGGTAGTTCAGTGGTTAGAGCGTAACCGGGAGGTCGTGAGTTCGAGCCCCGCTCGTGCCATGGCCGCGTCAAACCTAAGACGAAAAATAGGTAGTGAGTGCTCCTTCGCCAAACGCTTGGCATTTAGAAGTGAGAATCACGGGTCTTTCGGATATGAACTTAAAAACGGAGGTCCAGTGTCACGGTAGGTGTTGGCACGTTAAAGAACCTTGAGCGCTAAGCATAGGTCTAAATTCACCTACAGCTGGTGACGTCTCAATATGAGTGAAAAATTCTCGACGGGACGTAAAACAGATAAACAATCAATCCTCGAAACTGTTCAAACCTTTGCCGATGCATTGTAAATGGCTTGTAAATCAACGAATTGCAGTCATTGTCTCTTGTTCCATGGTCATACCTTCATGTCAAATGGCTTCTATTATCTGAAGAATGCATTAGCATTTACTCGTCAAAACGTTGTCTGTACAAAGATAGCCCATACTATGTGTTATCATTTGTAAATTTCCTTCTAAGTTGCTTTCAGTACATATGCTGTACCATATTGGGGTACATTTCAGGTTGTACTTTAGTTTATTACATATGGAATTTGATGTGGTTTTCACTGTAGTTTACAATTAAAGACATTTAAGAAATAAAGGACGAATTCTGGGTGATAAAAGGAA
Source organism: Ostrea denselamellosa (assembly GCA_024699665.1). NCBI lineage: Eukaryota > Metazoa > Mollusca > Bivalvia > Ostreida > Ostreidae > Ostrea > Ostrea denselamellosa. The sequence goes on from JAMZEH010000018.1 coordinate 7,883,919, forward strand.
AGACTTATAGGGGAGAACAATTTCCCGAAATAAGGTACTTTGTTCGTGGGAACGAAATTTATTTCGTGGGAACGAAATTAATTTCGTGGGAATGAATTTTATTTAGCGGAAACGAATTTTTATTTCGTGGGAACGAATTTTTTTTCTTGAGAACTAAATTAATTTCGTGCCAACAAATTTTATTTTATTATTTTATATATTTTTTATTATTTCGTGAGAACGATTTTGTTTTTAAAAAAATCTAATGAAGCTGTCCTAAACCAGTCACCGTAATAGACACATTGGATAGTTAGAGATTTTACACGCTTTTTATGCCGCATCGCAAATATTTTGACAGTTTTCCTTTTACGTAAGTTATTTGTTTCTAAATTTCAGAAATATACATCCTTTCTCTTGACAAAGAGGAGCTTAGTGAATCAGGAAGTGCGTGACGATGTACATGTGAGTAAATGTGTTAACGAGAGTGTCAACATTCGTCACATGCTATTTTGTGTAATATGTTCATGAAAAGAAAAATGCCGACTATATACGTGAATATATATGACCTCGATTAACATATCCTTTTCACAATTTCAGGTCAAAGCAAAGACCATGATTCTTGAAAAGCTTATGGAGTGGAATGAACGGGGGCGCCTGGTAAACTGGCAGTCTATGGAGAGCGAAGCTTATAACCGACATAACACTTGGTTAAGAAAGTCTTGTGTTTGTCAAGTCTTGGAAAAAGATATAATAACATGTGACATGACAAGACCTCCAGAAAATAAGCAGAATTAGACATTACTATAGTATTTTTTCCAATTCTTTCGTTTTTATTATCTTCTCATTCGTACAATTTGAATGTAGTTCGAGATCTAAATGAAACCATAATTCATTTACATGATAGTAGATGACAAAATAAAAATAATTTCTTACTGCGTTCCATGTAATAATTTCATTTTAAGACACAAGATAAATCAATTCATCGTTACAGCCCCCAGCGCTAACATAGATCTAAATGTGTGGTATTTCGTCTACAACTGGTGACGTGTCAATAAGAGAGAAACAAACCAACAGGTCCGCAGTCACTGTTATTCTTTATCTTCGTCTTCCCACGGTTAACGCTGTTTCTGAAATGACAACATGTATCTAAATGATTGATTGATTGTTTCTTTGTTTTACGTCCCGTCGAGAATTTTTCACTCATATTGAGACGTCACCAACTGTTGGTGAAGTACCTCAAATTTAGACCTATGCTTAGCGCTCAGGGCCGTAGCAGTGAGGGTTCTTTAACGTGCCAACGCCTACCGTGACCTCCGTTTTTAAGGTCATATCCGAAAGACCCGTGATTCTCACCTCTAAATGCCGAGCGTTTGGCGAAGGAGCAATCACTACCTATTTTTCGTCTTAGGTTTGACGCGGCCATGGCACGAGCGGGGGTCGAACTTAAGACCTCCCGGTTACGAAGCGAACGCTCTAACCACTGAGCTACCGCGACCGGTGTATCTAAATCAAAGTGGAACAAAAGGAATTTGTTATTTATACGGGGAACATAAAACAACAAGAGTTGTCAAATACAACGTAGCTCGCGAATACAGTTTGTATTATTATAATTATTATTATTATTACCAAAGATAAAGTCACCTAAAAGTTGATGACGTCAGTTTGGGTATTACGTATACGTTATCATTTTCATGACTAGCATTGGTATTCAGATTTGTATATCTCGCACAGTATAGAGTCAACAAGAAGAAAAACAAACCAGAATACATCAGTGAATAGTACATGAATTCTGTCATGGATCAAATGCAGTGACATATTAATATTGCCATTCAATCATTACACAGTCTGTTGGGTGCCAGTACATCCCCATTTTCAGTGTATAGCAGTGCGATCGCCAAGTGTTCTAGTTAGGAACATTAATAATTTCAGACATTACTCACTAAGATTACGTGGTGTTCAAATACATATTAATTATAATACCTATTTTTTACTCACCAATGAGCATATAATTATCAGTACGGAAGTTTAGTGGAAGTGAATTCACTTCATAATCGGGAGGTTGTGAATTCGAATCCAGATTGTGTCATTGCCACAAGATACCGTACAATACACATTACATATCGAACAACCCTCGTATAGCTTTCTTAAACGGAGCTTGTGGTCTTCAGGAAAACCTCGCACTGTAAAATAATATACCTGTAAACGTGCCATGCTATATTTATACCTCATTTGCAAATGACCACACAGAAGTACATCTCATATAAGGTAAACGATGTCATAAATACCTGCTAGAAACAACTATATAAAACTTTTTCTCGTATGACTTTGAAGGAGACATGGTACGAGAGTGAGTCAGTAAGTAACCAGCATTATTCCATTTTCGATTGACTGAGACGGTCACGATTTTCGTGTCGTATTTCAATACATGTGTTATACATGGGTACAAAATTACACGCGTGTTAAGTAATTTTTAAATAATATATTGAATGTGAAACATGGCTAGTGATGCAAAGGCATGCTTTTCATCTAAAGTTGAGTACCATGCTGTAATTCGGTACTTGTGTTTAAAAGGTAAAACAGGCAACGCAATACAGGCGATGTGTAGGGGTCTTCTGCATCATCTTATGCTCTTTAGAAGATGAAGCCAGGTCTGAACGCCCACTGAATGACACCGACTGAAGAAATGTAGCAAAGTTCGGGATCTGGTATACTCTGATATCCGAATTCAGGTGGGAAAAATAGTGCAGGCATTACGCATTTCGCATGGTAGCGTTTCAACAATCTTGCATGATCGTTTAGGTATGTGGAATCTAACTGCCCGTTAGGTCCCCAAATCCCATAGCGATGAGCAAATGGCAACCAGAGCATCAGTATGCAGCGTCTTGTTGAAGCGTATTAGGTCAAAATATTATTTTCATTTAGGTCTGGTGACTGTAGAGGATACTTGGGATCATTATTATGAGCCAGAGAATAAAGCTTTAGAGTCGTCAGTGGGTAGGACCAGGGTCCCCGAGGCCAAAGGAGTTCACGAGGCAAAGGTCTGCTGGCAAGGTAATGGCCACAGTATTTTTGGACGCAAAATTCGTTATTATGTTGGGCTTTTTACCCAAGAGAAGTATAATATCTGGAGTGTACTATGAAAACTTGTTAAACCAGCTGAGAACCTCCATCCGTGAAAAACGCGAGAGTCCACACTTGTAAAGGATGCTGTAGAGCGAAACAGGTATGAATTAATATCATATCCTGCCTATTCGCCTGACATAGCTCCTAGCGACTTCTTCCTATTTCCAATTTTGAAAAAGATTACTCGTTGACGTCATTTCCGGTCTGACGAAGAAGTGACGGCAGTTGAGGAGTGGGTCAATGGAAAGGACCCCGTCTTTCTCATTTCTGGGCTGATGGCACTTGAACACCGTTGGTCTAAGTGCATCACACTAGAGGACAATTACATCGAAAAAGAAGAGGTGGATTTCAACTGGAAATAAGTTAGGCTGGTTACTTATTGACTCGCCCTTGTATTTGTAGTAAATATAGAAAGCATTGTTTCATCTCAACACCAAGAACACTGTGAAAAACAAATGTTTATTATTATATTTATGTTTCACACAACAAGAAACAAATGTACTAATATTCGAGAAAAAATTTAAGGTTTGTGTGCAAAACAGACCATTTCTGTAATTTATTCAATTATAAAAAGGTTTTTGATAATTGTTGCGAATAAGATTGAGTAAAAAATTATCAACGGGATTTACAAGAAACAAACGAAAAAGATTAAATCATCAGCTTCAATACACTGCAAATTTATTCTTTTGGGGTGTTTTCTCTTTTTATAGATTGAAAATCTAGTGAAATTGTTAAATTAGATCACCAGCAAATTATCTCTCATGCGTTGAACATAATTTGAACTAATGAAATAACTGAGAATTTCACATTATTCATTTTTATTAATCACAAAGGAGAGCAAGTGCATTGTCCGAAGACTGCAAGATACTTTAACAATAACCAAGGAAGACGGTAATGAATAAGCTTTGTCTCTCGCATCTAGTCGGCGCGGGTTCGAGTCTCGCTTGTGCCGATATATGTGGAAAAGTTTGCCAGTTTACATTCGGATGGTCGGTGGTCTCTTCCCGGGTACATTGTATCTGGGTTCTCTCCTCCACCAATAAAAACTGGACTCCACTAGATAACTGAAAAATTGTTGAGTGTGGCGGAAATCATCAATCAACGTATATAAGAGGCAAACAAAGGGAAATAACTATCGTTTTTAACATTAATAATTGTTAAAGTTATACTAGCATTATTCTAATGTTAATATACACTTAAGCGTGAGATACAATTAACTGTAAAGTGACCAACTTCTAAAGTCGCGAATCTCGAATGAAGCACATCTTCACAACAAACTAGTACGACACGCAAGATACTCATTTATCTAAAAGGAAGAAAATAAATTAAGAAACATCACTGAATATAATTAATTTATTATAACATATCACTTTGAATGTCTTCTCATTTACTAGCGTCGTACACCAGATAAACAGTAACGTTTGGTCTCTTTCCGTAGGCGTAGCATCGGTCATAATTAAATTTGCTGTAGAACTGCAAGTCTTCCATTAATACATGGTTTCCAATTGTATACAACTCCAACATGTGTTTCTATGAAACAAAATATGAAATATGATTATCATTATTGTGTGACAAAGGATTAGCGCCACCAAGTACCAACATTGGACATCGGCCCTGTCTCCAAAATTACAAACTTTTTATCAGATGAAAGGTAGAAATACAAAAGTACGGAAGACGCGCCATTTTCCCACCAAAATAAAAGTATTCAGTTCGAATTCCATTAAAACGTTAGTTTATATTCTATAATACTCTTCCTGGCGAGGCATGTTGTTTGTTTGTTTTACGTCCCGTCAAGAGTTTTTCACTCATTTTGAGATGTCACCAGGTATAAGTGAAGTACCACAAATTCAGACCTATGCTTAGCGTTCATGGCCCTAGCAATGAGGGTTCTTTAACGTGCCAAACGCCTGTAGCGACACTGGAACCTCCGTTTCTAAGGTCATACACGAAAAAACGGGATTCTTGCTTCTTAATGCCGAGCGTTTAATGAAGGAGCAATCATTTCTTCTTTTTGAGTTTTAAGTTGAACGCGGCCATGGCACGAGCGGAGCTTAAACTCACGACTTTCGAGTTACGAAGCAAACGCTCTAACCACTGAGCAACCGCGACCGGTTGTTATCCATTTGCATTTCAGCAAGGAAGTCTAACTTTTGACTGAAATACGGAGGAATCCGAGATGTCGTATCAGGATTTAGAATCCCCATTCTGCTCGGGAGGATTGATTGATTGATGTTTGCCGCCACACTCAACAATGTTTTAGTTATCTGGTGGCGTCCAGTTTTTATTGGTGAAGGAGAGAACCCAGATACAATGTACCCGGGAAGAAACCACCAACCTTTCGAAAGTAAACTGGCAAACTTTCTCACATATATCAGCGTGAGCGAGATTCGAACCCGCGCCGACTAGAGGAGAGAGGCCTTGTGATTTTGAGCGCTATGCTCTAACCACTCTGCCACGGAGGCCCCTGCTCAGGAGGACTCCTTAACAAAATTTGTTCGAATTTCAAAACTACATTAATGAGAGTGTCATTGGACGACGTGGAGATCACCAGTACTGAATTGTGATTCTCTACTACTTCGCATTTGGTAGATTCTGAATCTAGTTCTTTCTAAAACAAAAATCCATGGATAATAAAAGAATATCAAAAGGACAAATTTCTGGGTATCTCTTAGCATTTTAAAATATATTTAATGGAAAAAAGAAACTGCACCACAAAAGTTAGCAAAATACTATTAGACTATCGTGTATATTTATTTGAAGTTAAATGTATCTAGCTAGGGCAGAACTAGACTAATTTAAATGATTTCTTACTTACGCTTAGTGAACATACACATCTTTCGTAAACTGTTCGTATGAATAATTTTTCTATCACTTTCTTTCAGAAAAGGGTTCGATTTGACTTATTCGCAAAGGATATTTCTTTTGCTTCAATGAAATTTACCGTTTTGCCGTTCTATCATGCCACGACTCAACGAAAGTCTATATTCTCGAGATCTTGGGATGATTAAACTGGACTGACTTAATACATCATTGCAACACACTTTGGAGGACATTGAAACACCATTTAATCACTATCGGGGCGTTTTCAACAATTTGTTAGCACTTGTGATCGACCACACACATATCGTCCTCGTGTGACCTCACGTCGACTGGACAACCACATTTATGTAACGAAACCGAAAAATCATTTAATTGCTCGTAGCATTCATGGACTTTGACCCATCAGTCGTAAACTGTACGTAATCGTCTGTGCGAACAGATAACATGAGATCAAGATATCCAGCGATACGTACAATATTGCTTTAATGTCGCAAGAACAGTTTTGCATACGATATTCAAAATACAGGTGTAGTTAATGAAAAGGTGAAGATACGAAGTGATCAATCTCATAACTTCTGTAAGGAATTCAAACGAGCTGGGAAAACACGGACCCCCTGGATATCCTAGAGGTGAAATCAGGTGCCATGGGGAGAACGCGCCCCCTTGTCGACCGGTCACACCCGCCGTGAGATCTGTATCGAGATAAAGTAAATGGAGTAACCGTAATCAAATCAGTGTGCAAACAACGGCCTAACCATTGTTAAGAAACGCGTCAGACAGCTTTTTCCCACATGACAGGTTGTATTGGCAAATTAGGTGGTTATAACAACTATAGAATGTACGAAATGCTGACTTTAAACGAGACTGCTGAAACCCCTGTAACAACAACCCTGCCTTGATTTTAAAAGTAATCATACGAAGAACATGCTCTTGCGTATCGAATCAATTGAGAGACATAAACACCATTTGTAGACGATAATGGTATATTGCTACATAGATATGAGAAGTTGACGATGGAGAAGCTGAAGTCATTAAGAATTGAGATGCTAATTTATTTAATCCTCCAATGATCGTTACTTGATCGAGGCCAGTCTTCAACCAACAATTGGAATACCATCTCTCAAACATTTCATCTATGGGGCGTCGTTATAAAGCTTGTGTGAATGCAAAGCGTAGTAATTCGCATTATGATTTTGTGATTAACCTCCCGAATACTAGTGTCTTAACCTTATGAGACGTTTACATAAATGGGGTATCAAATACTGTACACAATGCCTTTATTAACAAAACTTTAAAAATAATTTCATGTCACATCTTTTTATTTTGCACACAGAATGGTACACAGTTTCTTTTTCCCCCGCTAGTATTGTCATTATTGACAAACATGTACATCATATAAAAATGAATATATTTACATTACAGTTGTACCTGCAGTACGTTACAAATTCTGATACATCAAACTTTGCACTGTAATGCAAAATAATTCATAAAAACGTTTTATACTTCATTTCCTACCTCAATTTCCAACAGCTTCAAAGGCGAGTGTATATCCACACGGTGTTCATAAGGGACATGATAGCATACACAGTAGTGCGCATGGCTGGAGGTGTGATATCCACAAATGTAGTGCTAGAAATTTAATGCAAGATCAATCTCAAATAATGGTTAATATTGTATTTATGAGCTTGAAGTTGGGTTGTTTAAAAAATATACTAGACAACAAAAGTTCGGGATCATGGTTATTTCATTGATTAAAACTAAACCTATGTATGTACTTGGCAGAATATATGAAACACAAACGCTGACATCATTTTTCATCAATATTTAATCAGAAATCTCTATTTCATTTGATTTTTGTTTGGGGGGGGGTCATAGTGCACAAAACAACATGCCACTGAATGACGTAAAGAAATCTGGCACGAAAGACGACTTGAGCTTTACAGCACATGTCCAAAATTGACTCAGAGTTTCGTCAATACTCGGTGTAACCTTCGTTTACTCTCAGAATAGCCTGGCATCGGCGTTGCATACCCATGCGATTCACAATGTTCAGTTGTGGGAGATTGTTCCATTCCTCTCCCAGCGCGTTTTCAAAGTCTGTTGTTGGTTTGGACGCTGTTTAAGCTGATCCCACACAAACTCGATGGGATTCAGGGCCGGTGAGATAGAAGGTCACTTCATACGTTGGGTAGTTTCCCTTTGCAGATAATCCTGAACCACATGAGCACATGGTGACGGGTGTTATTGTCCATCAGAATGACCCGCCAGAGAGATCCCACCCCAAGTCATCACAGAACCACCCCCAAACCGATTGCGTTCAGCCACCAATGCCTGGCTGTATCTCTGTCTGACCTCTGTCCACGACCATTGCGGAAGCCCTGACAAAATCGGGACTCATCTGTGACTAATATTTGCTCCCATATCGTCCATCCCAATTCACATGTTGACATGCGAATTCCAAGCGTGCTTATTGATGTCGTATAAAAAGTCTGGAACGGACTACTGGCCTGTAAGCCCTGAGATTAGCAACATGACGTCTGTTTCTCAAAGTCAGAGAGGTAATTGCAGGCCTTTGGGCACATTAAACTGAAGAGTCAGTCTTGGAGCAGGTTGAAAACGCTGTCTCCATACCAACATTACCATGTACCGGTCTTGGCGTTGCGTTATGGCATGGGATCTGCCACTCTTAGGCCTCTTATTGACTGTACCAGTCCCCTGGGGATGCTTATTCCTCTTAGGCACCTGATCCCACCTCTGGTACGACCAGGGGTCCGTGATTGTCCATCTCTCTGATTTGTATTATCTATGGGAATTACAAGATTGAATACTGTTAGTTATCTTAGCCTTTTCATTGTGTCCACACCAAAATGGATAGCAACATCTCACTGGGTTTGTCCAGCCTGACGCATTTCGATTGCTCGATTGCGCTCAGTTGCCTGTAAATGACGTCTTTGTGGTGGCATACCTTTACTAAAGTTAAGTTCAATCGCTGTTCACTTTATCAATGACGTAGTGATGTCTGCTGACTGTCTGTCTGCCTTACACAGCTCTCCACATTTTTATCGTGTGGCTCATGGGCACGTGCAAATTGTGAAGAAGCATAAAATAAACAGGACTCAAGTCACAAAATGTTTTCTCAATCCATATATATGTGGTATTTCATTTAAGAAATTTCTCCCCAAAAACCAAAATATCCATGATTCCTAACTTTTTTTTTGGTCCAGTACAATATTTGCAAAAGTGGAATTACAACCACTGAATAAATGTGGCGTAACAGATTCTTCTGATTTACTTCACATATCAAAGTCTACTTTTAAAAATGTTATTTGCTAGTTTGTTTGCATAGTGATAAGGAAAAACAACAACAAACAATTATTACTGTATTACGATCATAATGATAGTAAGTAGCGGCCTGTTCAAAGCGTTCTGGCGTTGGTCGTGGAGTTGCTGGATGGTGGGTTGTATGGCGTTGAGTTGTTGGTTGATGGGTCGTGTGGCGTTGGGTTGCACGGTGCGTTAAGTGGAGATGGGTTGCTTGGTGTGGAGTTGTTGGACGGTGGGTTGTTGGAAGATGGTGTGATGTGGTCGTCGATGTCACGTGTTTCGTAGTGGAGCTGATGTTCACAATTGCTACATCAGTATATGTAAAATGCTAAAAAAGTAAATATTTCTGAATATAAAATGAAATGTTTTCAAGGAATGAAGCCTGATTTTGATCTGTGTTATACGATATAATGTAACTTGGTGCAGTTTACGCTTTATAATCCGCGAATCGGATTATAATAAGCATAAACTGCACCAAGTTACATTATATCGCATCACATAGGTCAACATTAGCTTCACTCTTTATAATTTAATTCAAAAAGACAAAACTACATTATATAAGTCTTAATTTATAATTTAAATATAAAATAGCAAATGCTCGTACCGCGCAATGATTCGCTTAGCAACATACTGACAAAGTGTCGAACGTGAAAAGCCATCTTGGTTCTTCACATAACTGGAACATATACTTTGTTCATAAAATTTGAAAACGTCAGGTTGAGTTAGCAACGAATCTTAATTACAGGAGATATGCGTTGACTACATATGAAGGCCTAATGCTTACTTCGCAGCACAAGATCGACTTTGGATCCCGGCGTCACCAGTTTTCGACGGCGTAAGGATACTTTCGCTCAGTGCAGACTAAATGTCCAATGAATTTTCTTCAAACTTATGCACTTTTCAAAACATCATATGAGGTTTTGTTTTGTAAATTTTGTACATTCACAATCGTGTCTTTCTGCTACAAAGTAAACAAATATGACTGGCTTTTACCTTGTGCACCGTGTGTAGTACGTCACCAGTTTTCGACGGTATGCAAATGAGGTATCTGGCAAGTACGGTAGCCCACACCAGGCAATCAAAACACACTCTTGATATAGTTCAATGTTTTAAAAATGAAAATTTGTCACTTAATAACTAATAGTCTGTTCGTTTCTAATTAAAACACAACTGTCAAACTTATTTACAGGGGAAACTCCATTAATTTAGAAGCTTTCATTTAAATATTTTCTGTGTCACACCCAGGGCAAAAGAATTGTGCCCCTCTTCTCACTGCTTTGACTTTGGTACAAAACTGCAAATGTACCCAGGAACCACATTTATCACATTTGCCCCAAGAAACTATTTTGATGGAGATACTTGCTGCCCCAGAGCATTCCCAGCGCCAATGACGGTAATGGTCTGTGCCTTCCCAGAGGTGACAGCTTGGGGTTTTGTAGGAGGATCCAGACACTATCTTAGGAGGTTTGTGGTCTGTAGACAAGCCTTTCTCATCAATGTTGTAAATCGCATGGGTCCTTTCTTTGAAGTTGTATTCCGACATGATCTTATCCAGTTCTCTGAAATAATTATCTATAGCTGATCTTGTTGCACACTTTGCCTTTGCTGCCTCCAAGCTTCTTGGTTTCCTAACTTTCAGGTCTGGCCATCTCTCAAGAAAGTTGTAGAGCCACTTTAAGCTAAATGGTTTTTCTCTGGGGCGCAATCCAAGGTGTCTGGCATAATCAGACGCAAGATTGATGGTTTCTGCTCGTGAATAGCCATATCCCAACTCTGCCATAGTATTGATGTGTTGCGCTAATAAAGCCTCTTGTTCCTGCGAAAATAATGGGGAGGGTCCAGATTTTACTGTATCAACATTGATACGCCCTTTGATCCTATCTTTCAAAGTTGTAATTGGCACTCCGTATGATGTAGATGCCCTTTGGACAGGTATTCCTTGTTCCAACACTGCTTTATAAGCATCATTCAAAAGTTCTGGGTCATAATTCGACCGATATGGCCCTCTCTTCTTTCCATGTGTCTACAATAAACATTAGAAATGTGTTTGGTTGCATAATACACAAAAAAGTCTCTTTGGTGGAAAAGAGGAGAAAATCTGCAGCATTTGCAATTACAAAAAATGTCTTACAAGAAGTTCCGTATGGGCTTCCAAACAATTTTTTTCGGCAAGCGTCATTGGTGACTAATGTCACGTGATATACTTAGCCAGCCATAGTAAGATACGCAGACGTTAGATAAACAATGTCTTGGATGACATTTTATATGCATTACACGTGCTTGGAAAGAAGTAATTGGTGGTAATAAGAAATTTTGGCAAAAAAGGGCATGCAGACAATAAATCTAAGGTACTTACCGCAGGGATCATCATTTTTACTCGAAACTTGATGTGAAGACGCGAAACGTGTGTCCACGTCAAAACAAAACGCCGTGACCTCTGAACCCGCGTGTAACCACGATTGAACGCGGAAATACTTCGACCGTCGAAAACTGGTGATGCCGGGAGACTCGCTCTGACAGAAAGCGAAAGTTTAGATCTAGCATCACACAAAATACAATAAACCAGAAAATACAATATAATCTGCGATTTAAACATTTTTGATTTCATAAGTTTTAAACAGCATTATAACTCACAAAACATGCAATCAAATCCAACACAGTAAAATATGTAAACAATTCACAGCTCTATGTCAATCGATGGGACATGACGTCATGCATTACACATTGTGCAGGACATGACGTATTGTTGTGCTTTGATATGCAGATATCTAAAAGGTACCCCCTCCCGAGTAAAATTATATTTATAATGAACCGCAACTTTGTAAATACTTGATATACCATCGCATAGGATATTGTTGTGCCAGAATAATGTTTTGTGTAATGTTACCTAAAAGAAAATACACGTCTTGTTTGACATCATGAAAAACAATGTGTATAAACAAAATGTATTTTGTTGTACACGTTCAATTCCACTGATTTTATTCATAGACGCCTTACAGCTTAACAGAGCTATAATCACTAAAATTAGTGCCATCTCCGTTGTCAAGGAGGCGTCTCCTCATACCAAGTTACATTATACAATATCAACTTTCTTTTAGTGTGTTCAGCCAATCAAATTGCGTGTTACAAATAAAATTAAATTATTTCCATACAACATATTCATCTAAATTGATATTGGATGATGATATGTTGATGAAAGTGAAGAAAATAATCAATCTCATAAATCCCGTATATATACTGAACCGCAAAAGAAACGTCGCATTAAATTTTGAAAAAGTAATGCACTTATTTTGAAATAAAAAATAACGAATATGTAATTGATGTAATGTGTTTTTAATTATCTAACATTTGTCTTAGAGTTATACACATACAATTTAATGTCAAATAATGTCAATATCACAGATTGCTATTGTCCTGAGTGCACTTCCGTTAGTAACGTGTATGGCCACCATTGGCATTAATTACAGCCATGCATCTTCGATACATAGAGTTTATGAGTCGATTGATGAAGGCCATAAGAATAGTCGCCCACACACGCTGATACGCCATAGAAAGTTCAGCAGCAGTTGTCGGTCTTGGTTGTTGTTGGTTTAGCTTCAACTGGATGTGATCCCATAAATGTTCAATGGGGTTTAGATCGGGACTAAGAGCTGGCCAGTCAATAACTGCGATGTTGTTCTGCTGCAGGTAGTCCCTAGTTATTCTGGCTGTATGTGCACGCACGTTATCTTGCTGGAACGTCTTGTGTGGATGTTGGTTGAAATGCTGTACATGAGGCCTCAGGACTTGATCAATGTAGCGGGCAGCTGTTACACCATTTCCTCTGCCTGGACCAAAATTCTGGAAGACAACGTGGCCAAGTTTCGAATTCAGGCCAATACCACCCCACACCATGATGCTCGGCCCGCCCCATGGATCAGTTTCCATAACACAGTTGCCATTGTAACGCTCACCCTTCCTTCGCCAAACTCTTGCTCGACCATCGTGTGTGTGGAAATGCAATATCGGCTTTCATCGGAGAAGATGACATTCCTCCATTGTCGATTACGCCAGTTTTGCCGCTGTAAAGCCCACTGAAGATGTGCCCGACGGTGTCTTTGTGTAAGGACAGGACCTCTGTATGGACGGCGACATCTGAGGTTATTTGCTGCTAACCGACGACGTTCTGTGTCGTCACTTATGGGTTGCTGATGTGTTCCAATGGTATTGCGTGCTGTTTCTGATGCCCTTGTGAATCGGTCATTCAAATGCTGGCGCAGTATCAACCTGTTCTGTCTTTGCGTTGTAACTTGTGGTCTACCGCTACGTGGGCGATCGTCTGTGCTGTTAGTTGCATTGAAACGTTGGCGTAAACGTTCAATTGTGCGTATACTGCAGTTGAAGTTGTTTGCTATCACCCTGGCAGCTAGCCCAGCATGCAATCTTCCTATGGCGTAGTCCCACTGCTGTCAATTCAAACGTGGCATTGCTCTGCTTTCAAAACTTGTACTGATAATCATTTAAATGTTCGCGGTATTTATACCCCTAATGAAGCGTGAAAAGCATGAGCATTAACGTTTTTCAATATAATGCTGGAAAGTGTGTACCACGGGAGGCGAGAGATTCAATGACAATTGAACGTGTCGCTAAAATCAGTGAAGCGTAATTTACCTTTAAATGATTGTAGAGTTCACGTTTCATGTTCATGCATATTTAGCACAGATTATAATATTTACAAACAATATTTCATATTATCAAATATTTCTAAAAAAAAAAAAAAAAAAAAAAAATGCGACGTTTCTTTTGCGGTTCAGTATAATTCAAAATTAAGAGTTGGGCAAATACGGAGCCCTGGACATACTACAGGTGGGATCAGGTGCCGAATAAGTAAGCATCCAAGTTGATCTGTCACACCCGCTGTGAGCCCTGTATCTTGATCACATAAACGGAGTCACCTGTAATCAAAATTAGTATGTAAAAAGGACCTAACAATAGATAGGATACACGAGAGACAGCATATTAGTACTAGCTAACAACAGGTTGTACGAATTTGAAAATAAGACTATTATAACAACGATTGGATTTGCAAAATACTGACTTCAAACGAAACTATGAAAACCCCTGTAATATCACCTTATTTGTCAGCAACTGTATCGATTTAAAAATTGATCATACATACACATGCTTTTACATGTCAAATCAGTTACGAGACATAAACACCATATGCAGGTGATAATGGAATATAGCTTTATAGATAAGGCACGTTGTGGATGTATAAGCTGAAATGATCTCGTTTGTTATACAGTTGAGTTGTTCAGTGATTGATTGATTAATTATATATTGTTTAATGTCCCGCTCGAGATTCTTTCATTCATATGGAGACGTCACCATTACCGGTGGAAGGACTGCAAAATTTAGGCCTATGCTCGGCGCTCAGGGCCTTTAAGCAGGGAGGAATCTTTATCGTGCCACACCTGCTGCGACACGGTGTTTCGGTTTTTGCGGTCTCATCCGAAGGACCGCCCCATTTAGTCGCCTTTTACGACAAGCGAGGAGTACTGAGGATCTATTCTAACCTGGATCCCCACGGAGACAGTTGATATGGAATGCTCTGTGGTGTTTTTTGTTTCGAGTTCACTGGAATATGAAAACGTGAAGAAAGCAATGAACAGTGGTCGATCTCAAAAACTCCTATAAAGAATACAAAATCCAGAATAGGGCAAACACGGATCCCAGGTCACACCAGAAGTAGGTGTCTAGGAGGAGTAAACCAACCCTGTCACAGTTGCCGTGAGGCCTATATTTTGATCGGGTATATTTAATCAGCATATGAATGAAAGTGAACATTGTTAATAATAGTAATTTCAAAAAGGTGCACGTACTATTCTTTCCCATAGCCTGCCAGTTGATGCATAAAATTACATACTCAAGTAATCATTATAAGCAGAGTCTCACAAACATGAACACAAGACTATGTTACAAACGGCAGTCTATATCATTAAGCAATCATAAAATCTAATATTCTAGATTGTAATTAAAAGACATAGATATATAGAATTTTATACGAGAAGACAAATGCATGCTTAAATAGTGGTATGTCAGCTGAGAATGTATTTCTCTTCGTAATTTTTAAAAATATGCTGAGGCTGAGAAGGCCTTGTGTGTTGTGAGTTTGTTCCACAGGTTCACACCTGAGTATTTTAAAGAGGTCTTGAATAATTGTGTGTGAAGCTTTGGTTGATTGGGTGGTTAGTTATATATTGTTTAATGCCCCATTCGAGAATTTTTCATATGGAGTCGTGGCAATCGAGGATAGTGATCTGATTCCGAAAACGATAAGAAGATGATAAGAAGCAGCGAAGAAAGTCGCGAAAGACAGACTGAGGTCCCATGTTGCGGCAGACAAACTAAGGTCCATGTCGCTGACGACAGACTGAGGTCCCATGTTGCGGCAGACAACGAAAAGAAATTCGAACCCTTAGTGCTACGATGATTAGCGCCATGCATTGATTTAAATTTGTGGCACTTCAACTACAGCAGATGACGTCTCAATCTGAATAAAAATATTTGACTTTTCTATCCATTGTAAAACAATAATTAAAAGACAAGTTGACGTAGTTTCAAGCCCACATAATGAACATTTCGTGCAATCTGTCCTTAACGAATTTGAAATACGTAGAGTAGATATTATGCATATTTTTCCTGTCTTGAATTTTAATTAACAACTCTAGAAAGCATAAACAGACCACGAACAACACAACAGTACTATAAAATGACACAGCAGACAAGAGACCGATGAAGATAAGCTGGCTGAACCCCCCCCCCCCCTCCCCCCAAAAAAGGTCAGACGCTAACCGATGTTCACCGGAAATTCCGACCTGTAAGGTGTTTCTGAAATATCTGTCGTTAACTTTTATGAGAAAACCTACGACTCTACATCAGTCATAAGAAGATTGGGTGGTTTGTTGTATATTTTTTAACGTCCCTCTCGAGAATCTTTCACTCATATGTAGGCGTCACCATTGCCGTTGAAAGGCTTCAAAATTTGGCCTTTGCTCGGCACTTATGGTTTTTTAGCAGGTAGGGATCAATTTTTAAACCCGAGGCAGGCTATTGACAAATACGTTAATGGTTCATGAATTTCAACAGTCTCGTTTAAAGTAAGAATTTTCGCAAATATTCTGGTCTTTATGATGATCTAGTGTTGCAAATACAACCTGTCATTAGATCGAATGCTATATGACGTGTCTCATACCAATTGTTACGCAGATCTTTACATACTGACTTTGACTACGGATTACTCAGTTTACCTAATTAAGGTACAGGGCTCACGGCGGGTATAATCGGTCAACAGTGGTGCTTACTCCTCTTATGTACCTGTTTCCACCTCTGGTGTATCCGGGGCTTCGTGTTTGCCCAACTCTCAATTTGTATTCTTTATAGGATTGATAACTGTTGGTTATCTTCACCTTTTCGTCCAAAAGTTTGGCTTTCGAAAGTAAAAAAAAAATCGCTCTGAAGCATATTTGTTAAATATTGTTTACGTCCCATTGGAGAACTTTCCACTCATTAGATGTCACTTTAATTGTTGTTTGTTTGTTTTACGTCCCGTCGAGAATTTTTCACTCATATTAAGTCGTCACCAGCTGTAGGTGAAGTACAACAAATGTAGACCTATGCTTAGCGCTCAGGGCCGTAGCAGTGAGGGTTCTTAAACGTGCCAACGCCTACCGACTCTTTGAAAATTGATGGAAATATTTTAATAACATGAAGTTACCAACCCTTCACTGATTTCAAATTCATAATCTGTGTAATCATTACACATCTTCATTACATATCTGCCATTAAACAGTTACAAATTATACTGAATGAAACACTACTATATAACTTATTTGGAGATAACCTTTAATATTAAATCTTGATGCAGATACCAAGAGGGACCTTTCCCTTCGTCAATGAAAAGGTGAAATTCAGAATGAATTCTAATAATTACTGCGTAACAGACGCTGAAAACTCAATCTAGATCGATATAAGATTCCTTCTTCATGACAGTCCTTCATTCGTAATTCATGTCATAGATTTGTACTCACAACTTGTGAACAGAGTATAATCAGACTGAAGAACATAACGCCCGCCGTCATTGTATCATTTGAATGGTGTAGTCTTATCTACCTAATATAACTCCTATAAATAGACTAATAAATCATTATGCGTTCTCTTTTTGAACCCTGGACATGCACATAGCTTTTAGATATTTCATCTATTATTGGATAGAAAATGAGAAATTGCATCAATATATAGGTTCTCGTAACACGTTGCATACAGACGATTTTATAATTGAGCCAGTAGTTAGTAACAAACATAATATTTTCTGTTTTGACAGTATTATACTGGGAGGTCACATGCACTTGTTTATGTCATTTGCCCAATTTATTGGGGCCAAGATTGTGTTTTGTATTTATATGTTCAGATTGGCCTCCCAATAATTTTTATATTATATTATAAATTTTTTTTTCGTCATTTAAAATAAAGAAATGACATTATTGGAAACTCATATTAGCTTTTGTTGTTTTGGTTTTGGTCGAGCATTACAAAGAACTTAAATTATCTATTTAAACTGAGAATTGAAAATTTTCGGATTAAACCATGGACATACCAAAGTTTGCCTGCCTATATCTAGTCGAGACGAATAACCTTAGTGGGCCACATCCAAAAATATGTATTCAAACATATTTATTTGGATATACGTCTCAATATGAGTGAAAAATTCTCGAAGGGACGTTTGTTTGTTTTAGGCCCCGTTGAGAATTTTTCACTCATATTGAGACGTCACCAGCTGTAGGTGAAGTACCACAAATTTAGACCTATGCATAGCGCTCAGGGCCGTAGCAGTGAGGGTTCGTTAACGTGACAACGCCTATCGTGACACGTGACCTCCATTTTTAAGGTCATATCCGAAAGACCCGTGATTCTCACTTCTAAATGCCGAGCGTTTGGCGAAGGAGCAATCACTACCTATTTTTCGTCTTAGGTTTGACGCGGCCATGGCACGAGCGGGGCTCGAACTCAAGACCCCCCGGTTACGAAGCGAACGCTCTAACCACTGAGCTACCGCGACCGGTCGAAGGGAAGTAAAACAAACAAACAAACCTAAAGTTCGTTTCTAAACATTTGCGCACATTGATGAATCAGGGGGTTAACAACACATAAAGTTTGTACTCTAACCTTGATCTTCTGTTCTTCTGTCTATCTTGATTGATTGATTGATTGATTGACTGGTTATTGTTTAACGTCCCTCGAGAGATTGTTTTCATTCATATGATGACGTCAACATTTGCCGATGAAGGGCTGCAAAATTTCGACCTATGTTTGGCGCTCATGGCCTTTGAGCAGGGGGGGGGGGGATCTTAATTGTGCCACACCCGCTGTGACATTGAGCCTCGGTTTTTGTGGTTTCATCCGAATAACCGCCCCATTTAGTAGCCTCTTATGACAATCAAGAGGGTACTGACGATCTATTCTAACCTGGGTCCTCACGGGACTATCTCGAATTTCCTCAAAACTATTATGCTGTAAGACTGAACCACCCATTTCAATGGACGTAATAAAATGAACGTATATTTATATAAAAAAATTATTGTATCAAATTTCATTAATGGTTTGTTTGCTTTCAAGTTGTTGTTCGTCCCATTCGAAAATTTTTACAAGCATTGAGACATCACCAGCTGTAGGTACAGTACCAGAAATAGTTCTATAAAGAACGCTTACGGAGAAAACAGAGTTTTTTTCGCAACGACGCTTCTAAATACCAATCCCTTGGCGAAGGGACAATCAATACCTTTTGTACATCTTAGGTTTGGCATAGCCAAGGTATGAGCGGGGGGTCGAACCTATGACCTTCCAGTCAATGAGCGAACGCCCTATCCACTGAGTCAGTGCGATAGGTGATTGACAAGGATAGGTATTCGGATCACTCTACATAGAGAAATATTTTTAAAGGTTGAATAAAATCACACTGTTTAACTCAGTAGTGGTAAGACAATTGTATTTTCTCAATGCTTCGTGCATATGTTTGCATTATGAAATTGGTAAATTTAAAGGTACATTGTGTGACAGGAGAAATATTTTGAATCTCATAAAGAAGTGTTCGTATTATCTGCATCACTTCCTGTGATTGCCTTACCTATTTATGTTTTCATGAAATCCATCTTCATTGTCGATTACAGGTGTTTTGATCGTCGTTAAAAGTATTTATAACAGAAAAATTGCATTACGACATGCCTCACGGAAGTAACTTCGTCAGCGTTAGATGAACATATATAGTGTCTACTAAAGTATTCATTTAATAATACAAGCGTTTCCGAAAAGTTTCAATATAGATGGGAAATGCAATTTGTTTTGCAAATTGTAATTTGTATTTTTTTTTTAATGACAGTAAATTAATTAATACGAAATATGATGCATATAAATTCAAATTTACAAAGAACCAAAGGTGCTTTACACATTGAAAGGATACGGTGGAAAGAAAAACTAACAAATTCTGAATACATTAGTTGACTTCAAACTAAATCACGTGACTCATTTGCAAAGTCAACAACTTTCATTAAACATACTTTTGATCGTCTTCACTGGGTGCGTTGGCTGAGTGCTTACACCGTTCGCTTTTGTTATTTGGAAACCCTCTCGTATCTTAACCGTGTCAAACCTAAGACGTAAAATCAGCTACGGCTTTAAGCACTATATGTAGGTCTAGATTTGTGGCACTTCACATTCAGCCAGTGTCGTCACAGTAAGTATGAAAATTTCTCTAGGGACGTAAAACAAGACAAAAACAACAACAACAAAACACACGTATTTATTTTTAGAGACCATTGGGCACCTATTTTATATGCATAAACCAAAGCTGATTTTTTTTTTTATTTTCAATATCATTCTCAATTGTTCGATATATTGTACATGTAGTTCATCGTCCATTCCTAGCCACCATACATTTCAATGAGAAGAATATATATATGTATATAAAGTGTTTAGAGTGTTTGTTTTTAAATTTTGCTTTTGCTCCAACAAAAGAGACTTTATATATATATATATATATATATATATATATATATATATATATATATATATATATTAAATGCAATCGCCAATCTGGATAGCTCTTGGTTAACTGTCGACTGCGGATCTGTAGTTCGTTAGTTGAAGTCTAGCAGTGGCCATTGTCACATAAAAATTAATATTAAAATTTCGTCTCCGTCTTGCACTCAGCTGAGTGCAACTGTGCTCCGAGTGAGAATTTCAATTTTTCACCGAAGTATATATATATTTAGTTTTGTTCATTCAGAAATATAAGAGTGTGGAATTATACAAGAAGCAGAGTGTTTTGAAGTTTCCATCTTAATTATAAGATTTTTTGTGAAAATGCCACAGGTTTTTTTTTTCAATCAATCAATCTATGGTGGGTTGTTCCTCTTTAAGCATCAAACAACTTGAGGCTTTCTAAAAATGCACGACTACATGTCTTGTTATTATACATTCTTGTCCTTTCATCCTTAAAAGGAAAACAACCCTTTTAAGATTATACTACTAAAAACATTTGGACAATTTCCAGTAACATTGTAAAAAGCATTTTTGTCTTTATCGACAATATCCTTGCGAGAAAGGTTCGGTGCCTCTGTGACATCGCCGTTAGCAACAGCTTCACAATCATCCTCAACATCGTTAAAACAATAAAAGTTTTCAAAATACATGTATACCTTAAGGAAGATTTTACCAAATATGACGAAGACTGATTTTGATAAGGCTGTTTTAGATAAACATGACATGCTCCTTAACCCTTCTTTTTTCCTTGTCCTTTCAAAAGTTGCGCCATTTTTATCTTTCCTATGTAGTATAGATTACTTATTAATTATTTTTTATATCTATTTAAATGAGACAAATGTTTATTTTCTCGAAGCAACATATCTACCAACCTTCTTATTTGATCTTGACAGGAAAGAAATGCATATATAAAAAAAATGACAACCGTTTGCAAAAGAACATATCACTGTCCATTTCGTGTAAATGTGGGGAATATTAATGCTCTCAATGTGGAATCACTGACTAGGGGTACAATAATGAAACTTTGCTCCAAATGAGGATGTTTAGACTTGGTACCGAATAGAATTTCATTTAAACATTGCATATATCTATTGGGATGCAGTTGCACTCTAGGGTGCACTTAGACCCGATACCTTTAAGTCGAATGGGGGTAAAATTAGACCTAGCACCCAACTGCAGGTGCATTAAGACCTAGCGCTATGTCGGGGTAAAATTAGACCTAGCACCGACTGTGGTTGGTTGTATATTGTTTAACGTCCCACTCATGATTTTTTTTACTCATATGGAGACGTCACCAATGCTGCTGACGGGCTGCAAAATGCTCGGCGCTTACGGTCTTTGAGCAGGGAGGGATCTTTATCGTGCCACACTTGCTGTGACACGGGGTATCGGTTTTTTGCGGTCTCAGCCAAAGAACCGCCTCTTACGACAAGGATCTATTTTCACCAGGATCCTTAAGGGATGCAACGACTTTTGTTGCAATTAGCCCTTGACAAAGCCTCTTCAGTGTAGAGTATGGATGCCAGTGTGCACCTGTAGTATCAATTTCTTACAATACGAAAGGAAATATATATTTTCTACCGCAATAATGGGGCTCCGCGAGATCTGCCATTTGTTTTCAATTAAATTTTATTTTACTTTGCTGAAAAATGGTTGGTATAGTATTACTGCAATGAACAAAAAACAACAATAATGTGTTGAATCGTTTGTGTGACTGTATGTTTTGATTAGTTGTCGTATAGCAGATAAGTCGTGACGTTTGGCCTCTTGCCGTGGTTATGACACATGTCATAATTAGGTTTGCTGAAGAACTGTAGATCTTCCGTTAACACGTGATTACCAGACCTGTACAGCTCATACATATGTTTCTGTTAAAAATAAAGTAAAGTAGAATTACGTCAAATTCAATTGTGAGATGAGCAAGACGATTATAATTGCCTCCGGGAATTCTGTTGTCGTCAAAAAATAACAAATTTTAAGTGGATAGGACTACAATAATTTTCAGACAGCATTGCCACGTGTATTATGTAGATATCGTGCACACTTATGCCTCCGTGGCCGAGTGGTTAGAACATCGGGCTCAAAATCACAAAGCCTCTCACCTCTGTCGGCGCGTGTTCGAATCTCGGCCGCGGCGTTATGTGAGCAAGTTTGCCAGTTTACTTGCGGAAGGTCGGTGGTCTCTTCCCAGGTACATTGTATCTGGGTTCTCTCCTCCACCAACAAAAACTGGTCGCCACCAGATAACTGAAAAATTGTTGAGTGTGGCGGAAAGCATTAAATAATCAATCAATATTCCTACCTCAGTTTTCATTAACGTCAAAGGAGAGTGGATATCCGCGCGGTTTTCATAGGGAACATGATAGCACAGACAATATCCCTTGGTAACTCGGGAGGAGTGAAAACAACAGATGTAGTGCTAAAATGAAAATAGGTAAATTTAAAACTATAGTCCAACCTTAACTGTAGATGGAATTAATCTCTTTATCAGGCAAATTCAAAATACCTAACCATACGGATCTCTGTAAAAATAAATAAATAAAACAACAAAAATGAATGAATAGTTAATATTTTAAATAATAATAATGATGAAACTTAAAGACACTACAGTTCATTTTTCTCAAAACTCGTACAATGACAATTTTCCCAGAGCTTTCTGTAATTTTTTGCATACTTGATTGTATAAACTTTACAAAAATAATATACTTCTAAAGTTGAAAATTCTCGTTAAAATGCAAAAATTAGTAGTTTTTGAAGGCCCTTTTTTAACAACATTGAAACTTCCTCTTTCAGTCCTCGGACGCATGCGCTCGGACGGTAAACAATCCAATGAGACGAGGGTGCAATGTCGAAACCCAGAATTTTGACAGATTATGCCAGAAAAGGGTTAAAATAGAACGAGATGCAACTCATACGTAAATTGGGGCCTCCGTGGCCGAATGGTTAGAGCATCGGGCTCAAAATCAGAAAGCCTCTTACCTCTGTCGGCGAGTGTTCGAATCTCGGCCGCGGCGTTATGTGAGCAAGTATGCCAGTTTACTTGTGGAAGGTCGGTGGTCTCTTCCCAGGTACATTGTATCTGGGTTCTCTCCTCCACCAACAAAAACTGGACACCACCAGATAACTGAAAAATTGTTGAGTGTGGCGGAAAACAATAAATAATCAATCAATCATACGTAAACTAGCATTTACATGGGGATATTACTATGACCCTGTAGCTAACACACACACACACACACACACACACACACAGGGCTTTAAAAGTAAGTGCTATTATATCAAAACACATGGCGTTTTTTTAATTATTTGGTTAATAGGGACATGAAAGGTTTTCTGTTATGATAATGATTTATAATTATAAGAAGCAGGAATAATCCCATGCTCGAGAAGCGAGTGTGGGCCCCTTTAAGGGGTATCTAAATAAGTTTTTACACAACACGCGTGTTGTCATACTGAATCACGTGATGTAAAATGCCAGAATTTTTATCTCTGTTTGCATATTTATGCTTGTATATAGAGATAGAGAAGTAGAGGCTTGCTATATGATTTTAATATAAAGCTTTGTTTGCATTGCATCAAGGGTCAAAGGGTGTGTCGTTGTAATTAAAAGTAAGTCATTCAAGAATTCCAATTCATGAAAAGGCTAAGATAACTATAAAAGAAAATGGCGTGCTATTCCATATCAATAAATGGAGTTTTGTTTTTGATGCCTTGTATATTTTGCTTAGACCCGTCCATGCAAAAGTATCACTGGGCAAAAATAAACAAAACAAACTTGATTTCCCGATACCTTTTGGGGGCTGCATTGTGCCCCTAGACCGCTTGTCTTAACCCCTTCCTACCTGTTTTCTGTTTCATATGACTCTTATGAAGGATAAATATGGCAGAAAAATGAATTCAGAATTTCCAAAAACATTGGGAAAAGTCGTCAGTACTTTCAGAATAATTTCCGGACATGATGGTATTTCGGTGTATACTAAAGCCTCGTTTTGTCGTGGTGGTGTTTCAATGTATACGAAAGCCTCGTTTTATAGCTACTTTCTGGATAATTTCCCAGAATGCAGTATGAGACTTGCAGAATAGACAAATCGTAACAATGTAACACCAACGATGTGATATTTGGACAAGCATTAAATTTTGGGGTTCTTTGATTAGAGATTGGAAAAAGTCTTACGGAAA
Organism: Ostrea denselamellosa; assembly: GCA_024699665.1. Classification (NCBI taxonomy): domain Eukaryota; kingdom Metazoa; phylum Mollusca; class Bivalvia; order Ostreida; family Ostreidae; genus Ostrea; species Ostrea denselamellosa. The sequence goes on from JAMZEH010000018.1 coordinate 7,908,420, forward strand.
AACTGTCGTAATAGTAAAAGGTATAAGACCATTCGCCTCTTTCGGGAGTTGGGCGTGGGGTTGTGGTACGGTGGGTCGTTTGATGGTGTGCGGTTGTTTCCCTGGTCGCGTGTATAGTAGCTGGATCGCTGAAATGCTAGAAATACATATACATTGTATATTTAAATTTTTTTACCCTGCATGGAATAACTTTGGAAATTTAAAAACATGCTTGTAAAAATATATCATATAAATAAAAAACAAAGTTATTTTAAATATAGAAATGATCTGAAGCGTCATAACATATCGATGATTTAATGCAGGTTAGTTTCTTAATTTTGACATTAAACTTTAAACATTAAACACCAAACTCACTCACATTTAGACGTCACCAGCTGTAGGTGAAGTACCACAAATTTAGACCTACGCTTAGCGCTCAGGGCGTAGCAGTGAAGGTTCTTTAACGTGCCAACGCCTACCGTGACACGCGACCTCCGTTTTTAAGGTCATATCCGAAAGACCCGTGATTCTCACTTCTAAATGCCGAGCGTTTGGCGAAGGAGCAATCACTAGCTATTTTTCGTCTTAGGTTAGACGCGGCCACGGCGGGGGTCGAACTTAAGACCTCCCGGTTACGAAGCGAACGCTCTAACCACTGAGCTACCGCGACCGGTAGGGCTTTATAGGAAAAATAGTTTATTCTCCATTAAAATCACGATATTTTCAAAACTACCATTCACTTTACTGTATACAATCTCATTTTTTATTGGGTTTTCATTTTCAGTATTTTGGCGTATTGTTATGGCGTGCTAATACACGTAACACTTTAGTGGATATCTATAATAGATACATGTAGTATGAGGATTGCGAAATGAATGACTGTAATTCTTATTCAAAAACTATCAAATTTATCTCACTGGCAACACCCCCAAGAAATATATTTTTGTTGTTAAATCATAATATAATATGTTTAGTGTATTATCAAATCCCAAATATTACTTACAAACAGAGAACACAGAATATTCAGGCCAATTACTAGCGAGGATATACCGCCCATCGTCTTGTCTGTTTGGAGCAGTACAGCCTTATCTAGGTAAGATATAAATTGCCTTACAAATCCTTTAACGTTCTCTTCTTTGACTTTATTGTACGTTATATTGATTAATCATAGATTGTTTAACGTCCCACTCGAGAAGTTTTCACTCATATGGAGACATCACCATTGCAAGGTTGCAAAATTTAGGCCTATGCTTGGCGCTTATGTCCTTTGAGCAGGGGGGATCTCTCTCGTGCCACACTTGCTGTGACACAGGGGCTTGGTTTCTGCGGGTCTCATCCGAAGGTCCCATTTAATCGCCTCTTACGACAAGCAAGGGGTACCGGGGACCTATTCTAACAACCCGGATTCCAATAACTAACACGAGGTCCTGTCTGACACCCTCCAATAACTAACACGAGGTCCTGTCTGACAACGTCCAATAACTAACACGAGGTCCTGTCTGATACCCTCCAATAACTAACACTAGGTCCTGTCTGACAACGTCCAATAACTAACACGAGGTCCTGTATTCTATTCAGTACGTTTAACTCCCATGAACTCTGTAAACACGTGAATTGCGTGCTGATTCCCATGAGATAATTACATGTGTAATGATAAGGATTTCTATCAGATTAACGATTGATGAACCAGATGTCGCTATCGAGCCCTGTAAAACTCATTTACACAATCATGTACGTCATATACACAATTATTAATACACCCTCGTTTCACGAGCGTTGGTGCCTGTGATATTGTGCAGTGTATTTTCATCTACCTAATTCGTTTTACACAAGCGAACATATATATATATATATATATATATATATATATATATATAATTATATAATTTATACACAAATGATTGTCTGTTTTGGTGTTTACGATACATTTTATACTTACAAACCTCATGGCAAAATCATGTAAAATGGAAATGTATTTTTTTTAAAAAGGTATATATATGAAAAAAGTTAAGTCTTAAAGAATATTATCTCCTATTTTTCAACTTAAAATCAATACTTTGTATCACTATACACAGGTATGGATGAATTCATTTCAAAATTTACCAAAATTACGAACCTGTGTTAATTTTGAGCATGACTTTCGTCCAGAAAAATATATTTTTGATGAATTCACCAGAACACAGTAGGTTATTACATGCACGATTTTACCGCTCAGGATAAAAACTGTATGGTATCTGGGTTATTTAAAAGCAGAACCGTTTATACAGTTGCTGGATAAATATAATGGTTGAAATGTTAACTTTTTTATACATTATGATGGCTCTTAAAATCGATGAGATCGTACATGTATGTGTTTTCCTCTAAAAGAACGCGTGTCGACCGACGACAAGTGTATCATCGTTTAGGAAAATCATCGCTGTAGCGAATCTTTACCACGACAATCCAGTACATTCATAGATTAAAGAGCAAATAGTATTTTCAACAAGTGGACACAAAATTACGTGCTTAAATGCTATTTTACTCTATAGTATGTGAATATATCAAGAATAAGATTATCTGATTTGTCAAACATGCATATTATTTCAAAGTATAGAAAAATCATTCGAGAATTTTTTTTTTTTTTGGTACACCTTTCAGAATGCGCGATTCCAAACAGAAAATATCTATACCGATTATCAATAGAGACCTTTGTCTATTGGGAATGAAATAACCTCTGTTATACTCCCGGTACTCTGTGCGAAATGACCTGACACAGTACTGTGTATAATTGTATTTGTACATATCGACTACTGTTCCATGTTTTGAACTCAGCAAACCTGTCCTTTCTATTTCCATAGAAAATGTGAAATGATATCGATAGAGACCTTATGAAACCAACAGGTAATTGGGTTCATTGCTCAGAGACAACTTGATAGAGGGGAAATGGCAATAGGGTTGTTGTTGCCGAAATACAAATGGCATTCTTCTTGGAAAATTGATACCCAAACACATGTACAAAACATGAATATAAAACAATATATAACTAAGCAATACTGCTCTGAGTGTGGGTGTTCAATTATGGACAAAATTATGTCGTCAATGGATTTGTATTCACAAGGAATTCGAAATTTCCCATTCCCAACTGGTATCAATGTCTTTTTGTATTATGTTATTCCTGTAAGTATGGCACAATTCGGTGCAATATATGGCTTAAATCTGGTAAACAAGGTTGGAAAAAAACGGAAAAGCGGGCAGATTAATACACTGTATATTTCTCTGCAACTTGGATAATAATGCAAGCGGTTTTCTAAAACATGCATCCATCATGAATTCACAAGGGCGAAAGATTTCTTCAAAACTTTGTTATATAATGAAAAATTACAACAGTTCTTGGTTTAATTATATAAAACAAATTTTGAATGATTGTTGCTTGTCTTACATGTGGCAGTCTGAACAACCACTAAATGTAAATTGGCTTGAAAATAAAGTTTTTCACATTTTATATGATCAATTCAAACAAAGGTGGACTAGCGATGTATACAATGCCTCAAAAGGAAGAAATTCCAGGATGTTGGATTTTTAAACATACAGTTTGTACTGAAAATACTTACTTAGATTACCTGAAAAACACTTGAAATATTTTTGTAAATTTAGAACTGGAAATGCAAAATTGCCAATAGAAACAGGAAGATGGAGAGACATTCCTAGAGAAAATAGAATTTGATTGGGAATGAATTTCATTATTTGTTTAATTGTACTGATGCATCTGTAAAACAAGCTAGACAATTTAATATTTCAAAGTATTACTACATGAACTCTAACATTTATAAATTTAATCAACTATTTAATTAACTAACGGAAACACATTGATAAGATTATGTAAATGTATAAGAATTACCATAGAAAGAGTTCGTTCTCCAGGTTAACATTCTGTTTTCTTTTATTAACTTTTTCACGCATGTATGATTTAATTTTGTTATATTTGTATTGATATTCTTTTCAATGCTTTACTGCTTTGTATAGCAAGATAATAAAGATGACTGATTGATGGAGGGATATTTTTTGTGTCCATAAATCCAAACATGCAGGCGCTCTCATGGTATCCATTACGACTCTTCAACATATTTCGGATTTTATGATACATGAAGCGGACTACGATTGAATAAAAGATTCAGGAATATCTGGCTGTGTGATTTCAGACGTTCGTTTTAAATTGGCGTGTATGTTACATACACGTAGAAATTAACAGTCATGAAAGTCTAGCAGTGATGATACTCGCTTCCGAACAGGCTATCCCGAGGTTGCGTCAATTCTAAAATATCAGATATATGTATGGGTTGTTTTTGCCAAGTGTCCGGCATTGAGATAGTGTGTCCTTGACGAAGTGAAAAATTCTCTACTGAAAACAAATAACAACCAGATACATCATAAACTAGTCGAAAATCTTCCAAATCTTGGAAAGAACTACCGTATAACGGGTATTTTCTGCGGTTGTCCATTTCGTGGGAAAATGCGCAAAAATTACAATCGCAAAAAATATATCGATACACATAAGTATAGATAGATACATGTCTAATGTAACCGTAGAAATTGGAAACGCAGAATATAATTTGCTACCTTTTATGAATCGGATCACAAAAATTTCCCACCCGCAGAAAATACACTTCACACAGTATTTCTATCTCGCAAACTTCATATTTGTTAGGTAGATTTAATTCCTCAGTGTGCTGTGCTGTATATATGGTGTACAAAAATGTCTTGTGTCTGTTTTGTTTTTTTGTTGTTTTTTTTTTTTGCAACTCACACGGTTGGTTAGTATTGTAGGTATGCTTCACGTCTTCAGTTTAAGACTGACTGGTGGTTTTTTTTTTCTAATATGGAACAACACTGAATGCTAATGTAAAGCAAGAAGTCCAAATGTAAGGCTTGCAGACTACAATCAGATTCATTTATGATTTATTACCCAAAACGTGCGTGTATGTGTTTTACAGTAAAATGGTTTATTCGTACACAAGCTCGATAGTAACGTTGCCTCCACTGTGACTCATACACAGTTTGTAGTTGGTCGCACTGTAGTACTCAAGATCGCTAGTCGGTGTGTGATGTCCGGCGTCGTAGAGTTTATAGATCCTTTTCTGATGCGAAAATAAAACAAAATCACAAATCAAATCACTTTAAGGAGGTACACTACGTCCTTATAATGGCTTTTTGAAACTAAATGAAAACACAAATATCAGCAATAAGTGTTATGTTCCCCTTAATTGTGATTGCATAGTTGGGTAGCACCGTCAGTTAACGAGTCGATAGCTGATCTGCAGATCACGGGATTTTGAATTTATGAAAATAATACTTTTACTAGAACTGCATTTATAATTACATAAAAATAGAATTGAAAGTTTTCAATTTCGAAATATTGTTGTACATATCCACCATTTTCATCCATATATTTTTCGTCTCGTTGAAAAGATCACATAGACAGTATTTAAAGTTTTTCCCCCAGCTCTTGTGTAGGTTTAGGACTAATGACAGACAAAACGTGAAGAATCGACGATGGTGGATTCAGGATTTATAGGGGTGGAGTGAATGCAGCTTTGTCTTGATGAGGGTGCGTTTTGCTGATAAATATACTGGGCCGGAATGATTTTCTGTTGGGAGAGGGAGGGTTCTGGATGATAAGGTGTAACTAGAGATCCACAATGATGGAGTAATAGTCGCCGGATAGCTGAAAAATTGCTCAGGCGACTATAAATAAAACAAACAAACAAAAAACAAACAATGATGGAGTAACCTCAGCTGTAAGCTAGTATTGGAGGAAACTTGGTGTAAGACCTGGACTCTGAAAATGGAACCAGGGGCCATTCACAAGTTCTTACTCAAAACAAAAATCAGTTCAACAAATGTTCACCATTAGAGAAGCGACATGTTCTGAAATTAACGGATGACAGTTGGCACGTTAAGAAGTTTAGATTTTGTAACTTTCGGATTTGCTACCAACCTTTACAGCATGGCGAATAAAACGATGTGTTATACAAAGGCCAGCAACCAGTACTTTTACTGACCTGTTACGCATGAATAATTACGGAGTTTTACAGTTTTACAATCAAAGGAAAACAGAGTTGAATAACGATGCCAGCTTTCATTCATTTTGTACGTGATTGATTATATATTGTTTAACGTCCCGCTCGAGAATTTTTCACTCAAATGGAGCCGTCACCATTGCTGATGAAAGCCTGCAAAATTTAGGCATATGCTTGATGCTTATGGCCTTTGAGCAGGGGGGGGGGATCTATATCGTGCCACACCTGCTGTGACACAGGGCCTCCGTTTTTGCAGCCTCATCCAAAGGACCGCCCCATTTAGTCGCCTCTTACGACAGGCAAGAGGTACTAAGGATCTATTTTAACAACCCGGATCCCCACGAGGTCATTTTGTACGTGAAACATGTAGGATGGTACAACATGAAAATATGCAATATGGATCTTTTCATTGGTATTTTGAACTTAATTGTAGTAAAACGTAATTATAAACAAGGAAAAGGGAACCTCACAGAAACCTTTCACACGTGTGAATTTCAATCAGAATCAACTGTGAATCATTGTCATAAGTTTTACCGTAAATTGTGTTTACTAATTTTCATAATTACCAGGAAATAATAAACGTTCTCTTCAACCATTTTATATATTTTTTTTTAATCTTTTACCTCGATTTCTAGAACTTTTTCGGGATCTTGGATGGCATCTCTGTCTGCGAACGGCACATGGTAACACATGCACACTCTAATTAGTCTGGTGATGTGACCACAACACAAGTAATGCTAAAAAAAAATACCAATGGTCCTTAAAGCTGATTTTGTTAAACGATGTCGATTTCTGTTTTTCTAAATGCATAAAACAATATTTTTCAAGAATATGCATCTATTGCAAAAAGGATAGAGAAATAAGATTTTCTATCGTACAAGGTACAAATGTATATATACATGTGTATAAAAATTGAACATCGTTATATATTTTGTATGTTAAAATTCATAGATATATGAGCAAATCTATCGAAGTCACATGAATTAGCAGTACTCACAGAAATAGTATCGTAATAAAAGAGTGTATTGCCATATTCATAAGTATCCGGTATGGGTGGCGTGGTGGTGGTTGGTTTAGGGGTGGTGGTAGTGCGGTGGTGGTGTCGACCTCCTGACGTCAGCACCTTCGTTGTTTGAAATTACCAAAAGAAATATGCGGTAGAGGGGTGTTAGAGAGGGATGCCAGTACGAAAGACAGAATATACATAAAGAATATACATCAAGCCGACGTAATAAATATTTAACGACCGTCAGAGCAAAAGTATTCAACATTCTCCATACCTGAATAAGAAATTGGAAGAAATGATTTTTTTTTCAAAATTGATACTGACTTGTGGCCAGTATATGTAGATATTAGCAGAGTATCTGAAATAAAGTGGTACGTACTAACAGTATCGAAATATAGAGGGCGACAAATGAAATGTTACTTGCTGCCATGTCAGGACCCGTGTCTCAGAACGCATGCCTTATCAAGGAATTCGATTATTTAAAGAGAAGAACATAACCAATCAGAGAGTAGTCATTCCGTTTACCCCTTGGACCTCATACATTTCAATTTCTTTACGGTTTTACATCCAATGAAATGTTTCAATTTCACGCACACAATCCCATTTAATACATCAAATGCTACAACGGAAATCATTTTCCTTTGCTTACCAGTGCATGGTGTGTCGTTTGAGTATCTGTACACAAGAGCCTTATGGTTATCTGCCCTTTGATTATCAGTACACACGAACTCTATCAGTAAGGTGTTCTACACTTATGAGGGATTTTCGTAAGACAAAGATTCTCTGTTATAGAGTATAACAGCACATTCCGATCATTTGTTATCAACTGCAACATTGGGGTAAACAAAAATAAAATAAACTTTAAAAAAAAAAAACAAACAAACAAACAAAGAGAGCATTTTGATTGATGATAGAACACACGGAACCCTGTAGAACAACACGCCCTTTATAAAACGATATAAATCTGATGAAAGCTGATAGTTTGCCTCCCCTTTTTGGTTGACCCCTCGATGAGAGCATTGAAATTGTAAATGACGATAACATGATAAGATAGCTCTGCGTTTTCTCCAGTATGATGCTGTACGCCAATTTATAGGATTGACGGTCTTTCCAGACGGTTCTTCTATTAGAAGGTTGTAGGTAAAATAATTATGATAAATTTGACATGCCAATGAAATTTACTGCATATTTTAGGGGATTCAGAGATAATTGTCTTCCGGTCACGTGAGACAGAACGTAAAGTATTTTCTAGTTACAGTCTTTTCCGTTTATTCTAGTAGTAGTTTTGCTTTGTTCATGGTATTATTTATCTATGTAAACATTCAAGCCCGTCCTGACGAAGGAACACTTTGTTCAGAAGATTTGACAACAGGCACTTGGGGCATGGATCATTCATAATCATGCCACACACCCCCCCCCCCCCCCCCCAACCTTATCACTCTATTTTTTTCTGATCTGAAATAGACACACTAAACTTTTTTCTACTTATATTTTGTAAACATGCATTACACTTATAATGCTTAAAGCCAGTCATCTTGTCACTTTGCAATATTTTAAAACGAACGTCATGTATAGCTCTTCACGTTGGTCTCCATCTTTGCATGACCCCAGTCTCAGCAGCCCGATTATGTTCGGCAATCATCCGTGTATACGACGCAATGGTGTTTTATAATAAACGCTCATTGTAGGTATATACTATCGATCAATATTTTCTTGGTTTATGTTGTTCAATTTTGAACTTCAGATTTTGGGGATTATATTAGTTATACCGTTAATTGTTGATTGGTGCATAATTCGATAGTTGAAAAATATCGTCAGTTACAGCTTGTATTACTTTAATCTGAAAAATTTATGGGGGGGAGGTGCACACCCTTAAATTCGCCACTGATCTCTAAGCAAATTTGAGATTCTCTCGGAAGCTTCGAGCATCATCGTGTGCTTAATGTCATCCGGAACATTAGTCTGGGTTATCGTTCCTGCATTTCCGGGCCGGCTCATGCACAGCAACGAAATTGACTCTGACTGTGAGTGACTTGAATGAAGTTTGAACCAGGTGAGGCAGACAACGTGAAAAGAGTTGTATGCCTTTTTTTATAATCACTGATAACGTGATTTTTGCTAATACGATAGATCCGAAAAATAACATGTTTGGATGATCTTGATAGCATATTTTATGTATTCTGTATTATTTTGATTTGCATTTTAGTATAGGGTAAAGCGCTTAAGAGTACATTTAGATAAGGCGCTATATAAGTGCATTATTATTAATATTATTATTATTATTATATTTACAAAATATAAGTAGAAAAAAAAAATTAGTTTGTCTATTTCAGGTCAGAAAAAATTAGAGTGATAAGGTGTGTGTGTGTGTGGGGGGGGGGGGGGGGGGGGGGGGTTATGTGATATGATTATGATCCATGCCGCAAGTGCCTGTGGATTTCACAATCAATATGACATTATTCGCAAGAAATCATTTTGGCATTATTTTGATATATAATGAGTCTTGGGAACAGAGTGACACCATTGATTAATATACAGAAACCAGAATTTTTCAATCCTGTCACATAGCACCTAATATTTACCTACAAGTGTTAAATCAGCAATAAACTCGTGCTTCATTGTATTTATTTCTCAATGAAAACATTGACTTCAAATATGACACAAAGCCTCTATCTTTCAAAAGAAACAAATCAACTTGCATAATATGAATATAAGTAATAAATGTTTATACTTCGTTTGCAATATCTGAGATCAAAACCAATGAAAGCATGGGACAATTTGCATATCAGCCCCCCCCCCCCCCTCCCCCCCCCCCCCCCCCCTCTTTTGCTTCCCTTGTTTACATAATACAACAATATCCTACTCCATACATGATCTAAATCCTTACTTAATTCTGTTTTCAAAACAAATTGTATTTCCAGAGATATATTTCAAAATAAAAACAAATTAAAAAGTTTAAAATTACTTTATTACAATCGTACCATTGTAAGTTTGAAAACGTCATTAGTATTATTTGTTTGCTGATCCACAAAATGTTTACAGTATGATCTAAAAAACAAACGGGTACTCTACCAAATCCTACACACGCACAGAAAACTATCATACTAGATACACAGTATACATTTGTTCACAGTCTGGGATTATCCGAATTCTAGGGCAGTTAATCCTGTATGTTGTGGATAACGAAAAAGCGGCCACGTTTAGCATTGCAAATGAGGGTCATTTTCTTTCATAATAAGACAATAATTGTGCTCAGAGGTAATGGTGTAGATTTTCAATGATTTAGTTATGTTACACCATACAGTGTAATAAATGCCATTCATTCTCGTATAAATAAACCTTTTACATTGAACTGCGTTTAAGTTGCAACAGCAAGGGGTTAACGAATGAAAAATACTGAGGAGTTCTGCAAGACCCTCGAAGTCGCATACTCCCGACAATGCCAAACGTATTATCACGTGACTCGCAATATGCCTAGTCTAGTTCGAGTATTCTACTAATCTGATACTAGTATATCAATTCTGTTCAAGTATTCTGATATCTTATATACTAGACTATTTCTATTCGAGTATTCTTCATAATTTTAGTAATCATTTGTATTATTTTTCCTATTCTGTTCTTTGGTCTCCTGTTTTTCTTTCTCGTCCAAAGTGGTATTTAAGGACCCCTTACAAGCTGTTACATCACAATATTCCCACTCAATCTTCTCTTTTGTTGTAAAACACCATGGCCTTTTCCTTCGCATCCTAAACGGGTTCCTGCAAAAATTATGATCTCCTAGTCCGTCTGGATTCACCTCCGACACGATACCACCGAGAAGACTGTGTCGATGGGGGTATTTTGAGATCCAGCTCTGACATGTTATTCCCGATACCGTGTGCGCTAGATTGCCGCGATAATCTCGCCCGTCTCTGAATTCTAGAGGGTAAACACTTTCCTATAAATGTGAAGAAAGTAAGACTCAATTTGAATGGGAAATTCAAATTTGAAGTATTAATCTATAAAAATACTTTATTGAGAATTAAATTAAATGAAAATATCAATTCCTAAAGAATCAGAGACAAGTCTCTTTTTTTTTTTCTTTGCGTAAGGTCTCTTTTACTTACTTCTTGCTTTCCTTTCACATATAAAAGAAAAAGTATGGTTCGGAAGCTGTGAAACAGAACCAGTCCACGAGCCTTCCCATGTAAAATCCTCAGACAATTTCTTCCGTCCCAGAACCATGGTAGAAAATCCTTTCGGTACACTGTCATTCCAGGCAGTATACGTCATAGGTACAGACTTCCGGCCTTCTCCATTATCCCACACAAATGTATCATTTATCCGGCGCGCACCAGTCCGCCATGCTGTCGAGTTTTTATACTTAGTTTTTAGGTACTTTTTAAGGAATCTGTCTTCATTCGCTGTGTTAATTTGGACCAATGTACTGAAAGATTCCTCGCAGACTCGTTGTGCAGCTGCATACTGTAGCTTAGGACGTCGTATAAATTTATAACAACCACGTTTGTTTTGAACCCAGTTCTTTGGACAAACTGCAAGTAAAACACGGATATTTTTGTCAGACAACTATTGGACGGTATATTTGATATTTAAAAAATGGCTTATAAAGTTAATCAGATACAGTGTATATATAATCTATCTACTCACTCGTTTCCTCATTATCTTGCTTGCGGTTGCAGAAGTAGATATCTCGCAGCTGCGCAACATCTATGTTGCTGAGACCATCACGTTGACCAATCCTAAGAGCTAATTCTTTTCCTATTCCTATCACCTACGATATAAAGTTGTGTATATGTTAACTCTCGAAAATCCAACATTCTCATCAACAAAAACATCACAGAGGTGCACAGGGATTTGAAACGTGTAAGTCATGTTTACCTGTGTATAATCTATGTCATCCAGGAATCGCCCTACCTTAATTGTCTTGAGTCCATTGTTGGTGAATGTTCTTTCACTATAATGCATGATACTGGAATAGTCGTAGGAATACCCTCTTGAATTTGCTATTGTTTTATTTATTTTCTCAAAGTCGGCGATATAGCGAGGGGATATGTTATCTACAGCAACCTCCACGTATTTGTCTCTATCATAACGTGCCTGAAAAAAAAGCAGTAAACGACACACACACGCACACACACATCTCTATCTATCTATCTATCTATCTATCTATCTATCTATCTATCTATCTATCTATATATATATATATATATATATATATATATATATATATATATATCTGTGTATGTGTGTCCTAATACAAGCTATAGCGGGTATTGGGTTTGAGACTGAATGATAAAATGAATTCTAAGTAGTCAAATAGCCTTTCCTTTCACGCTATATTTAGAATCCTCGCCTAAATTTTTCTCTAGAATCCTATTGTGATCACACATAATGTTATTATTTGTTCGTTTAATCAGTTGTTGCTTCCTGTGGCAGGTCATTTGTGGTTCTCTGTGGCCGCTACATCGAGTGTCCTGGAAGCTGTGACTCGGGTTGCTTGTATATCCGACTTTAAAAATAAAAATCATTATTATTATTCATGGTAGAGCACCTGTTCGTGCCAGAATCCTAGCGCATGCCCGATCTCATGCACAGCAGTGCCCATCTTCTCACACCCGCTGCCTAGACTCAGTTTCTGCATACCCCCTACACGCCCCACATTTGACCAGCACCTACAACACGTCAGAAAAAAAATAAAAAAAAAAAACATTAAAAAGTATCAGCACAACCGTAGCTCAGAGGGTTTCAAAATTTGTGCTGGATGCCAAGAGAGCTACAGTTCCATTCACAAACACAATTTTAAGCATGACTAATGCATTATATCTCTGTTGTCTTAATTGTCACTCTAATGCCATACGATACCAACTATGCTCTAAAACAACACACACCCCCAACCAACGTTAATTTAACGTTTCCGTGTACTATAAATTTTTCATAATTTTTACCGATCTGTTGAATTACGAGTAAACCACTTTCGCTCTAATCATTACGTCACAGTTCCAATCTTAAGATTTTCGATGCCTTATCATTTTACTGACATGAATTAAAAATCTGAATATGGAGGATGTCGGCTCTTTAATCTACATAGAATACCGATTTAAAAGAAATCAAAGAGTAACCCAATATGATAATATATTAGAAGTGAAATATTCTAAAACATTTTTTTTTAACCCGAAGGAGGCTACAAAAGCATATGACGGAACTGATACCATGGTTATAAGAATTTAGAATGTGGCATGGAAGGTATGTTTCGCACAATGTGCGCTGTGAATTGCTGTTGATCAGTTTCATGGTTAGCTTCTGTAGAAAATTTAGTCATACTGTGTGCCGATAAACGGTGAAAACTTTTGTTGCAAGTATTTATAGGTAAAACATCTTATCATGAATAGGATCTGTAGAAGAAATCGGAGGATATCATACAGCTTGCATTCTCAGTTTTTACTCGATCTGTTATACTTATATATATATGACTGTCGGTTTTGTTTGATGTATATTTTCTACTCGTATAAAGTTATATCAGAAAATAAACAACAAAATTACAAGAACTGAATGCATTTGTTGATATTAGTTCTGTACGTCTCATTTGCCCACAAAATATGTCGCTAACGAACAAAAAATCAAATAAAAACAAACAAAACACCCAATCAAACAAACAAAACAAAAGCACTGCAGTTGGTTAAATTATCTCCTAATATTTTCAAAGTGTATGATCAGGTAAGATTGTCAGTATGAACCTTGGAAAAGTTTACATCCTGCTTATCAATGACTGTAAAGATTTTACCGTTTCCGTTTTGCAATACAAAACAATTCCTGATGACAAAAATCATATACTACGCATTAGTGAATATACATGTATATAATGATAATGAGAGAGAGAGAGAGAGAGAGAGAGAGAGAGAGAGAGAGAGAGAGAGAGAGATGCATACCCTGGCTCACTGATGAAACGAACATAATCCGGATTTTTCTTTCGCCTCTTTTTGAATACTATGCATGTCTTGTTGGATATGTGTTCCATAGCTTTCTTCACAGCTTTCCTGGCTAACCTGGCTGGTGGAAACAAATACATACGGTAATGTAACAGAAAATGCTGTAATTCAAATTGCGTTTTACGTTGTGCCGAGATACAGAAAAAAAATACGAGTAATGATTTTGTCTTTGTGCATCCTCACAATCATTCTCTCACCAGAGGGCGCATTACGCAAGCTTCACAAGTCATGTAGTGAGAGTATTGCACGGAACTATGGGTGGAGAATGCCTCACAACGTCAATTTTAAGTAAGGTCCCGAGTCCACTACGGCCACGAGTGTTCTTAGGATCCTTGACGTTGTAAGGATGGTTAGCTTCATGTAGAGTAGACTGAAGTTTATCGAGGCCTTGCTTGCGTCATCCAGAGAGAGATAGAAGGTACCCATCACACCACTCACTTGAATCAGTATACCGTTATGTTTGTTGGACCCTTGATTGCGATCATTCGTCATCACTTTAAATCAAACGGACAAAAATAACCAAGCCAGTATTTGTAACTCGACATGATTTAGAGAACTTCCTCTAATTGTGACCCTATATGTAGATACTCGAGATTCCTGACTTTCTGGGGGGCCTCCGTGGCCGAGTGGTTAGAGCAGTGTGCTCAAAATCACAAGGCCTCTCACTTCTAGTCGGCGCGGGTTCGATTCTCGCTCGCGCCGATATATGTGAGAAAGTTTGCCAGTTTACTTTCGGACAGTCGGTGGTCTCCTGCCGGGTATATTGTATCTGGGTTATCTCCTCCACCAAGAAAAACTGGGCCCCACGAGATAACTGAAAAATTGTTGCGTGTGGCGGAAATCCTGACTTTCTGCAGTAGCGTCATCTGACCACAGTGGTTTGGTTTGTAAATATGCATGAAGACTGTCATTTGACAAATGTTCTTTTCCCTGCATTTTAATCCGAACTTTTACAAAATGGAATATAGTCTAGATGTTAAAAATTGCAGTGGTTCTGATAACTTTGTTGAAACCGGCACATGTTATTTAAGAGAGAATGAAAAACTGAAGACAATTGTCGACAATTGATTTGATTTTAAAGTTTTTAAACTAATGCATAAATCAACCCACAGCAATAGGCATTTTGGAAGGTCTCTTGTCAAAGATGTTAAAATGAGGACTCCGCCAAATTTAATTCGTATACAGCAGTCTTCCGTCAATATCTACCCTAAACTCATTATTGTTTTCAGGATACATTCCTGTAGTTAATTAATTTTGTAGATTTGTACAATATAAACTTCCAAGCGAAAAATTATATAGAATTTTTTTGCATTCGTAAAGTGTATTGCAATACTTTCATGACGATTGTTCAAATTCATTTAGAAGATAATGGAATTCTATTGAAAGAATTTCAAACCTATAAATATTTTTAAAATATTCCAAAGATCGTCTGATTTCATTGTTCATTTTATGTGAATGTTGAAATGCTACACAGCATTATCATTTCAAGGTCATTTAAATGAAGAAAATGATATGAAAATTCATATAAAAGAAAAAAAGTCGGTCGTTTGCTAAATGCACTGAACTATAGTTATAAATCTAAAATTATCAGGGCGTGAATTGACCCGATTGTAATAGTATTTTCGAGGCAAAAGTATGCCACTAAAGTTGATCTCGATTATGAGGAAAATTTACTAGACAACGAAGATCAAATTTCGTTGAATGATGAAGTGTGTGACTAACATTCGTCACTGCTAATGAAGTGACTAGATGTACGTATTTCCTTTCATTCAAATGTCACGAGGATAGAGAAATGAACATGATATATGCATCTTGAGTTACTTTAGTTGTGCTTAAAATTATCCTTAATTAAAGTTTGTAGGAAATAGAGTATCACAAACTCCCAGCAAAAACATCTTCAGAGTAGATTATAAATATTTGATTGTATTCGTTTCAGCACTTCAACTGGAATTTAACCACTTAGAATACACATTTGTGCGAGAAGTTATCGTCCTTGGCTGGATGTTTCTTTTTTTTTTTTTAACTAAACCGAACCGTCTGTGAAAAATAAGGCGATTTCATATACTGTACTGGTCACATACGTGTATGTACACGACAAAACAACACACGTTCTTTTCTATAGTCACATGTATCACGTTTTCTGGTTATTACATGAAAAGGTGAAGATAACGAACGATGATCAATCTCATAACTGAGTAAGGATCCGGAATACAAAATTTAAGAACTGGGCAAACACGGACCCTGGACATCCGTCAGAGGTGGAATCAGGTGTCTAGGAGGATTAAGCATCTCCTGTTGATTGGTCATACCCGCCGGAACACTCAATCCCTAAACAGCCCTATAGTTTTTCGACCAGTCTTCCCACGCTTAATGATGAACAGAATAACGAGATTCACTGTGTTTAAGACAAACGTTGCAGAAATAAAAATTTTGTACTCACAAAGTGATGGAGCGAATTGATAATATAATATCCCGTCTTTCCACAATCGATCTTTCATCCGGGTAGTCGCCCGTTTTCGGCGTCTTTCGGCAGTTCCATACATCATGTCTGCAGCCAATTTATCGAGGACGATATCGCCGTTATAAAATGCACTATCGCCTGAAAGGAATAAAATCATAACACTGCATACATAATCCGTGCATGTTACATGTTAATATGAATGAATTAATATGTACGATGTATATTTTTCTTTTGCAAATGGCAACGTCAGCCACTAAATCATATATTTTTTAAAAGATACACATGTATTCCGTTGATTTGATTCATTTTTTGAATTTTTTGATTTACCTGTTCCTCTGGGCTTGACACGTTTATTGTCTTCCATATAGCATAAAGACGGTGGACAAATGCCTGAAATTGTTTAAAATATTCAATTAAATAGATAATGATACGGTCATAAAAGATAATTCATCGTCTTATGTAGATTTATAAGCATATTAATATATACAAATATTTAAGTGAAGTGATGTATCAAATTCACTGGAGATGTTTTCTCTGTTCAGTATGAAAACTTTCACTTAAACGTTTTAGTGATTGAAGTTATGAAAAAACGATGCCATTAAGATATTATTTTAAAACATCTCATGGTGCCCTCAGCTTTGGTCAGTGTTATTAAGGGCACCTGTCATCATCCCAAGGAAATTATGTGGTATTTATCTTTATGATTTATCACTGTTTGAAAATGTCCATGTTTCTAAATAAACGGACCTTTAGAAGAAGATAGCAATATCAACTTTACAAAGTTTATATTTATACTTGGACAATGTCAATTCTACTCCACGCCATTATGGGCAAAATTTGAAGACACCATTGTACTACCGTGTTCTAATACATTAATTTTTCAAACAAAACAAAATATCACAACACCATGGCACAAAGATACTGTATAAGTGGAATTTTTAGTGAGCCACCCGGGTCAAATCCTTTAACGATTTTTCCATAAAAATGAGTACATATATATATATATATATATATATATATATATATATATATATATATATGTATATATATATATATATATATATATATATATAATAATAATATATATATATATATATATATATATATATATATATATATATAAACAATTTTTCCATAAAAATGAGTATATATATATATATATATATATATATATATATATATATATATATATATATATATATCGATCTCGGGAGTTAATCTTTGCGACTTTATAATTCCAAGAAAGATAACTATTGCCTCCAATCTGGGATAAATTGTTAGCGATATTCAATTTTAGTGATCTCAACATCCTCGCTGATGAGATGCCAACATTAATCCTCGCTAAAATTTCTTTTTATGATGTCTTGTAATTGATAGGTTACTGAAAATTTATAGATCCGTAAACGACAGGATATAGAGACGTGTAACGCCATGATGTGCTGGAATATTTTCTAAAAACAACAAACAAACAAAAATCCGCTGTCAGTCGGAGTATTGTTGGTATCGAACTAGCATGGATAGCACGAAATGAAACATGCAAACTAGAATTCAACCAGTGTGTAAATGTTTAGAAAACATTATCCACATACCAGTTATATTTTCTAATTGAGGGTAAAGTAAACACGTCGGTGATTTGCACTGAGAGAGAAAAGCTTAATAAACACTTATTTATTTCACAGAGATAAGCCATCTGTAGCTTTGCAGGAATCCGTTTCAGTCGAGTCGATCGTTCTAATTGAACTAAACTTGTTCAAAGTATACAGCACCCTTTGCATTGATAACACAAGAATTTATATATCAGTTCGATTACTGTTCTTCAATGTCTAGATTATTTAGATTTAAATTGTAGTGAATTCAAAAATCTAAATGTTTCCCCTGAAAATGGCAGATGACTTTGTCCATGTATATTTCAGTTAATAACAATCATAACAATATTCTAGTATGCAAGTTTTGGAGAGTTTAAAAAAATTAAAGATTTGAAAAATCTTGAAATCGCTCATATTAGAAGTTTTGCAACTATTCAGATGACAAAAGAAGATTGTGCAAATGAATTGTTAGATCCGCCAGTGAATTATTCCTTTACTTACGACTGTTAACCTGCCAGAAGTCCCAATGTTTGGCGCGCTTTCTCAATACCGTGATGATGATTTTGGCCGTGGGTAATTCCCCTCTCACGTTCACGTGGACGGACGGTAAGTAACGTGCGTTTGAAAAAGAAGCAAGTCCAGAAAAGATACAAATAAATATTGCATACTCCCATAGTATCATAACTCCAAAGCTGTACGTTAAATTCCAGTCAGCGCGCGGTTGTTGATGTTGGATGTTAAGCTGGCAAAGCCTATAATCCTCGTGTGCATTAGTTATGTTATTATAACCCTGTTTTGCATGTTCTGTATGAAACTGTTTAGGCCACCAGTATTTATAATAAACCCCACGGTGAATGGGGTAGATCTACACTTCTCATTTTCACCAGAGTGAACAAAGTACACTTCTAATTGTTTCCTTTCTGACGTCACGGACTTTTTCACTGCAGTAGTAAATACAGCACCCCATTCAAGGATCGGAAATGCAGGGTACATTTATGAGAGCGGCGAGCCATGTCATAGCTTTCTCAGTGGGACTTTAAACCAGATATATTAATGACTACATATATATGTTCCCTCAGAGCAAATATTGACGTTTGGACATTATGGATGGTTCATTTAGATTGGAGCGGCCACAACTGTCTGTCTTGACCAAGACTTTTGAGATAAAGGGCTTAAAACGTCACCAGAATTATGAAGGCTTTCACAGATAAATTCCGCTCTACTTTGAACAAAAGGTTTAGGGCTGTCTATGGAGTGTGGTTGCCTACACCTTGTACTCGAAGTCAAAATTGTGTACTCAAAGAAAAAAAAAACAGTTTGGGTGGGAATGGTGCAAGATCAACGCTCCATAAGAACGGGTGATTTAATTTGCTATTACATGTATATATTATCTTTTGTAAGTTGACTTGGGTCTTGTGAGGCCAGCGACTCTTGAACTAATTAGTGTCAGAGTTCAACCCTTCGCTGTGATGTACCTATAAAATACAATTTATTCATTTCCTATCATGTTTCCTTGCTAAATTCACTGTATCGCTTCACTTCTTTGTGATGAAGTGTCATTTTGAATAAGAAAAATATTATTCTAGGGATTTGAGCAGAGTAAAGAAAACAAACTTAAAGGCGAGAAAAGTTTCCTTGTGTAGAAACGCCTTGGCAATCTATAGCAAAATGACTAATCATGTTAACTGTAGATATTAGTTATTTTAGGCAAGCTTGTGAATAAATCTGGCTATCGATTATATTTTTTACATGAATGTAATTTTAAAAAAACCATTTACACCAATATATAATTATTTTCGGACACGGTGAACTTTTCGTTTGCAAACTGCAAAAATTGTCAAATAAAAATTCATCTTTTCAGGTAGGTATGTACGTTTCAAATTCAGTAATCTTTGTCAACCAGCTCTGCATGTACTTTGTTTTCATTGAATTCTAATCTCCCACCAACACCCAAAACCCTTCATACACAAAATCTAGACCCCCAAGAGCATGCTGTTTTCTCACCCCTCAAATTACGAAAATGTGACCCTCATGGAAAGTTATAATATGTTATATTATTAATAATAATTTATATAATAATAAGTTATAATTCAAGAGTTACAGGTTTTTTTTTTAATTCTTAAATACATGCATCTGCTTTTCATAATCGCCTACTAAGGGGAATATTTAGTATGAATTTGCGATTTTCATAAAGAATTGAAGTACAAATAAACAGTTTGAATACACTTTAAACCCCCTTGCCAATTCTGTCAGTAGATTAATGTGTCAATCGAGTTGTAAGGCCCCAAAGTGCGAAGGATGGTTTAAACATTGGGATTGGGATTTCCAATGTGTTGCTGTGTTGCAGATATATTTATTCTTGTCACACATAGGTCAGAAGTTCCTTACGTAAGACATTATCCATAGCAAATAGTTGTGACTCTCGTTAAGAAATAAACAAGAACTTGGTTTACGCTTTGTATCTTAGTGTAGAAATGTTTATTTCACGTCAATTCAGCACTATTGAAAGAAACCACCTGAGGAGCAAGTGTTTGTTTGTTTCACATATAACTGCCTGCACCTGAAATTGGACCCATTTGCAATTCCGTTTAATTAAAATTTAAATTTTTATAGTTTTGTACTGCATAGTCAAATTTTCCATTTAGAAATAAAAACTTTTTTTCCCATGAAGATAAACACATTTTACTTTAAAATTCGTAAAGTTTTTATATGATCTTCAAGTTCAGTTTTTTTTTCTCTTGCAGTTAAATGTACACTGACTGTTAGTGATAAATTGGCAGTATCATTGAATCTCTCTCTCTCTCTCTCTCTCTCTCTCTCTCTCTATATATATATATATATATATATATATATATATATATATATATATATATACTGGAGCCGTAAGTACTTATTCGTATGACTTCCTCCAATTGCTTGATTGTGTTGGGTATTTTTTAAGAATTACACCTGATGTAGGATTAGAACTATATTTCTTGCTTCCAGTATGCCATCATTCCAGGGATGTCAAACATATATGAGATTACGCGAAATTCGTCAAACACTACAGTAACATGTCTGCTGACTTAAAAAAAGCCAGCATCACTGAATATGATATTCATTAAACTAAGTAATATTTAAGAAATAAATTTCACTTTTGAAAAAACTGCGACGCTTCACTTAGGCATACGAGGGGTAGGTTGATATATTGTGAGCCTTGTGTTGAAGGGGGTTAGTTCAGCCCTACTATTCCCTGACTATTTAAGGCCGTGTACCCGAAGACTGGTGTCATTTGGTCAGTTATGTGCGACGAGGTAACACTCTGAAGTAAACAAAGCAAGTGAGTTTGCAAAGTGGACAAAATCGGTGAAAGAGCAGTTATCCAATATTTGCACAAGAAAGGTTTATGATGACCCTTCAAATAAGAATGAGAAAATTTTCAGCCTGTTGGGTACCAAGACTTCTGACAGTTGATCAGAAGCATACCAGGCGCACTTTGTTGCGTGTTAAATCCAAACCGTTTAGAGGTAGATCCTGCTAATTGTGTTCAGCGATTTGGTACTATGAATGAAACATGGGTCTATCATTTCACCCCAGAGGCCAAACAACATTCTAAACAATGGAACCATCCTGGTTTACCCCCGCCAAGATGGCAAAGACAGTTCCATTAGCTGGAAGGTTGACCTCGGTTTTCTGGGATGCTAATGGTATTATGTGTTGTTCCACGGTACAATGCCCTGTTCACAAGTCTGACACCACCATGGCTGCCATTAACGACTGTGGTTTTAAATTGATTGAGCATCAGCCTTATTCGCCTGATCACGACTTTCATCTATTTCCAAAACTGAAAATGGCCATTTCCGGTACCCACTTTCAGTCAGATGATGACGTCATACATGCAGTGGAGGACTTTCTGAGCGGTCAAGAAAAGGACTTCTTTAAAAGTGGCATTGGTGCCCTTAATTATCGCTAGCAATAATTTATAGATAGTGAAGGGGATTATGTTGAAAGATAATACAATATGCCCGCCAAATTTCAAACCTTTTCATATGAGGCTCACAACCTATCAATCAGTACTCGTACTTCATGACCCCATGGGGATCAGGGTTAGAATGGATCCTCAGTACCTTTTGCTTGTCGTAATAATCGACATAATGGGACGATATTCGGATGAGACTAAATACTGATGTCCCATATCACAGGAGGTGTGCACGATAATGATCCCTCCCTGATCATAGGCCATAAGGCCTAAATTTTGCAGCCCTTCACCGGCAATGGTGACGTCTTCCTATCAGTGAAAGATTCTTGAGATGGACGTTAAACAATACACAATCAATCAATCGTACTTCATGGAGAGTATTAGTTCTACATAAAATGTATGCAGGCGTGAAGCGATGCAGATTATACCCTATCTTTATTGATTGATTGATTATATATTGTTTAACGTCCCGCTCGAGAATTTTTCACTCATATGGACACATCACCATTGCCGGTGAAGGGCTGCAAAATTTAGGCCTATGCTCGGCGCTTATGGCCTTTGAGCAGGGAGGGATCTTTAACGTGCCACATCTGCTCTGACACGGGGCCTTGGTTTTTGCGGTCTCATCCGAAGGACCGCCCCATTTAGTCGCCTCTTACGACAAGCCAGGGGTGCTGAGGATCTATTCTAACAACTAAGATCCTCACGGGGATATATATCTTGAAAAATGATATTAATAATTTATATTTACATTCTTCTTTAATTTATATCGGAGTCCCCAGCGTACTATATTTATGAAGATTTATACACGTATTGTTTATAAACGCAGCGCATTCATACGGAAATGCATGGTTATTACAATTTGAAAAGATATCAAAATCAAAAACATTAGAAATAAATATTTGATGGTATTCGGTTTATCAAGACGCACGGTGTACATCAATGCTTGGGTATGTTATCATCTATAGAAGTAGAAAATCAGAAAATGGCACTAAGCCACACAGTAAAAGAAAATGATACTAAGCCACACATTAAAAGAAAATGATACTAAGCCACACAGTAAAAGAAAATGATACTAAGCCACACAGTAAAAGAAAATGATACTAAGCCACACAGTAAAAGAAAATGATACTAAGCCACACAGTAAAAGAAAATGATACTAAGCCACACATTAAAAGAAAATGATACTAAGCCACACAGTAAAAGAAAATGGTACTAAGCCACATAAAAGAAAATGATACTAAGCCACACAGTAAAAGAAAATGATACTAAGCCATACAGTAAAAGAAAATGATACTAAGCCACACAGTAAAAGAAAATGATACTAAGCCATACAGTAAAAGAAAATGATACTAAAGAAAATGATACTAAGCCACACAGTAAAAGAAAATGATACTAAGCCACACAGTAAAAGAAAATGATACTAAGCCACACAGTAAAAGAAAATGATACTAAGCCACACAGTAAAAGAAAATGATACTAAGCCACACAGTAAAAGAAAATGATACTAAGCCATACAGTAAAAGAAAATGATACTAAAGAAAATGATACTAAGCCACACAGTAAAAGAAAATGATACTAAGCCACACAGTAAAAGAAAATGATACTAAGCCACACAGTAAAAGAAAATGATACTAAGCCACACAGTAAAAGAAAATGATACTAAGCCACACAGTAAAAGAAAATGATACTAAGCCACACAGTAAAAGAAAATGATACTAAGCCACACAGTAAAAGAAAATGATACTAAGCCATACAGTAAAAGAAAATGATACTAAAGAAAATGATACTAAGCCACACAGTAAAAGAAAATGATACTAAGCCACACAGTAAAAGAAAATGATACTAAGCCACACAGTAAAAGAAAATGATACTAAGCCACACAGTAAAAGAAAATGATACTAAGCCACACAGTAAAAGAAAATGATACTAAGCCACACAGTAAAAGAAAATGATACTAAGCCACACAGTAAAAGAAAATGATACTAAGCCACACAGTAAAAGAAAATGATACTAAGCCACACAGTAAAAGAAAATGATACTAAGCCACACAGTAAAAGAAAATGGTACTAAGCCACACTATACTAGATTGATTGATTGTATATTGTGTAACGTCCCGCTTGTAAATCTTTCACTCATATGGAGACGTCACCTTTGCCGGTGAAGGGCTGCAAAGTTTAGGCCTATGCTCAGGGCTTATGGCCTTTGAGCAGGGAGGGTTTTTACCGTGCCCCACCATCTGTGACACGGGACCTCGGTTTTTTCTGCCTCATCCGAAGGACCGCCCTATTTAATCGCCTCTTACGATAATACTAAGGCCCCACAGTAAGACAGTGGAAAATTCCCTGATAACAATCTTCAACAAGCAGATTTTGTTGTCCTGGGGAAATCACGCCATTTCAAGATCGAGCTTTACGGAACAGGATCGTCTCAGTTCCTTCTCAGGTGTCTGAAGTTTGCATACAGGAGATGAACATTTTACAGATCATGACGACAAAAATGACAGCTCTACATTTGTCTGAGATTAGATTTCATTATGTGGGAATGTTATGCAAAATATGTCTTCGTAAATCAAGGAACGCATAAAAAACATGTTCTTCATTGAAATTATATACTCACCTGTGAGATTGTTTTCTTAACAATGTATCCTCCTTCAGGACACTGCACAAAATGCTATGTAGTAGATACTGTACTAAATAAATATGGGGAAATACTATTTCACTAGTTGAAAGTTTATCCATATTAGAGTTTAGAAATATTTTAATGCATTACATATGTATATTATCAATTGTATTGATATATAAAAATATTTTTACTTAATTTCCGTATGAAGTAAACGGATTCAGGTTATTTAATTGGTACAGTTCAACTAATCGTAAACCTCATCCTACATATATGCAGTTTGACTCTAGTGTTATGTACACGAATATATTAAATGTAGAATAATTTATTTCGTGGGGCCAAATTTTCATGGTCTGGGATAAAATATATGTTAACTGTGTCATGATTTCGTGAGTATCTTCGTATCACAAAAATTATTGATTCCACAGTATTCTATAAAATTTGTATATGAAGGTTCACTTCATGAGATGTCAATTTCAGGATGCACAATCTCGTATATTGCTCCAAACACAAATGCCTGTCGTATCGCCACAAAACCTTAACATGAAAAGGTAACCGACAACCGTTTTGATTTCATTGCCAGTTGTTTTATTATTGTTAGTTTTAAAGAATGCATGCTGATCTTCATTGCTCAATAAATCCTTGAGTGCGGTCTCTTTTGTAAAGAACATTCATTTTAAAATCCAGCATGCATGATTCACACGTATTTCTTACTTGGAGACATTCACCCTTCTAAATCAATGATTTCGTTTTCGAACAACTCTGTCGCTATTCAGGACATTTAGTCACTGTATGATAGGAAATATACAGTCCATGTCTATCCATCGATAAATCTCCACGTACAGTGTTCCTTTAAACGACTGCATTCTGTAGCAGTGGGTTTATCCTAGGTTGTCAACTCTTCTCGGTGTCTGCTGATCAAAGGTCAGCGATCTTTTCTACAAAACTAAAATGTATTACCAGAAATGATTTGACAACAAATTCATGGTATATTCTGTAATAATTTTCATCTAACCAGGAAGAATTAATGATTTACTATTTGTGCTTTAAAGTATCTCAGTGTGGGTATTTTATCTAAATACTGTATGCAAACTCTACTCTCACTGCCATTTAAAGCCGTGGAATTAAAACTCCTGTGAATAGAATGTTGCAAAAAACGACAGTGTGTGTTGGATTCTTCGAATGTGCACACAGCATTACTTTGGTAAAGGGTGTCAGTAAAGAATAATCAGTACTCCTAGTAAAAACTCCTGTCCAATTCATGATAGATAGACAGACAGACAGACAGACAGGTAGATAGATAGATAGATAGATAGACAGCTGGACAGACAGACAGATAGATAGATAGATAGACAGACAGACAGGTAGATAGATAGACAGACAGACAGACAGACAGGTAGGTAGGTAGGTACTTATTTGCATCAAAATTTGGTAATTTACCCTTGGTTTCCTGTGATTCCGTTTGGAACCTCACTCCATCGCTTCCTATAATGGACGACGCGTCACGATACAGGGTTGGATCGAAATGTCAAACCAGATGAAGGGTATTCAGGATTGGTATGCAGATAAATATATCAGATAATAGTATTTCATAAACAGAGATTTTATTGACCGGAGATTTATATATTTTACCTTTACTTCAAAATCTACGATCACTAACATTGATCGGCCACAAAACCAAAAGTAAACCGAAGAAAAACCAAGAAAATTTCCCAGTATCAACAATATAAAATATAGTTACTGCTACACATTTGAATTTTTTGGGTCCAGCAGGTTGACAAATCACCTTACACCATGCACACCTGCTAAAGGCAATTTTACCTACATTTATATATTGCATTATGGAAACAATCCAGCTGTCAATAAACGTTTAGTCACAGTAACTTCAACAATTTCGCATTTGCATTTCGAAATTTCTATGGTCGTTACGATGACCTCCTTTGCAAATACCACCTATCATTAGGTCGAATGCTGTCTGATATGTTTTCATATCAACTATTAAGCTATTTTTACATGCTGATTTTGACGAAGGATTACCCCGTTTACGTAATCAAGATATAGGGCTCATGGCGGGTGTGATCGGTCAACAGAGGGTGTTTACTCCTCCTAGGGATCTGATCCCACCTCTGGTGTTTCTAGGGGTCCGTGTTTGCCCTGCTCTCAATTTTATATTCTTGATAGGATTTGTTGGATTGATTATTGTTCGTTATTTTTTTCAGATTTGATTCATTCAATAATTAATTATTTCAACAAACGTAGAAATTTAGATTCGGGGCCAATAATATAAATGTATTCTAAGGTAAAATGTTTATCATTATGATATTCCATTTCTCAATTACAGGTTCTTTGATTGACTTTTATTCCGGACTTTTTTGAATAATTTATCTCTGTGTTTGTGAATATGGGTCAACTTATTACTGTGTTGTCAGGAGTGTGCTGGTTTAGAACCACCGACTTTATTACTGTCTTGTCAGGAGTGTTCTGGTTTAGAACCACCAACTTTATTACTGTGTTACCAGGAGTGTGCTGGTTTAGAACCACCAACTTTATTACTGTGTTACCAGGGGTGTGCTGGTTTAGAACCACCAACTTTATTACTGTGTTACCAGGAGTGTGCTGGTTTAGAACCACCAACTTTATTACTGTGTTACCAGGGGTGTGCTGGTTTAGAACTACCAACTTTATTACTGTGTTACCAGGGGTGTGCTGGTTTAGAACTACCAACTTTATTACTGTGTTACCAGGGGTGTGCTGGTTTAGAACCACCAACTTTATTACTGTGTTACCAGGGGTGTGCTGGTTTAGAACCACCGACTTTATTACTGTGTTACCAGGGGTGTGCTGGTTTAGAACTACCAACTTTATTACTGTGTTACCAGGGGTGTGCTGGTTTAGAACCACCAACTTTATTACTGTGTTGCCAGGTAGTGTATATACCATCATCTCCAACAGTTTAGAACACGAAAAAGTCTTTCTAGCAAAGTTTACTTCGCTCTGTTTTTGCCAAAGGCAAAGAGTAATACAAATTATATTATATAAGAACATTTATTAAAATGACAAAAATAGAAATCATTGAACAAAATACAAGTACACAAAACATAAAACTCTAATCACTAGAATTATGTCAGAAATAAAGATCAATGTACAAAGTTCTAAGATGATGAAGGCAAATTTGAACTGCCGCATTACATTGAATTGTCATTTTGATCTGCTTTGCAAAAAGATATAAATATGTTCATACACTGTAAATCAGGACACAATTTGTAATAAACAAATCACTAGTACATCTTAGTAGATAACAAATAATTGAATACCTAGGTCTCTTGGTTTTTTGTTTTTGTTTTTGGTTTGTTTTTTTTGTTTTTTGGTTTTTTGGGGGGTTTTTTTGTATAAAAAACAAAACAAAAACAAGAGCCGTGACACGTATATACATTACATGCGTCAAAAGTAAATATGAATTCGTTCTTTTTGAATTTAACATACCACATCCTATCATGTCCAATCGATAAAATAATTCATCTTCAAGAACAATGATTGGCTAGAAAACGTACAATGGAAAGACGTATCACGTAGGGGGTGTGTCCTGTCAGGGTGTGTGTCGTGTTTGAAATGTTATTGCTCATTGTGACGTAAATTCATGGCCCAAAAATTAACAACAGTGAAAGGGTTTGTGTTAGAAAACAGAACAAAAGTGATTGATAGAATCCTTCATTAGTGCGAATGTGGGGAAAGGAAATTCCACCAAAAGAACAATTTCACAGTCTGGGACGAGGGATTGTCAAGTTCTTAAAGACAGCGAATCTTGTTAAAGATGGGCAATTTCCCTCTCCCACACAAGTAAATAATGAAAGATTATTTTTTCTAATATTTTCCCCACGGTTTAGTGCATTAATCAAGATCTATGTTATCAAAATTATCATTCGAACTTGAATGAAATAACTCGTTAGATAGTCATAAAGAGCATATCGAAAATGGTGTACACTTTCACTAAAGACTGTAAACTATATATATCCAAGGCTGTCCCTTCCGAAAGTTATATAACTAATCAAAGTTTGAAGAAGACAATACGATTTATAGGGAACATGAATATCCGACATGAACGTATTTTATTGTAATACAATTGCAAAAGAATCGGACACAAGTCCTTAAGACTTGGACCACTCTCTCCCTGTCTGCACGGTACATGTGATAACATAAGTACAGTGTGTTTCATAGTATCCATGGTGACTGTATAAGAAAAAATTTTGAATATGAGTCTTCTAAAAATATTCAATATCAAACATGTCATTAAAAAAAAAATCTAAGTAAATTTTAAATAGAGGATTTTAATATTCATTGTAAATGTAAACTATTGTACATTACTATATTATATTTCAAATCGGTCGCTTTATTCAAAAAATGTGTGAATAAAATATTGCTGAGAAAAGCGTTGATCATGCATCAAGACTAACATCGCTACATAATCACCGTTTTCCAGGGCGTTAACAAGAAGTGCTGGACTATGAGAGGCTAAAGATTTATCAAATTAGGTAATCAGTGTGATTATCTAAAACTGCCATAACGTCGCGAAATTTTACAACAGATTTAAAAGAATCTGTCATTGAATAGTATACGGAGATTAAAACGACCCCCAAAGCACCAGGAAAAAATAAACATAAACCCATGATGCACCGCTTTCAGTGCATCTGCACCAAAGCATTAGTCAATTCAAACCATCAACAACAACAAATATCTTTTGTTAAACCAAAAAGTTTAAAAAGCTGTTATCATGGGTAAAATATTTTAAACAGAGCAAGTAAAACAAAGAAAGTCCTCTGTCATTTTCTGTCTCTCAAAACTAGAAATTTCATCAAACAGACTCAAATACTGCTACTGTTTGAAAGTATATGTTGGAGAATAATCAATCAGAATTTTGATAGAGGTTTATTTTCAAGAATTCTAAAATGAGGTCATTATTTCTTCTTTGGAGTCGTCATAAGTTCTTCTGTGGGAGACAAACAGCCACATCTCATGGCGTGAAGGTATAAAACAGCCACTTCTCATGACATGAAGGTATAAAACAATCACTTCTCATGACATGAAGGTATAAAACAGTCACATCTCATGACGTCAAGGTATAAAACAGTCACATCTCATGACGTCAAGGTATAAAACAGCCACTTCTCATGACGTGAAGGTATAAAACAGCCACATCTCATGACGTCAAGGTGTAAAATTTCCAACAAACCTCTTAACCTCTTTGATGAAACAGCTCTGATATTCAGTTCGTGATGTGCATTTTTGGAATGCAGTCTGATGTAAATGGGTTACGTGATTTGTCTGTATCGTAAGGTGTAAACACTGTGATTTAATGAATGGTTTGTTTGTTGGTTTTTTTTTTTTTTTTTTTGAAAAAGCACGAGGGCATCAACTGTATGGAGCGCCAAATTGATATAAACCAAATAATTACAGATATCTTTACTTATTTGCAGATATCATCAATTCAATTATTGCTCTTCTCATCAACTGAATTAATGAACGCATCAAATCAGTTATTGCTCTCATCACTTGAATTAATGTACTTTTTAATTCAAATGTTGCTCTCATTAATTGAATTAATGCGCGCATCAGTTCAATTAATGCTTTCATCAAATGAATTGATGCTCGTATTAATTCAGTTAATAAGGGCAACAGATGATTTGATGCGCGCTTCAATTCAGTTATTGCTCTCAGGAATTCAGTTGATGAGAGCATCAATGTTGTGGAAATATTGCTCGCAAAAATTAATTTAAAACTTAGCGTGAATGATTTGATGATCACTTTAGTTTAATTGAATTTATCTTTAATTAATTTACAATGCTTTTGTACATAAGGAATTAATGCGCGCATCAAGATCTTTTTTTAAAGAAAGCAACATTTCATTTTAAAGAGATCATTAATTCAATTGTGGATATGTTGAATTCAAGATATCTCTAATTATATAGTTGCCCTCTCTAAAAGAATTATTGTTCGCATCAAATGAATTAATGGTATCATTAATTAAATTGAAGAGAGCAATAATTCAATTACACTGCGCGCATCAATTAAATAATAATATCATTAATTCAATTAACGAGAGCAGTAACTCAATTATTGTGCGCATTAATTGATATGATGTTCGCATTAATTGAATTACTGCTTCCTTCAATTTAATTGTAACGCGCATCAATTCCATTGTTCATATCATTAATTCATATCAATTCAGCAGAATAATGAATGCGATCATCAATTCAATTAATGCGTGCAACAATTCTGAATTGAAGTTATCATTAATTATTTGAAGAGATCTTTAATTGAATTACTGCGTGCATCAAATGAATTAATATCTTCAAAAAATTAAAGATATCTTCAATTATTTTGAGTTCATGTTAATTTGGCGCTCCAGAGAACTGCGACACTTTTCGCCAGCACACTTCATGAAGCACGTTAGCGTTACATAAAAAGTATGCTGGCGCGAAGTGTTGCTGTTCCCGTCCTCTTGAATGCAATTTATTTATTTTTTTTTTCATTTGTGTCGTGATATTCCCTGCAGTTAAGATGGTCGTACAATTTATCAAGATGCACACATTGTTCCTAGTCATGAGGAAATGACCATCATTCCAATTGATAATATAAGAGGTGAAAATATTGGAAATGTAAATATTCACTATTTTACTATAGCAAATAATAAATAAAATCATCTAGTTTTGGTAGACTTTGAAACGTATTCTACTCAGCAGGTGAGGTGATGACCCCCCCCCCCCCTCCTCCTCCCCACCCCCCTCCCCTAAACACACATTTCAAACATGGATTTAGATCCATTTATTGATTTCTTCGGTAAATTTTATTTTCACTCAAACCACCATTTGATGAGTTTCAAATCATTCACTTCAGAAATCACTTGAGGTTTTTCTTCAGAACTAGTAAAGTAATAAGAGAGACTTATCTACCTGAGACCCGAAGAAGTTTTATTGAAGAGATTAAAATACAAATGTTCAACAACCAACTTTAACAAGACTTCCTAGAAAACAATCTATATCAATATACTATCACACAGAAAAAAAGCATGATTTTTTCAAATGACAAATGTAAATTTCAATATTCAAAAGATTTTCAAAATATGTATACAATAAATGTGGATTTCAAAACGTTGGATGTGTAAAATAAATTTTCTCAAACCTTGTTAACAATATTCATAAAAATTATGTGTACATATATACTGTGGAATCATTATTGTTTGTGGGGGCTCAATGTTGGTGGATTTTGTTGATACCTTTTACCCACGAATTTACGTCCCCAAACCAGTTATTCTTTGCAATAGCTTCTATAGTATAATGTTGTATATTTTCAAAATCATGTTAACCCTCGAAATTCCATCCCCATGAACTAGTAAATATTTGGCTGCCCATGAACACTGACCCCCACGAACATTGACACCCACGGACATTCATGATTCCACAGTAAAACAGGAGTGGGCTGCAATGTTGATAATAACTTAATAACATTAATAGGATTTATTGGATTTCATATCTGTCAAAGTTGCAGTAATAATCTGCAATCTTAATAAATCTGGATTTGATGATTTAACAAAGGTTAAACAGATAATGTAACAATAAAGTTTACATCAACACATCTTAAAAGATTGACATTATAATAAATGATTTGTTGTAGAGAAACAACTATACTCTGGATTTCAAGAACTTATAAAAATATAACAGAATTATTGTATTTCACACCAACAACTATGTATAATGTACAAGACAAAATTACCAACACAATTTTGAATGGATGGTTCAATAAGCACTGAGATTCCAAATTCTCCATATTTAAGATCAATGTAGTATTGCAAACAACTAAAAAGATCTACATTTAGCAGTTAGTAATTCCACTGTCTAGACAGCTGTGTACAAAGGAAGTGACTGAAAAAGATTAGTCTCCTTGACAACAATCTCAGAAAATATTATTGCTTTTTAGAAAGAGTTTCCCAATTCCCCAATAATCAGAGCCATTGTATGACAGCCACCACCACAAAATGCAAGAGGGGCCAGTCAGTATAGTAGAACTGTTACGGATTATCATGCCACCTTTCACTGTACATTTGCAATGCACACATATCTTTGTTGACTCAAATAATTACTTACGCACCACCGCTATGTCAAAGCAGTGTTTATTTTGTGAAACTATATTACTTCAACAAAAAATAATTAATTAATAAAAAAGAAATGTTCTCAATAAGTGTACAGAAATTCTAAATCTCTACTTCTGAACCAAAGAGTAACATGATGCCTTTTTAGAGTAGAATGGCTTCCCCAGATTCCATTTTGCTGACTGACCTCTCCTAATGTGGCAGAATCAATAGGCAATCATAGTTTACTTATTATTTTCAAGAGCATGGTTGATCTCCTCTAAGAGTTCTTGGGCTGCATCTCTCCCACCTTTTTCCTCTTCGTACCCCAGATCTCTTTGTTCCATCATTTCTTCGAGCTCTTCAAGGACTTTCTTATACAGCTCACCTTTCCTTTCTCTTTTGCTCTGATATTCCCGGTCTTCTATTTCATCATCAAATTCTCGAGACTTAAAATCTTTCTCATCTTCAAAGTCCCTCGCCTTCTCCACGTCAACACCCTCCTCTTTGTACGACTTTTTTCTTTTGTCCCCTGTGTTCCTCTTCAGTTTCAGCTGCCTGGATTTCATTAACTCTGTTTTTTTAATCATCTCCACAGTTGACAATGGCAATTTATGGGCTTCTTGGGAGCTTGTGCTACGAGATGCAAGTCTTTCAGCTGTTCCATAAAAGATCAATTGGAACCTAAAAAAATAAAAACATAATTTTACTGAGTCAACGTGCTTGCCCTTGTTATAAAAAGCAAAACAAAAATTTACAATCAAGTTGTTTTCACGATGAACAAATGTTAGGAAAAATCATTCCCTCAACCTTAAAATGCTTGAACATTCTTTATCTAGTGTAATCATGGTAGTACCATCTTTATAGTTTTGTGGAACAATCATGGCGATCAAGCCTTGAAGGGGGCATTAGCTGCCAGTCATATTTGTTGATTGTTACCAAAATGACTAAAACATCATTGAACTACATAAAAATCACCAATAACATATCAAAATTTATACATCTTGCAATCATGTTTTGTCATTTTGACATCAGAATTTCTTTTGTTTGTATATATAGAAATAATGGCCAAATCATGACTGAAAGGAAGTAAAAAAAATTCATTCAAGAGAAATTTTACTTAATTTTTGTAAAATTTGATTGGAGGCTTTCTTTTCTCTTTCAAACTTATATTTCTTCATTTTTGAACACGTTCCATAATTTGAATCCCAATTCAGAATTTAAGAAGTTTTTACATCCTAGTTGACAGCTAATGCCCCCAACATGCATTATCAGTCTGTGAAACATACTTCTCCCATGTCCCTCTATTTTCCGTGGTGGATTTACGATTATCGCACACTTTCACCTCCCAATTTCCAGCTGGATTCTCTCCCCACTTGTGGACAGACATGAAGGTAAAATCGATGCCATCTTTTGAATTGTCATTCTTTCTTGTGGAGAGCATTTCTGACACAGTTTTACTTGGCGAGGTCAAGTAAATTTGAACATCACCACGGCGATTATGCTGTAACTTGATATACAACTGGACATGCTCCATTTGAATAATAGGTGTTCCCGTGGGGACGTATTGCACAGTGTGAGTAACACAGTCTCTGGTGGGGATTGGTCTGCATGTACAAAAATATAGAATTCAATGATAGGTACACATATTTCTCAATAGAAAGGGCTACTAAGCCCAATTACACACATATCTACAGTAACATATATGTATAATCAAAAATTATGCATAAGTATGATATATATTATCATATATTTATAGGAGGTCTGAAATCGATCTTAGTATAAAGAAGTTTGGTTTGTCTTACCTGATATTTAAAAAGATAATATTGGGAGCACAAAATTTTTTAGAGATCTGGTATACACGCACTTCTTTAGTATGGGAATCAACAACAGCTCTGCAAACACTCACCCAGGTAAACACTGTTTACAGTAATATGTAACACCTACCTGTTGACATCGTACATCTGAGACTTCTGGACTTCCTGTTTAGGGACAGTCTGCCAATTCAAAGCCGCATTCACCAAAGCTCCACAGTCCAATACTCCAAACCCGTAAGTGTGACTGATGTGTTTCCCTGCCCCATTCACAATCCACTTGGGGTCAACGGAGGGGATTTTGGATGTTTCCACAACAATGTGCTGTATATCTCTCCAGGACAAATCTGAACTGTTGAGAAAAAGAAACTTCTTCAATTAGACTAACTGCTTCAACCAATTATTGATTGCAAAACAAATAAGAGATGTTTGTGAAAGACTATGCCCTGGGGGAACAGAGAATTATCAGGGTTAGGTCAAAAATAAAAAAAAATTTGATGGCAAAAGATAGGTCTTGTCACAAGGAATGCAAATATGAAATATGAGAGCCCTATCACTTACCAAAGTTATGAGCATGGTTAAAATTTTGGAATATGGGTAAAACTAAAAGGTCAAGGTCAAAGATTATGGTATCATATAAAAGATCTTGGCATATGAAATCTATAGAAAATATGAAAGATTTACATTACATAATTCAGGAGATATTACCTAAATTAAGTGCTCTTAAAAATGGTCAAATTCAGAGGTCAAAGTCATAGGACCATGAGACAGACCTTATCACAAGGAATGCAAAAATGAAATATATGAGTCCTATTAATCAGTATTCAAAAGTTATGACAAGGATAAAGTTTTGGAGAGATAGACAGGAAAAAACAGGTGCATTAAAATGACAAGCTGAATGACATCAAAGAAATTTGATGACCAGTAAATATTATATAATAATGCAAATATGATGACCATGTCATTGCCACCAAATGCCAAGATCAAGGTCAATTACCTTGGAACCAATAGAAAGGTCTTGTCACAGGAAATACTCATGTGAAATATGAAAGCACAAGTACTAACCATTTACAAGTTATGGCCAATGGCAACATTATTAAAAAATAGGTCAAATACCATGGTCAAGACATTTATAGCACCAACAGAAAGTTCTTGTCACAAGGAACACTCATGTCAAATATGAAAGTCCTGGCAGTTCCCATTCAAAAGCTGAGGCCAATGTTAAAGTTTTCAAAACATAGATCAAACACCAAGGTCAAGGTCATAAGGTAAAAACTGTTGGTACCAAAAGAAAGGTTTTGTCACAAGAAATTCCCATGTGAAATATGAAAGCATTTTAAAGTACTTTATATTTGATACTTTGTATTCCTTGAGACAAAAACCCTTCCAATGGACCAAAATTATTGACCTCTTGACCTTGTTGTTTGATCTACTTTTTAAAAACTTTAACTTTGACCCTAACTTTTAATGGTAAGTATTATGGTTTTCATATTTTACTTGATTATTCCTTATGACAAGACCTTTCCTTTGGTACCTAAACTTTTGACCTTGACTTTGGTGTTTGACCTACTTTTTAAAATCTTTAACCTTGGCCTAGACTTTTAAATGTTAATGTTTGTCACAAGGAATAGTCATGTGAAATATCAAAGTTTTAGCATTAACTGTTCAAATGTTATTATGAAGACAGGACAAAAACAATATGCCATAAAAACAGGATTTTGTAAGAAAGGTTGACTTTAGTGTACAGAAAAAGCAGCTAATGCTGGAAATAATTTCATAGAATTGACTAATTCTTACTTTGCCTCCAGGGCTAGTGCCATACAGCCAGCAGCAAGAGGGGCCGCTGCTGAGGTTCCCTCAAATCCTAGAATACAGCCACCATTGATATCTGTAGTCACCTACAAAGGTAGAGACAGAATATTTCATAAAGATACATGTACAACATACAGAAACCATGTACTGATACCACATACAGAAACCACATACAGAAACCACATACTGATACCACATACAGATATCTCATACTGATACCACATACAGAAACCACATACAGATACCACATACAGAAACCACATACAGATATCTCATACTGATAGCACATACAGAAACCACATACAGATACCACATACATATATCTCATACAGAAACCACATACAGATATCACATACAGAAACCACATATATATATCTCATACTGATACCACATACAGAAACCATGTACTGATACCACATACAGAAACCACATACAGATATCACATACAGATATCACATACAGAAACCATGTGCTGTTACCACATACAGATATCACATACAGATATCACATACAGAAACCATGTGCTGATACCACATACAGAAACCACATACAGATATCACATACAGAAACCATGTACTGATACCACATACAGATATCACATACAGAAACCACATACAGATATCACATACAGAAACCACATACAGATATCACATCCAGAAACCACATACAGATATCACATACTGATACCACATACAGATATCACATACAGAAACCACATACATATATCTCATACTGATACCACATACAGAAACCACATACAGATATCACATACAGAAACCACATACATATATCACATACAGAAACCACATACAGATATCACATACAGAAACCACATACAGATATCACATACAGAAACCACATACAGATATCACATACAGAAACCATATATATATATATATATATATATATATATATATATATATATATATATATATATATATATCTCATACTGATACCACATACAGAAACCACATACAGATACCACATACAGATACCACATACAGATATCTCATACTGATACCACATACAGAAACCACATACTGATACCACATACATATATCTCATACTGATACCACATACAGAGACCACATACAGATATCACATACAGAAACCATATATATATATATATATATATATATATATATATATATATATATATATATATATATATATATATATATATATCTCATACTGATACCACATACATATATCTCATACTGATACCACATACAGAAACCACATACAGATATCACATACAGATATCACATACTGATACCACATACATATATCTCATACTGATACCACATACAGATATCACATACAGAAACCACATATATATATATATCTCATACTGATACCACATACAGAAACCACATACAATATCACATACTGATACCACATACATATATCTCATACTGATACCACATACAGAAACCACATACAGATATCACATACTGATACCACATACATATATCTCATACTGATACCACATACAGAAACCACATACAGATATCACATACTGATACCACATACATATATCTCATACTGATACCACATACAGAAACCACATACAGATATCACATACTGATACCACATACATATATCTCATACTGATACCACATACAGAGACCACATACAGATATCACAATAATATACAGAATACACCATCTGTAAATGTTGTATGTACATGTACAATGAACTGATTGTGCTTTGATTGCTTTCACATATATCAAAAATAGGGTTCACAGTCTTCAAACCTCTGTCAAGGTTCCTCAAATCTAATCATGATCTGTAGGAACACAAATCTCATTTACCCCACTAAAGTATCTTTCTTTCTCGACACCTTATATTTAACACAAATCTTGTACACAGATGGTTTACAAAATTTAATTACCTCTTGCCAGTTATCAAACCTATCTTTGGTAAAAATCTGAATGAAAAACAAGCTGTAGTTACTGTATGTAACCCTGCCAATACACAAAAAGGACTGACAATACATTACTTCCTTACTGGAAAAAATAATACATATATTTACATGGCTTTAATATTTATCATATATCAAGTAATCTCATTTTATTTCTGTGAGCCAAATACGTTTCTTGTGCTATGTCTTTCAAACACATTATGTACATTGTACCACTGTGTGATATCAGACTGTAAGAATTCACTTCCAGTATCATGAATATGTTACATGTATAATCTGCTACATTTTCAATACCCCACAAAAGGTAGATATGCACATGTATTTTGCTCTATGTTGTTGACTTCAAAAGTTGCAGAGAATTCTAAAACGTTGTTTAAAAAAATGGCAGAAATACACACAGATGTGCAGACCTCTTAATATAGATTTAATGATATTTTCATTTATAGGTGATACTAGGTATTGAAAATTGACATCTTTCTTTTTACAATGTAGCATAATAAATGTAAACCTACATATATAATCTTACTGGATCATTTCCAAAATCACTGTGTGCTTCAGCATTTAAGTCACAGGATTAGTGTGCTTTTTTATTAAAACTTGTCTTATCTGGATAAAACTGGTTCATTCCAAGCATTTAAATAGCCTTACTCTCCTGATTTCATTACATAAACATTAATGAAAATGATTTGAAATAGAGATTGTAAGGCAATACGAAACAGTAAAGCGGTACTCTAGTTAATGGAAAATGAAGTTGGTGGTTCTATTCTCAGCTGCAACAATCAAGTGAATTACTGACAATGTAAGATTGAGAATTACTGTCACTGTAACATTGAGAATTATTGACATTGTAACACTGAGAATTACTGACATTGTAACATTGAGAATTATTGATACCACATAAAAAATGAAACAATGAAAACATAAAGGGCAAATGAAACAAAAACTGAACTAAATTACACTGTCCAATATCTAAGATCTGCGGGACAAACAACACAATTCCAAGATACTGACCACTCTAATTTTGGGCCTATTTCCAAACTCTCCTGCTCTGACTTCTCCCCCACTAGGAACCACAGTCATGGTGGACGCACACTTCTCATCAAAGTATGGTGCATCTCCATTGTCTGTGATACTTCCAACAGACAGCGTGTAGGGTGAGGAAACATAGCCATCGCATCCGCAGTCATCGTCATGGACGCCCCCATTTCCTGTGGCCCACACGTAAATAATGCCCTTGCCGTTACGCCCCTGAAATTACGAACTTCCTTAAATTACTTCAATTCATGTATAACTTTACATAATAACACGGTAAACCAACCCAACCCCCCCAATCAACTATTTAGGACAAGTAATACAGTCTGTAGTATGCCAGTTTCGAGATACATCCAAGTTATTTCCCCTGGAGAACTCTTGTGCATAGTAAGATGTGAGGCGATTTGTTTACATGCGGGAATGGGACAAATAAGTGAATGTTTTAAGTAAGTTTCACCTGAATTTGACTGACACACAAACCAAATAAGTGATAAGTATTCTGGAAGTAATTAAATGCATGGAATTTTTATTATATCATGTTATTTCGCTGGTCATACGTATCATATCTAGGATATTACTTGCAAATATGACATTCTTGTTATGTTTCCACTTTAGTAAAACATTTCTTTCTATAGTATTCTGTGTTTCCTAAATTTATATGTTTAAAGAAAAGCACTTGCAATACATTTTATTGTCTTCCTCACTGATTGTAGGTCTACTCCGTCCCATCAGGCATTCAAAGTTCATTCTACTAAATGCACCTCCTACACAGAAGAGCTCTTATCTCAAAACTGGTATATTGAGTCACTTTTGCAAGACTCGTGTTAATTATCTTTCATATTCTTATAAACAGGAAATATGATAGACACATATCGCAAGGTTTGCATCATATAACATTTATCCAGGGGGGGGGTTACTGGTAACTGCAACATTTTATCAATGCATGCATGCAATTAATAACTACCATATAAATACAGTAATAGATACAAAATGCTTGGAATGCTTAATAATTACAGTAAACATCTCTCTTTCATATTGTGTTAATGCATTTACGCCTACACGTACTTACCTTTTTGACTCCCATTTCCAGGGCATCTTGTGTGGCCGAGCCTGGTCCTTCGATGGTCATTCCATCATCCTTAGGCCCCCACGAGGCACTCATCACATCAATAAAGTTGTTCTTAAAGTTAATGGCCTTAGCTTCTATAGAATCGTACACTGCCCCATCCAACATACGAATGCCTGGAGAATACACACAGAGGTCATGTGTACCATAACATGCAATACATGTCTCGCTCTCTCGTGATTCTTATTGTGTAAGTTTATAGAAACTGGATTTCTAGGTTTTTTCTTGTTTTTATTTTTCCTACAAGCAACTTCTAATCATGATAACCATAAAAGTTTAAACACAAAATTTGAAATTTTTCACTTGACTTAAATACTTCCTCTGATTTTGGAATGTGATGGCCCAGACATAACAAAACACCTGTACGTGATTGAGGGCCTACCTCCTACTTTAGCATTATAAGCGATGCCCACACTGCAGACACCATTGTTAGCTTCAGCTGCAATCTCTCCAGCACAGCGAGTCCCATGGCTGGAAATAAAAGTGATACTGATCAACAACTTGGAAATATTAGTTACCAACAGCTGTACAAGGTTCAGGAAAGTATTCTGGAGGCCAACAGTTAAAGTGCTTACAATCAGACTAACATATATAGGAACTTTTATTTTATTTTCTGTAAGCAATTGTTTAATGAGAACTCATCATTGGAGTTTATTGATTTTGTTATAATTTATGTCATTAAATTCAATAAAGCAGTTAGAAATGAGAATTATATCTTTTTATATGAATCTTCTATAAAAAAAAAAAAAAAAAAAAAAAAAACAATAAAAAAAAAATGAAAAAAAGAAAGAAAAAAAAAGTTTTGTGGGGAAAAATGTGATAAGGGGAATAACTCTTGAAAAAGCAACCTTTATATAAGAGCAAGTCGTTTGTAATATTTAAAAATTACCCTTTTTTTAAAGAATGTTAAATTGCAGAATTACATTTTTGTACAAATACAATAAGACAAAATAGTCAATAAAAATATATTCAGAAATCGTACAAAATCAAAGGTAGGACAACCGTAAAACACATTGTGTAACTGACAAAACATGCTTATTTCAAACATTCAAAGCAAAGGAAAACTTGAACATCTAAATATAAAAGGGAAAGAGACGGAGACTTGTTGTATAACTTCATACAAAACATAATAATTCACAATTCAAATATCCATAACTTTTCTTCACAATGAACATAAATTCTACAAGCATGCACGAAATACAGGATCTGTCATAAATCCCATTCTTGTTGAAAATAATTCCGTAACATGCTGGTTTTTAATTCTTCCCTCAGGAGAGATGCATTTTAATCTGACATATGACATAAATATACATTACCTTCTTTCTGGCTAGCATTAAAATGCAAAATCAAAATTTCAGTTACATGGAATAATTAAATATCAAGCACAATCACAATGGAATTAAAACTCCATTTTTTTAATGTACATTTCACTGAATCTCTGAAGCTGTAATATTAGGGAGTTCTTTCCTGCACCGGTAACCATACCTATTTCCAGGGACCTTAGTGTCTGGCATGGGGTCATTGTTTTTATCATGTACGTCATTCAAGTCTGCGCTGG
The DNA here is from genome assembly GCA_024699665.1 of Ostrea denselamellosa. NCBI lineage: Eukaryota > Metazoa > Mollusca > Bivalvia > Ostreida > Ostreidae > Ostrea > Ostrea denselamellosa. The sequence goes on from JAMZEH010000018.1 coordinate 7,950,462, forward strand.
CGAAAGGTGACTGAAAAAAGGTACAATAAAAGAACAATTGAATACATCACATGTTTTAAATATGTGCATGACCATTTTCTTTTCAAATCAACCATATTTTATAATACATATATCTATATACTAGTTTATCAATTGACTGTGCTCTACTTTTCCCAAAGTTATGCACTAACACAAAATCAAACTCACATGTTCAAAACAGAATTCTTGCCTTCTAATACGTTACAAATATTGATAATAATGATAAAGACTTACATAGTTCTTTTTAAGGTCAGGGTGAGAATGATCAATCCCATCATCCAACACAGTGATTGTGACCCCTTTACCAGTGTACCCTTGATCCCAAGCGACCTTGACATTGAGGTCAATATATTTCTTCCCACCAGACTGCCCATAGTTGTCCTATCAAAGAATTCCACAAGATAACATCAAACTATTAATTATGCCAATTAACTTAATCTACTACATTATTCCATTTACATGTAATACACATTTATTATCAGGAGGAAGAATTGTTGATCTTCAATTTAAAAGTCCTTAGTTTCTAGCGTAAATAGTGAGCTACATGTACCAGTGTTTGGATACAAGATACGTACGGAAAAGAACTTCATAAATAGTTTTAAATACACAGAAAATGTATAGATTTTCCTTCAAAAGACATGACAAGTACTTTCTCTAAAATATTTGGACCTTAAAAGTTCAAGTCATGAAATAAATAAAAAAACTATGACACAAAACAGACACTTTTAGTACATGTATTAAAAAGTCTGTGAGAGGATTGCAGATAACAGTACTTACACAGTACCACTGGTCCTTGTAGTAGGGGTCGTTGAAGGTCACACCCTGGGAACTGGAGAAGTCCCTATTGTAGAGGTGTGCCCCTGGGACCCGGTAGTACTCTGTGGGATCAAACATACGCTCAGGCATCTCCAGCTGTTTGTCATGTAGGATTTCACGTTTATCGCGTATTAAAAGCTTCTGTTGTTGTACAAACTGAACCTGAGAAAACAGTGTCACAATATCTTTCCATAAACTCACATCAGTGAATGTACATTTATTCTGCACAACAACTAAAGGTCATAAGAGACAATATTTGAATAAACTGTCTTGTGTTGTGTAGTACCTGTGTACTAGATGTTGCTTATTGGCACCTGTGACCTAGTTTTAAGCCTCTGGGACTTTCATGATGTTCTAAATTAAGGATGGTGTTTGGGAATGCAAATAAGTAACCTGTTCATAATTCATGGAATGGAAATCTTTAGAATTTGTGTGAGCATAAACAGACTGTAGATTTTGTGGTAAGAAGCATTTTACAGATTTACATTGAATATCACATTACTGGGGACAGGATTTAATGGTGATTTTGAGAGTGCTATAGATAGGTTTATTCTTATGTGTGAATTCAGCTCAGCAGTGAAGAAACAAAACAAAGGACACTTCTTTGTGAAATTTGATTACTGTAAGTTAGTTTTTTTTCATTGATTTATTTAACTGTATATCATTGTAATTGTTAAATCCTTGAATTCTTGTTGTTGATTTTTGGCAGACTTTAGGTAATACCGACCCATAAGATTTGTGCCTAATATGCAAGTTCCTGCTTAATTACTGAATATATATAGATAATGATTCAAATTCTAAAAAAAAAATGTAAGGTATCTGACATTACAAACTGTCAAAAGATGCCTTTGAAAAGAATTGTCATGCAAGTACAATGACTTATCTCCCTTTGTTGATGAAGTGATATTTTCAGTGAAGAGTCTGTATTAGAAAGTTGATATTCACGAGAAAAACAACAATTTGTCTCCAGTCTCTTTTAACATCCTACTATCAAGTTTGGGAGAAATTCAATTATAAATACACAGTCTGTGTATAAATTTGCAAAAGAATTATCAAACTTGTTTAAATCTAGACTGGTAAGATGGTGCTTTTCATACCCGAGCATCATTGCGTAGTTTTTGAACGTGATTCTCTGCACTTCTTTTAGATCTTCGTGAGATATCTTTATGTTCCAGCAGGTGATAACCAAGCTCCTCCAGCTGATGAAATAAAACACACATGTTGATTTCAAAGCTTCCTCCATATCATACACTAACAGCACAGGGAGATAAAATAAGCTGGGACTGCTGCCCAATCCCATTCATTTATTTTGTCAATAAATATTGTTATACTATTATTGAAAAAAACAACAGCCCAGTCTTTTGTACAAATCATGTAGCCACATTGAGTAAAATATATATTTCTCAGGAAATATGTAGAAAATATTCAATGCTTTGTGTAAGGAATAATGTCTAGTCTGCATGAATCATGGGGGTCTGAAAATTAAAATAATAAAAGCATGCATGACCATAACTAGTGAAGCCACTGATGCAGAAATAAAGCCACATTTTCATTGTTTTTTAAATCCCTAAAATATTTAGATAAATAAATTAGCCATTTTACATTTTGTAATTACATTTGTTGAGTTTATTTTAGCATGTATCAAGTTGACAGGTCACTTGCAAATCACAATCCTTCTATCGAAAAATGAAATACAATAAAACAGCAAAGGTATATTTTCAGACAAAACATTGTGGAATACTGTACAACATGGGCTCTAATTCTCACTTATAGATGATAAATCACTAACATGTCTATTGTCATTACCACTTTAATCCAATACTAGTAAGTTAAATATTGTACCTAAAAATACTTTCTGTTAAAAATAACATGCCGAGTATATGCATAGGTATTCGCATTGCTTATTTTTATCCCCTGTAAATTTCACCTCTATCAAAATCAATCAGTTGCACTTCAGTTATCAAGGATCATGGAACCAGGATATTAACATTGCTATCAGTTTAATCTAATTTTGGGAAAATTTATTTAAATGTGTGGTGGTAATTTCCTATTGCAGATTCCCTTCACAAATTAAGGCATTCCTTCATGACAGCCATTATTCACCAGTTATCTCTCATTTAACAACTAAAAACAAATATGAGCTATAATTTTCATGATAACAGACTCTTGTCTACCTTAAACCTCAGCAAATATTTTGCAAAGGTACTGATCAAATGCTACATCCTAAATGATGGCAATATCATTGTCAAATTCATAATTATTGAATTCTGAATTGACCTTTGACCTTTTGAACCCCAAAATGAATATATCTGTATCTTCATAGAATCTCTATTGTAAGTACCGCAGTGAAAAGTCAAATTTCTTCATTATATTATGCCCATACTCTCTTTACAACTATCAATGACTTTGACTTTTGACATTTTGAACCCTAAATCAACAAGGTTCATCCTCTGGTCACATGACATCCCTTTAGCCAATGTGACAATAAAATTCAAATTACACTTTTTACACTATGTCTACAAGTAGACTGAGTCACTCTGACCTTGACCAAGTAGACTGAGTCACTCTGACCTTGACCAAGTGGATCGTGAAAGTAACATAATGTATATTTTTGAGATTCACCATGATCTCCATACAAATTCAATATACTTACATTCATTTGGATTCCTATATGTAGAGTATAGTGCTAAAGGTACACTAACTATACTCTACAGACACTATAATTTTGATCGGGGGGGGGGGGGGGGGGGGGGGGGGGGGATTGTAACTTTTTGATGGATTTCAGAGCAGAAACCTCAGGGAATCTACCTTCAAGTTTCTTTCTATTTTTTCCTCCATTTGAATTTAAAGCTAAAGTCAAAATAAATTTAGATCTACAGTTAAACATTTAATAGTGTTCTTCAATCTACTTTTTTCAAGTTTTACTTTTAAATAATTTGTGCTTCAGATCTTATTTAATTTTAAGATTTATGAGAATGATTGTATAAGCCAAAAAAAAAAAATTTTTTTATATTACAAGCAAGTACAAAGTATTTCATCATGAAGCCACAAACCTCATCAGCAATCGTGAAACCATGCTCAGCAGCCAGATCATGTATGGCTGACCTCTTATTGACCTTCACCAGAAACAGATTTAGGTAGTCACCATCATCCTCTGCTGTGACAGGAAGTGCCGAACTAACCGTCAGTCCTAGCAGGAGAACGATCCACATAACTCGACCCAACATCCTGCAACAACGAGTTCTATACACTAAAGGCATTTACCATAAAGAAACATTTGCCCATCGACGTAACAGCTAGCTAGACATTTTTAACTATATTCATATTAACATCATATACCCCCCACCCCCTCCCAGCATGTATTTCTCAATGTTTGAAGAAGTAGAACCTACTGATAATTTCAAAATTGTACAATTTTGTAAATATAAATGAATCTTTTTCTCTTTCTCTCTATCATGTACAAATATTTTAGAACTTTAACTCTGTCTTAAAATATATCTTTTAATCTACAAGAGTATGATGAATTAAATGATAATTTTTAATATATGAATTAAAATTGTGGTGAGTGACCTTCAGAATATACCATCTACGAAAATATTGCAAAATAATTGACACTTTAAATCACGCAAATGCTAGATTACATGTGTATTAATTATTACATTTGTAAATTTTTTCTGAATTAGGCTGTGAAGCAACCAATCCTGAAAAATCCTGTTTGGGTATTTCTGTCAATTATTCCATATTCTGATCTTTCCGTATGGTACACAGCACTGAGTTTATGAAATTGCTACAGAGAATCAATTATCACAGAATATTTACAAGAATTAAATCATCCCAAACAACAAACACAGCTTCAGATTTAACTACTGTACAAGTCTGACTCTCAACGTGGCACACTAATGAAACCAATCACGAAGGTACACTCTTCTTTTCATAAAAGGAAACACATTGTGAATAAACAAATTCTATCTTTTTTCTGTTGCATTTATTATTCTTAACTAGATTTAAACACCTAGAGGTTCACAAAGGGGAGTAAAATCTGTAGGAAAACTGAGCACTCAAATACTGATCAGACGAACTGATGCAGAATTATGGAAAGTTTCTTGCACGACAGATGTTAAAAATTCTTAAAAATCAAACTTTTCTTGCAAAAAGATTTTGCAGATTTTCACAATGACACAGCCAAGGTTCCCCCTTGGTGTGCCTCTTTAAATCTCCCTTTCACATACTTACAATTTCTATTATCTTGATGGCTCCTCTCTACCCCCGCTTCCTTTACGTCAGAGTTGAAACGTCAGCATGGAAAATATTTGGTCATTGTTTACTTTGAGTGATCCCTTCAGTTTAAACACCTCAAAAAAGAAAATACTAAATATAGACTATCAGATCATGCATAAGACTACAAAGCTGATTTTGAAATCTGCTCGCCCGAAAACAGAGATATCCCAGTATCTGCTGGTCAGTTTATAAGTGATACATACAAATGTACCTTGTTTACCTACACAGGTGAACTCAGGTACTGGGACATATACCTGGCCATGCTTCAATGAAAATGAAGGTTTAATGTGATTTTTAAGCAACTGCAATAAATTTGTTCATGCTTGTCAAACAGTGTTTATTTTTCATCTTTATAAATTTTATATGAAAACATCATGAAATACTACCACAAAGAACACACTAATGTACATGCATTGATTTTGATATTGCAGTACATGTACTAACAGTGATTTTACTAGAAGGAAAACAACAACACTCAACTATTCAACCTCAGGTGTTTCAGGATATTAAAAGTACACAAGTTGATTGTATGTCACTGAAAATGTTGCGTGTACATCTGGTTTTTTGATAATTATTTTCCCTTTCTCTGAATAAAATGGTGAAAATGAATGCATTAGTAGCATTACTAACAAAATCATTTAACTTTTGTGAATGATGAATTGATTCTCATTCAATGAAAAATTCTTGGTGCAAAAACCAAAAAATATACAGTGAGCTTGTGGTCATGCTGTTCAGTATTGCATCAGCATACAGTTTTTTTTTTAATGTAACATATATTACCAAACATTTAGAAAATTTTGTGCAATTAAGTCAAATTAGCCATCAATTTATTTTCATTGTACAAAAATTTTATAAACTGATGCTAAATTATGTAAGATCAACAATATTGCTGAGAAATAATGTTAAGCAAATTAATCAATATGATTGTTTTTCATCACACTCACATTGATGACCTAATAAGAAATGATTGAAATATATTAGATCCCCCCCCCTTTTTTTTGGGGGGGGGGGGGGGGGGTCCTTAAAGTTAAATGGGCTATGGAAGTATATTGTATCAACTGAGCAAGAGGCCCATGGGCCACATCTTACTCACCTGAGTTACCTTGGCCCATATTTAAAGATTTTCCCTATATATTTGCATGTAAAACTTTGATCTCTACTGTGGCCCCACTATACACACACCCCCCCAACTTCCGGGTCACAATTTTAACAAAATTGAATCTGCATTATGTCAGAAAGATGCCATGCAAACTTGAATTTTCTGGTTAAGTGTTTCTTAAGAAGATTTTTTTCCTGTAAATTTGATCCGCTATTGTGACCCCTACCTATCCAGGGGACCATGATTTTATCAAACTTGAATCTGTACTACATGAGGAAGTTTCCATGTAAATTTGAACTTTTCTGGCCCAGTGGTTCTTAAGAAGATTTTTAAATGACCCTACCCTATTTTTGCATTTTTGTGATTGTCTCCCCATTGAAGGGAACATGGTCCTTCATTTGAACAAACTTGAATCCCTGTCACTCAAGGATGATTTGTACCAAGTTTGATTGAAATTGGCCTAGTAGTTCAGAAGAAGATATTTAAAATCTGTCAGTATCATTTTGCTATTTTGCTATTATCTTCCTTTTGAAAAGGATGTTGCTCTTCACTGAATTCCCCTCACCCAAGGATGCTTTCTGCCAAATTCAGATGACATTGGCTCAGTAGCTCTGGAGAAGAAGTCGAAAATGTGAAAAGTTTACAGACAGATGGACAAAGGACAACAGGTGATCTAAAAAGATCACTTGATCTTTTGAATCAGGTGAGCTAGAAATAATAGACATAAAACATTTAATAAAACATACACAGTGATGCATGTCATTTTTCCATCCAATTTTTCAGTTGATCCATAAGTCAATTACACAAGTTTGAGATAAAAAGAAGCTCTTTTGTGTAGGAGGTGCATTTAATGCAGACAGAAGGCACCTGCAGTCAGTGAGAGAAATGATAAGAAATGAGAAAAACAGCTTCTGTGTAAATACATAACATATAAAATGTTATCAATAGAAATGTATTAACCTAAACATGGTTTACACAAGCAATGAAACAACATGTTGGAGGAATTTCATATTGTGTTTATGAATCTCCCTGAATACATATCACTTTGTTATATGGTCTGTGTTTCACCTGAATAGCATTTAACCTTTCAGTTCACCAGTAGAAATGTCATATTGGGAATGTAACAGATTTGTTTGATAGGGGTGTGCAATATTACTTGTAAATTATATCAATATATTGCAGTAAATATGCACTGTATTGTGATATGAAAATCAAAATATTGGTACTTTACACATCTCTCTCTCTCTCTCTCTCTCTCTCTCTGTGTATTGAGCTTATTGAGTTTACTCAACTAGTTTCTTTACTTCTTCAGGTGTATACTCCTAATGAAGAAAAGAAACTAGAAGAAATAAAACTAGTCAAGTATGCAGTTGAATTTATGATGCTTTTTATTATAGTACACATATATATCACAATATGATTTTCACTGAATTAATCATAAAAATGATCATGATGATGAGAGCTTGCAAATGTAATATATGAAAGGAGAAATTTTATTGCTGGAATGAGAATTGAATCTGGGACCTCTGCATTACTTTTCAGGTGCTCTAACCACTGAGCCGATATCCACTGTCCTGACTCCATATAGCTTTAATGCTATATATTCCTCCATTCTTGAGAGCTGTCTTCACCCTCAAAGACACACAACCTAGATTCTTTCAACCTTGGCAGGAATTGAAGTCCTGGGTGGTCAACGCCATCAAATGTAATATAGGAAAGGAGAATTTTTTTGGCTGGACTGGGAACCAAACCTGGGACCCCCACATGACTAGTCATGTGCTCTAACCACTGAGCTACCCATGCCAATATCTATGGTCTATATAGTCCTTACTACTTCACAAACAATATCAGTGTCTGATTTGGATTAACAGTTAGTTCTTGAATACCCATTCTTTGCATGAGAATATTGCATTTGATTTGGGGAGCAATTTTAGGCATGCATTACATACAAATATTGTAACACCTTAGAAAGGGAAAGGCAAATCACTACACATCACACAGATGGACAAGTAAGATTGACAATGACAATCTGACTAGTTCTATTACTGTGTAAATGAAGCACTTACTACATACTAAATGAACTGTAAATGACCAATACAAAAATCCAATGTCACTACTAAGCTACCCAGGCTGATATCCACGGTCCACATAGCCTTTACTACTGCAGAAACGATGTCAGTCCGATTTGGATTACAAGTTATTCAAGTTCTTTAACAGTCTGACTTGTTGTTACAGTGTATCATATAAAATACAAACTATATATTGTCTTAAATAAACTGAAACACACACACACACACACACACACACACACACACACACACACACACACACACTGTAGATATACCTTCTTTGCTTAACTCGCAGTTGACTTCAATGAGCAAGTGATACCTCGGCTTCGGCAAGTTTTGTTTTGTTTACACGTTTGGTATCCCGAACCCGATAAAATTTTCCACGTGTTGTAAATTTAGTACGCTTATCTCATCTCTGCATGATTAGTGCATGTTTGCAATTGCAGTGACCAAGAAACAGGTACCTTGGAACCAATGAGTGATGCTTTGTAGCCGTCGATCAATATATCCACTGCTTCAGTTTTATAAACAGTTAAGACCGAATCAGAGCATTCCATCATCTTCAGCAGTCTTCCTCCATCTCAGAACTATGTCAGATTCTGTTCATGACACAGCGAAAACAGGATTTGTTGATGTAAGGGTTTTATTGGACGACAAATGATTGAATTCTACAATCTAATTATTTCGAATTCACTCGAAGTGGAGACTTATGTTAGAACTTAAGAAATGGAACCAGAGAGTTGTTGTGCAGATTCTAACAGTGATTTTTCTTCAGCTTCCTTAAATTCCTCAGTAATAATTTCAAACTGAATTTCCAAAACTGCGATAGATCTAGAGACTGTCCATGTCCCATATGGTCTTGGTTACACCACCTTCAACTGCTGTAAAACTGATTAATTTTCATGGCTGTTAATTCTGAGATGATTGCTTGAATAGGCAAAACTGAAGAACAATAAAAATCTTCTCACTGGAGAAAAAACCAAAACAAATAAGGGTACAATATTAATCAAACTGCTGCAAACCCAAAGGTCTCTGTGCTGTCATAACAGGGTCACAATAGAGTCATAGAATTACTCGTTAGTACAAATCTCTATATTGGTACTTGGAAAAAATCTTCTCCAAGCCTAAGATTATAATGTGATAAATGTCAAAATGCAATATTCAGTTTGTACAAGTTATATTTGATGCAAGGATCGGGCAACAATGATAGGAATAATTATTTAGAAAAAATGTGTTTAAAACTTTGAAAGCATTAATTCTAATACAGTGTAGATTCAATATTTTTCATGAACAATGTACACAATACTAACAATTTTTGAGGTCAACTCAGATTCTGTGTATTAGGTTTAATATTTCACATAGGTGGGTGTAAGAAAATCTAAATAAATTTCACAAGGGTACTCTCTTGTAGTGAATAGGTAGATTAAAAATTTTTTTTCAAAGAATGATCCAAAGGGTCACTATACAGGGTTACAAATAGTATCCCAAACACATGAACTGTATGATTGTGGTTATTGTAGTGAGCATTGTAGCCCACAGGCCTCCTGACTGCCCTGCTAGTTAAAGTTGATCTTGGTTCAATGTGTTGTGTCCCCTTGTTCTATGACTGGGAGGGACTGGTGGGTGGGCAAGAGATAAGATAACACATCACCTATCCTGTCTATGTTTGTTGGCACATAAGGCCCTAATCTCATTGCCTCTATCTGTCTCTGCCTCTGGTTGCTACACTCAGCAATGCCTAGCTACTCAATCCCATGTTGCTTTTGGCTAACCCACTTTCATCATCCCTTCTGGACAACCATGGCAGCATGGTGGTGAAATTACCCTGATGTTCATTGTCTCCAGTACAGGGCCAATAATTCCAAGTCCTGAGTGTTGTTGTAAGCAAAACAAAAAAAACAATACATCCATGTAAGATAAAGCTCTATTTTTAGCTGGCATGATATTAATGCACACCATGGGAAAACATAACCTCTGCAGAGCTTTTGGCCGACATATTATTAATAAAAATACATGTAACTATACTAGGAATGGAAGGGATTGTTTGAGTACAGTATTTCAGATGTGAGTTTACTCGGGTTTCCTTATACCAATTTATAAGTCGTTAAGATATATTGATACAAGTTACAGATGATTATATAGGCACCTCTTTGATTCCCACACTATGGAACTAATGGTACTTTTATTGGTTTTGAAATTTCATCAGTCTATCCCACTTGATTGCTACATGTACCCACAAAGTTAAAATATTCATTACTAAATTTGATCACTGATTGCTTTTTTAAAACCTTACATTGGATTTTAGGGAGAAAATTATGACAGATTTCGACCTTCATACACAGATGAAGTTGTTAAGTTGATTGCTGCAATCATCACAGGCAGTCAAACAGACAATGGTAACAAATTTTCTGATGACCGTAATCTGTAGTTTATTGTCCTAGGAGAATGAGCGCTACTTATATGTTTACATTTATAATTGAAACATTAAAGCATGTTTCTTTTTATTCACAGAGTACAGTCTAAAGTATGACTGTGTTGAACTTGGTGCAGGAACTGGAAAATTAACAAAGAAATTGATTAAGGAATTACCAAAGGTATGTAATGCTTTGTAGCACTGCACTGAAAGTTAAGCTAGAGTTATCTTACTTTGTTCTGACTGTTTGAATATTAGGTGTATGATTATATGATATTAATTCTTTTGAAGTACCAGATGAATGCTGCTTATGTGGTTTTGAATCTTTTTACAGAGCAATCATTTTTGAAGATATGTTAATTAATTATATCAATTTACACTTAAATTACAAGAATTTTGTCAGTGCGTGTGATCAGATGGCCTTTAGTTAAAGCTATTATAAGCATACTAACAGGAATTTCCTTTTCAATGTAAACATACATACTCATATATTATGTGAAGTAATTAAAAATGTGAATAAGTGTAAGATTCAATAAGAGTATAGAGAATGACTATTACAGGTATAAATTAAATGCTGCGTTAAATAGGTGTGATGATCGAATTGCATTTTGTGTTCATTATTTGGGAGTTTGTCTGAAATTGTTGAATTACTTCATTGCTCAGGCATGATACTGATATTGCCTCTGTTTCACATGTAACAAAGAGGATTTTCTAGACCCAGAACAAAGTTCACTTTGTGTTTAGTGATGACAATACTTTTTTATCAAGCCACTAAGACAGTTTTATGCAGCATGGACAACAATACCTTACAGTGATGATCAAAATCTAGATATGAAGTTGTAAAAATTGGGATATTGATTATGAAAGATCTTTGAAACTATTGATTTAATTATGAATTTGAATTGTACACAGTTATTCATCTTTTAACAAAATACTGTGATACTTCAATGTATAACAACCTGTGTCATGTTATTTTTATCAGTATGTGTATTTATGGTTTTTTTTTTATCGTTTTGACATGTGTTCAGTAGCAGGATTTAGATTATTATCTTTAATACTATTCTTTTGTAGACAGAAAATAAAACACAAAAACTCATTTGTGGAAAACCATAAAGTGCTAGATTAAACATGTCACCCATATTCAGATTAAATCTCATCAAAACATTTTGCCTTTCAAAATTTACATTCTGAACAGAAACATGATACAATTTCTGAGAAAACTGCTTGATGTGCTTCGTGATAATTGGTAACAAAAAATGCAAGTGAAATCACTAAAAAGCTGATTCTAAGAACATGAAAAGGAGATAGCTGTCTTTTGTATTGATTGAGCCCCTATGGGATTGGATATTGTGATAAATCAGGCTGATCTGTTTTCCTACAAATGTGGCTACTTTGGGTTTTCTGTGATTTATCTGTATAGAGGGACCTGTCCTTATCATGGACTGTAATTTAGAGAGAAACTATCAAATCTAGAAACAACGCAAAAAAGTCATTAAAAATTCATTCGCTAGAATCTGAACAAATATATATGAAAATCTTATTCACCTTGGGAAGTTCTGCATGCTACAAATATTTTTGTCCTCAACAAGCACAGATATATGCATGCATTTTGATATTGGTAAAAATTATGTGTGGGTCAAGAAATGAACGTATCTATTTTATCTGGCATATAAATTCAACACAGATAATATTAATGTACTGGGGTTCTCCATAACATTCTTGGGCTTGTCTGATATCTTTCAAACAAATTGATGAGTCTTAATGAAAATGGCTGCCAGTATTTCAAAATGCACTGGTATGTAGCAAATCAATCACGGTTTTTCAGACATTTACCTATGTGTGAATAATTATGTTTTGAAATATAAATATATGTGGTGCCTTTTATTTCAAGTTCACTTGGATAAAAAATGAACATTGTTAATAAAAAAAAAAAACATTGTCAGTACAGTTAAGTGTCAAATTGAAGTCCATAGCAAAAGATACTTTTCTTGTCATGTAGAAGATTTTGAATAAAATTCTGCCTCAACATACGAATACAAAAATAGGTTAGCTGATAAGGTACACTCAAGTTGTGGCCTTGGAAATTCCTACAGACTGTTGGAAGACCTGATTTCCAAAGAATACGTAGATACTCTCAATGAGGAATGTACTCCAGCATCTTTTTAATATCAACTTCGGAGTACTTGTACTTGGATTCAGAGTGGTTTTCAGCACTAAGACTTTGCTAGAAGAAACCTCATAAAGTGTTTCCCTTTACCAAAACAAAGCACAATTCAAATGAATATAACTAATAATGAAGTTTGGATTCTCCGTTCTTATTATGATTATTATCATCATTTTTTTTTTTCGTCCTTCTTTCTCACAGCGAAAGTTCTCTTGCACAGCCAACGGACAGGCTTAGGTGCATGTTCACAATGTTTTATGGTGTGGTAGGCCTTAATTCATATGTGATCCTTAAGCGTTCAAGTTCTGCAATATTTTTGGGGTATTCAAAGGGTGTGAGATTTAATGTTTTTGCTATAGATATCTATGGGACAATTGTAAAACAGTTTTTAATGCTTCAAACTTTTACATTTTCCATTGTCAGTGGAATTTAGCATGCGGGGGTAATTTAGGATGGTAAATTTTGAACTTGAAATTTTCAAAATATCCACCATTTTTAAAATGGCCATCAAAAATGCATCAAACTTTCTCATCATTTCCTAATGTATATAGGGGTAGCTGAGGATGGCAAATAAAATGGAAAACTCAAGAAGGTCAAAGCAGTGGAAATTTTCAAAGTGGCCATTGAAAGCATGTACATTTTCAATGTTGCCTAATCTCAACAAAATTCATCAAATTTGAAATGTATATCGGGTTAGTTGAGGATGTCAAATAAAATGGTGAATTGCCATCAAAATGGTGAACTCATCTTTTTCAAAATGGCCACCTAAAACCCTTCAAATTTCTGAGTAAAACTTTAATGTATTAGGAACAGAACTTAAAGCCAGTTTCATTTCCAGGTATAGGAATTCAAATGGTGTTTGTTTGAGAGACTTTTGTAACAGCATCCTGTTACAATTATTACTAGTTGTATTTGTTATATTGATCAAAATGTTAATTTTGTTTTATTAATTATGAAATATACAGTGTATATAATGGTCCAATGAAACCATGTCATTTCTACTTTGAATTTGGAAAAGAGAATCAAAACAGTAATTTGTATTAATTTCACAGGAATATTAGATAATCTAAATTATATATCGATGGTTAATTTTTTTTCTTTGAAAGATATCTTCTAAATGTTATAATGTTATAGTATTTACCGGAAAGGGTGATGAAAACAAATTAACCTTACATTATATACCCTCTTCAAACTTTTTTTAAGTTTTCAAAACACTGAATTCATTCTAAAAATGACTTCACAGAACTGTGTCTTCTTATTTTGAATTAAAACTTGAAAACACTTCCAAAAAAAAAAGTTGTGAATCAAATAATCCTATTTAGTTTAGCAGATCATGTTGCTGTAAGCATGAAGTACCTTCATCTTCCTTATTGTCAAAATCTTGCTAGACTTCTTAAGTGTACATGACATAGAAGTATACAGTACTAGTGATAAGGATTCTTTGTTTATATTTCTGAATAATTTTGACAGGTCCCCATTGAAATAGCTGCATCAGTACTTGCTTATATGCCTGTCTTTTGAGGAGCTGCATTGTGGTGTATATATAAACTTTCCTGTCCTTCCATCTGTTCATCTGTTAGCTTTTTAATGTATGGGTCTTATCTTTCATACTCTGAGGCACTTGGTCGTTGATACATTGGTGGGGGGGGGGGGTGTTGCAAATCAAAAAAGTAGGTCACTATGGCCACATTTTGGAATTGCAATTGACAGCATCACAGCTTGTGACGTCAAGCATGAAAACACAGATATGCATCATGCACATGTAGTTGCACACCTTTTATTACTATGCCATCAAGTATTGGAAGGATTTACCATCTGAAATCAAACTTATGTTCTTAATATGTTTCACTCAAACGAACATAAATCATTTACCATATAAGACAGTGCATTATTTATAGGATAGTGCTCAGATTTATTTTAACATATACACTGTCCTTTTTTTCTGAAAATCTGATGAAATCTCAAACTCCACTACTGACATAATGCCTCATGTACTCTCAAATATTCTAATTTCCATCCGCATATAACTTTGGCAAACTACAAAACACAAATCATAAAAATCAACACATTGAACAAAGCAATATTGAGAAAAAAATTGTTAATGTGTAATAATGGGTGGGTGGGAGTCATGTCAAAAGTGAAATAGGTTTTGAATCGGAGCCTTTGAATGGCACAGGAGCACTTGACAATGGTTGAGAATGGCCTTGAGTTGATGTTTCATAAAGTAGATTCAGTTCTGCGTCCTCATGTTCTGATATTGTGATGTGGAAAAAACGTGAAATAGGTTTAGAATCTGAGCCTTCAAACGGCACATTTTCACAATACTTGTTTTTAAATAGCCTCTCTACTCATGTGTACTTGTTACTGTATAAATAGCGAATCACTGCAAGATTTAATCACCCATACCAAAAACATACCCACCTTCTTTTCCACATGTACAAATAATGCTGAGCACCCGTGATAAATACATAAATATGAAACAAGAAATCATTTAAATTCTCTGTTAAAAAACACCTAATGGAGGATTTGAAAAGTCGTGAAGAGAGTTCTTTTGCATACTTTTGATTTTTTAAACAATTATAATTGTGATAATTGTGATATATTGATTTTGATACTTTGTTTACTTTTGAAAATTGATACAGGTTTTTTTTTCATACCTGCCAGGTCTATATTAGGTGCCTTGATTTTACATACAAATTTGTCAAAATCTTGCCTACATTCTTTTTATTAATATCACTTTTGTCTTTGTTACAATATGTTGCTAAAAGGACCCTATTGGAATTAAGCAACTGTGCTTTCATGGTTTATCCTTATGTAATAATCAATACAGGGTACTGTGGTAATCTATATATTTATTTCATAGAAACTTGTAATCTTATATTGCATAATTTTTTAAGATCATACGGGACATGGATGCATTTATATTACGTTCGTTATTTCTTGTCAGTTCATTAGTAATGTATATCACCCTGTGTCATAAATTGATTTTAACCTGATTAAACCAACTACTACTACAGCCACCATGTACCCTAATGATGCATTTTTATTAGATTTGATTTTTTTTTTCATGTGAATAGATATAGCAGAGAGAGAGAGAGAGAGAGAGAGAGAGAGAGAGAGAGAGAGAGAGAGAGAGAGAGAGAGAGAGAGAGAGAGAGAGAGAGAGAGAGGGGGAATTATTTAAGAACCTTTACTTATCAAATGTCTTGAGACTCTTTAACTTGACAATCTGCTAAGGAAATAACTTGTATATCTTATGGCCAGATTTGACATAATTAACTCAAATATTTAGTTTATGTCCTTGTTATATGAAAGTTACGGAAATCATCTTTCAGATTTTATTTGAAATTGATCCTTTTTTGAAGTGAGTTGATAAGCATTTGAAGAGAACTTGTTATAAAATGAAGTTAAAAGAAATGCACTCTATGATGAAAACAATTTCATTAAAATATATATAATATTATATAGTACACCCATATCCAAGTGGTAAAGTTTGATATTAATTTATATACGACATCACAGGTCAATACTGATAGATATCACCCTGGAATCATGATATCCCATTTTAGTACATGAAATCACAAATTCACATTCATAAAATGTCATGGTATTAAGATGCAACCTAATGAAGGTGAGCAAGACTCGGTGGTCATTCCTGTTAAACCAGTAATAAATGTATGTATGAATTGTCTTATTGAATCATGATAACTAATAATACTTGTTTAGGAAACTTTTCTACTATCTCTTTTTCTTATTATGACGTGGCCAAGTGGTTAGAGCATCGGGCTCAAAATCACAAAGCCTCTCACCTCTGTCGACGCGTGTTCGAATCTCGACCGCGGTGTTATGTGAGCAAGTTTGCCAGTTTACTTGCAGAAGGTCGGTGGTCTCTTCCCAGGTACATTGTATCTGGGTTCTCTCCTCCACCAACAAAAACTGGACGCCACCAGATAACTGAAAAATTGTTGAGTGTGTTGGAAAGCAATAAATAATCAATCAATCTTATTATGACTACGTCCTATAGTCACTATGTTAGCTCAGCGTATATTTATTTTCCTTTTTGCTCTGTATTATACTCACTTAATTTTGCTCTTGGCGCATGTTCTTTTCACTCTCTTGGAAACACCAATAAAATGATTTTTCTGTTGTCCCTATGATATGCTTATCTTTGACTCTTTTTCAGTCACTCATTGATTTGTCGTACTTTGCTCTCCATTATTCAATTTTATTTGGCAATTCAGACAGTAATTAAATATAAATTGTTTATTAATCCAGTAATTACAGTAATTAAATATAAATTGTTTATTAATCCAGTATTATGATGAAGACACTTTATCTTTGTCTTTGAGGTTAGGTGGAGATTTTCTTAGCATGAAAATGGTCTGGATTAGAAGAATAAGAATGATCTGGATTTTCTGCTGTTCTAGAATTCTCAGTTTTGTTAGCAGTGAGAATGGTCTGGATTAGCAGTGAGAATGGTCTGGATTTTCTGCTGTTCAAGGATTTTGATAGTTTAGTTAGCAGTGAGTTAGTCTGGATTGTCTGACAATTTTGTTAGCTGTGAATTGGTTTGGATTTTCCGCTGTTGCAGAACTCTTACATTCTTCTTAGCAATGTGAATGGTCTGGATTTTCTGATGTTATAGCATTGTCACAATCTTGTTAATGCACACAAAATTTTCATATAGTCTAATTAGGAGTGAAAATGGTGTGGATTACCAGTGAGAATAGTCTGGATTACCAGTGAGAATAGTCTGGATTACCAGTGAGAATGATGTGGATTATCAGTGAGAATGATGTGGATTACCAGTGAGAATAGTCTGGATTACCAATGAGAATGATCTGGATTATCTGCTGTTACAGAAATTTTACAGTCTTGTTACCAGGCTTACTGTATTCATCAGCTTTATAATTACTGCATATCAATTGATTTATAAACTCTAAATTTCTATCAATACTACACCATCGCCTGGGTTGATTTGGGACATATCTGCACACCAGGCAGTAAGAGAATAGCTTATTAACTAGTTCACCTGAGAAAGATATTGATATCAACTGCATCTCCAAATGTGAATGTCTCATGAAATTTTTATATCATTTGTTATAATCATACAAAGCAACAGCTGATGCATATATTTGATTAGCTGCATGTAGAACACATGGTGATCAAAGAGCTACTGCATGCGTAAGACACTATGTTGTACAGTGTAGGCATTGAAATCCACTCAATTGATATTATTTTATTGGTTTTTCATTGTTAGATCAAGGGATACCTAGCCACAGAGCCTATGGATGGATTTCAGGAAGTACTGATGAAGAACTGTCCGGGAATTGACACACTAGTATGCAGCGCAGAAAAAATACCTATCCCATCAGAGAGTGTCAAGGTCATCTTTAAATGCAAATGTCATTTTACTTGTAATTCTGAGACCTGAATTTCACAAGGAACTTAGAATAGGCCAGCTCGTAGTTGATTATCATGCAGGCAGGTAGTGTGACGATGATATTGGGGGGTTATGACCATGATACATTGTTGATTGCGTGACAACGATGACACGCCATGTTATATCAAATTGGGATATGGTGATGTTGATCAGTATCGCTGTTTTGTGTTTTTAGTTTGTAGATTAAAGTTGTAATAGAGAATACATGATGGTGACCTTCAACTGTGATGAAGTATGACGATGACCACATGACGCTCTGCTCCACAGCACCATTTTTATGTTCTCTTTTTATGCCCCCACATATCAGAGAGCAAAGCATGAGGAATATTGCCTTTTTCCTGTCTGTCTAAAACTTTTTTCCATGTTCATAACTTTTGAATGGTGAATGATAGGGTTCTCATATTTCATATATGCATTTTTAGGTCATCTGAGTAAACTCAGGTGACCTATTGCAATTGGTCTGCATCCATCATCATGTATCATCCAATGAAATTGAACATTTTTAACTTCTTCTTAATAACTACCATTCCAATCCTTTTCAAATTTGGTATGAAGCATCTTTGGAATCAGGGGGACATAATGATACCTGCACCCCGGGGGCCTTAGGGGTGGGGCAAAAACTGCCAAAAGTTGACCAATTTTCAAAACTCTTTTACTCTACAACTGCAAATATATACTAAACATTAAATACATAGTGATATAGAGCAGGAAGGTCTCTACCAAAATTGTAAATTTCATAATCCCCGGGTTAGAGGTTCTGATTCCAGGGCAGGGCCGATCTTGTTAAGTTGATATATTATACTTTAAAAAATATCTTCTATGATTCTGTTGATACTAAATTAAATCTAAAATGTATATTCATATAGCAGGTAGCCATTTACCAAAATTATAAAGGTGATGATCCCAGGAGTGGTGGTTTTAGTATCAGGGTGAGGCCAAAATGGTCAGTGATTAAATGCGTTACACATGTAACAATTGAACACTTTTAATCTCATGATAACTACCATTCCAATTCTTTTGAAATATGGCTATGAAGCATCTTTGGGATAAGGAGGACACAAGTTGTAAATTTAAGGATGCCTACACCCCTACAGCCACATATGATATCTGCAAGAAAAACTAAATGCTTTTATGATGTTCAGTAGGAATGTTTTTAATAAAACTGTAAATTTCATGATCCTCAGGGTAGAGGTTATGACTCTAAG
The DNA here is from genome assembly GCA_024699665.1 of Ostrea denselamellosa. Classification (NCBI taxonomy): domain Eukaryota; kingdom Metazoa; phylum Mollusca; class Bivalvia; order Ostreida; family Ostreidae; genus Ostrea; species Ostrea denselamellosa. The sequence goes on from JAMZEH010000018.1 coordinate 7,969,967, forward strand.
ATGGGGCCAAACTTAGTATATATATATATATATATATATATATATATATATATATTGTATATGTGTAATACATGCATGGACATTTTAAATTGGAAATTTAGGATATAGATATGTCCTGAAAATATGCAGGACAAATTTATATTCTGTTCTAATCCAATAATTTTTGAAAGAGTTGAGCCATTTAGTCCTTGAAGAATTCAAACAACTCAGTTTCTCTTCATTATTTAGTCATACGTGAACATTTTAAATTAAATTTTGGGATACAGATTTATATATAGATACATTATGAAAATATGCAGGTTAAGTACCTATCCTTGTACGGATCTAGTAGAACGTTTGACAGAGTTATGTCCCTTGGACTAAGCAAATTTAAACAAGTTATAATTCATATGGGCATTGTGCATTGAAATTTGGGATGTAGATATATCACGAAAATGTGCAAGTCCAGATTTCATTTGCTTCCGATCACATAATTTTCAAGAAATTCAGATTTTTTTATTCCAATAAATTCAACACTTGGTTCAGTTCACCTTGTCATCGGGAACCTTATAAATACAGTCTGTATATAGCTGATTGGTATATTGTCACACAGGTTGTCGCAATCCGAATTCCATCTCCGGTTTGTCCAGGGTTTGAAAATAGCTGTCACATGAACATTAATGTTTACCTCATAATGAGAAAAAATACGTTTGAGAATCACTATGGTTTTGAATAAGATCAATGAATTATGATACAAAACTAATGATAAAACTTTGTCATCAAGATTGTGGTAATGATGTTACAGATCTTGATCTCAACAAAGTTTTATTAGGTTTGTTAGTTACGATATTGGGTTTATCGCAGTATGAGTTGTCGATCGTAACAGGGAGATGCTGTACCGTAATCACGTTTACCACCACTTTTATCATCAATTCACTAAAGTAACACAGCATTATAAAGTCCTAGATTTAAACTGTGATGCCCCATTCGTTTTGCTTGGACATATCTAGTAATCACCATTACTATCGATCAAGCAGTATCACTTAATATTCGAATATTATGTGATTTCGCTTTTTTTTTTTTTTTTTGGTAGTAAATGTAGTGGAAAATACGCGAGAATTTTTGTGTTCAATATTACGATTTGGAGGTGGCAATGTTAAATTGTAAGCATTGAAGACCTGAATCGTGTGTAGAAAAAAAGTTGCGTTGATTGAGTGAAAGATTTCATAGCAGGTGAATCTGTAGCTAGCTCTCTCTCTCTCTCTCTCTCTCTCTCTCTCTCTCTCTCTCCATAGAGCTACAGTTCTGCAGCTACAAATGTACGCCATTATACTATCGGCTTACGAGTCGCAGTAATCATATTGAACAAAACCGAAAGTCTCTACCCTGATGCCATTATAAATGCATCACAGTCATCACGTATAGCATCATTTGACCATGGTTAGTTTCGAACTACTCCATGTTGTGTCTCTGCAATCTTCGCGGTAGCTCAGTGGTTAGAGCGTTCGCTTCGTAACCGGGAGGTCGTGAGTTCGAGCCCCGCTCGTGCCATGGCCGCGTCAAACCTAAGACGAAAAATAGGTAGTGATTGCTCCTTCGCCAAACGCTCGGCATTTAGAAGTGAGAATCACGGGTCTTTCGGATATGACCTTAAAAACGGAGGTCCCGTGTCACGGTGGGCGTTGGCACGTTAAAGAACCCTCACTGCTACGGCCCTGAGCGCTAAGCATAGGTCTAAATTTATGGAACTTCACCTACAGCTGGTGACGTCTCAATATGAGTGAAAAATTCTCGACGGGACGTAAAACAAACAAACAAACAAACTTGCCAATTGTGTTTTCTTCTATGTCATCGTCATCACATCAACCTATCACGTGAGAGGCTGAATGGGGGTTTCCCCCTTTCCTTTCAATGACCCAAAATCAAAGTTGTACTTAGTCATTAGAAATAATCATTACATACCATATTACATGTAGATTATTGTATGTTTGTATCTAGACAAATTACACACCGTTATGATAACAAAGAGTTACAACTACCTAGCTGAATTAATCGTCAGCATAGAGACAAAGAAATTGTATCGTTATCTACAAAGTCATGTTGATATGACTTTCGGATGAATTGAAAACTTTTACACGAGTAGAATGATGATTTGTTCTTTATTTTGTTGTAATCCCATTCTGAATCATCAAATTCTAAATTAGCAAAGGACAATATTATTTGTTTGATCGACCACCGTAATGAAGGCGAATTTTCTCTTGCGATCGGCTTACTCTTCTTTCTGATTCAACATTAGAACAAGAGGATTATGGGATATCGGGGAGATCTCTCATTTGTTTGGATCAAGTAAATGACTGGCATGTAAGTGAAAATTCTGATTGTGAAGATAGCTGACAGAGTGCTCTGGGATTGACTGATTAATTATGAATAGGGAGGGGAGCTTAATAAAAATCCCGGGCTTGACTGGTTTTTATCAAGATATAGTTTGATTACCACAGCTGTGAAAGTTGCATAAAATCTAAATTTGATTTTTTTTTTATTTCTTTTGGAATTGCTCTTTGATACGATATGCAACAGATTCCAACACCATATTGGTGACATGGCAGTGAGTCACGCACGATTTGAATTTAAGATAGAGAAATGCATCTTATAAAACCGATTAGTGCATAGTAATATTGCTTTTTATGAATCAATGAATTTCATCTTTTTAGGCAGTAGTAGCCGCACAGTGTTTCCATTGGTTTGCTAATATGACGTCATTAAATGAAATAAATAGGATCCTTACACCAGCTGGAAAATTCAGTAGGTATTTGTTATAGTTATGAATCATAAAAAAAAAAATTCCAATTATACTATATGCTAGCGTTAATGAACACTTTTCAATTACAGATGCTTAGATTTGCAGCACTGTCACAATAGTTAAAGACCCCTCCTCCCCCAAACTGAAATAAGTAAAAAAAAAAAAAAAAAGGGGGGGGGGTTAAGATTCAAATAATAGGTGTTATATATACATTGGTTAATGAATTCTTCATTTGTGAGCAAACCTAAGTATTTGGCTTATGTGGTTTAAAATACTTGTCTAGAATTTATCTTAAATTTGTGTTTGTGTCAATTTTATTTAACATTTACTTGATTTAATGTGCATTAAATGTGCAGTTGATCGTATATCTCTTTATGTTTAGATATTCGTTGGGGTTATGTGTTTGACAATGAATGACAAGAAGAATTTCACTTTATTACAGTACTAGTATGGAACAACAAAGACTGGAAAGTCCCCTGGGTGAAGGACATAGAAGGCATATTAACTCGTTACTATGGTGACACACCACGAGCTGTATCATATAAATGGAAGGAAGTGATAGAAAAATGTACACACTTCCGTTGTGTTCGACATGAAATCTTACCAGGTACACTTTTAAAGGTGAGAAAAACTACATACATGATTTCATCCAGAGTATTTCATGTACGTTTCGTTTTAAAAAGATGCGATATTAGCCAAGTTTCCGAACAGAGTCCACTCGTTTTCTGATTGTTTGAAGTACTAACCAAAATTGTCTTTTTTTCTAAAAATGAATATTTCTGTCAAGGCAATGATTCTAAGTAACAAAAATTAAGTTTGAATAGCTGTCTAAACATTCCGTATATCGCTTCCTCGTCAGTCCAATGGAATGTTGCATATCTATTTTATCTTTTAAGTTATGATGACTGAGACGGAAGTTTTGTTTACATAGGGCACCTGCAAAATAGTGTGAACACCTTTAGTTGTGCATAAACAACGGTTTAATTTATAATCTCTAGGGGTGTGGAAAAGAAGTGATCGGACATTTCTGCTCCGTAAGTGTCATCGCTGCCTTGGAAGATGACGAAAAAGACAAGGTCAAACGTGAGATGGAAACCATTTTGGATAAACATGGGCTCACGACAGGAGATGACATCATTGTCCCGTTTCACACCGAACTGTACGTTTGTGAGAAGATAAAAAAATAAAATGATGATAAAAAAAACCTGCTAGCAATATTTATTATGTGTTCAAGATATACATGTAGAGAGTTTACAACGATTTGTAATAGAAGTGATTGCTTTCATGTATTATTGAAAACAGGTTTCGTAGATCTCTAACAGTGCATTCTGTTTGTTTTTCTTCCACTTTATTCTTCCGCTCCATATATTCCAGATAAGGAAATCTTGAAAGTTATTTGTAATTATAGCTTTGTTATTCAACATAGTCTTGACAACTGAACACATTCTTGACCTAACACTCGAAGAGCGATGGTTTAGACGTACACGGGGAATAAATAAGCTCTACACAACAAGCGTTACTTCTTATGCAGCTGTTGTGTAGTACAAAGACATGTTATTAAAATTTAACAATGGTTATGTGAATTTTTGATACATGCATGTAAACATGGAAGATAAGCATTAGTGTTATAGGAAGACCATCTTTCCGTTGAGGATGCTAGTGGGCAATATGAAGAGATAATCTATTAAGAAATCTGCCAGGTTCTATAGAATATAGGTGGTGTATATTTTAATAATCCCTGCCATTTTTTTCCGTTCCGTTTTGTATCGTAATATATACATTTATCAATGTTGTATTAATGAAATTTAATGTATTTTACTTCCGGTAAAGGCACAGATCTTTCAACTAGGACACAACGTATTATATTATTACGAAAGGATACAGACTAAATAAGAAAATATGATAGATGACTTGTTTATCCTATAAAATCATGAATCCCTGCACCACCAAACGTAGCGGGATGAAATCAGAGGAGTCGCGCCAAACACATCACAATCAAATCAGTGGAAACACTGCACCTACAAGCACATCGCGATATCGATCGATTGATTGATTGTATATTGTTTTCCGCCAAACTCAACAATTTTTCAGTTATCTGGTGGCGTCCAGTTTTTGTAGGTGGAGGAGAGAACCCAGGTACAATGTACCCGGGAAGAGACCACCGACCTTCCGAAAGTAAACTGGCAAACTTTCTCACATATGTCGGCGCGAGCGAGAATCGAACCCGCGCCGACTAGAGGTGAGAGGCCTTGTGATTTTTAAGCGCAATGCTCTAACCACTCGGCAACGGAGGTCCCCCGAGCGCGATATATATATATATATATATATATATATATATATATATATATATAAAGGTATAATTCCGTTCCTCATCGCGTTGACACTGACCAGAAGTGATGCAGTAGAGAGTTATGTTGCAGTTGTTGTGTCGTGCACGAGGAGAACAGCGACCGTTGTATTGTAAGTATTGTAGCCCACTTCTTGGCCTCGCTACTGAAGACGCACGTTACAATACATGCAAGTTTGTGGCAGTTAAGCCGTTACTACCGGACACTCCAAATGCAATTACACCATAAGGACTTCACAAGAAAGAAACTATTGTTTGGTATCTGCAGCAGTGATTCAAATGCTGGAAAAGCAGCATATCATAAGTTTTGCTCATATTTCAAGACTCTGAACAATGGTTTCCATAGACACGGGTTTCATTTTGAGTGACATGCTTGGGTAAAATATCGTGGAATTGCGGTCACCCACTTAAGGTGACAAGATGCCGTCAACTCGCTGCTAATTGTGAGGAAATTTGGGTCCTTGAGTCACACCAAACGAATCTTTCATACACTTGGTGATACTTTATTGAGAAAGATTAATGACCTCTTTGTCGGATGAATCATGTAAAACACTTTGAAAAGCCCTATCAAATTTCGTTTAAGAGGAGGGTGATAATTTTAATTTAACTTTGTATCTTTATAGTAGTTACACAAGTTTTCTTTGTGTGTTTACAGAAATGGAAAGCTCGTCACTTGATCAAATTCTTTAGTGCGAGTATATAACGTTTTAGCCGAATAACGTTTGATCCTTGTTTTGAACGAGATGGCACTCTCGAGAATAGCCTTAATTAGATTAAGCAATCATCCACAAATGATTGTTTCCGCAGGAAATAAAAAATACTGACACATACGTAATCCAAACGAATCTAGTTTACTTGATAACGTTATTGAGAAAGCTTCAAAATATCCATTTTATTTTACAGAGGACGGCACTGCAGAAGAATATAACAAATGATTCACTTAACGTTGACTGCCTGCGAACTGAATGAACTGTACTATATACATATAACCCAGAGAGAGAGAGAGAAAGAGAGAGAGAGAGATATGTAGTATGAAAATCTATATATCTATCATTGTGTATACGAGGGAAGAATATGAGAGAGAGAGAGAGAGAGAGAGAGAGAGAGAGCACAACGTGGGAAGAGACTCGAGTCAAATTTTGATATTAATAAGTCAACAGAATTCATTTTGTTATTAAATTTTGAATTTTAATTCAAAATCCCATGCAGTAAAGTTATTTACAATGGAGTTAATTTAATAAGTCAAGGGTATACACAGAATCTTTATTCTGAATTCATTAAGTCTATATCTATCTATCTATCTATCTATCTATCTATCTATCTATCTATATATATATATATATATATATATATATATATAGTTATAGTCTAATGGAGTCAGATCAGCTTAATTAATACTTCTAATGCAATAACAACCAATGACTGTAATAAATGTCAATAGCAAATGTCAGCAAAAAGTACTGCAAATTAGAAATAATAAATAATTCTTGTTCTCCTGAGTGGTGAGCTTCTGCTTATACCTCACTGGTCTGTGCACGGTTTTCTTTGTTTTATGCACTTGAAGGTTAACGCACCCTAAAACCAGGAAGATATTTAATATACCTGTGGTGGATCTTCCATCTTTGTAACCACAAGACTAGACACGACAAACCTTGATATGTGTGTGGTTTCCTTATAAAGCGTAGATTCAAGCAAAATCAATTATGACACTCAAGACGAGGACGATTGATTGATTGATTATTTATTGCTTTCCGCCACACTCAAAAATTTTTCAGTTATCTGGTGGCGTCCAGTTTTTGTAGGTGGAGGAGAGAACCCAGATACAATGTACCTGGGAAGAGACCACCGACCTTCCGCAAGTAAACTGGCAAACTTTCTCACATAACGCCACGGCCGAGATTCGAACGCGCGCCGACAGAGGTGAGAGGCTTTGTGATTTTGAGCCCGATGCTCTAACCACTCGGCCACGGAGGCCCCAAGACGAGGACGAGATTTGGTGGCCAAAATTCATTTTATATATATATATATATATATATTCCTGTGGAGAACAATTGCACAACAAATTATTCCAGTATTCTTGATGCTGGATGATATTTATGTCATAAATATATTTTAACTTTAAAAAGATATAGAGTTTATTCAAGTGGAGACTGTAATTAAGAATCAATGCAATCATTTTTTTTTATCCACATATATATCTTTAGCAAGTATGTAATAAAAGCATTAAAACACTATCAATCGTCGACCATCGGAGCTGGTGGTTGAAGTTGGGAACTGTACGAGTTAATTTCACGGTAACATGATTTTGAGGATTAAATAATTCACGTTCTTTTCCTCGGTAACTTGAATTAGTGGTTATTTTTCATACCATGAAGACAAAGACAATCAAAACACCATGAAATTGACTGATTTTCCAGTTTTTGAGGATCTTTATTTTGTGATGTTCTCAGTATTTTGCATGACTAGATGTAAGATTGCACGTGCATTGTATATACATACATTTAAAGCCCATAATCAACATAGAACATAGGTCTTTAGATATACATTATATATGTAAGCTGACATTTATAAAGTAATAAAACGGCAATATAAATTGTAAAAATAACAAAATATGGTACATTTCTAAGCTGCTAAAATTTGAATATCTTAAATGTCACAGGCAAGCCTTTTGAACGGTATCTCTTAATATATAATAAAACCTTATTAAAAAAAAAAAGGAAGAAAAAAGAGACACACATTTCTATAAAACACTGGTGTCAGATAGTTTTGAAGATCTGATTTCTTCGTATATATTATTAATGCTTTCGAGAGAGCATCTTTCCAAACCGGAACATTTGTCCGTTTCCGTCTGACTAGCAGACGATGACACGGGCGTTTCATATCCATCTTCATCTTGTCGAGAATAGTTATGATTGAGAATAATATCAGGGGTGTTATTTCTCATGATGGATCGTTTTGACTGACCCATCATGTATTGAAGCTTCTCCCAGAAACACATGTCTCGATAACTGATCACTGGATGTGATTTCACGAGAATATTTAAATTTCTGTCTAAATTTATTCCCCTCGTGTCCTCCAGGAGGACCACTACGAGACTGTTACTTTTCTGTTTAAACAGAGTTTGAAACGAGTTATGGAAAGCACTATTCTTCCATTCATGATCATTGAAGTTTTTGGACACTAGCAGAATCGTTCTTTTCGATCGACTAATGCTGCATGCCACTGCTTCTGCTATAGTGCCACCTACCGGAAAGTCCCTATAATACACGCACAGTCTATATCGTTGCTCTTTCTCAAGACGTGGAATAAATTCTCTTGTGACATAATCATCATCTTTATGGCTGTAGGCTACGAAAGCGTCATAAAGATTTTCTTCTTCGAGACCCCGCTTCGATCCCCCACATTTACATTTTTTATGTATATATAACCTTATTTGATTCCAGTAACAAATTAAGCACGCAACGATAGATGTCGTCCCAATAATGAAAACGGCCACGGCGCCAAAAATAATCAAAATAGTTTGCGAATTTCTAAACAGTCCATCCTGCTTCTTAACCTCGGTCACAATCGCGGATGTAATATTAGGACACACCTTAGATGCAACGTCTTTAATGCTGATTTTCTCATTAAAATCTTTGCAATACATGTTGCTATAATCGGCAATTGCTGTCGACCTGTTTGTCAAAAATGGAAGGAAGTCCACCATAAAGGTACAGTCACATGACCACTTATTTTCTGCCAAAGTTGAGTTGTGTAGAACCCATATTAGTTTAAGTGTTGAATCCGGAAGTGTGATTAATTCGTTGTGGTCCAGAAATAGGGCGTTAATCGAAGTCAGATATGAAAAAGCCCCCTCCTCTATGAATGAAATCCTGTTGTACTCCAGATGAAGCTCCGTCAAATTCCAGAGGTTGGTGAAAACTCCAGCTGTAACACTCTGAATGTCGTTATTGTTTAGGTACAGAACTTTCAACTGCAGCAGTCCAATAAAGCTGTAGTTAGCCAGAGTTGTGATACCACTGTGGTTGAGGTGAATCACTCTCAGGTATATAAGCCCAATGAAACCTTTACTGTTTATTTTGGAAATGTTGTTTCCGTCCAGTGACAATTCTGTTGTTAAGGCAGGGAAACTAGCTGGTAACTCTTTGAATCCTCGATTTGAACACTGGACGTAGTGCGTCGTCATGTAGTCTGAACTGCTATAACAGGAACACCCACGCGGACAGACAAACTTACAATCACATGGATCAAAATCACAGCAGTAACAGTTACTGTCACATACCTTGTCATACGTGCACAACATGTCGTCTGCTCGTACTGTATAAAGTGGAACCGGCGTATCAATCCTATAGCCCGACTGACATTGCAGGGAGAACATATCGCCCACCGCCGGGAATCCCGTATTCATGCTTACTTCGCTCATTTTCTTCCTCAACCAAATCAGATTACAGTCACAGTTAAAAGGGTTGTCTGCGATGTAGACCATCGTATTTTTACTCCTCTTTATAGGAACAGCAAGATCGTTCATTGAAAGTTTCGTCAGTTTATTGCCTTTCAGAGACAAGGTGTGGAGTCCTTGGTAACTATAGAAGGCGTACTCTGTGACGTCACTGATGTTGTTGTCAGACAAATCCAACTTTTCGATATTATCTGGAAACATCGCATTCGTTAATTTAGTTAACAACATATTTGAACTTAAGTCCAACGATTTAAGACTTGGTAAATTCTGTGGAACCATGGAAATATTTTCCAAGCGGTTGTGTCGAAATGACAGCTCTGATAAGCTCAATAGTCCTTCAAAAGCTTCTCTATGAATAACTCGTATTTGATTGAAAGACAGATCGAGAATCGCAAGGTTTTGAGAATGTATGAATACGCCATTTACAATGGTAGTCAACAGATTTCGTGAGAGATTTAGTTTTTCTAGATTTTTTAGTCCTTTAAAGGAATTAGAAGTCAATGTTTGTATACGATTTGAACTCAGATCCAGTGATTGTATTGTGTCTACACTTTTAAAGTTCGGTACATCCATCAGAGTATTATCTGAAAGATCAAGTTCTGATAGAGAGTCTAACTCTGCAAATGCGGATGTCTCAATCTTCGAAATTTTGTTTCCATGTAAATTAAGAGTTATGAGTTTCTGAAGGCCAACAAATGGTCGATTATTTATAACGGATAAATCGTTTTGACTTAGATACAAGAACTGCAACTGACGCAAATTCCGAAACATTCCAGTGAACAAATTTGAAATGCTATTGTTTCTGAGATCAAGATTTTGCAAAGAGACCAGTTTATCTAAAACAGTCCCGTTCAATTCAGTAATATTGTTGCCTTGCAGTTGTAAGTCTTTTAACTGATGGAGGAGCGATAACGAACCCCACACAGTGTTATTCAAACCACAGTAGTCGAGAGTCAAAACTAGTAAATTTGTCAGGGTTGAAAATGTTTTCGTTTGGACAAATCCTAAAGGGTTCCTACCCAGTCCTAAAACCTTCAGCTCATGGTTGACAGTCAACAGGGACGCGGGTACCTCGGAAATGGCATTATTTGTAATATCGAGGTACCTTAACTTTGGTAAGTCTGCTAAAGCGCTTCTTTCTAAATCCAAAAGGATGCCATCAGCAATACGCAAGTCCACTAAGTTTGGTATAGACTTTAGACTACCTGACGAAATATTGAAGATTGAGTTTCCGTCCAAAATTAAAGTGGAAAGTTTCGATAGAACTGTTTTATTTTCACAGACAATTCCAGACGTCGATATGGAGTGAATATCATTATTTGTAATATTTACGTACTTCAAGTTCGACGACTGACAAAGGTCAGGCATTTTGGTCACGTGACTTGATGTAACTGTAATGTGAGTAAGTTTTGGTACTTGATAAAATAATGAGTTTTCCATCTCTAATGTCCCTGCTGACTTGATTTCAATCTGTTCTAATGATTGCATTCCGGACAAGAATTTTTCCGGCATGTACGAAATTCTGCAATTTTCAATGCTTAGTCCCATGAAGGATTTGAGAGTGTTGAACATGTTATCAGTCACATGCGAAACCGTGTCTTCTGAGGTGCACAGTATATACAATATGCTGGTAACCTCAGTGTGGATCACGGAGAAATTCACGGTCTGTTGGATGTAGTCTAGGCGACATACCACGCTGACAACCTCCTCTTCCATGTTTCCTTGGTAACAATCGCACTGTCGTGGGCATGGATAGGACGTCAACACATCGACACCTAACGTCAGTCCGGTAATCATGAGGGCTCCTAATAGAACGAAGTGCTCCCTGGAGAGAGAGAGAGAGAGAGAGAAATTAAAAACTGTGGACGGAAATTTAAAAACTTGTTTTCAATAATTATTTTCATATTTCATGTTTAAAGTTCCATGATGATTAGCAAATATAAAGTGTTATTCTATTTTAAAAAATCCAGCGTATCGCAAGAAACTACCACAACGACATTCCTGTTGTACGTTAAATTCACACACATATATAACTCCTATTAATGACAATGATAATATCGGAAACTTCAAACTATTTCATTCAAGAAACAAGTAACAAAAAGTGTCTTGAACCACAACATGTCTTTCAGCATTCTTACGGATATTATACAATCCTCAGACATGAAGGCACATTCCTCTATGGGGAAGGGGGATACTAATGTTTCTAGACTATATAAGAAAGCAACTTGACGCAAGCGTCAACGATACCAGGCAGCAGATGATACGAAGAAATCATTTTATTTTTATCACTATTATTATTACTTCTTGTTATCAGATCGGACCATAAGCGTAAGAAACCTTACAAGGCATTTTACTTGTCTCGACTCGATTCCCCTTATCACCTCATGGCCACTTAAATTGGGTGAATCCGCAAAAACAGTCTTGAATCCAAAAAAACACAGTACACCTTTTTTGTATTTCATGAGCGAATAGTGATAGAAATGAAATAAATTGAACCACAAACAAACGTAGTACAAATTAACAACTTTTAATGTTTATTAAATTTTATATACGCTAGATTTATCTATCTAGAGATTATACAAGTAAAACGCTAAAATTAACAATAACTTCAATCCCTTATTAAATTCTGACATTACACTAAGTTTTAGAAGAAATCATTATATATATATATATATATATATATATATATATATATATATATATATATATATTCCGCAGAAACGCATGTACATTTTAAAAACACACATTAGGACAGACCGCGCTCTTGCCTGTAATGACAAGAGACCCATGGGCCACATCGCTCACCTGAGATATCTTGGCCCTACTTTTGTTCGGTTGTTGTGCTTTTTAAGTCACCTGAATAAACTCAGGTGACTTGCTGCAATTGTAGTTAACAATGGAACATTTTTAACTTCTTCTTGATAACTACCATTATAATTCTTTTCAAATTTGGTATGAAGCATCTTATGTATGTACGTATGTATGTACGTATGCATGTATGTATATATGTATGTACGTATATATGTATGTATGTACGTACGTATATATGTATGTATGTACGTATGTAGGTACGTACGTATATATGTATGTACGTATGCATGTATGTACGTACGTATATATCTTTGTATGTACGTATGTATGTATGTATGTATGCATTTGAATAATATCCTTTTTAATGTTATCAATACTATATTGAAACAAAATGGATATTAAGAAGGAGTTGGTTGTCCTTCACCAACATTATAAATCTCACTATCCCAGGGGGTAACGGTTTTGGTTTCAGTGTGGGGCCAAAATTATGATAGTGATTATTGTTTTGAAAGACGTCTCTCAGTTTGCTGATATGGTATAAAAACTAAGTGCATATTAGGAAAAGCAGAAAAGGATGAACGAACGAAAATTGCGACCTTAGGGACTGGACGCTAGGAATGGTCTAAATCAGTCATCGTGTTAATATATTAAGTAAAGTCTTTCATCAGTATAGACACTTTCAGGGGCATTGAAGTTTCAAGAACAAATCTTGTTTTATACTGTTGCTAACTATTAGAATTTAACTTAGAAATGCATAACACGACCCCCCCCCCCCCCTAAATGTCCTGACATGGCCCTTGGCGATAAGATTGGTAACACTTTTACTAATGCTCAGAAGACCGATAAAGCCTGTGGGCCTCTTTTTTTTTTTTATTAGAAAATAACCTTTATTCCGATTTTTTTTAAAAAATCAACCCCACGTTATGGTCCTATCGGTCAGGAAATAATCCAACTTGAAATCACACAACATGGAGATGCCTTATCAGGTCAAAGAACATGGTATGAAACGTCTTGCCATTATAAAGATGTGAAATTTCTACTTTAAATTGTTCAGGATTATAAGTTATTTTTCTGAAAAGTAGGTCAGACCCCAACGTCAAATTCACAAGTTTAAAAACTGTTCTGGAGAAAAAGATAAAAATGTGAAAAGTTATCCGTAACGATGACAACGAGGATGACGAGAACACATGCCGGGGAAATTTTGATATAAAAAAACCCACAGGAAAGCTAAAATACCATGCCCAAGAAAATGGAAATATATATCTATAATTCTATTGTACCATACATTGTATTTCCTGTTATATTATATTTAGTGCCCGGAACATAAAGAAATAGCCCTGAACACATTATGATTTTTTAAACTTTATTCTTATATAAAGGTAGGGTATATACTGCTTTGTTTATATTGTCAGCGCGGTGAATGATAAAAATCAGATTTTTTTATAGTATAATTCTAAACATGAATTATATTTATCAATATTGTATAACTGTATAGATATATACATACACATACATGTATCGGTATGTGTGACAGGTATGGTATTTTGAAGCAATGATCATTTATTAATGTCCTGTGATTATAACACACAATTCTTGTAAATTCGTTTGATCAAAATTTATATATATATTTTTTTTACTTTTTTAAAACAATACTGATATGGAAATTCAACGTTTCAAAACAAATCAAGAAAGACGTTAAAAACATACCTCCCCATTAATCTTCTATACATTGAATAAAAGGTGTTGACTGAACCGAATATCTAAATGACAACTTGTACCCGTACCGAAATGTTTCTGGGAGTGGTTCTTTTAACATCAGACCATACATGCTTTACCACAGTAATAATTTTAATCTCTGTCCACGTGTACCTGTATGTACAAATATTAAATTCTAAATGAAAGCTCCAGTGTTAAAAATCCACGATTGATTTGGGGAACACCCACGTGCACTTTTGTACTATGACTCGGTCAAACATGACTGGTCGTGTTGCACGCCTTCGCTTTAAATCAGAAGACAGTAATTACAAAATACCACGTGTGATCTAAAAGCAGAAGAGTAAAGACCCTGAGAGTTCGATCGTTACCTAAAAATATTGAGGGGTTGGGGGGTTGGGGTTGGTTACTCACAAGCATAAGGCGTGTATATGGTGGTATATTTCTGCCACTATTTTCAGAGAAGTTTATGAATGGAAACTCTTCTCTGCCTCGTGTAGTTGCGTTAAAATTTCTGCTTTGTCATATAATATCTTTCCAAAACTAATTTAAGTTAAATTGTCAACATAATTATAATCTAATCATTTGCTATATACAATGTCGATGTATTTTAGATGACTATTAACAACTACGATATATTGAAGCGGATTTCATTAAAGTTAATATCATACAATCACTGGCATTTTTAATAGTCAATACGATGATTTAGCTACCCTCGAAATACAATGTTCACCTTGCGCTCCGAGCTCGGTGAATATTGTACTTTTCAGATAGTGAAAGCATGGTTTTGACTTAAAAACATCAATAATATTTATATCAATTTCAACAAATACCAAATCTGGCTTCTAGAGCTACGAAACGATACATGTATATACGTGGTCGGCCATCTTCGTATATAGCAAGACGGAAACACTCAGTGGAAAAATTAAAGACGCAATTTTAATTATTTATTTATTTTATTTTATATATTTATTTATTTATTTTATCTATTTATTTATTTATTTTTTGGTAAATTATATGACTAATAGTTTAAACCATTGACGCCGGCTACTAAACACGCAATATCTGATCGGTCATCTTTAGGGCTTGAACATTCAACAGTAATTGTTAATCTAGTTCGAGATTAAAATAATTACCGTTCTTTACATGTACATTGCAAGCTAAGTCGACAGTGAGTAGAAACGCGAGTTTTCACTTAGTGATCCCTAAAAAAAAAAGATAATTGTATTAATTTGGAAATTCACATATTATTTGGAGAAATCAAATGTTACATGTATACCCTATCTTGAAGGCGTAACGTTGTATTTTTCCTTACGTTGTTGGATCTCAGAAGACTCGGATTTATTCGATCATGTAATAAAAATTTATATCGTGAAAATAAAATGCAGTCAATACAACATAGGCAGTAATGAAAAAATAACGAATTATTGATAGAGATCTATAGAATTATAACAAAACAAAGGGCCTTTGAGATAGTATTGTTCCGAGAAAACAAGTTTGGGCTGTCATTACATTCTGTATATATAGCGAACGTCCTTCACAGTACTTATCTGTAGTGGTTTAGTATTTATAACAAATACGTGCAAAACTTGGTTTTTCTTCCCAAAGTAACTATGTTAAGGAATGCAGAGATCATGCGCTGGAAAATACACTAATCTTCTCGATGAATGTAGAAGGCGATACTAGTAATTTACAAACACGCGCGCACATGTATGTATGTATGTATATATGTATGTATGTATATATATATATATATATATATATATATATATATATATATATATATATATATATATATATATAGACGCAGAGTAGCTCTATTATTAAACGCACAGTATCTCTATGTACACAGAGTATTCATATGTACACAGTGTATTCATATGGAATTTAATAAGCACACAGAATCCCTATGTACACAAAGTATTCCTATGTACAAACAGTATCCCTATGTACACAGAGTATTCCTATGGCATTTAGTAAGCACAGAGAATCCCTATGAACTTTATTAAACACAGAGTTTTGATAAATACAGAGTATCCCTATGGACTCTATGCATAGGGTTTGTGAATAGCAAGCTATCTCCTTGACAACCATTCTGCATTGAGTAATCAAATATTAGCAATCATGTTTCTATTTGTCCTCCAAGAACATGAGATTCAGGGTTCAAGTTTTAGCCGTTACAACAATCAGAATTAAACACCATCAACTGATAAATTAAACAGGGTATATTGCTAACGAAGATAAAGGTTAATGAATTGTCATTCAGAAGGAAATTATTTTTTCCTCCCCGTCGTTGTTTCCCCTCAATTTCCCTCTCCCTGTTGAAGGTCCACTCTTTGATAATTTTCGACACAAATCTACATAGAATTTTATAAAGAACTTCGATACAAATCATAAAGTTAATTCACTTGTACGAGATAGGTTTTACTTAAACACGAAGTGAATTTTTTTTTAAAAGTTTTAAGAGAAAAACATCTTCAGTCTAACATTATTTCAAACGGACACCAGAGCTTATACCAACAGAAGATAGAAATGTTTGATGTTCTAATTTAAAATATTCGTGAAGTAGGCACTTTCATCCCTGAAAATCTAAAGCGGGAATCTAGATACCATGCAGAGTCATGGCGATGTATAAGACCTAACGTTAGTCCAAATGATCAACGAAAGAATAAATTTCATAAAATCATTTTCAGTATTCATAACACCCATTCAAATTTATGTTGAAGTGGCAATCAGATTGAAGTTTGTTTTTTTTTACCTTTTTTTTTTTTTTAAATGAGGTCACGGCCCTTTAGGACACATCAGGTACATAACAGTAAAAATACGATAAATAGTTAAATTCAGTATCTTAGCTCTAGAGATCCGCCCACGTTGCTACAAGATCCTGTTTGGGGGACTGTAATCTTAAATTTAGTATTGCAGGTTGATTAATCTTGATTACATTGAAGATTCTTCCTGTATCATAATTTGATTTTCAATTTTCATACTTTTTTTTTTTTTTTTTAACTTCTTTGTTTGAAATAAAGTATGTCAGTATTATCTATATTTGTGGAGTACATGATGAGTAAATTAACGTACTCGAGTGATTACGGAGTTGTACAGTAATACATCAATCATGATTGTCACTGACTGAAAACTATAGGATATGTGTAATAATAATTTAAATGTTTGCCTCATGTAACAAAAATATTCCAATTTTAGACCAGAATCGTTTCTTTAAAAAGCCCTGAAACTTTTGCGGGACTCAACTCAGAATCTACACAGCGTAACGATGAAGAATGTGCAATGTGTTTTAATGTAGTATTGTCCCTTTCATTTTTTTTTTATCAATTCAGATATCGTTTATGAGTAATTATATTGAAGATCAATATATTCACAACACGTGCACACGCCTTAAGGTTGCAGATATTGACTGCATTACTAACTCTGTTGCACTTCTCTCTCTCTCTCTCTCTCTCTCTCTCTCTCTCTCTCTCTCTCTTTCTCTCTCTCCATATATCTTTCACTTCGTAATTTTTTTATCAATTTGATTAACAAATGACTATTTCGTTCGTCAAAAAGTAAGTTTTAGTTTATTCACGTGAGTAGGGCATGTTTATGGTAGGGGGGAGCTTAACTAATTAGCGCAAACCACAGGGAAGGAAAACAGGGCCATCTGATTCCTGTTAGACCAGCTCTTAGCATCCAACACTACAGTAAGAATCACAATCTTACACGAAATTATAAACAAACATGACTACCTCAAAATTCTTTGCTTAGGATAACGGAGAGAAAAAATAGCAAAAAAAGCATGATAGAAGACGGTAGCTGTCTAGCAAATGAGATTTCACTTTTTTTTGTCGGTACTTGATACTGGTTTGATATTTTTAGTTTATTTTTCTTGGGCTGTTTTCTTTAGATTATATCGCGTTATCATGCATGCACATACCTAGCTGCCGAGGAAAAAGCCACGTACCCCTTATCTCACCGATTCTAACGGAGAATTGACCGAAAAACGTGGTTGTATAGTTGATGAATGTATTCCCATAGCATGATACTATAAATTTTTTGCAAGTATTTTTTTTTAAAATTCAGTTGTTTATTCATATAATGATATGAGATTGATCTTCACCTTTTCATAATGAGAGAGAGAGAGAGAGAAAGAGAGAGAGAGAGAGGAGACTTACATGTTTGTTCATGCGGATATCCATTGAAAATCAAGCAAATCACATCCATAAATTTCAAAGCAAAGGCCCACACTGATTTCCCACATTTTCGTTTTAATGCAATCTGTTCGATAATGTCACATCACATTGCCTCCAGCTACATTTTTCATCCTTGCCGGAAATTAAAAACTTCTTAATCAATATATTCAGCCTGAAATTAAAAAAACCACAAAATTCTTCTCAGAGAAAAGAAAGCACCGTCTGGATACAAATTGGCGTCTCTTCGTGTAGTATGGCAAGACGGTATTACACTTGAGGTTTAAAACCATTTGAAGTGTTAGACCAGCCTCTTCACAAGCTGAGATCTCGGCAAGTAGTGAAACCGTCACAAGAATAGATATAGTGTAATGGGCATGTGAAACTATTAGCCCTGTGATTTATCTTACTTGTTTAAAAGTAATCACGAACAATCAATTCATGTTGTTTCCTGAATATACAACAATGATCTTTTTAACATTATCTATAGGATGCGTAAAATAAAATGTCATTTATTGGATTTTACAATTACTAGTGATTAGACCCGTTATACGTGGAAGCAATTTTGGAACTTTTTTTTTCTCTCCACGTGTCTCTTCCGCCGGGGCGTTGTTTTGAAAATCAACCAAATTCTTTCTCCTTGATATGTTATTTTGGTATCTGACAAGGCATTAAGAAGTTACAATTATATATTTCTCGTATGCTACTGGGGAAAACGCCCCTTGTTGCACTGTTTACTTGTAGAATAAGATAACTCTGCTTGCACGACACACTTTAAAAGCCTGCTCACATTTGGATGTAGAACTGATTAAGCGATGTTGTCACAGAGGACAACTGGTAAACAGCATCTCAATACAATGATTGATGGAGTGGATACTCATTAGAACAATGTTCAAATAATATTTTGGCACAAATCGCACTGTAGCTAATTATAAGTCCAAACAAACTCTATATGTAAACAAATTCGTTTTCGTCTTTGTTTAACGTCACTTTAGTATTACACGAACACAAGCTTATATTGTTTAATAACTTTGAGTTTAAATCGCGGATGGAAAAAAAAAACCCAACAAACGTTGTTCTAACATGAAATTATTATTAATCAGTCTAAAGACCTGTTCTCAATATTGCTTGTTACAGATTGTTGAACGACGGACCTCTTCAGTAACTCAATTGGTCTGAATCATATCGCTTTTGTTATCAATATTTTAATAATTACGTCGTTTCTTTTGTTCAATGCTTTAGTTCTTTTTTATATTTAAATAATTGTATGGTTTTACTCGTATGTGTCACCCTAGACTAAAAAAGCCATGGATAACAGATTAGGGAAAACAGGATGCATGGAAGGGGTGCGTGTGTCATTTCCTCGATACATACCCATATATATATATATATATGTGCTCTTTTAATAAAATCGAAACTTGTACTCTGCTGCGATATTTGAGAATTTGACAAACCGGGTATGAAATGTATATTATACATATCAAAGTATTGCCAGAATTTCATTTATAGTGACCGTAACATTTTTAACCTTTACAACAATCTTCCCGGAAACCATTCTTGCACTGGTTTGATAACAGGTGCACGTTGACATAACTCTCTCTCTCTCTCTCCCTCTCTCTCTTGTTTATGAAATTATTTGCTATAGAATAACTGTAACCCAATTTCATTTAATTACTCGTTTTACTATATGCGTACGCACCAAACGTAGAAATTGTCCTTGTTTTACACCGTTAATGGATCTCCAAAATTGACATCACGATTTTGGAGATATATTAAAGGCCAAGATAATGACATTTTCTTTCTTCCTTCCTTTCTTTTTTCTTTTTTTTTTTTACGTCTGTAACTAATAATTTTTGTAAATAAAAGAAAGATATATAAATAGTCATTTTTGCAGACACCTGTGGCTTTGATACGTTTTTTCCGAATTCCTAATCAAATTTTGTACGCGACGCATAACCAATAAACAGACGAACAAACAAGGTATTTTGTTTCCACCATAACTCTGTTGCTGGGATGTGATATTTTTACGCGAGTTTTCGTAATGATTCTCTGCATTTTAGAACTCTAGTATTTAACATACATACACATAGATGTATACAATCTCACAAGGCAGCAAAATATCTTCTTATAAAGTGACGATGAGGTTGTCATCCGAGTTTTAGATTTGTGTCATTGGTGTTCATTGAAAATGGATTGAAATTCTAGTCGCAGATGTATCATAGTAATCAGGATATATCCCCAGTAACGTTCTCGCATTCCACAGCCTTATTCGAGGAATGCTGCTTGTTTGTCCGTTCGATAATTTTTCCTCCTACTGAGACGTCACAAGCTGTAGAACTACCACAAATTTTGTTCTATGCATGGCAATCAGGACAGAAGCAACGTTTCCTTAACGTAACTCGGGACCTCCGTTTCTAGAATCATATCCGACAGACCTGCGTCTTCTACGTCTCATACTGGGCGTTTGGTAAAGGCGTGGTCACACTGCCCAAAAGTCGCGTAAACGCATGAATCACGCACCAATTTCGAGTCTTACGCGATACATCCGCGATTTGCGCATTTCATCAGTTTTTCTGACGTGGAACCTCCGTCGTTGTCCGGCGATGTTCGCCGGATCGGCGCTTTACGCGATTCTCGGTTCTGAGCACCTAAAAACTCGGCTTCGCAGAAGAGTTTACGGAGTATTGCGCTGCTTTACGTAATTTTTGCGTAGTTCTTACGAGAACAATGCGCGAAATATGCGTGGGATATCAATAATCGTTCGCGAAAATGTTGCCGCTATCGCTTTCATCGACGACTTTCCACTGACGATTAGCAGATATATGACGCATATTTCGCGCTTATAACACCTACCTATCACTGAAAATCACGGAATTATTTTTTTTATTGGCGAATCATGCGCGATTCATACGCAGTTCATAAGTGATAGTGCGCAGATCATGCGTGATTTTCTGTGGAGCTTTCGTCGCGCACAACCACGTATTCGCCCTGTTTGGGGGCCTTTATGTGCGTATGCGTTGACGTGCGTGGTTTGTTAGTGATATGTGCGTGATCTTTCCGTAGTTCTTGCGCAATTGATCGGTGATTTTTCATCGCGTAAATCAGCGAAAATGGTCAAATTCTCGACGGACAAGCACGCACCACCAAATTTTGTGCATGATTCATGCCTTTACGTGATAGTTGGGCTGTGTTGCCACGCCTTAAAGGCACAGTCACTACGTATGTCTTAAGCTGGACGTGGTGCCGGGGTTGATTGATTGATTGTATGTTGTTTTACGTCCCGCTTGAGAATTTTTCACTCATATGGAGACGTCACCATTGCCGGTAAAGGGCTGCAAAATTTAGGCCTATGCTCGGCGGTTGAGAATCGGACTTGGATCTGTAATGGAAGAAACAACATCATGTGAATGCGCGCATTGATTGAATTGATGAGAAGTATAATTGAATTGATGCGCGCATCAAATTAATTGTTGCTTTCATCAGTCCGATTGACGTGCACATCAAATCAATTATCGCGCGCAATAAATCAATCATTCTTCTCATTAAATTGAACTATGAATTGGTGTGAGCAATAGTGCAATTCTTGCAGACTACTTGATTTGCTGCATGCATCAATTAAATTATTGCGCGCGATAACATTGAATAGATGATGTCTTCAATTGATTACAGTGACAAATCCAGAATAGTCTGGGGGCCGTTTTAAGGTCCCCAGTGGGTCCATGGCACAGCACTGGGGGAGGGGGGGGGCAGAGGGCGAAGCCCCCGTAAGCTCATGGGTTTTAAGGCTTATTAGGTTACATTTATATGAGTTGTTCTAGCTATAAAATCATGCATAAAAAAAGCATTTTTGTTGTTGTCAAATTGATGTGTACGCCTGGGCGTTTTGGCGTCAATGGCAGCTATGCCACTGTTGTTTGCTCTCATTTAACCCTGAGCATGCTGAAGTAAAACAGATCGAACACTTGGTTTGAGAAGATGGCGTCTTATATGATTGGTTATAAATTTGCACTTTATGGGTCAGAATTAACTCATATATCCTATACACAGGAGAAAATACAACGGATCAGACCGGAAGTCGAACCCGGGCCCCCTGAATCTCCAGTCAGGTGCTGTAACAACATTGAGCTATCTGGTCACCGACGATCGAACCCGTCTGACCGCCACATTCCCCCTCCTTTAATGACGGTCTTCACACCTTGATGACACCAACCCCACAGAGCCTTAAAATAATTGTTCTCTCTCTCTCTCTCTCTCTCTCTCTGTGTGGAGGGGGGGGGGGGGTGGGGGTTAAATCCCTCCTTCGTTTTGATAATTTATATATCTTTTAAAAACACCGCCTGTAGGTCGTATCATGTATCGATACTACTGAAGTAATTCAAGTAGCTAGCCTTGAAGTGAAGTGTACACACAGAAAATCAGAATAGACTGGGGGCGTCTTAAGGCCCCCAGTGAGTCCAGGGCAAAGCGCCGGTAGGGGCCCAGGGGCATAGCCCCCGGACGCTCAAGGGTTTTTAAGCTTTTTAGGTTACATTTATGAGTTTTTCTAACTATAAAATCATGCATAGTAAAATGAAAATTTAACAATAATTTCTTGTTGTTATCAAATTGAATGTACGCCCGTGCGTTTTGGCGTCAATGACAGCTACGCCACTGGTTTCTCTTTCCTCTTCTTCCTCCCTACCTCCTTTATCACTGTCTTAGGTCCAACGACATTACTCTCGTGGAGGCCCGGGTTATATTAGGTCCTCGGTACCCCTTGCTTGTCGTAAGAAGCGACTAAATGGGTCGGTCCTTCGGAGGAGACTGCAAAAACCGAGGTCTCGTGTCACAGCAAGTGTTAAACGATAAAGATCCCTCCCTGCTCAGAGGCCGTAAGCGCCGAGCATAGGCCTAAATTTTGCAGCCCTTCACCGGCAATTGTGATGTCTCCATATGAGTGAAAAAGATTCTTGCTCGGAACGTTCAATAATATACAACCAACCTAACGACGGTATATTCAATGGCGTAGCTGCCATTGACGCCAAAACGCCCGGGCTTTCACATCAATTTGACAACAACAAAAAATGCTTGTTAATTTTTCATTTTATTCTGTATGATCTTATAGCTATAACAAACCATAAATGTGACCTTAAAAGCCTCAAAACCCATGAGTGTCCGGGGACTTCGCCCCCTGGACCCACTGGGGGCCCTTACCTCCAGCCTATTCTGGATTTGTCACTTCGTACAATTCACTTCAAGGCTACCTACGCCACTGACATTATTCGCTTGTAACATAATCTGGATGATCAGAACGCTTTTGAATGCTTACCAAGAGCAGATCTAGAAGGGGGTGGGGTGGGGGTCGGGGTCCTTGGAATTTCCAAATGAAAGAAAATATGGTCATCTTTCACCCTAGCATCGCGTTTGATATTGCTTCATCAACTCTCTCGATCGACTTTATTCGATCACTGGGTACGATTTCCAAATTCAAGGTCATAATATGAAAATTACCGTACCGCTTACCCTGGAACCAGGTTCCAGGTCCCCGGCCTTTTGGACCTCCTCCCAGATGAAAAAAGCTGGGTCCGCGCCTGCTTACCACATGCAAATGCCGATCTGGACGCTTTCTACTTAAAAACAAAAAGTTTCCACGATAGATGGCTCTAAACTAGTAAATAGAAATAATGATTGATTGACTGTAGACTGTTTTACGTCCCTGTCGAGGATTTTCAGTCATATGGAGACGTCACCATTGCCGGTGAAGGGCTACAAAATTTAGGCCTATGCTCGGCGCTTATGGCCTTTGAGCAGGGAGCGATCTTTAACGTGCCACACCTGCTTTGACACGGGGCCTCGGTTTATGCAGTCTCATCCGAAGGACCGCCCCATTTAGTCGCCTCTTACGATAAGCAAGGGATACCGAGGACTATTCTAATGCGGATTAAATAAATGAGTTTGCGACTGTGCGAAATAAAAAAAAATTGTATGGAATTAAAGGCTGAAGCAGGATCATCCCAGTAGTCACATTCGACTTGTACACATGATACATGTAGGTGTGCCGGGAAAACTCCACATATCTTTTCCAGAGGAATATAATCGCGGAATTGTAGCTCCTCGGAGGGAGTATACCTTAGCACTACAGGTCTTCCAGTTATAAAAGTCTTTGATTTATACACCGCAATTATTTTGCGCTTGATTGAAGTATTTTTGCATTACCACCTCAAAATTTTAAAGTGAAAAATTTCATCACATTTTTTCCCACTACACCTATGCGACAAGCCACGCCTCCAAATATCAATCAAAGCTTTAACAGAACCGTCAAGTCTTCCTGGTTTACGTACCCATTCAATTCGAAGTTCTTTGATTTTCATTTACAGACAACCCTATGTTAAATATTTTCCCCACAAATATTTTTTGCACCCATATAATTTGGAAAATGTCCTTCCAGTTCGGTTTAAAGGGTAAACATTTTTGAACATTGAATCAACGATACTTCGGTTATCAGAACAAGATACAGGGCTCACGCGGGTGTGACGAGTCAACAGGGGATGCTTACTCTTCCTTGGCACCTGATCCCACCTCTGGTTTGTCTAAGAGTCCGTGTTCGTCTTAATTTTGTATTATGAGATATTCTGAACACTATCCAATGCCCATTATCTTCAACATTTCATCCATAATTCTCATTCGATACCAGAATTGTTTTTCACAACCCAGGAGTTATTTTACATTTACATTTTTTATTTCATGTTAATCATTCGTGTTTATGGGTTTGTAGTCTGACTTTCACCAGACACTCGCTCTCGAGACTTTGCAAAATTTGGAGATCTCGAGTCTGGAGAAACTGCGACTAATAATATTTTGTTACCGGTTATGGCAATATGAATTAATAAAATATAATAATCAAAACAGTTTGAATACTTGTTAATATACGTTTCAAATACAAAAGTATAGTGGGAAAATGTGTTAGCATTTTTTTATATATTAAAAATTTGATGTGATGATGTTAAATATAGAGCAATATAGGACGTGCATTATGCGAAGAAAAATCAAAGGTTTTTATAACTGGTGGATCTGTAGCTCTCATGTGTAACCTATTCCCTACCCCCCCCCCCCCCACACACACACACACCAAGGCCACAAATCTGCACTTCTGAGGTGTTCAATAAACACTGAATCTATTTTTCTTTCAGTGGACAATTCATGCTTTTTACTTTCCAGATTTCGATCCAAACAAGGCTTCTTTCATAGGTATCGCCCTTTTGGAACTAGCCAATCTGCATCCTTATAAGTGTTTTGAAGTCTCGCATGGGTTTCAGATTAAAATATTGATTAATTATACACAAACGTAGGGATGATCCAGACTACTTTCAACAAATGACTTGCCCATTCGTTCGTATAACGTTATTTTGTTGGTTTTACTAGATTTAAGCTACATCTCATACTCGAATTTTGCCAAACTTGCAGGAAAGACACCCTGTATAGAGCTCTTGGTTCCCATTAGTTTTCATTGATATAGATAAAATGAAACTGTTAAAAAGAAATTTTTGAAATATCTCAAGTACAAGATTTTAATTACATTTTGTATCTAAATCTAAAGGAAAAGGTGAACAGTGAACTCGTATAAGGAACTTACAAAATGAAGAGTTGGACAAACACGGATCCCTGGATATACCGGACGTGGGATCAGGCGCCTAGAAGGAGTAAGCAACCTTGTCGACCGATTACAGCTGCCGTGAGCCCTATATCTTGATCAGATAAATGGAGTAATTCGTAGTACAAATCATTTTGTGAAGAACGGTCTAACAATTAGTATGCAACACGTCAGACAACATTTGATCCTATGACAGGTTGTATTGAAAAACTAAATCGTCATGACGACCATATAATTTACGAAACACTGACTTAAAACTAGACTGTTGTAACATCAACTAGCATACTTCGATTTAATTTTAAACTGATAATACGCATAACAAGCTCTTGCGTATCGAATCAGATGAGAGACTTAAAGACCATAAGCAGGTGATAATGGAGTATTGCTACATAAATATATGAAGTTGACGCTGGAGAAGCTGATCATCCCGTTTATAATAAAGTTGAGTTGTTAGTTTGCCGTCAGCTTCTATATTCAATAAAATATCTAAGTACGAAGCAGATGTGGAAGACTCTATGGTATCGTTTAAGTTCACTGCGATATATAGAATCGATTTATGGATGATTTCAAATGATCATTATTAATAGATAAAAAGTCGTAGATATATAATTGTCAAGTTGACGGCTACAGAAGATGTTTGTTTCTTCTCATATAGAAACGTTTGAACACATTTTGCATCAGTTCAGTAGGAATGGCATGTTGCATGTTCATATTCTGCTTTCTATAGGTTTTCAAATTTGTATGTAAATCAAAGTCATTTGAAAGAAAATGTTACATTATTTCTGTACAATATTTAAGTTTTTATTAAACCTTTTTTTTTAATTACATATCTACTGAGTTTCAAAAGATGTCAAGGGTAAATAATGGTTATATGAACGGTCTTCTAAAGTAGTTTTTGTTGCATATTTGTTTTCAAATGATCTAACAATGATGGTCTTAACACCAAGATCTTGGTTTCACACGGTTTTCGAGTTTGAACATAAAAGATCAAAGTCTATAAAATATACTTTTCAAACTTCCTTTTGTTTCTGATTTTAAATATAAAATTTGTAGAAACCGGTCGCGGTAGATCAGTGGTTAGAGCGTTCGCGTCGTAACCGGAAGGTCGTGAGTTCGAGCCCTGCTCGAGCCATGGCCGCGTTGAACCTAAGACGTAGACTTCGGTAGCGATTGCTCCTTCGCCATATGCTCGTTATTTAGAAGTGAGAATTACAGGTCTTTCGGGTATTACCTTAAAAACGAGGTCCCGCGTCGCGGTAAGCTTTGGTAAGTTAAAGAACCCTCACTGCTACGGCCCTGAGCGCTAAGCATAGGTCTAACTTTGTGTACTTCACCTACTACTGGTGACGTATCAGTATGAGCGAAAAATTCTCGACGGGACGTAAAACAAACAAAAAAGCAAACAAGCATTAGCAGAAATGCTATATAAGGATATGTCGTAATGTTAGGGATACCATCTCTGTGGACCATTTGTAACATTAAAATATCAGTTGGAAAGTGGGTATATTATTGCCGTCTTGTTCATCGTTTACTGTTCCATTCCTTGATGGGCAACGTTATGATTTATTTCTCCGCTTTCTCTAATTATTACTGTCCTTTTATAGATGCCATGTGCGTCTTATGTGATTCATTGAACAGTAACAGAAACCTTTTAATGTGTCAAAAAGCACTACACGTAAAATATTGTCAAATTTAAACAGATTAATTATAATAATTTCGATAATAGTTCAAATTTGCACCTGAATAACAAGGTAATCACGTAATTTAACATTCTCTGAATATTGGATCAATAGTAATACTTTAAAGTGCCTTGTCCTTTCACCCTAGAGTCGATCTGTTTAAATGCTTCCTGATCTTCTACGTTGTCTATTTGTCATGCTAAGGTGATGCATGGATGCAAAGCTATAACAAAAGCCAGACAAGTGAATTCCCTTAATGTCAAGTCAATGCAACGTTACGACCCTTTTATGACGATCCCTAGCTCTGAAAGACTTCGACAAGGAATAAAATCAACCGTTCGGCAACTTGTCTATAAACGGTTTCCATTTTGCTGTATGTAAATCAGAAGATCGGCGGCAAACACTTCCCCATGAGAGAAGCCTCGTCGGTTGTATTTTCAGTGTTACTAAAACAGAACGAGCGTTTGAGTGAATTATTTTCTTGCCCTTTTATTGACAAAGTCATTACATGATTGATCACGACGGGTTCCCATAGGATCAGAAATGAGAAATATTGTGCATTTTTATTCAAATTTCAATTGTTGTGAGCGGCAGGGTGGATTACTCTAATGGGATTAATGGTAGGAATTAGATTCTTTGCCATTCAATGACTAACCCTTTATGATGGCATTTGGGCAATTTGTTGCATAAAATTTGTTTTTCGAGGAATTACGTAATTCTCTCCATCATGTGGCAAATTGCAACTCTTTAATGAGAATAGCACTCTGCAGAATTTCTGAAGTTTTATCTTTGTGCATCCGCTACTTAACATGCAACGAAGCATTTCATTGCAGTAATCGGTAGTTCATATTACCTCTACTATGTATGCAATCAGAGGAGAAAAAAAAAGAATCTCTAAGATCCAGATCGTGACAGAATTTGCATGCATAGTAACAATATTTCCTGAAACCTAGATTCACACTCTGTCCGATGCTGAGTGCTCTATACGGCGCTAGAAAACAAATTCACAGCTACCAACAGTCAAATACTGGACCTCTATAGTCCATGTCCCCCCCCCCAACAAAACTTGAGCCTAGATATAAAATAACACAAAGAACAGAGAAGGATGGAGTCGGTTATGCTGAGTGAAAATTATGGTAGGAGCGAGCGTCGGCTCAGCAATTTTAATTGTGTCTCTGCGTATCACATACTTTCGGAAAATATATTTTCAATTTCAATTATTATATAGGTATCATGCAAAGAAAGGGTCACAGTCCCATGGCATCTTCGCTAGCCAAGGGTTTCCAGTCCACTCCGCGCCCCATAATGTTATGGGGAGCGGAGTAGACTGAAAGCCCTTGGCTAGCGAAGATGCCAGACCACGGAAAGGAATACTCCCTTCAGGAGGGGGAGGCACTAGGGGGTGATTCGTATCTATGGCGACAATGGGTATTGTCATTAATGCAACTTTGATAATCTTTTTTTTTATCGTGATGAAGACTAGGCGTATTGTAGGTTGTTCCTTGATCGTGTTTCGAACTGAATTTGTAAAAAGTTTTGATAATAAAATCTCACAAAAGCATCGCCATGACAGGGGGGGGGGGGGGGGGGGGGGGTGACTGTGGAAATAAGATTAAATTGAGAGATAAGACGATCGCGTAGTGATTTTGAGATCAGACGGTTGTGTAGTGATTTTGAGATCAGACGGTTGTGTAGTGATTTTGAGATCAGACGGTTGTGTAGTGATTTTGAGATCAGACGATCGCGTAGTGATTTTGAGATCAGACGGTTGTGTAGTGATTTTGAGATCAGAGGGTCGTGTATTTTGAGAGATCAGGCGGTCATATAGTGATTTTGAGAGATCAGAGGATCGCGTAGTTATTTTGAGATCAGACGATCGGTGTAGTGATTTTTCCCACACTTGCCAATTCTGTAGTACGGTGCTAAAACAAAAATAATAGAGTTGTTATGATGATGTCGTCATTATTGTTACAGATTTCTGACTGTCCTGACATGAAATAAAAATAAATGGAAGCATTAGATATTCTTTTTTCTTTTCCCCTTCTCACTTTTTTTTTTTCAAAGGGGGTATGAGATCTAAAGTTTGTATCGTTGTCGTAGCAAAAAAACAAAAAAGGCGGGGGTGGGGGCCCAATTGCAAGTATTTTAACCATGGAGGGGGGCTTGCTACCCCGTACCCCCTTTAGATCCACCACTCTGTCAGTAAGGTGGCCAAGATTTGGGTGGACATATGTACACAAGTACTATTTTTGGAAATTTCACACAGATAGCTGAAGATTCCTCTAGTACAAATTGAAAGTGCCTAATTTTTGGGCCCCAATATATGACTTTCGATCCTTAGAATTATAATGGTAGCGCATGTAAAGTGTGTTTTTAATATATATATATATATATATATATATATATATATATATATATATATATGTACATATCACAGTAATGAATGTAAATGAAATTCATAGCAAAACGCCGGTATACGTTCATGTATCTATCGCAGATAAGTAAATGATTGTAGCTATATGGTAAATTAAATATTGGTAAACACCATAATTTAAAGGGACATGGACATATTTTGAGCTGAAAATTTTCAAATTTTATATTACCATTTTTAATAATGCTTAATTAAGGTATTTCAAATGATCAACCAAAATCTGAGTATCAGTTGTTGAGTTACAAGTGAGATAGTGAGATACAGCACTAATAATCCTTTATTATGTAAACAAAGCTCGTGCCATGTTTTTGTTTACCTGAACTTAAAAGAGCCTTGACATACCTGTGGGTGAGGGTGGGGTGTTGCTCGGGAGCAGGAGCCGGGGGA
Source organism: Ostrea denselamellosa (assembly GCA_024699665.1). Classification (NCBI taxonomy): domain Eukaryota; kingdom Metazoa; phylum Mollusca; class Bivalvia; order Ostreida; family Ostreidae; genus Ostrea; species Ostrea denselamellosa. The sequence goes on from JAMZEH010000018.1 coordinate 8,000,384, forward strand.
GGGGGAGGGGGTTGAGAAAGATAAGATCCGAGTAACCACTTTACGTGGCAGTAATGCCAAACCTTTTTTTTTCTTCTTTCTTTTCAGGAGAAAGAAACATCCGGAAGTGTAATAAATGTATATACCAGATGCTCATTTCTTGATGAAATCTAATTTCTGGGTTCTTGGAGTGTACATTGTGGTCCGGCATCGCTCGGTATTGATTTTCCCCTTCCTCTGTCAGACAATGGGGATGGTACTGTACAAATTGGGAGCCAAATTGAGCAATTTTCTGTAATCTGGTGAATCAGTGCTGTATAAAACATCTGGCATTTGGTGAATAATGGACAAAAAGTGTGTAATCACTTAAAATGGAGGAAAAATGTGTCTTCCTCGCCATCTGGAATCAAGGTCTTTTGTAAGGCAATGACAAACCTAAATTGTGTTTTTAGAAAACGAATTCATCACGGTGCAGTTAATACTATCACATACATAGACATCAGCAGGGACTTAAAGATGCTCAATTTGTAAAGTATTTTATCGCATCTTGAACTGGTCAAGTCCAGATAGACTATATAGCAGACCTTTTCCTTGTAGTGGAGGATAAATTTTAATATATTGCTAATTTTGTTGAATGCTCAAGAGAGCTTCATCTCCACGAAAGGAGATAGTCTTATCGGAAAGATCGAACGTCCAGCAATCGGGAATCAACTCTCCGTTCATGTATATATCGCATGCCAGCAACAATAAGTTACTGGTGTATTTTCTGCAGTGAATTATCATATATCACGAATATGCTGTGACAAATACGGAAAAAAAAGGTTAAGACTCTTGATAAAAAATTACATTTAAGAATAGTTTTACTTAGGGGAAAAACAAATTTAAACAATTGAAAGGAAACAAATTCGTGTGTTTAGAATTTCAAAGCAAGTTCAAAATAGAAGACTTTAAAGGACGTTCAAGTCATCATGTAATTATTAAACGATAAACAGGAAATATAAGGCCCGAAATGGAATTCCAGTAATTTCTTTAACCTTATTGTTTAGTAACACAATTGTATGTGTGCCGTTAAACATGCCTGTTAAAGTTCTTTACAATCGTACTTCAAACATGCCCTTTTTTATCATGGTCTTCAAATCTTAATTCGCGGGCTTTTGTCATCCGAGTGCATTTTTATTCGCAAGAGATGAATCAGCCGACATGACTATCATTCTGCAATGGAGGTTTGAATTTAAAAAAAGCCCAATTTTCGTGGGAAATCCCCATTCTACTCGCGTTCATTTGTCACGTTACTCTCTCGAGATGAAAGGAAATGCAATCAGTTGTTATTTTAGCGCAGTAAGTGCAGTGTCCATCTCGTATAACGACAAGTCATTAAATAAAAAGAATTAATGAGTTTGATTGTTGTCGTTTAGTCTTTATAGGAAAACGCGTTTCTGTCACAAAAGACTCAGGAAATAAATATTCATCACTAAAATAATACTGTTAAACACGTTTAATTCTGCACATACGGCAACAAAAAGTTAAAATAATATTCATTCCTATAAAACATTAACTTTACAAATAAATTCTAACACTAATTATAATAATACCCATATATATATATATATATGACCCCAAAAATAATAATAATAATAACTAGATACGATCTTATTGCAAGCAACGAGGTCTTCTGTTCAATTGCGATGCGATTTCATTAAAATTTCCTGTTATTCCTAATTAATAATTTATTATGAAATCAACAATGTTGACTAAATATCGTCAAATATGTCATGAAATTATTTATAACTTTTGGCACTGAGGTCGCCATCTATCATTCCCGAAAATTTCAACACTCTATCTTGAAATATAAAAAAAATAACAACTCTAATTATCAGTGTATAGGCTATTGTACTCAGGTGACCATTAAGGCCCGTAGGCCTCTTTTTTGGCAATTAAGGTGTAATGTTTTTCTCCTGTCAACCTTGCGTTTCTTCTGTCACTTTGTATATTACTTTTCTCTTTGTTTTGACGCATGGGTTATGTTAAACGGATCTACACTGGTCCAATTTTAAAGCGTATATAAATCTGGAAACTGCTCTTCAGGATTTTTAGGATCGAGGAAAATAGAACGTACCCTTCGTAATTGTAATAAATACAACAAAATTATTCGTGACAATATAATTGCGATTTTCATATTTTTTAATGGACTTGGACATTTTTAGCGAAAGTGCTTGTTACAAGAGAGCATAGCTTAAACAGAGATAGAGAAGATCATGTTTCATTGAAATATGGGATGCGTGCATTAAATAGATAGAAATTCTGCAAGATTTTTCTTCGCGACTCTATTCAAAAAAGATGGCTGCCAAAATGGGAGTTGATAATGGCCGATTTCTGCTTTTCGTCTCTTTCGAGCAGTTTTTCTCTTATTTTCAAAGAACTTGGACTGAAAACAATTAATTATTCTTCATTCGCATTGTTTGTAACAGATATCTTGTCGAAAAAAAAAATAAATCGCGACTGAAATAAAGACAATTAAATGAATTCGATATGTTTCGCATACTTTTTTGCTTTAATTTGTATCGAAAGTGTATCGCAGTGAATTAGATTATTTTCCTATACTAAATTAATATCAAGCTAAATAACCCAAACAACAGTTGTATTCTTCACAAAATATAGGAAACGGTATTTAAATCTTTAATTCCTCTCGGACCCCGTGGAGACCGGGTTGTTAGAATAGATCCTCAGTACCCCTTGCTTGTCGTAAGAAGCGACTAAATGGGGCGGTCCTTCGGATGAGACCGCACAAACTGAGGTCCCGTGTCACAGCCGGTGTGGCACGTAAAAGATCCCTCCCTGCTCAAAGGCCATAAGCGCCGAGCATAGGCCTAAATTTGCAGCCCTTCACCGGCAATGGTGACGTCTCCATATGAGTGAAAGATTCTCGAGCGGGACGTTAAACAACATTTAATCAATCAATCAATTTAATTCCTCTCGGCCCCTTATTTAAGGAACTGGCCCATAAAATTTGATATCGTTGAATAGGTCATAACATTATCTACAACTTTTGTTATATAATGTTTAACAAAATACTTTAAATTTTCAAGATGTGAAGCATATTCAGTTTTAGGGGCTATCCCCTGAATTCCTTAAAAGGGAACGTAAAACGAAATTTGAAAGACGGCATATCGTCTAGAATAACATTTTGACTAATTTATATTATATAAGGTTTTACAAAATATCTTACGTTTAAGATATAGAAAACATCAAAGTTTCGTATATTAATCTCCTAAAAAATCCCTTATTATGTAATTAGTGATAATTTTGCTGACATCAGCAGTTGTAAATCAACTTGGCTTCAATAATCCTATCAATTTTTTTTTTAGCTTTTAAGATATTTAGGAAATACTATTGACCCCTTTCAGCCCTTTATATAAAGGACTGGCCTCTAAAAGGTTATATGGTTTAATAGGTCTCGTCATTATGTACAACGTTTGTTCTATAACGTTTAACGAAATGTTTGTAGTTTTCAAGATAAATAAGATATACAGTTATAAGGGTCATCCCCTGAATTCCTTAAAAGGGATTTTAAGACAAAATATGAAGATAGCATATTGTCCAGAATCACATTTGACTAATTTATATTCTTTAATGCTTTGCAAAATATTTTTCATTTAAGAGATAAAAAGCAGCAAAATTTCATATATTAATCCCTAACAATCCCTTATTATGTAATCAGTGATAATTTTGCTGACATCAGCAGTTGTAAAACGTTAAAACAAACTACTTTTCTTCTTCAATAATGCTTATCAAATTCTTTTTAGTTTTTGAGATATTTAGAAAATACTTTTGACCCCTCTATTAGAGGGACTGGACCCTAAAACTTGATATTATCGAATGGGTCTACAACTTTTGTTCTAGATGTCTTTTCAAATTATTTTTCGTTAAGATATTGATGAAAACGTGTAGAAAAATGGACGTAAAAATTGAGACATTTTTTCATGTCCTACCGAGCTCTAACAGTTTTTGTATTTAAAAAAAAATGCGATTAGGCACATCTATGAACTCCACTCTACAATCGTTGAAAAGTTCAAGTCGATATCTTGAATAGTTTCTGAGAACAATTCTGGACAAAGTGACCTCCCAAATCCCAGAAAAACGTCAATATCTTACATAATAATTGACGTAATCAAAATATGAAAAAAAAACCAACTATCGAGATTAATTGAATATCTATCATCCCTGAAATTTTGACGAAAATCGGGCGACACATATTCGAGAAATTGCATGCACAAAATCTGTAAGAAAAAATAACAATAATAGAGAAAAAAAAATAAAATAGAAATAAGGTCTTCCATTGGAAACGGAAGACATTAAAAATATTAAACCCTCCCTGAAGAAATGAGTCACCTCTTGGAGTGGAAAAAGATGAAGTCATGTCTTGAAAGTGTTCTTAATCACAGTACTTATAATAATGAATGCCTGTATCAAAAGTCTGATAATACCACAACAGCACAAGAAAGAAAAATGCTTGCTCAAATCTGTTTAATTTTGGGGAAAAAATTCCCTATTGAAAATTAACATTGGGTCAACAATCCTTGTCTGTTCAAATATACATTATATGTAATTTATATTTTTATGAGCATGATTTGACATGGCTTTAAATGCTTCCTCAAGATATATAAGGAAATTTGCAAACTTGCATAAATTTTAAACTGATTGAGAGTACATGTAATGCATACTTAAAGCCTAGCTCAAGGGCAATAACTCTTAATGTGTATGCCCTATCTTTGTATGTTGGTGATTTAGTAGCATAATTATTTTTATTAATTAATTGCTGATCTTCATATTACTCCTTATCAAAAGGAAAGGAAAATGAAAACACATGTATGCCATTCACCCCCCCCCCCCCCAAAAAAAACCACAACAACAAACAAACAAAAAAGCAGAAAAAACAAAAACACCTGTAATATTTTAGTAGTTCCATTACAGGCATTGTGATTCCCTGTATTATTATTTATTGAGAACAATACACAAAACATTTTATCATTAGAGTACTTTTTACACCTATATCTACAATACATCCACATTAACACAATAAATTACAATATTCTACACTCATAGTCATCAACACACTACTGTACTGTGTATGTACTTACAAGATCACTCCCCCCCTCCCTCCCCCCCCCCCCCCCACAACATGCAATGACTACACAAGTCTTTAGGAATGACTTCTTGTACATTTTTTTTTGTTGCTGAAAACATAAATATACCATCATAGGCAATGAAGGCCTTGTAATCCTTCAACAAACACATCTGAGCACGTCATTAAATGTCCGTGGGTGTTAATCCTCTCCCACAGGAATGGCATCTTCCAGTCGTTTAATGAATTTGAGGCGAATTTCTGTTACATTGTCGCCTTTTAATGTATCCTGCACAAACCTAACATCCACTTCCATCTGAACCTGAAACCAAACCCCAAATCAATTATTGAAGATTACTGTGATAATTGAAAATAATGGCTTTAAAAGGGTGCAGAATAATAGGTTTATACTTGACTGTAAAGTGTTTAATTCTGGAGAGAGAGAGAGAGAGAGAGAGAGAGAGAGAGAGAGAGAGAGAGAGAGAGTTTTTACCATTTCTAATGCTGCTTTTAGAACTCCACAGAAGATGTTAGAAAAGTTGAGCTGTGAGTGGCCCGGGGGGAGTTCCACAAAATCAGCCAAAGGGTTGTTCTCCACCAAGAGTGAGAATTCATCTCCTGCAGCACTCCAGTTACTGACCACAGGTTGTATTCCCAAGTACATCTTAAAACCCAGCTGATGAAAGAGAGGGATAAATGAAAACTGACAAATAAGTGAATTTAAAAATTTAAACTTTATTTATTTTATGACGATTAACAAACAAGTTCTACAACTTATATTAATGCTTCTCGTCGGTTTAGATTTTGGCGTGAAGGGGTCACAGATGTGGGAGGAAATCGGAGTATTCGGAGAAAACCCATGTGTTCGAGTGGGCAACCATAATACCCTCTCACATACAACCACTCGGGTCAGGTCACAGCATTGAGAAGCGAGTGTATTAACCACTACGCTACCCAGACACTCTAAGTGAATTAAAATGTGCCGAGGAACATGACTTGCCTGCAAAGACATCGCAAATCACCACAGTGGATAAACAAGTGCACCATCATTCTATAGTATAGTCCTTTGGACAGAAAACTTTTAACAGACTAGAGTGTGGGTGTGTCCCGATCGTCACCTATGGAGTGTAACATTATCCTCAAAAAAAGCTTGCTATAAAAGATCACAGTCACAGGAAGTGCAAGAAGGAATCTTATATACACCTGCTCAATTAATTAAAAATTACCGTACAAACATAATTCCTTTAAAGTTTAGAACTGAATTTAATAAATCGATAGTACTATTAATGGTGTTTTCTTTAATGTTTTTTTCTCAACAAATGGCAGTGTGGTTATGTACTGCAGTAGCTACCAATAACACATGCATTTGGTGACACATGTTATGATGTATAATGTTGCATCAGTAGGACAATTTCTGGCCATAAGTGATATAATTATATCATTCCATAACAATGACAATGCAAACAACATCAAATGACATCTTAAGGTTAAAAAGCTTGAGAGTTTGTCTGATGGATGGGCGGACAGACTGGAAGTGTTGCATTCAGAGACTAAACATCACACACAAGATGTGATGAAAAGTGTATGGTGCTATTATAAATGGAATATTCCTACAGCAAACATAATCAACATTGTAATTCTGTTTTTCACATCAAGTCAACAATTGCTTTCATTTATATTGTAAACAAAGTGTTCTGAACTTTGCGTATTTATATCTGCATTAATTTTTGTTTATAACAAACAGCTAACCATTTTATGTGTCAAAATCTTGAAATTCCTTCTCTGTCAGGCCTAGCAATCTTCTTACTGTGATGGAACTTATTTAAGACAGACACTGTTGCTGTGAATCTATGTTCATTTGATATGGTTATTACAAAGTCTACTGCAGAATGAAAATATTTTTTTAAAAAATCCCCATTGATCTGTAAAAAGCGAGTTTTGCTGGATTGACACACATGCTAAACAAGTAAAATCCTGGCTGTTAATATTCTCAAGCTACTGTCCTCTATAAACATATTTCCCAAATATTGACAACATGTGAAAAGATACAGATTTTAAATTTGTAGAACACCATATTCTTCTGCATTGCAGTGGACTTTAAATAAAAGAAACAGATAAATTTAAAATATTGAAAATCAAAATAAAAAATGCTAAGATTTAATAATAAATGCTTCAGTTGTAATAAAAATTCAAAGCACATTTGTTACTGGAAATAACGTACTCTGATTTTCCCTAGAGTTCTACTAGAAATACCCAACGGGTTTACAAGCATCACTTTCTTTCAAAATTTAGTCACAGCACCCAACTTATTTTGGTTGGATGTATATTGCCCAAAATGGTGTATTTTTCAGGCAGGCAGGAAAAAAGTTCATACGATAACCCGATGGTCAGGCCAATCTTAACAGCCAATAATACACATGAGCTTTACTAATAAACATTACAACACTGACAATCAGGACTGACAGGTTTTGAATGGAGTGACCAACTTTTGAGGTGTAGCCAGCCCTGTGATGAACTCACAATTTTATCAAGTTTCTCACTCAGTATTCGATCTGCAAAACTACACTATAACATGTCAGTAGTGTGTTGTTTTTCTTCTAGTATCCACTGCGTTAATGCAACTTACTTTTGATATCACATCTGCCGTTTCCCTAAAATCATTACATCTTCCTACATTTGATCTTGCAAGGAAATCCTCAATTAACCTGACTCCAATGTTATATCCCCTGCAAAAGAATAAAAAAAAAATCATCAGAAGATGAACACAATATATGTCTGCAGTTTTAGAAGAAAATGATACTGAATATGCATTTATACAAAATTGAAAGTAAGAAAACTACATTTCAATCATGGGGCAATTTGCCTTTTTCTTTTTGAGAAAAGTGATGTACATGAATATGTATGAGAATTGAGAGCCCTAGATACTGTTTCTAGTGACCTTTGTATGGTGAAGGAACTTTCCTCCCGCAGAAAACCAGCTTTTAATTTGTATTATATTGAAATTTCAAATTAATCTACATATCAAAAATTATACCCGAACAGTATGCAGTAAATATCACAGATGATTGGGTCTTAATATATAAATATACATATAATCCATACATATGTAAATAAACTAATGTTTCTTTATTAACATATGTATAGGATTTATATATGCATATTCATACATTAAGACCCAAGCACCTTTGGCAGATACCATCAAATTTGTGAAATATGAGAGCCAGTCAACTTTTCTGAAGTCCTTTTAAAGGTATTCAATGTTTATATAAAAAAATTGAAAAATTTTGAATGATTTAAATCAAAATAAATGCTTATTGTCAAATAATGATTAAAGTGAAGTAGATTAAATTTGCATGGCTGGTAATTGATTTGAAGCTGATCTTTTTGCACCTGAGACTTTTGGAAGAGTTGTTTGTCCTTGGTACAAATAAATAAAATTTAATTTTCTAAACATATGTGTGGTAAGTGATTGATTTTATTTCATAAAGAGAAAGTACATGAACTTTTTACCAAGAGATTTGTATGAAAATACAATTTCTTTTTTAAATTGAAATATTTTAATAAAACATGCCCTTCCCACAGACTATGGTTTTAAAAGAAATAATCAAGCAGCAATGAAACGTTTCCTAAGGTGCATTATGTTTGTTTCATAAACTCTTCAAAATGATACCATGATTACAGAAATCCCACCATCCATTGATATGAAATATGACCTTTATACATTGAATACCTTAAAGGACTAGGTGCAATTAATGCCATTTTTGACCTAAATAAAAACAAAATCCAAAAGATCTGAGCACAGCAATATACACTACCGGTAACAGCAAGTGCAGAAACTCTAATGGTAACATGTGTATAATGGAGAATTAGTTTGGGCTACAGTGTTTGCCCTCAAGTCAACTGCCTTATGTAAGATGTCATCAAAATGCATCATACCCAAAATTTTTCCACTCACTAACATTTTAAGAAAAATGGGGCTTTAAGCTTCTCCAACTCACAGATAACATTATTGAATTACACACTGTTAAATATATATATATCCAGGTGACTTCAAGCTGCCACAGACTGTGATGTTAAAATGCGAAATATTACAGTATTTAAACTTCTATTTCCTGGGTAAAACATAAGCAATATGAAAAATGATACACCAATTGTTTCATAATTCAATAATAAATAGTATGTGTTGTACTAACAATGTGTGACAGCAATGTCAGTTCTTTCCTTTTAACCTTGCATGATAAGGCATACACCCATAACAAGAATTTAAAAAATTCTATTTGAATCAATAAATTGGAAAAACTCAAACTATTCAACTGTTCATGCTGTAAAAAAAAAATCACAACAACAATTATATTGCTGAACTTTATTCAGTTCAGAATCAGTAATATTGTCTGATACTTCATATGCAGCAAGATCAATCACAGTGCTGTATATAAATGTACCTTTGTGCACTTTGCATCATATGACATCACAATGCAAAATTGTGTCATGACATACAAGTTCTTATAGGAGTATCACAGGGAAATGTCATAATATTTTGTTGTTACTTGCTTCCGTTATCAAGTGATAAGCTGTATATATGAAAAATTTCTTGTCAAATAATCATACAATATTTCTTTTTCATATCAAATTACTCTCCATTTTTATATAGTTTGCACAAAGGTGATATTCACATTATATTATAACCTTGAAATTTATTTATTACCATTTATTCCCCTGATTCTGGTATCACTGCATTTGAAGAAGATCTAATTTATATAATCATTGTGACCAGCTGTAGTAAGTGTAAAGTGCAACTATATACAGTTCATATATTCCTATTCCTTTTATATTGGTCTATGGGAAAAAGTAATGGATGTCTTGCATACTCTGGAAAATTAAATGTATGCTGCATTAGATGCATTTTAAATTTCTTTCCTTTCATCGGAGAACTTGCTCCCAAGACTTTTCTGTTAATGTAAAGTAAGGTTTGCTATTTAGTATATAAAAAGGGTCTGCCTGCATATAGTTGATATTGTTGCACTTTAGCAATTATTACAATCATTTTTTTTGGTTTTAAATGTATGATGTATAAACACCTGCTTGATTAAAATGTATGGAAGCTGACTAGGTATCGGTATGGACATCAATTAATTCTGAGATATTTTTCATTGAATATCATTCATGTGAACAATTAAGACTCTTTTATGCATGTATTTTACTTTCTTATCCGTATGGGAAACCTTACTTTAGCTGAGTACGTTTGTTGTTGTTGATAACAGTCAAACTAAATATGCACTGTTTATGCTAGCTATATTTCCCAAGTTAAATGGTTCAAATGTTTAAAGTCTTGTTGCAAGATATTAAGATGTTTTGACAGTTGTCTGTACATGTTCAGGTAACTTCCAATTTTCTGATTCTATCTGCCTGTAATTGAGAATTCTATACATAAAATATACACGCTAGCACCGTTTACATATTACATAGCTACATGTATGTTGTTCCTACATTTTCTCCAGTTGCTTGTTGACTTCTTCATCATCTTCATAATCTTTTAACAGTTGAGCCACAAGTGCCCCGTATGTTAAAGAAAACAATTCACCATTCTGCAAAAAAAGTAGAGAACAAAGCATCATATTCAGTACCATAACCTGTTAGCTGGTAATAAATATATAGAGGAAATTCGGGCATATCATATCCTACCACTTTACGTTGATCTACGCCTCTCGTTCCTTGTCTAGACATTTTCATAGGAAATTAAGATCTGCAACAATAAAGTGATGGTCTAGCTACAGTTACAGGTAAATTTTCAACTACATAACATTATTGTTCAAATGATAAAATTTGGGAATAGCATTGTTCACGCCTATTCCAAATTGACTTCCGGTTACACATGTACACTAGGTCATCCTATAGCATATTCGTATCTCCAAAGGCATGTCGCAAAAACGTCCATCAGCATTTACACAACCATCTTCGCAGTACACATTAATTGCTATCACTAATTATAAAAAAAATTGTTTTCCCCTCAATTTATCAGAGAAAAAAGTCATTAAATTCATCAGTGAAAACAGTTATTTTACATGCAAACACAGGGGCTCATCACAAATTCACCCTCTCTATTCTACATTTAATTAATAGTTATAGACATAGATGGTGATAATTTTAATAAGACAAAAAGTTCGTGACGAGCCCCTGTGATCACAAATAAGCCGTTGCAACAATGATGTATAATAATTCAAAAAGTACTAAAGTCCTAAGCGTGTAAACCTGTAAAGGCATGTAGCATCAATATTTCATAGAAAAGGGGGGGGGGGGGGGGGTGGCTAGTGAAGTTAACCGGCGACATGGTCGACTGAAATTTTTTGCGCAGACTTCAGTTGTGTGTGTGTATGTGTAACACACACAAAGAGAGAGAGAGAGAGAGAGAGATTCTCATTCACTTTGTGGGGGTTAAGATGCAAGTCTTACACTCATAAACTGTTACAACTACTCTCAGACACGATGGTCATCGGCCATAACACTCACCTTAGTAGACATGACATGGTCCTGTTGTTTTTCATAAACATTTTTATCCTCTTTATTCCCATGAAAATTTTTGAACCCATATTATGACCCCAACTAAGTCAAATGGGATCATGATTTAATCCAACTTGAACTCACACCACATAGTGGTGTCCTATATTCATGCAAAATTTTATACCTAATTTTAAGCCTACCCTAACCCCATGGTCCATATTTTTTAACAATAAAATTCATTTACCAAAATTTTCACCACTCTCATGTAAAACTTTGAATCCGTATTGTGACCCAAATCTACACTCATGGGACTGATCTGAAGAAACATCCAAGGTCAACTGCATAATTTGATATGACTAAAAATAGTCAGAACCTAATGACAAAAGGTGATTCACAAAAACATGAAAACCTACTCTTAAAAGTGAAGCTCTGTTGACCTAATGTGTAATCATGGTCTTGCTGTTCACGAGAAAAATATTTTAAAGGTGAATCTGCATTATGCAAGAATGCTTGTACATCAGTACGAGTAATCAAGACCCTGCTGTTCATAAGATTTTCAAAGATTATTTTCCTATAGATCCCCACTTAAAATTTTGATTCCCTATTGTGGCCTCACTCACCTCTAGGGGCCATAAATTGAATCTATATTCTGTGAGAACATTTTGACTTTTCTGGTTTATTTTAAAAAAAAAAATATGCCACCATATTTTCAAATTTCTTAATTAATCATCTCCCCTTTGTAAGGGCATGACCCTTCATTTAAACAATTTTGAACCTACTTTATCCAGTGATGCTGGAATTAGTCAAGTGGTTCTGGAAAGTAAAATAATAGATCACCGCTAAACTGGTGCATGATACGTCCACATACGTTATTAACCCAAGGACTTGAATAAGTCTATTACATAGAAAATCCATGACCAAGGACAATAAATACTGGTAAATTTTTGAATCAATGTAAAAAGTTTAATTGCATTCCAAGGAATGATGTGAACTAGGTGGAAACTCAAGCTATTTTAAATGGAAAATTCTAAGTCCATGGGCCATAACTCCTTCAAAAACTTTGGGACATCATTCCCCTTGTAATATGCACATCTACATATCGTGATTGTTCCTCGTAACAAGTTTCATAAAAATCCATCAAAGGATTTATGAGGAGTTGTGAAGACAAGTTATTTTTCATAAAAAATCTTAAGTCCAAGAACTATAACTCCTCTAAACATTTTGAGACAGCATTCCCCTTGTAATATGTACATGAAATTTACAACTTTGGTACAGTGCTACCTGTTCATTCTAAATATCTATTTAGTATCAAAGAAGATGCTTTTTAAATATTTTACACATACATACTACGTACCAAGTTTGGCCCCACCCTGGGTCAGAACCTCTACCCTGTGGATCGTGAAATTTACAATCTTGGTACAATTTGCATCTGAGAGTTTATTTTAGTCACTAATTTGCCTGCTCCAAAACTATACCAGTATCATAAGCAAAGTATCCAAAGACACTTGAAAAATTAATACACTGCAGCGTCATCCTAGCATTGTAATTTGAAGTAAGGCATGAATGACCTTGAAACAATACTGAGTTAACAAACTACATTATTGTGCCGTTTGAGGTGGATCGAGGTCCTACATATAAACACCTCATGGCAAAGCAACAATTAGGTGATAGATAAGCATGACTTAGTTCCAAAATAGGTTAAACCTGAAATTATATTGCTGACACCATTGTCATTGAATTTTGAAGTATAATAAACATCTCATACAAAAAAGTCAGCATTTTAATTTTCATGATGATCCAATTTTTTAAAAAATTGGAAAATTCAATTTGCAATGATAAGTTAACTTTCCACTTTACAGTCTAACAAAACTGATCAGTACATATACAAAAATGTATACATGTATTTACTTTTATACACATAAACATCTGTTCTCTATATAACATATGTTATAATATATAGGAATAACAAGAAAAAAACTGTTTGTAATCTGGTTCTCTAAGCTTTCCTGGTTTCTGCTACTAATTTAGCTTTTTCTCTCTCTTCCTTCAGTCCCAATAAATATTGTAATCGAAGCAAGTCTACTTCATCTTCACTGCAGTTTTGTAATGACCGGCCCCTCTGCTTTAGTTCTTTCCCTTTTCTGATGATGGACAAAGAGAGGCAGATCATAAAGGCCACACCAATGACATTCACCTTTATTCTTGAAACAGTCATCATACCTTGGTATTCATTAGGTCTGAAAAATAACGACAATCACATTAAAAAAAAAATAAAATAAAAAAAAAATCAAGGTGTTATATAATACCTGTTCCCACTATAATTACCCATTAAATCTTGTTTTCATTATATTTTCAAATTGAAATATCATTTGAAAAAAAATTTTCATCATAAAAAGTAAAGAAATTTTTCTTGGCACAATGATGTCACATTTGACATCATAATGAAACAATAAATTTTCAACATGGCTCTGTCCAGGAAACAAAGTGTTGAGGATTTAAAAGTTGTATTTAAAAGCCTCTGCCTAACTGTAATTATAATATGTAGAGAAAGTATCCAAATAATGAAAAAATTAATAAAAAAAATACAGATTCAGCAGTTGATAAAGACATTCGGGAGCTCAGGATCAATAGATGACTGAAGGGGAAAAAAAAGCTAGAACACCTGGTGCCATTTCAATAGTTAACAGATTGATTAAAGAAACACCACAAAGGTAGGTCCAGAAGGTGACAATTGACATTAACCACAGTGCTAGCAAATTAAGTGCTTAGTTTTGATTTAAAATGAATACCTGTAATGTGCCTATCATGCATCATCTGAAAGGTGCATGATAATACAAAGTTTCGCCAGAATTCATTTGCACACAGACCTCTGCGTGGATGGTGTGCAGAGATGCAGAGGACTATGGGTAGTATACATGAAAATATTGTTGTCAAAATTTGTTTTTCTGATAAAACACACTTTTCTTTGAATACGGCCATGACCAAAGAGAACTGTTGTCTCTGGAGAACACAAAAAGAACTGTTGTCTCTTGAGAACTGAAAGACCCAATATTTATTTGGAGAAGCCATAAAATGAAGACAATGTCACTGTTTGGATTTCCCCCAGTTCTTCTGGTGTGATTGATCCACAATTCACTAAGGACTCAGATGGAGATATTCAAATTGTTAACAGTCAGCTTTATCTGTATTTGCTAAGGAGAAAATTTGTTTCTGTTTCGTCAAGGAAAGGCAATGATATTAAAATGGTGTCTGGTTTCAACAAGATTGTGCTACATCTTATTCCATGTGACAAAATGGTTGGAGGAAATATTCATAGGCTATTTCATCTCTTTCAAAACAAACAATGTGTGGCCTCCCCACTATTCAGATTTGAGCCCCTTAAATTTTTTCTTTAGATTTATCTGAAGGATTGTGTTTATCAACCTGATTACTTTTTATAAGTGCCTGATTAAAACAAAGTAAAAGAAACATTATAAAATATATATACCAGATTAATTTAATTTTACCTGTAACAGTCAATTTGATCAGTTCATTTGACTTTCTCAACAATTTTTAATCATTTAAGCAAAGTTGCCATTTAGTTCTGCTATGATGTAACAATAAATTTGGCTGTTTTCTTTCCATTTTGTTGCTACAACAATACTGAACTGTGTCATATAAAATTCATATTTTCTTGAATTATTCATCAAATAATATAAAATGTGATTAAAAGTAATTTTTGCTCATTGATATAAAGTAAGTTGAGACAGTTTGTACTTTTTTAATGACTACTTTGCAGTATAAAAATGCGTTAAACATCATCGCAAGCCATGACTGAAATGTACGCTCCTCTCCCTTTTCACCCCGTGGCTCTCTGTGTGAAATTTTTTTTCGTTTCTCATAAATATGCATAACGCAGTTTGGCCAATCACTAAACTTCCAAGCACATGTTAGTCGGATATTTGAACTGTTTGTAAGAATGCAAGTAAATTACTCTTGATAAATCAGAATGTTTGTTTTTCTTCTTCTTCTGTAAAGTAACCAAAACAGAATCCGTAAGTATAAGATAAGGCAATCAGTTAACAAATGAACAGACATATTGGGGTGTATGATTTCTTGTCAAATATAGTTTCATTGCATAAAGCACACGTTTTCATGGCCTCAACCATTATTGGGTTAACACAGCTACACTAAACCATATATTCAATTCTAGGCTAAGCGTGAATTCTATTGGTCAATGAATCACATAATTCTCATCATGCATATTTCTGGGAAACGAGAAAATTTTCATGCAGAGAGCCTTGAGGAGGGAGTGGAGCGTACATTTCTGCTGTGGCTTGCGATGATGATGTCTAAACTGCCCCAACTTACACTGTATAATATAAAATGAGGGAAAATTACTTTCATTCCTTAGACAAATTGTTGAACTTCTATAATGTGTTAATTTATCAAAACCTTCTGAAAAAATCAGTCTGTTATAAATCTAAATCAATTCCTAATGGAACAGATATCATGAAACACCTTGTACATGTATTTTACACATTTACTAATCAAACATATTTGAAACGTCTGACACCATGATTAAAGGGTTGCTATTAATGTTTTTTCTTAGTCTATACACTACAAAATGACATTTATATTGAAAAATTAACAAATTGTATGGTAGTTGCTTTTGAGAAAAACATTTCTGAAAATATGTAAAAGCTTAAACTTTACACATGGCCCTATCAGTCATAACTTCAAATTTTGTGGCTCCGCAGATTATAATCTCAACTAATGCGGCCCCATGGGTCATAACGTTCAACTATTGTGGCTCCACAGATTATGACCTCAACCATTGTGGCCCCATGGGTCATAACGTTCAACTATTGTGGCTCCACAGATTATGACCTCAACTACTGCGGCCCCATGGGTCATTATGTTCAACTAATGTGGCCCCATGGGTCATAACGTTCAACTATTGTGGCTCCACAGATTATGACCTCAACTATTGTGGCTCCATGGGTCATAACGTTCAACTATTGTGGCTCCACAGATTATGACCTCAACTATTGTGGCCCCATGGGTCATAACGTTCAACTATTGTGGCCCCATGGGTCATAATGTTCAACTATTGTGGCTCCACAGATTATGACCTCAACTATTGTGGCCCCATGGGTCATAATGTTCAACTATTGTGGCTCCACAGATTATGACCTCAACTATTGTGGCCCCATGGGTCATAACGTTCAACTACTGTGGCCCCATGGGTCATAACGTTCAACGATTGTGGCCCCATGGGTCATAACATTCACCTATTGTGGTCCCAAAGGTTACTGACTTCACCTATTGTGGTCCCAAAGGGTACTGACTTCAACTATTCTTACCCCATGGGTCATAACTTCAACTACTGCGTCCCCACAGACTACGACTTCACCTATTATGATCCCAAAGGATTCTTGCCCCATAAGTCATGACTTTAATAACCTTTAATATACATTACTCCCTGCGCACACTTGCACATCTATACAATAAAATGTACTCTTGTTTTTCTATAGGAGATTTTAAAATATTTCATCCTATACGTTCCAGTGTCAAACTTTGACTCCCTTTTATTTTCAAACACTGCCCCTTCGCATCACTGATGTGAATTGAGTTCAATTTACACTCAAAAAGGATGCTTTCATACTAATGATTCTAAAGAAGAAATGAGGATTTCTGCAAACCCAACAACAACTTTGTGAATCCATAGACTAATAATTCAAAAACTAGTAGTAAATCAACTTATCTGGTCTAGTGGTTCTTGATAAAAAGAGTTTTTTTAAAATCTCACCCTATTTTTTTATTTCCCAATTATGTCCCTTTAAAAAGGAGTATTGTCCTCCATATTTGGACAAACTAGCATCCTCTACAGCTTAGGATACTTTTCACTAAGGGTATCAAAAATTGGTTGAGTGATTCTGGAGAAGAAATTGATTGAAAATGTGAAAACTCTTAAATGGCAAATGACAGACTCATTTTAATCAGAGAGCTCACTTGAGCCTATAGCTCCAAAAAGTTAATGATGCAGATACCTTTGACTGCACACCTGCCTAATACAATATGAAATAGACTGGTGAGTGTTAATCAGTCAATTAAATTTTTTAGATGTTTGAAAATATTATTATATTTCACTAACGTTATGTGTGTGGGAGCTTCTTCTTTCCATCCAATTTTTTTGGTAAATCTGGCTAATCTAATCATTCTGGGGGTCATTTTGATTTGTGGGCTTTGAAATGCTACAATGAGACAATTAATATTATAAAAACAGATAAACTGGAAGAAACTAGCATTAACAGTAAAACATTTGATTACACTAATGATCTTATTCAAATGCATCATATCAAATTTTCTACAAATATGTACATTCATGTAAAATAACAAACACCACCAACTGAGGCTTCTGAGTGTAGCTTGCCCTGTAACTTGCAAATTTTGAGAGTAGCCTGCCCTGTGATTGGTAACATTTGAGTGTAGCCAGCCTTGTGACTGGCAACTTTTGAAAGTAGCCAGTCCTGTGATTGGCAAATTTTGAGAGTAGCCAGTCCTGTGATTGGCAAATTTTGAGAGTAGCCAATCCTGTGACTTGCAACTTTTGAGAGTAGCCTATCCTGTGATTGGCAACATTTGAGAGTAGCCAGTCCTATGACTGGCAACCTTTGACAGAACCAGTCCTGTGACTGGCAACTTTTGAGAGTAGCCAGTCCTGTGACTGGTAACATTTGAGTGTAGCCAGACCTGTGTCAGGCAACTTTTGAATGTCTCATAATTTCACTGAGTGTCCAACTCTGCTCTATTGTCAGGATGGTCAATTTATCAATGACTGAAACATACCTGTTGTCCTATTAGTTGGATATTTCTCCTTAGGTTTTTATTTAATATTGCTGATTCCATTGATCTTTAAATGTAGGAAAGGAGAAAATGCACGTACAAGTTTCTCAAATATCTATTTTTATTTAATGCAACTGCCATGTTCATATGTTGGACAAAATAGTTTAGAGAAAAATTAAAAATCAGTTGGGCATGACACATTGTGTGATGCCATTACAATATAACTTGTACAAGTTATGTTATACACTGTACATGCATATTGTAGTATAGAAAATAACAAATTGATGAGTATACGACTAGTGTGTCATCACCTGTTTTAAATTCATTATGCATTCTCTTGGTGTATAAGGTTCGAATTATTGGAAAAAAAAATAATGACTACTATATTTTCATGTGAATGCTTAGATAATTTTGAAATGCAAAGAAGTACAATTAAAATTCAATAATTTTCCCAATATTAGTGAAATTCAACAGTGCAACTTGCAATACCTGTCTGAAATTCATGTTAAGATTTGCAAGAAGTCATATATATTTGAGAAAAGAATCTTCATCAAAATAAGATCACAAATCATGTGATATAATCATGCAAACTGCAGTTATATCTAACAATTGTCATCAAAGATATTTGTAGACAATTTGTTTACCAACACAGAAAAACAAATGATGCTGACAGGTATAGTTTTACAAATGTACCCAATCTAGCTAGTTAGTTTTAGCAAATGGACAGGTAAATACCCAACCTGTGATTTGTCATCATTTTCTGCCAAGTCAACATAATCTTCTATTTGCAAGATGATATTATTATTTGGACAGTCAGGATAATTATCTGATAAATCAACATAATCATCAGACATTACAGCAAAATAATTTAGAGGAAAAGTATGTCAACTTTTCAGATAATGATGGTGAGTTTGTCAAGTAACAATAATAACTTGTGAGATCATTACGTTGACAAGTACGAAAAGTAGGTTGACAAATTGATGGGTGTAAATAGCATATGGATGCTAAACTGACAAGACACCCAACGTTTAGAAACCAAGATCATGTAAATCTTACAAGTCAACTTAATTCTCTGATGAAAATATGCCACTACAACAAATAGCGGAAAACAGATTTTAAAAATAAAGCATTTATCACAGTAATTCCAAATCTTGATTGGATATTTACAGGACCAATCAGCTGTAGTAGTGTACACCTGTTTTATTCACCACCTTCCTTTGCTGATCACCCGATTTTTCTCTTTTATTTCCTCTTGTCTACATGTATTATATACAGTCTTAAATTTATACAAAGCTATCCTCATTAGTAGAAATTTATACAAAACTATCCTCATTACTAGAAATTTATACCTATCCTCATTAGCAGAAATGTTTTACAATATTTTTATTGATAGTTCACTGTCAGCTAACATAGAATATTTTTGATGCAGAAATTGCCTTTGATGTCATCATACCATGCGACCCCAGACAAATTACGTCTGAAATCATTCAACTAGCTGTAAAAGGCCTGCACAAAACTCCTTTTGTGATTTAAAAAACCATAATTATTTTTGATTAAGATTTGGTAATACCAGAAGCTTCCTGATACATATTTTGGTGGTGTTAATGAGAGAAGTCCTACCAAAGTTAAAAAGTTCCACTAGCATGGTTAACATATTCCAATATATTATGGATCATGATACATTATTTTACTTCTGAACTATTATACTGTTTGAATTCCTACCACTTCCTGCCGTGCGGTCAGTGTCTTGGATAAAACTACGGATGGATGTCTTGCTCCATCTGCCAGGTGACAGCCGCCAAAGTCCATGACTTTTACTTTGGAAAGGCCTAATAAAACTCATGCTCTCATTTCACCTGGAAAAGAAAAGATAGGTATTACATGTATATATAAAAGTAGGTCTGATATGTTACACTTGCTGAAAATTATGTTTTTGGACAAAAAAATTAATGCACATCTGACATCCAGTCATGCCTTAAAGAAATCATAAAACATAAATTGGTGCTTGTGATAAAAAAAAAAAATTAATTTCTCAAATAAAACTTCAGAAAGGTAAAAGATTCTAAAGGGATTCAAGCACAAAATGGCAATATTAACATGCAATGCCCATCAATGATTTTTTGTTGATGCCAAAATACCACCAATATTTGGTGGTTTTCCCTCACAAAAATTATTGATTTTTTCTCAACTTGCAATTCATTTTTCCCAATTTGAAATCAAAGAAAACAAGTATTCTGAGTGTACTGCAGGCAATACAAAGTCTTCTACTGATAGGATAATTCAGTCAAAAGTAGGTCAGGCATAACAAAACTCAAACTTGATCTGCAACTATCTAAGACAAAGCCATATACAGTCCAACCTTGTTATCTTGAACTTGATGGGGCTGAGAAAAAAATTCAAGAGTATTTGAGATATTGAGGACAAAATACTTATAGGATAAGTCATTGGGACTTCTGAATCACTTCAACATATCCATGGTATTCGAGATATCAGTGTTTGAGATATCAAAGTTTAACTGTATAAAATTTCAGTTGAATATCTTCATCCAACATGGAGAAGTCTGGAAAAGTGATTCAGAATGAGACATATGGATGATGGGCAGCCAGACTGATGGAGAGATCAAGGGTAAACTAACAATCCCCTTTGGCAAAGCCGGTAGGGGACTAATTATATGGAGGAGTTACCAAAATACAAACAAAAAGTGAAACTACATGTTGTGCTAGTTCTGGTAAACGACAACGTGATCATGAGAACTTGGATTAGAATTCAAAATGCCTCACAGCGCAAAGTATTAATTATGTTAAGAAGATACTGGTGAGATTTCGAAAATCAGATTGTTTTTCAAGGAAAACCTCATCGGCTGAAGACCATGAAATTGAAAGTAGTACTTACGGCAAATTCAACTTGCACTGTAAGTTCTTCAAAGATTTCTCAATTTCCTGAGGGACAGTTTGAAGATTATAACTATGTGCAAAGTATCAGATCACCTAATACATATACTGTAGTGTGATTTCATTAACACAGCAATTTAAAACAAATAGGTGTGACACCATTTACCAAGTATGATTTCAACAACACAACAACTTGAATAAGCAGGATTGACACCAAGTATAATTTCATTTCACAGTAACTTATACAAGCAGGGACTATGCTTGACTAAGTACGATTTTACCTACACAACAAGTACTATTTCAGCAACACATAAAGCACCTGTCAATGTCTGACCAACAAAAGTTTTGTGCACTACAGGGATTTCAATAAGAAATAACCGAGCACGTGAATTTCAATTTTGCAAGTCAGTATTCATGTACGTATTCTTCACACTAAGAAATGGGTTTCTTTGTAAATTTTGTGAATTTCTCCATTTCTTAGCAAAAGAGTTTACCCTGGAACGTATCCCACAAGAACACTTGAAACACACACTTGACAGTAAAAATCACAAGTTTGCTGTACAAAAAATATAAATATAGTTAAAAATCCCCTACATTAGTCTGGGGAAAAATTACGAAGTTGTTTAAGAAAACCTTGAAAACCTACATTTTTCATTATAATTTGTCATTTATGAATGATTTTTCTCCATTTGAGGAAAAATGCCACTAATTCTTCCCTAATACAAAACGAGGGGTAGTTCAAAAAGGAAATAAAAAATACCCTGTATCTTTCAACCATTATTGCAAACCATTGGTTGTTTCAATTCCATTTATACATGAAATCAATGATAAGGTGGTTTACTACAACAAAGTAAAATTGTGACAGTTTTTCAAGCATATATGTAGTTATAACTGGCAGGTCTGTAAAAATCATTTTAATAACAGGACTGAGAAAACAGACTAGAATTTGGAAGCAGTTTGGTTTTTGATTATAGTAGTGAGGCCACATTTTTTTTTTTTAACTTCCAGAATTGGTGTGTTCCCTTTTCGCACATACTTGATACGACAATAGTTGGGAATCATGTTTTAATAACAACTATAGTCTGCTCTCCATCTGTATATTTCCTTAAGATTTACCCGTATTTCAGCAGTCCATATTATTTCAAACAAAAAGGGTAAATCCTTCAGAAAATATATATTGCCAAATTGCAGAGCCCTGTCGTGGTAATTCGTTATAAACAGACGGGTTTAACTATTCAATATTGTGAAAGGCAATGGAATAAAAACTAGTCTGTCGTTCATCAATATCAAATAATTTACCAAGTTCAAGTTGTCGGGTCTCAGATGCCCTCTAAACCGGAAATAATGAAGTGGTCCTAAAAGTGAAATTGAAAACGTGTTCAGAAACTGAAAGAGATGTAATAACAGTATTTCTTTTATGATATGGTAATTTTGCATCTTGTATTTTAAAGGTATTGATAGTATAATATAAGTCTTTGCATTTTTAAGTTTGAAATAACGATAGGCCATTTTCCGGAAATCAGGAAAAGCATTTCCGTTACAAACTTTGGTTGTGTATATATATGCTGCTGAAAATGAAAATAGAAGAAGCACTGTAACGAAAATTACGCGATTCTAGCCATATATTTTCATATTTAATGAAGCGGTACTGAAAAGGTAAGATTTCGTGGTGTTGCGCAATATAACATTTCAGAAGGTTT
Organism: Ostrea denselamellosa; assembly: GCA_024699665.1. Taxonomy (NCBI): domain Eukaryota; kingdom Metazoa; phylum Mollusca; class Bivalvia; order Ostreida; family Ostreidae; genus Ostrea; species Ostrea denselamellosa. The sequence continues at coordinate 8,023,402 of JAMZEH010000018.1, forward strand.
CGCGTTCAAACATGGTACCTTTATATTATTCAATTTTAAATGAAAATGTCTGATCACAAGAAACAATCAATATTATTATCTATATTGCGTGGCTGTAACTGACGAAGCCATGGATTTGCATATAAAATAGACAGGGTCTTTTAACACGAAATAGGAAAAATCTTCAAATATTTTCCCATAAATAATCTTTAGAATTTTAAGTAAATTTATAGTGAGGTAATTAAAAATGAATTGCTAGTTTGTGTGTATATATATATATATATATATATATATATATATATATATATATGTAGATAGATAGATAGATATGTATATATATATATATATATATATATATATATATATATATATATATATGTAGATAGATAGATAGATATGTATATATATATATATATATATATATATATATATATATATATATATGATTTTCCTTCTCATATTGTAATACAGTAGCAGGGTATCATTATTTGATGTTACAGATATGTGTCTTGAAAGGGAACACATTAATCTGTTCTTTTCATTTTTTTAAATAGCAAAACTACTGCGCAAGTTTCGATATCAATGCACATAATACTTACCCACTTTTTCTGTCTTGAAAACATGTCACTAGAATTAATGATGTATAACATTTCAAAGAGTGATATATATTTTTCAGATTATGCCCCATGGCTGAAGGGGGTGTTGCTTTGGAGAAGGATAAGTTCCTGGAAGATGATGCTAAATTTCCTTGTCTCATTTGTGGTCAGAGGGGGCTGACCCAGAATGAGATGCGAGTTCACATAATGATGGAGCATGTAGAGCGCGATATTTCCTGTCCATTTTGTGACCTCAGTGGAGTTACATCTAGCGAGATGAATCTTCATATTAATAGTGCCCACCTAGTAGAAGACGATACTGCCCAAACTTGCCAGTCCAACACCTTATCTGTAAAAGACAACGACTCTCCTGATGCAGGAAAAGGGGTACATGACACCAAGTCCATAGAGATACATTCCAGTAGCATGGACAAAATGGTATCAACTTCAGAGAATGCTCTGACAAGGAACTCACAGAGTATAAAATCCACAGATTCAGAGGATGACAACAAGGTTTCTTCTAATAAACCTACTTCCCAAACATTGAAAATGGCTGGAAACCTTCACAGTGATCATGATGAAAGCTGCAGTTCAAAAAATGAAAATAAGCTGAGTAAGTCAATAGATAAATTGAAGACTGTCCAGTCTTCTGATGGAGTGGACAAGAGCCACTTGTTTTTGGATGTAAGTCCGCCAAGGGAAGAAGTAGGTGTTCTGCGGATGACGAAAGGCTTCAACAGCAGCCTGAACAGAGGATTAGCTTCAGGACGAGGTGATACACATAGCAGATTAGGTACCAGTCAAAGAAACGATCCCCTGTCTGTACCAGACATCAATGATAATGTGGAACTTGATATCAACTCCAATATACCTGGTGAATTTTCTTGTCCCATGTGCCAGTTCAGTACAATATCGGAGGCAGATATACAGACTCATGTAAACAGAGAACACTTGGACATTTTAAGCCCATGCAAAGGTGGTGATTTTGAAATGGTGGATGATGATTCAGTTCCAAGATGTCCACTGTGTGGAGAAGTGATGAGGTCTATTGATGAATTACAAATTCATGTCAACACCAGTCATTCTGATATCCTCAGTCCTGATCAGCCAATGGAAATGCAGGGAAAATCATATCCACCAATGAGTAAAGAGGCTGAAAAGCCAGTTAGAGAGAAGGAAGGTTCTACGTTGCCTTTAGCAACTTTTGACAAGAATGAAAATGATGAGGATTGGGAAATGGGTGCCTGTGGCAGGACTTGGAATGGGGAGGGACGATGGCAGGATGTGGTTGTTTGTCCGGTTTGTGATCAAGAGTTTGATGATGCAGCCATTTTGGAAATCCATGTGAATGGTCATTTTTCTGCTGATAACACACCAGGTAACTTTAATTATTTGTATATTAAATGACTTAAAAGATCTGTTTTTTGTTTTTGTTGCAGTTTAAAAGTGTTTTTCTTTTGCAGGACGTTTCGAATGAAGTTGATTATAAATTATTTCAGTCATAAAATGCATAATGGAAGGTTATGGCTCTAATACAAGTATGCAGCCTGATATGGAATGATAAGACTTTTGTGTCATGCTATGCAAATGCGCAGTTTGAACAGGGGCAGAATAGATGTCCTTAACAATGTTTAAATGTGTAATTTGTACCTGTATATGCTGTCTTTATTATTATTATGATGATCTTTCAGTTGTTGAAAATGACTTTGCACTAGCACAAGAACTTGGAAAATCTGAATATGATGATCAAGAGCAAAGGCAATTTGAAGCCCTGCAGGTTCGTTCTACAAATGTTTGTTTACCCTTTTCCATAAATTATACATAATTTACATAATTTACATATGCATGGTGTATTATATCCTGGTTTATGCTAATACATATATTTAAATAATACTGGTATTGCCAATTATGCAGAAACCACTCTAATTAAAATCAGATCCTCTCAAACTGTTCAGGGTAACAGAGAGGATCTGATTTTAATTAGATTGTGCAGAAATTATCCCTTTCTTTGTAAACATCTTAGATGCTTATTCCTTAAATTTTGCAATTTGTAATAAGCTTATGTAAGATACAATCCCAAATATTTACATTTCCAATGTTTTTACTCTCGATAACCTTACCAATTGCACTGATAGCCATTTCCTCATGAATGTGAATGATGTGCGTATGAATCTTGATAGATATAGTATGACTATTTTGATGCCTAGGAATTCTCCGACAGAAATTAAAATAGAAAGTGAATATAAGAAATAAATTTCATTTTTGAAAATACATGAGGGTATGAACAGCAATGCTTTATACTGACATACTTTTCATGAGGCGCTAACATACTTCATGAAGTGTGCAGGCATACAGTGTAGCATTTCATACCCTCGTGTACTAGTATATTTCAAAAATGAAATTTATTTCTTGATAAGCATTCAATATAAGATCTATTTGAAATACACACTTTTTAGATACATATTAAAGGTTATATTCACAGGATAGTTAGTGTTGTTACAGTAGCGGTCCTTTTTCTAGTTGTTTTGGCTCAGTGGGTAGAGCATTTACTTGTCCTTTGGCAGCAGCCAACCAAGGATGTTTAAATAGGTAGCCGTGGCTTCTCCTTTGCCAGATGCTCAGCATTTTGAAATCAGGGGTCAAGGGCCGTTGGACAAGACCTTGAAAACTAAGGTGCTGTTGCAAGGCATTAGCACAAAAATGAACACTCTCTGTTTAGGCCCTGAGTGTTGAGCATAGGTTTAAATTTGTGATGCTGCTTCTAAAGCTGGTGATAACTCTGTGAATGAAAAATTTTCAATTTAAACAAATATTAAAACAAAGGACATACCTTTAATAAGCATCAAAACTCTTTTCTACATCTTGGTGTAATCCTTATATAACTGGACATAATTTCTGAGTCAACTCAAATCAAACAAAAATGGAAGGTAAATGATTTACACTGCTGTACTATAATGTGATAAAGAATCTGACTCAACAACAGTTTTAAGCTGTAAATAATTACTAATATTTATCATGATCATTATCTGCATTTCAGGCAATGTACGGAATGAAAGGAAACTCTAGTTATAAGAAACAGTATGAAAGGATCCTGGAAAACTCTTTCACCAAAGGAGAGCTGAGCATCACAGAGTACCATCTCCGCAGACAGAGCATGAAGACTAAAGATCTGGCTGGCATGGAGGACGGTCACTCTTGTACGAAAGGTACTGTCCCATTTCTTCAGACGTCCTAACAAATGAGTGTTTTGAGAAAAGGGATTTTAAAAGTCCGACACATTCTAGTCAGTTATTGTATTTCTAGTACATGATGAAGATGTATATACGGGATTAGATTTATGGATGAAAAATATTCCATTTGATAGTTTGATTATATGTTAAAAATACTATTGAAAGCTATCAAACAAATCGCATTCAAAAATAACAATAACCAGTAAAGAATCTTATATATGTTAAAAGGGCATGTTGTGTAGAACTAAAGTTCATGGAACATCAGTCACACAGCTGTATGAAGCACATCCTGTGGTAGATTAGTCATGATTGGATGATGCAATCCGAGGCCATTTTAATCAGTATGCATGAAATTTTAGAGTCAGAATATGGCCACTGCATGTCTTACCAGTCTCTACAAATGAAGTTTTTTTTTAAGGAGAGGGGGGATGGGTGTGTATAGAAATCATATATGTCCATTTGTCTGTATGTCTGTGCAATTGTGTCTATGCTAAACTTTGAAACAGAGGCAATATATGCTGATATTTAGAACATACATTACTTGTTACCTGAGAGTAGGCAGTGACCCTTGCTCAAGCCAGTCAAGGACATTTTGAGAAGGGTAAGGTCACTGGGAGAAAAAGTACAAAATCAGTCTCTGTATGCCATAATTTACACTTGTCACAGAAAATGCTTATTGTTTGAGAATACACGTATCGTTACCCTTGATTATTAAGGTTATTTTGGTAGATGAAGGTCACTGGGAGGAGCAGACTTTTGAATGGCTTTTTTAAACAAAGATATAATGAAGGTTGCTTACATATATGACTTGGGTTTTTGGGAATAAGGTGATTTGGATAAGGTCAAGGTCACTTAAAGAAAAATAAAAATTTACAGACACCTCAGACAATAATATGTTACACAAAGGTTACCTGAGACTGCATGATCCAAAACCAAGGTCATTTTGACAATGTCAAAATCATGGATGAAAATAGTACAAAAAAATTACTTAGACCATTTGAAATAGAGAAATAGAACCTTGAAAAAATATACTCATACATAACCCAGATCTTGCTATTTATATGCTAATGTGCCTTGACACCCTCATCAAGGTTATTGGTGATAGGCCAAGTTGACATGAATGAGAATCATTGTCTGGTCTATAACTAAATGTATGTAATGCAGTAATGTAGCATTTTTGTGTATATGTTACATTTAAGTCTGCTGTATTTCAGATTTTATGATGCACATTCAGAGTAAGCCACATGTAGTATATTGATCTTGTTAGAAGATTATAAGTTTTATCTACATGAAGACCTTTTACTAAAAGTGATATGTTCTCCTGAAAATGCTTGTATAAGGATAAATTGCATGTGGATTTGTTTATACGAGTGTCATATAAATGAAGACTAATGTCAATATATATGATGCTTAAGGTAAAATGTGACTATGACTTATTTCCTCTTCAGTACATTTCATGATATTTTACCATTTTCAGGCATAATGGAGAGACTAGCCATTTACTATGGGAGTAAGCCGCCGAGCATAGCTAACGTTTATCTCTCCTCACACGTAGACCACTACTCGGCATCCTATGGGGACAAGGGGTGGGGCTGTGGGTACAGGAACTTCCAAATGCTGCTGTCGTCCCTAGCTGCCAATCCTACCTACAGCAAAGTTCTGTTCAATGGTATGATTTGTTTAGGGATTCATGATAGCTAGATGCAAATTTTTATTTCACTGGCTGGAAGTTGATGCAACATTAAACGCCTTCAAAGTAATCAATATTTCATTCATTTTATAGCTGCAATCCAAAATAAGAATACTGCAGTATTCTAACCAGTCTGAGTAATCACTTCACTCATTTCACACATTGATTGATTCAGCTAGAAAATATGGTGTTTTGATTTGAACATGCAAGTGTTGGAACAGATATCAGAGAGTTGATAAATTCTCTGTCATTTGCAGAGTGCTTAGTCATGTGTACAATTGTTATGACTGTTCAGATATTGCACTACACTGGCTAATCATAGACATGTAAATTTGATTATTACATGCAACATTATGATTTCATTTTCATGATTTTGAAGCATTATGTCAGTATTGCTGTCTTTTATAAATTTGTATATCAGAATTGAAATCAAATGGATAAGCTTATTCCGGATTTTCAAAATTGGAAGTTTGATGGTTCCTTTGAAGTGTTTAATTCTGTGGATCATCTTTCCAAAGAAAAATCATGATTTAGTTCACATTTAGTGTAATTTGGCCACACTTCTGACTAAGATTTAATAACTAAACATTTAAATAATTTTTTTGTTATATTGGTGAGATACATAAAACTAATTAAAATTAAATATGATTAGTAGTGAATTATGAATGTGTGACATCACAAGCAATTGACTTTTCTGTTATTTTATAGCAAGATATTTTTTTTTGCTTATCAGGTAAACCAGTGATACCATCTATCCCAAAGATCCAACAGCTGATAGAGGCTGCCTGGGCAAAAGGGTTTGATCAGCAGGGGAGGGAACAATTGGGCAACAAAGTCACCAACACAACCAAATGGATCGGGGCCACAGAGATAGCTGCTTCTTTGTACTCACTCAAAGTCAAGTATGTGGTTACTGTGACAACCCTGATATATGTATTAGCATCTGAACTGGTGTTATTTTTTTTTTTTTTTGGTGGTGGTTAAGAGTTAGAATTGGCTTGAATGATATGCATAGCATCATTAAACTCCAAATTATGTTTCAATTTGTGTAAGTTCTTGTGATTATCCATGTACAGTGAACATGAACATCAGCACTGAACATCAGTGAACATGAACATCAGTACTGAACATCAGAGAACATGAACATCAGAGAACATGAACATCAGTACTGAACATCAGAGAACATGAACATCAGTGAACATGAACATCAGTACTGAACATCAGTGTACATGAACATCAGTACACATGAACATTAGTACTAATAAATGTAAATGAAAGATATTAATATTTATATATTGGATAAAATGTAAAACCTCTCGTGTGTATTACTGACATTGACTGAATGTCTTAAAACCCACAGTTGTCCAGTAAATATCATCAAAACAATCATCAGGCTTTTCTTCCATTTGCTTGCTGACATACATTTGTCTATTCTGTGGTCTATCTGACAGAAGGACAATATACATTTTCAGTTGTCAGGAACAGCTATTAATTTAAAACCAATTTCAGCCAAACTTGATACAGAGCATCATTACATACAGCAGATACCAATTTATTCAACTGACATGCTCCTCTCCTCCCCAAGGGAGATAATTAACGAATAGTGAAAAAAGGATGGGGTCATTCACAGTCATTTATGGTTCCACTAATGTCAAACCATATTTGATGGCTTTCTTATATAACAAGATTCAGTTTGATCCTGTGACAAGGATAGACCTACAACAGCAAATCAAAGCTTAGTAGTGGAGCCTAGTGGTAAAAAATCTACCCAAGAACAAAAATATGACAAATAAGATTAAAAATTAATGTCCAAATATCCTCATATAGTATACATTTCATTTTGTGAAAACCATGGCAAGATCATTAAGTCACAGGAGGGCTGTGAAAATATATACTGGAATAAATATATGCAACAAAATCTAAGTGTAAGGGATGCAACTCTTTTCGATAGCATGTTACAGATTCAAATAACTTGTTACAGGTTCACGAAGCATGTAACAGGTTCATATGGCATGTAACGGAAACGTCTTTTCATCCCCACAATTCTCCAATAGATGCAAGTAGGGAGTTTGTGAATGACGACTAAAATATGTTAATATGGTTTCTTTTACAATTTACCCTGAAGTAAGACCCACACTTTGACAGAGATTTTACTAACTTGAAGCAGATTGTTGGTTTGTAAGCATTTTTCTAAATACTTGTATATGTGCATTTATTTATTTGCATAGCAATGCTCTGTACAAACTAAAGTAATGACACCTCTACATTTTTCAAATTATTGCATGATAAAGTGCATTGCACAATACACTAGTATTTGTTATATAACTCTTGGGGGGGGGGGGGGGGGGGGAGGAAATTTTCCTGGATTGTGGAGATTTGACAGTTTTGTTGGGATGTAATTTTATGGATTAGGTCTCCGTACATTAAAATATTGTATTTTTGTTTGGCTTTGCAATTTGTGGTATAGCGCACCCACGGAATCCATGAAAGCTGATCCCCCTTGAAATGTAACGATTCCACAGTATTATAATGTTTTGGGGGATTTATTTTAGGTGCCAGCTATTGGATTTCCACAACCCATCTGGGCCTCAGGGCACACATCCGAAACTCTTTGAGTGGATCAAGGCCTACTTTGAGAAAAAGGAACCTTACAAACTTCCTCTCTATCTTCAACACCATGGTAACTCCTAGCTACTGTTCAACCTCAGCAGAATATGAATTAGAGGGTGTGATTGGATTGTTATGAATGATTCAATGTCACCACAGTCATGTCCAGAAGTAAATCAACTATGGTTTACATTGAGAAATTGTAGAGAAAACTGCATCAAAGAGAGTCCAACTGTATCCTTTATTTGATAAAAGAAAAATACTTAGTAGCATCTATAAATTACACATTAACAAAACTGTATTTGTGATAAATCCATGAAATTTTGGTGCTTAGGAAAATTGATGTGATCACGACATGTAGAACACAAAATTTTTTGGCATGCTTAGTCATAAAGGTAATGTAAATTTTAATGTTCAGTGATACAAACTACAGTCCCTGAAACATTCTACTTTCCCATTTGAACGATGAGCGAATGGTGAATGCATGGTGAGCAAACGGAAAAATTGGTAAAGTAGAACATTTCAGGGACTGTATATGAATAACTGAATATGCAACTACAATATAAAGTAAATATTTTTTAGATATATTCATTAAGGAAGTGCATCACAACAAGCAATTTCTAATTTGAAGCATCAGCAGCTGAAGGACTAGCAAATTATATAAGAAGAGTGGAAATAATAAAATGATTAAATTCTTTTACAGGTCATAGTAGGACTGTGGTAGGTATTGAGGAGGTTCGTGAGGAAGAATTACGTTTGCTAATCTTTGATCCATCTACGCCGCGCAAACAGATGCAGCAGTATCATGGTGTTGTGAATGGCAGCAACCTTCGCACCATTCGTCGGACATTATATGGGCTGAAGGCCAAGCAGTACCAGTTGGTGGCTGTCACGGGAGTACTCACTGACCAGCAGTATGAAGAGTACAAGGTGCTCCGCTCCCAGCGCATCCCTTAGGAAAAAAAGTGGAATCCATTGGGAAAAAGTTAAATCCTCAAGAAAAAAAATGTTCATTCCAACTGGAGAATTCTGAAACCTGTAGAAAAAAGTCAATACTACTCACAAATCCACAATTCTAAAGAATTGCCATAACATAAATTAGGTTTCCATAAAGTATTTTAATTTTTTTCCTTTAAAGTTGTTTCTGTTTCAACCAAAATGAGTTTTTTCCTTCTCAAATGAATCAAGAACTGGGGGGATATCATTATTTTGTTCAGTAACCTATGATTTTCTTTCAAATCTGCATTTGATAATCGATTTATGCATCTTTACTTTTTTTGTACTAGATTTTTATCAATCTCATTTTTATTTCAAGTTTCCAAAGAAATAATGTAATTCTCAAAGGCTTTAATGCAAAGTGAATGAAGTAATATTTCGACTGAATAAAAAATCTCTTGGTAAATCATCGTGATGAATCACTTAGAAATAATGCCAAGGCTTCAATGATCTTCCTCTTCATTATTCAAATAAAAGTTTGTTTTTGCAATGCATTAGGGATCCCATGCCTTGAATTTAAGACAAATTCAGAATGGAAAATAATTCAAACCCCAATGGACTACATTTGCTTAATTGAACATCCTGAAAATTTAAATACATACAGGTGAAATCTGTGACCCATAATAATGTCCAGATGACTATCCTTTGCATTTGTAAAAGCATGATGGTAATCTCCTGATTGAATTTTTGTTTAGTATAAAGTAACTGTTGTATTGATTGGCACAGTCTGTTGAATTTGAGCATCTATACAGTGTATAGTAGTTAGCCACACACTCAATGCGTAATCTGTTACTAGCTAGTATGTAGAAAAAAATTCAGTGTTTTCCAAAGTAGTTTTTAATGTAGGCTACACATATCAGTGAGTCCCAGAGTTACTTGTACATGACAGCTTTTCGTGCTGGGATTTCAGTAAATGTTTAACTGTCAGTAAACTACACCTTGCTATATATGTGTGTTAATATTTTCTCTATTATTTCATATGTAGTCACGGTCCAGTTAATAGTTCAGTATTCATGACCATAGTTACAGGGGATATTCTTGCACATGTGTGCTCAATGCTAGCTACTGTATGGCTCAATGCTAGATATTACTGTATGGTTCACCTGATCAGTCTTATGGATGCAGTAGTTAGAATATCATTCCAGATTTAACTTTAAAAATTGATATGGAGATGGTGAACATAGGATGATACTATTGAATTTTAGGTCCAAAAGTTATGGAACTTATTGTCTTGGTTCTTGTCAGTATTTCCATCTAAGGATGAATTCTCACATCTTGCATGTATTTACTGGATGCATTGAGATTGAATATTTTCTCTACAACAACTATAGAATGTATACATTCTTTTGACACATGAAAAAATGGACATCTTGGTTTTTGTTTGTGTTTCAAGGTCATTTCAAGGTCACACTTCAAATAAAAAATATATATAAATTCCATTAAAGCAGACATCAGTCATATTATGTACTTTTGATTCATAACAAATTTTGTTTTAATTTGAAGCATAATCACTCTGTATGAACATACTTCTATCTGTTTGCCAAACAGAATTACATGTACTGGTAAATATGATAGACTGAATTTCCTCTAATAATTTTAGATTTTTGCACATTGATTGTTATTTCTGACATACTTCTACTACTTAAATTTTTGTTGTTGAAAGTTTGTATGTGATAACACTGGTGCAATAAATTAAAGTAGAAGAATCATATATAAGAAAGGGAGAATGGTGTTATCAGATTTTTTCCTTAGGAAATGACAAGGTCAAATAGGGCATCTAAAGTCAGCCCCAGAGTGATAACAAGGTCAAAGTTCCTCAGCCCCAGAGTGATAGCGAGGTCAAAGTTCCTCAGCCCCAGAGTGATAGCGAGGTGAAAGGTCCATACAAATTTACTATATCCTATTAGTTTTTCAGTAATTACTTTTTTAGGTAATTTTGAAATTATTTTCTTGCTTTGATTTTCTTCTACTGAAATCAAAATTGGCTTGGTATTTTCATATTTTTTGAATTAGATAATAAAATAATGTTTTACTACATCATCCCCAATTATGCTATAAAGTTCCCCAGACCTCATAGCAACTATAATGAAGAAAAATCCATATGCCGCCATGACCTGCTGAAAAAAATACATGGACATATGACACATGTTTTCTAATTTGTCTGAATGATGACAAGAATCCATCCGTAATCAATAGATAGAGCAATATACATTATGTGAGGGATGTAAAGTAGATAATGTCCTGTCTTGTGATGTAATGGTTCCACATGTACCAGTGCTAAATTATCTAGTCGACAAAACATGAGTATAAAATGAAGATGTGTATTATAAGTCGTTTTTTCAAATATTATTTTGTTTAATTCGCCTTTAGAATAGCATTATTTAAGTTATATATACATTGTAGTTCCTGAAATATTTTAATGTAAAATTTAGTCTGGATTGTGGCTTTAGCTGTATATGCTAGACATTTTAAATGACCCTGGGATATAAAAATAGACCTGAATAATTAAATGTTTTTTGTTGAATGTTTTAGAAGAGTATCATAAAAATATGTTTGTGCTGGGAGATACATATGTACAAATGGGAATGTTCATGTAGGTTTAAACTCAATTTTCTTTCAACCTTCAAGTGTTATAGATGGCTGGTCCTTGTTGCTTAATTGAAAATCCTTAAATGGAAGAGAGAATTGGTAAATATAATACATGTTGTAAAAAAAAAACCAAGTAGATGATGAAATAATTTATTTAGAAGGCCATGGGAAATAAATTATCTGGTTCTTGAACTATTTATCTTTTAATAGATGTAGTAGGCCGGAGGTATTTTATTTCTTCCCCATTTTCCATAGAAAATTGCATGCATTCTTTTTTTTCGTAAAATCTTAATACCACGATGTAATGTGCATTGATGCAGTTTGCAGACTAAGTTACGTCAGTAAATCAGTAGTTAATTGATTATATATTGGAGATCTCTAACTTCAGGAATGTAATAAATTCATTGTGATATTACGTGGAACATTCTGGACATAGACTTTTTTTTCTCCCTTGTACTGGTGCCATTTTGTATCAGTTAAACAATAAAATGGACAATGTAGCACTCTCAAAACAGATGCAGGGTGGCCTGGTAACCAGATAATGAGGTTTTATGGCCTTAACAGATGCAGGGTGGCATGGTAACCAGATAATGAGGTTTTTATGGCCTTATTAAGTTTATTTCTGACAGTATTATTTTTGCATATCATTAGAGTTTTCCTTTTTTAATTATATGATTCCTTACAATTTAGAATTGTAACATGATTTTTATTATGATTTTTGTAAGACTTAGGACTCTTTAATAATAGTATATTACATATTCTAGACAGGTTATTTTGATAAGATGTTGTTGAATGATTTAGATGAGTACATAAAGGTAAATTTGAACTTGCTGACAAAAAACTTGTACTTTTCCCCAAATTTGACCTTTCAGTATTGTTATTTTTTTTTTGGTTGTTACAATATCATACTGGAGTGGATTGTCACTTTTTCCAATGCTAGCAATGAATTTATTGTGCACGCTAGAACTATATCATTCTATCCATTGCACAGTAAATATGTGGTCATGTAGTGCTAGATACATGGCCTTCCTACAATCTCTGGCTAGTTAGTTAACCCTTAAGCTCCCTCGGTATACCACTGGACTGTTGTGCCAGAGGTTCCAGGTTTGATCCTCAGCAGGGACATAATTCCTGTTACATTTGGCGCCGTCATTTGTATTTTATGAATGTGGTCCATTCTTTTGTGATTCCATGGAGTTGTACTCAATTTTTTTTATCATCAAAATTTACACATCTTTATGATATGCTGTTATGTATGTACATCTTAGAAAGAAAACAGTTATCATGAAAGGAGGCTTACAGGTATTTGTAACAATGTGGTTTGTTCATGTAGCTTCGAGTCGACTGTGTGTGAATCTCATTTTTCCAAAAAAAAAATTACCTTAAGTAATTGATAACCTATGGGACTCCATTGTAAATTAACGGAAGAGATTTATTATATTGAAAAAAAAAGAAAGATATTTTCAGTGTAGATGATTAACAAATTAATTTAATACTCATTTGCTGGGAAATATGTTTTAAAACTTTTTCCTCTTTAGTGAGTAGTGTTAAAGCCATTGACTGTCTGGCAGAATGTGGGGGTTGTGTTGTAATGACCGTAAATTGAATTGCGACATCAAGTGAAACCAACATGACTCGCATGATCAGTATCAATTTCAAACAGTGTTATTGTAGTATGATTTAAATGTGTATCTGGTATGGTAAATGTGTATTTTGCTGATTATTTAAATAATACAGTACGTTTATTGCTTCTCTTGACAGCAATCATTTTGTATCACTTTTAAATACTTGGGTATATAATGGTAATGTGTTTTAATGGGATGTCGGACAAATTCAAGGGAAGTTTAACTATTAAGAGTTATCAACCATGACAGGTAACATATATACATGAGTATATAAGTTCTACAATAGATGAAAATTAATACCCCCCCCCCCTTTTTTTTTTCTTGTTTGCTGATCAAGTTTCAGAATTTAAACAATCATTACTAAGAGTTGAAAAAAATGTAACTATAAGAAGCAAAGAGTTAAGGGACCTGTTTTTCCCATCACACTCTCAAATGAGATTGATTGATTGATTATTTATTGCTTTCCGCCACACTTAACAATTTTTCAGTTATCTGGTGGCGTCCAGTTTTTGTTGGTGGAGGAGAGAACCCAGATACAGTGTACCTGGGAAGAGACCACCGACCTTCCGCAAGTACTCTCAAATGAGAAGACAACCATGTGAATTGTATGTAAAGGTCAGGCCAAACAGTGAGATACGATGAAGAAAAAGATACACCCTTGATATCCTTATTTTTGATTTGATGTATGGCAGTTATACCTAATTGATTGTGAATGTGATAATTGTGGAATATATATGCCTATAAGTGTATAAAGCTTCTTTTTTTTGTAAATGTATGGAATCTGTAATTACATATTGTTGTGTAAAAAAATTGTTCATGCTACTTTTGCTGATTAATGTGATCCATTTTTTCATGCCCATGTGTTTGTGCACAGCTGTGATATATTGTAAATGGAGGATATTCAGATGATCACTTTGCCATTTTGTTGTAATATTATTATATGTGATTAAAATCTTTGACCAATAGCACAATTTTGACTGTAGTTTATAAAAAACAACCCTGAACAATGAATTTACTGATATATTGGATAATTTTGGCATCAGGGAAATTTTGGCTGATTTTTCTCTGAAATGTAATGAAATGTTTGGCACTCTATTTGTTGGCATATTTTTATTTAACGCAATTTAAGATTCTGAGAAGTGAAAATGTAAGTGCTTTTTTTCTTTCGTGAATTTTTGCCTTCTGTCAAAAAATCTACCCCTTCCATCATGCGTAAATTATTCGATATACAGTACTATACATTTTTATGGGAGATGTCTAAATTTCTGGAAGAATTAACACCCTGGGAAGTGGTAGTGCACACAATAATGCACTTTGATTTTTTATATTTTTTTTTAGACTTTTGATATAAAACAAAATTTTATAAGTGATTGTTTTATTTCATTAAAGGTTGGAAGTGTCGGTGTAGGATTTGTCCACTTTAATTCAAACTTTGGAGGATTTACATTTTGCACCAAGTCAAAAAAAAAAAAAAATGAAAAAGATGAAACCAAATTTGAATGACAGATGGACATGGATAACACAAACACACCTTGAGCTCAGAGTTTTACATGTGTAGGAGTCCTTGAAAGATTTATCAGTCAAGCTGAGTGTTGAAAAGAAATTAAATGATTTAAGTAAAAAAAAAAAATCCCATCTTTAATTGATATATGTACAGGTAGGATTATAGCAGGTGCATTTATTATTGGTTTCTCTAGCTCCAGTTAGATCAAAGATTGTGGAACTCCTTTTGTTTTGTCTTTCCTTCTGACTGCATGGGTCGGCATTTATAACTGTTGAACTCGCTGAGCAGAATGGACTGAAAACCCTAGGCTAGTAAAGATGAGAGACCTCGTACTCACCAATGAAAAGATTCTCTTAAGGATAACAGGGTCAAAAGGCATGTCCTGTGAACTTATGTGGTTTCTCTGGAATGTTCATGAAAAGCCCGTTTCAAATTGCCTCTACCCCAGGATAGAGGGTTTCCTAGAATAGCATCATGGCCTGGTGTAATAAAAAAGCTTTTTAAAGGACTGCTTAGACTGGAGTCATGATGTCAGTTGCTGGTGCGACCTTTCTTATTAGAAATAGAATACTAGTTTTTCAACAATAATTTGAGAAAGTTTAAGACATAGATGTTCATGTCCTGGTATTGTAGTGTTCAATTCACTTGCTTCTCACCACTGCATGTGACCTAGCTGAGTTTGATCCCTGTGATCGACAGTGGGTGTATATGAGAGGGTATGGTAGAACTCTACTTTGCTGGCTTGGATACATGGATTTTCACCCACAAAATGACCCCTGTAGCACCTACAGCCATGCAAGTCAATAAATAGCTAGTATGTAGCTATTGTTCATTGTGTTATGTCCGACTTTAAAAGTAAAGACTAATATTATTTTTATATTTGAATCATGGGTTGGTGTAATAAAAAGCTTAATTATAAAATTGTCTAAAATTTCCTGTGGGTCACTGGATCTAAAGGCATGGTCTCTGTTAGTAAAAATGAATATTAATGACAGCATTTGTTTTTTCTTCAGGGTATTGACCCATTTCCTTAACAGTGGCGGATCTAGGATTTGCTAAAATGGAGGTGTGTGTGTGTTGAGATGCTACTTTTATGGATTATTCATCCATTAAAAAAATCACTAGCTAACAAAATTAATTGATTTGTTTAGCTTTAAGCTTTTTGAAAGATTTTGTTTGTCTGTAATGCATGTATATTTGTGTAGCTAACATCAGGTTTATAGTGTTCTGGTGCTCAAATCTGTATTTCTGTATATTGAATTAAAAGCTGTGTAGTGCAGATTTGGACATTTGATAAAAAAAAAAAAAAAAAAAAAAAAAGAGAGATAGGGTCAGTAGAAATTTTTTTTTTATTTTGCTTAATATAAAATCTTATACTTTTGCCATTGTACACTATTATTATTATTTTTTATTTCTTTTTTATTTCAGTTTTGGTCCCAAAAAGTGGCTATAAAAAGGGGTGGCTTCTAAATCTGCCACTGCTTAAATTAGTATGAAGATTAGTGTTTCTTTGATATTAATTCTACAGTAGGAATTGGTCATCACAATACAGGGCATTTGTGGTTTCATATAATGCAAACATATCTGATAATTTTAAGCATTTAAATGTATATATGTCTGAAGAACTTGTAACAAGATGGGAGGGGATCATATATAATATAAAAAAACTCTGTAGCAAAAGTTTATTTTTATTTGTGAATATCAAGGTAAAAATGAAACATTTAGTTTGAATTTGAAAGTTTTTTTTTTTTTTTTTTTTTTTTTTTAAAGGAGTGAGGCATTCCGGAAATTCTGTACGATTTCGTTTTGTGTTTCGTTATCTGACGTCACAGGTCAAGGTTACTCTTGCACGATAGCCATGGCAGGTGTGAGTTCTCAGACTTTTTTCGAGGGTACAGAGAAACTGCTGGAGGTTTGGTTCAGCAGTGACAACGAAGGTGCGGATCTTCGGGATGTCAAACAGTAAGTGAAACGTTAATCCCCATATTTCCCGCATTTCTCTGTTTTTGATTGTGTCTAATCCAGGATTGTGTTTTGAAACATCTTTGTGATTGTTTTCTTCTTCAGAAGTAATATCAACACCATTTACAGTGTTGAACTAAACAAGTCTTACATCATATCCTAATATAACTAAACAGCTTGATTACGTTGTACCAGTGCATGCATTTTGGCAAAGCTTGATCAAGCTCAAGCTATTTCATAAAACTTCAATGAAGGCATGAAGACTTCAGCATGTTCAACTATTTTCTATTAGATTCATTAATCGTTTTTATATTAATTTACAGTTTTTGAATAATAGAGTATGTTGCTTGGGCAATCATATAATGTGTTACTACAACAAGGGTATCTTAATTTTAATAAATTAATAATAAATTTTATTTAAAAAAAAAGGGGGGGGGGGGTTTCTATCTATATATGTAAATATCCCAGATGTGCAACAACATTTTAATTTTATTATTATAACTTTGCCAAAACAAACCAATTCTTTGTCATGATTAAACTCAGAAAAGATTTTTCTGCTCATCTATTGCTTCAGAAGTCTTGGTTGCAACAATCTGACAATGGACATACTTTAATGTTATTTTGAACATTCCCACCAAGGCCTGACCACCATGTTGTGACCTCACAAAATCGTAACTCTGCACCAAATAATTTACAGAAGGGAACCGAAAAGTGCACAGAAACTAGTCAATTTAGTATATCAATGAACTCTGACATATCCTCTTATTTCCTCTGAAATTAGTGTGTAGGAAAAAGGTGATATCCAGGTACAACTAACGTACAGTCCACTAGAGCATCTTTCTTAATGCAGCTACTTTTTTGTCTAGTTTGATATTAACTGAAATGTTAATTAGCTTCATCAAGCTATTGAAAAGCCTCAATTATTTTTACTGATTTTTTTTTTTTTTTTAGCTACTATTTAAAAAAAAAAAGTTCAATATTCGGAGATCATAGGGACTTATCATAAAACTTGCACTTAGTCATTTTTAATTGATATCAATATTATAGAAATGTATGATGAGTCCTTGTTGTGAGGTCTTTGATTGTGACATATGTCTCATTTTAAGCATGGCCAGGTTATTTCGCAATATCCTATGTATCAATGCAATTGTAAAATTTCTTTAATATATTTTCCATATTTCATTGTGAGATTCACAATACCCATTCACAATCATAAATAAACATGGGCCCTGTCACAATATCTGCATTATTTCTAGCTTTAACAAGTTAGAAATTTTCAAGCTAATGTCGTCAACTTTTGAAAATTACATATGATTAACAAACTTTATTTTGTGGTAGATCTGTGCACACAAAAATACTGAGATTTACACAGTGATTTGAAAATGTAATATCAAGATTTAGTGCAGGTAGATACAACCCTGTTGTTGACCGTTGATGAAATTATGTTCAAACTCTTCAAAGGAAAAGCTTCTGTCTATAAATTATTAATGAAGTGTTGTATACACTGTACTTTGAAATCTGCCATGTAAGCATATATAGCATGCTGATTTAAAATCTGTAATAAAAATGTCCTTTAGTACATGGCTTTTGATTATGTTTGGTGATGTCTGTCAAGTCACATTGATTTTCTTAAATTGCATCATATAATTTGTAACAGTAACCTTAATGAAGTGAATTTGGTCATGTGTACTACCAGTTCAGATTAGACATGCTAAATAATAGTCCATTTTCGAGTTCCCTTATTCCGGCATGATTCTGACATTTGCGTTGTACTTGATGTGGGCTCATCAACATCTGGTTTTCAACATGAATTTCCAAAGTTTTAAAGTACTGGAATTCAAGTGGTTTTAATTGGATTGATGGAAAAGATAACACGTTAAGATTATGTCAATTTGCAGTAGAATTGAATTTAAGTGTATCAAGGAATGGTGCGTCTCCAATTTCGATGGCATCATCATTCTGGTGATTGATTAATCTTTTGTTGATAGATGATGCTCCCGGTTTCCCTGCAAAATTTTTTGGTTGTTATAGCAAAAAAGCTTGGGGTAAAGATGATGTGGTGTTGGTTCACAATCTACAAAATGTCTGGAGCATAATCTGTCGTGGCGTGAGTGGTTGTAGTCACAGCACCTTAATACTTTATGCCATTTTCTACAAAGTTTGGGCTGTTTAGATGTGGGAAATAGAAAGAATTTCACATCAGCCATGAACCCATATCTCTCATTCTTCCTTGTATCTGACATACATCCTTCCACAACACAGTAGAACGTGAATACAGTAACATGAAAATGGGCTATGCCATTGTAATATTATGTCAAAAATCCATGTAAAACTCAACTAATCTAGAAAAGGTAAATAAATGTGGGCAAGATTTGAATTATAGGTTGCAAATGAGTTTGTGAAAATGATTTATTACAGTAAATCATGCGATTATTGGAGTGTACTGGTAATTTGGTGACTCATAAAACTGTATTTAGACATTTTCTTGCTACACAATGTGTAGTAAACCCCCCACCCCACCCCTTCACCACCCCTTCACCACCACTACCACACACACACCTCCAGGCAGTTGGACCCAGAAGGTTTTGTTATACAACTCTAAACTTTTTTAATCATTTCCATTTTATTTTTGTGGAGTGCTTTTTTCAAATACACAGATTTATAATGTGTAATCATTGAACTGACAGTACATTGCAGTGTATATTTGACAAGAGAAATATGCATGATACGAGATGTCACTCAAATTGCATGCAGATTGTATAATATTCTGTGAAGCTTTGTCTAACTATACTATGTTGATCTCTGTCATGTGACAAAATGCTGATGACTGAATTGTAATTGCAGTGTATAAATATATATCATATATGAAGGGATGTTCTATACAAAAAATAGAACTACTCAGGCTTTTAATTTTACATCTATGTGTGTATAAGTTGTACTGAGTACACATCATCTACAGTAGATGTGATTAATGAATACCTACATTCAGATTGTATTTTACTTCACTTAAAGTTCAGTGAAGATTTGGCAATACACTTGATGTATATTACAGGACTAACATCCCCCCCCCCCCCCCCCCCCCCTTCTGTAATTTGTTGAAGCCCCTTGTAATAGACAGTGGCTTGCATGTTCACTGGTTTCAAGTTTTTGTTAGCTTTGAATCTCTGTACTGATCCCTCTTACCTCCACTCACACACAAGTATTTAAAATATAGATATTACTGACCTGTAGTAACAGTTGAAAATCTCCTGACCTTGACTTAAATTGTCTCAGAGTCCATATTTGGTTATGATTTCCATATTTGAACATTGGTAAAGGGAAATAGTCCAAAAAGGACAAATTCAGAATGCATAAAATAATTTAAAACCAATGTATTATATAGGTAAGCAGTGTATATTATTATTTTTTTTCAAATAAAAGGTAAGAAATCAACCAAAATAAATATTTTCCCCACCAATTTCAACATTATTGCTTTAAAATGTTTTTGAGTTAGTGGAATTTATGTATTCATAGAGCAGTATAACCAGATCTAACTAGATTGAAGCAGTATACCTTCATAGTTGCAAAAAAACAAAAACAAATAAGCCCCAATGAATTTCAATAGAAATTGCACAGAAAACACACAGTGAATGTAAATATAATTGAATACACTGATGTCAAAGAGACAAATGTACATGCATTTAAACAAAGCTGATTTATTTCTGAAGCAGGACTTTAGAAACTCACAGTATTTCACAACTTGTCTATTTTACATCAGTATAGTTGCTTGCAATCCAATGATATCATTATGCTGTCCTTTTTGTAATAGATACTTGTACACATGTATGTATTATGTAAGTTTCAGATTAACTGAAATCTTACATAACAGTTAGCATTATTAGGATACAAGATAAAGTTGTGTACACTATAGGTCTACTGGTTAAGGTGATTCGCTGTCTGTTATCTGATGTTGTACCGAGACACCATATAGTACAGAAAATATTGCAGTATCTGCAACCGCTCATGTATTCAGATACTAGTACAAGTTTTACAGTATCTGTCAATAGCTGACACTGCTATGATGTACTCAGATACTACTACAATGTAGAACTTAAGAACAATATATGACAGCACCTTTGACGTGCTATTTTGTACAAAGATGGGGGGGGGGGAATGCTAACTTTCAAAATTAACCATTGTTATTCACTGTATCCAGTCTATATTCTGTGATGTGTTACATGGGTACCTTAATATCAGAACACATTCATGAATTGTTTGGTTTAATATGATTAATGAGTTATGGTTAATTGTAAATACCCTTTGCTTCACATATTGATATTTACCAGACCTCATAGTAGCTGTCTGATTTAATTACATGTATAGTGTGTTGACACTTTTAACATAATGGAACATATCAATTTTTATATCTCACTAATGTAAAGAAGTATTCCATCTTCAGTTTTAACAATAAATGAAATCACGCTCGCACGTGATCATTCACTGTGTATATTTATCATTTCTTATATACGTGATTTAGTGACATTACCATGTTGGTATACAGCCAAAAATTATTTGATAAATATTGCAGGTCCTAGTGCTACACTATATATATATTTTTTTTTACTGTGGTAAATTGTACATTGATTAAACTTCATCGTATTGTCCGTTATTCCATATTCCTGTAAGTTTTGGTGTAATACTTGCATGTAAATATAACAATCGATCTTAATTGACATTCATTTCCCTCCTGTATGATGTAGTGTGTTTAATTGGTGTTTATCTTTGTAGAGAGGACTGGGAGAAGCTGCTTCGCATCGTTAGATGTGAGATAATTAGCAAAACCAGTGATTCTGACATGGATGCCTATGTCCTGAGGTGAGGTTTTAATAATTTTACCATTGAAGAGATACTCTGATTATTCTACTACTGAAGTGAGGTTCTGATCTAGTAGTGAAGTGAGGTTCTGATAATTTTACTACAGAAATGAGGTTCTGATAATTTTTCTATTGATGAGGTTCTGATAATGTTCATATTATCGAACTGAGGTTCAGGTAGTTCTATTATTGAAGTGAGTTTCAGATGGTTGGTTGTATATTGTTTAATGTCCCTCTCGAGAATCTTTCACTTACATGGAGAGGTCACCATTGCCAGTGAAGGGCTACAAAATCTAGGTCTATGCTCAGTGCTAACAGTCATTGAGCAGGGAGGGATCTTTATCAAGCTATACCTGCTGTGATACGAGACCTCAGATTTTGGGATCTCAGCCAAAGGACTGTCCAATTTTGTTGCCTCTTATGACAGGCAAAGGGTACTGAGGACTAGTCTAACCTGGATCCGCATGAGTTTCTGAGAATTCTGTTATGAAAGTGAGGTACTGATAGTTATTGAAATAAGTTAATCTGATAATATAATTATTATAGTGAGGTCCTGATAATTCTATTGTTGTTTTATTGCAGTTACCTGGGTGTGCTAGTTCATTTTAATGAGGTGATATTTCAATAGTTTTATTAATTAGACAGAGCCATTAATTGTAGTGTAGTTATGTTTTCCTTTTTTTTTTTAAAAAGAGAAGGCATCTTGGTGTGCATCTTTCTGTCATTTGGAAGACCAGCTGTTGTCCACTCAATATCTTGAGAATCCTTTGCTTGACAAGCATCAAGCTTAGTATTCTGGTACTAAGCCCTTATAGGGTAAAGGACACTGTTGATTTTAAGGTCTGGTCAGGGTCAAATAACTCTGGACATAGAAAAAAAATATTGTTTGCTCAGTATTAATGTCTTGATAACCCTTTGCTTGACAGACATCAGAATTTGTATCCATGTCAATTGTATAAAGCATATCAATAAGGTCAGAGGTCAAGCTTTTCTGCAAATCAGAAAATATTGTCTGCCCTGTATTTTGAGAACCATGCATTTACTTGATAGACTTCAAACTTGGAACACAGGTACCCCTAATGAGGAGATAACCTCTATTGATTTTGAGATTACAAGGTCATGGATTAAATCTCTTGGGCATAGAAATTATTATTGTGCACTCAATATCTTGTGAACCCTTTGCATGGTGATCATCAAACTTTCCCAAAGTTTTCACTATCCTTATAGACATTCTGAATTTAAATTTGACTCTTTTAATTATTGTTTGCAAAGGGGAGGGGGGTTGTTACATTTTTCTGAAATTTTTTTTAGTACCCTACCGGCTTTGCCAAAGGGGACTGTTTACCCACAGTATGCCTGTCTGTCTGTCATTCCACTTGAGGTTTTCCAGACTTTTCTCTGCATTGGACATGTTGCATGAAGATATTCAACTGAAATTTTATACGTGGCTTTGTCTTGGATAGTTATACAGATCATGCAAGTTTAAGTTTCCTTACTTTTGACCTACTTTTGACTGAATTATCCCATCAGTAGCAGACTTTGCATTACCTGCAATATACTCAGAATACTTGTTTTATCTGACGTCTTGGCAGCTAATATTGGTGGCGAATGAGAAGTGACCCTAGAGCTGTAGTTCAATAAACCCTGCATGGACACCAGCTAGAACGTGAAATAATGCACAAGAGGGTTGAACTATTATTTATAACAACCCCATGTTAATGAATTCAAAAGTAAACTGATTGTCAGAGGATGCAGATAGGAGAAATGATTTCATGGAAATTTCATGGCCTCCGGTAACTGCTTTCGTAATGTCAGTAGATTAATAATGTACATCCATTACATTATTCATACGACTACAGTTTATTGGACAGGAGTAAAAATTAAAAACAAACATGTTTTTATGATGAAATTTTATTCTTGATGAATGTAATGAATACCAGGAATTATGAAGGTCCAAATAAGAAATATAATGTCACTTGTTACTGTGTGTTTTAGGGTTATTATATTATACCCCAACCCAACACCCCCCCCCCCCCCCCCCCCCCAAAAAAAAAAAAAAGAAGGGAAAATGGACAACATATGCCTGTCCAGAATGAAATTTTTGTTTTTCTCTGAAATGTCCCAGACATTTGTAATTTGTACCAATATCAAGGTATCTGCATTCAATATGTTGGACTGACTTTCCTTCTGAAGAAGAAATTGGTTTTACTTCCGTTTGTATTTGTTTTACTGACAGACCTTATCATGACCTACATATGATATAAGTAGAAAATCTGGTCGTCAAAATTCAATGTATGCTCTTCAAAAAGGTCAGCATTAAGTAATGAACCAATCATTCTGGACAGAAAAATTACTCTGAATCAATGGTTGCTGAACAATTCAAACAGGTAGTTTTAAGTTAAGCTGAGTATATTTGATTGGTAGTCCTAAACACTAAATGAAGTTATTTTTTTTTCTTGGTCCAAGTGAAAATAGAATACTGTATATGTACTGTTCATGGTAATGTGAAATTGTTACCGTACATGAACTGGTATTACCAACGAAATGATGATTTGCTGATATTAGTCAAATGCTAACTTCTTGTAATTCTGGGATTAGGTCAAGATTTTCACAAAACATTCTACCTGGTATAAATTATTGACATCTCATTTTTTGTCAAAGAATTGTGGGTTTCTTTGAGTCCTTTTCACCTTGTGTCCATAACTCTGTCACAATAGCCTTATATAAACCCAGTCCATGATTTTTCAAAACACTTATGCATAGAGCTTTGTATTCAGCATGTGCATTTCTTGTGATGGAAGTCAATGGTAATCAGCTGACACAATACACTGGAAGAAACTTGAGAAAAGGGACCACACCATTTTTTGAACCACCATGTTGATGATTATAATTTTGATGATCATTAGTGCTTCATGAAAGGGGATGATGAAGCATATTTCTCAATAATATCCTTCTCTCTTGTCTGTTACCATGGCAACACATACTGAATCACTGATGATTAATTTCTTACTCTGAGTGACATGTATCATAAAACATACTGATAATTAAGAAATAAATTTCATTTTTGGAAAGATGTGTATTGAGGGAGTGAAATGTGACGCTTCATGCAATCTAGTATACTTCATGAAGTGTGTTGGTTGGTGAGAAGCAGTGGTAAGTTCATGCCCTCGCATATTTTCAGAAAGGAAATTTATTTTTATATTTACATTCTACCTTCCTTTCTGTCAGAATTCCTAGCCATTAAAATAGATGTACTATATTTATCAAGATTCATACACACATTGTTTGCATCTGCAGTGCATTCATGAGGGAATTGCTATCATTACAATTGGTAAAGATATTGATGACAAAAACATTGATAATGTAAATATTAAACTATGAATTTTCATTCCATACAGTTTTTTATTCTTCATATGTATATTGTGCATTTTAGTGAGAGCAGTATGTTTGTGACAAAGACCCGCTTCATTCTGAAAACCTGCGGTCGGACCACCCTGCTCTTAGCTGTAGAGCCCCTGATAGACTTGGTGAAGGAGCAGTGTGGATTCACTAAAGTTCTCGTGAGTCCACAATTTGTAGATGTATTGTAAATGTAGACATTTCATTTGTAAGTATTTATGACCTTGGCATTTCATTTCATCCAATGTGAAGTTCCTATCCTGCTAGTTCTAAAGTTATGACAAGGGTAAAATTTGATGACAGACAGACTACAAACAGTATATTCATTAGCACCCCTATTGTCTTTGATCTCATGGCATGATAAGTAAATATACAGTATTATGATTGTGACACTTAGACAATGTGAGGAGTTTATTCTATATATTCTAAATCTATGTCAGAATGAGACTGCTGTTGGGAGAAATTTCTACAACTGGGGGACTTTGTTATTTTTCCCCATTTTGTGATTGGGGATATAAAATCAATCAGACTTTGAAGCACTTTTTGTCTGTTAGACTTTGGAACACTCTTTGTGTGTTAAATTTTGGAACACTTATTTTGTTAGACTTTGAAACACTTTTTGTCTGTTAGACTTTGAGACATAAGGGTTGGTCTGTTGGAAAATGGAACTAAGTACCATAGGGATCAAGGTGCTTCACAAAAAAAAAAAAAAGCATCCTAGCTGTTCAGTTTGACAGAAAAACACCATACTTTCAAATTGTAATTCCAATTTTTGGATTGAATGACTGTACCTTCATGTATTATGCATATGTATTAAAAACAATGTCTTTTAGTATTTTTATGCTTTATGATGCAGATTCTCAGTCACAAGATAATTTTAGGAGTTTAATATATGACTCTAAAAGCAACACAAACATTGTATGACATTCAATGTGCAATAAATTTGATATTTAATTCTCATCATACTTTACAGGATGTTTTCTACTCAAGGAAGAAGTTTTCTAAACCAGAACAGCAACACACGATTCACCAGAGCTTTGACGAGGAAGTCAGTCATCTGGATAAACTATTCAAAAGTAGGAGTTTGGAGCAGTCTTTATTTGTACTTGTAGTACCTGGTACTGTATGGTATTGTGCAGACAGTATTAGAATTATATGCCTGGCACTCTGTTTCAGTACTGTTTTATGCTGTTTGATACTGCTACTGTACACCCAGTACTGTACTACTGGTATTTTACAGTACTGTACTACTGGTATTTTACAGTACTGTACTACTGGTATTTTACAGTACTGTACTACTGGTATTTACAGTACTGTACTACTGGTATTTTACAGTATTGTACTACTGGTATTTTACAGTACTGTACTGCTGGTATTTTACAGTATTGTACTACTGGTATTTTACAGTATTGTACTACTGGTATTTTACAGTACTGTACTGCTGGTATTTTACAGTAATGCACATATGATGGTATTATTCATATCTACTGGTATTTTATAAAACTTTATACATGTTAGGGGTGGAACAATGCACTGATGCATCGTGAATGATGGTGTGCAAGGTGTGTGACAGTCTTCAAAAATACAACGGGAATATGACGAACATGATGTTCTAGTCAAAACTATGATGTCAATGTGTTTATTTATTTTTAAATTTGAAAATTTGGAACTCTTTTTAAAGTCTTTTACTTAGATAAAAAGTATCACAATATCGTATCGTGTCTATGGTATCGTGATATGTATTGAATTGGCTTTGTGCTGTATCCTAATATCGTTAATACATGTATCTACTGTTATTTTGTAGTACTGCACATTTGATGGTATTTTGAAATGTTATTGTATACATACATGCCAATTTCAAAAATCCCAGTGAGTGATTTTGCAAATGCCGACATTTTTTCCATAGCTGGAATTCACAACATTTGTCATGAGGATAAAACGTTGCTTTTTTTTCAAAAAAAATATCAGTCTAATATATAGTATATTTTAAAACACAACATGAAAAAGTGTGTTTTATCCTTCATCAACTGGTGCTGTAACTCTCATCATTGTCATTCGTGTTTGTATTTACAAACAATATGGCAAATCCATTTTCCCAATTAATGACTTTCAAAATATGTTCCTCATTACCCAGTAAACAACCTGATACATGTAGACTCTGTATACATATACTGATATGCAACACAGGTAATCAGCAATAACTACTGGCCCCAATTTCTGATTGGCTAACCTCGAAGAAATGGTGCAGAATTTAGATTTGGGTTGGAGTTCAGGGTTTTTTGTCATAAGTTGGAGAATATTCTTTACAAAATTGGGATATAGGGAGTTTTTGCTTTCTGGATTGGTAAAGCAGGAATGGCTTTTGACAATTCTGAAAATCAAGAGAATCCTGTCTAAATCAGAATAGTTGGCATGTACATGTATGCATATATTTTACAGTACTATATATATCTGCTGGTTTGATACAGTACTATAGTTTTACATTATCAGATTGTTCACCTCATTTGATTTACTTTAGTCATGCATCAGTACTTTTAAATAAGAATAAGTATTTTTATTCCCCTGCATTTACATCATAAAAAGTATTTGGTATGTGTATACCTTTCCATCAATATGAAAATCTTTGACCTCGTGACCTTACCATTGACCTTTGACCAACTTTAGAGAATTCAAATTTAAGCCATATCTTTCAAATCGTAAGGGTTAATGCTTCTATATTTAGCATGTGCATTTCTTGTGACTTGACTGTTCTAACAATACCAGATTTGTTGACCTTGTGACATTAACCTTTGACCTACTTTTTGGAAATTGAAAAAAACCCACTTTAACCTTGGTCATATCTTCTATACCATAAAAGATAAGAGCTTTCATATTTAATATATATATTCCTTGTGGCAAGACCTTACCAAGTGAACCAAAATCTTTGACCTGGTGATCTTAACATTAACATCTTAACATTGACCTTTGACCTTCTTCAAGAAAATTCAAATATAAGCCATGTCACAAAAGTGTCTACTACAATGTCTTACATTTCCATTTTGTTGTAATCTGGGTTTACAAACATATCAATTAATGCGTCGAGCTTGCTCGAGAACCTTCTAGCAATCATGCAGATTTTGCCTCTACACCGCCTTTCCCATCTCAATGAGCAAAATTAAATAGTGCCTATTGGTATTGAACGTTTCTTACAATTCAAGACTTTGAAACATTGAATTTAATTGATATTTGAAAGGCACAATACCATTTTCATTGTTGATGTTGTTGTTTATTATTGTATTTTTGTTCAGTAGTTAAATAGTGATTGTTTGGCAAGAAAAATTCATTATTCGCAGATGGATTTACTACGAAACAGATTTTCCCATGAAATTTGTGTCACACGATATCGTTAAGTACTTACAAAATAACCTGCTCATATTTGGTTTTCGATTATATCTAGAGTCTCGTAGTTTCACCAAGAATCCTTATTTCAGATCAGTAGAAACAGATGAATCCTAAATTGGATTGTGCATTGTCACAGTTCGGTTCTTATTCCAAAAACACAAACACTATTTCTGGTTTTGTTTTCGGTAATCCCAATTCTCAATTAAGTAAAACAAAGGCAGCGTGTGCACTGCGACGAAAATTACAGGTTATTTCACAAAGAAACTCAGGCTATGTAGCATTCATTGGGAATTGAATCTTGTTCAGAATTCCAATAACCTTCTACATATTACGTTGAACTTTTGAATTGTTAGACATTTTATTTAAAACAGAGAGTTAATACCGTATAATTTCATCATACATGAACACAGTCTCATTCTGAAGCAGTTATATTCTTTTCAGCATTTTTTGTCAGCAATTTCAATTTATCAATTATTGCCTTTTTAAAGTAACTAGTCTTGAATGGATATTATCTCGCAAGAGGAGGGCACATGTATGAACTTGTTAGGATAAGCAACTTCAGCCCAAGCTCTCTTCTTTATTTCTTTTTATGTAAATAAACACAGTTTGCTGACATTTTACAATGATTGTAATGCTTTATTTATGTACTTAAACATGAGGAAATGTCTCTTATGGCACTCAAACATTTCTTCTCTTACTTTCTCTAAATTACCCGCCCTCTGAATTTATTGAGAACCCTATAATGTATATGATGTTGTCTTTGTGGTCCTTCAGGCCTTTGATTATCTTGAACTGTAATGCAGTCATGTTTGAGATAAGGAATAGTTTGAATTTGATGCAAAGAATAACAGTCTTCTGATTTTAGTATTTGCTGTTATTAATGCTAATTTAACATTTGCAAACTGAATTTTACTACGTGTAGTCATTAAAATGGAAATTTGTCATAAAATCATCATTATTAAGGACAGCAAATACCAAACAAAAGACACATTCTAATGCCTTTACTTTTTTATAGCTTTGTAAACCTCCTACATTGTTTAGTGACTCTGAAGGAATAAAAGTATAATTTGCAATTGCTAATGCTGAATTAATAGCCAGAATTATCAGGGCATTAGCCAATCAAAGTTGCATTAAAATTGTAGGTAACACAACATAGGGCTATTGTTCATATGCTGTAAAATTTTGTTTGTTGTGTTTTTCATATTTTGAATCTGTGTAAATAAAGCTGTCTATATTATGTCGAACTTTTTACTTAACAGATGGCGCTGCATATACACTGGGTAGGATAAATAAAGACTGCTGGTAAGTTCGAATTTTTGGAGAAAAAATATGCAAGTGATCTTTAGATTCTTGAACTGATTGAATGCTTTTAAAAACAAAACGAAGACTGAATTTTTTGCTCAAATTGGTTAATGGAAAATTTAGGATGGAAAATTTTGAATATTGACCTGTATATTGAAGGGAACACAATTAAGATATTACATGTAATGAAAAATATAAAGAAATTTCAGTATTAGCTGTTTAATATTATGAATTATGGAATATATGTTTAATAAAAGCAATAAAATCTGTAAATTCAGAAATTGTATGTTCACATTCAATTGTTAAATATATGTGTAATATTAAGAATATGTGTTAAAAAATGTTAATCTCTTTTAAAGAGACACTACAGCTCATTTTGTACAAAAATCATAAAATAGCAATTTTCCCAGAGCTTTTTTGTTACATGGTTGAAAGTATAAACTTTGCAAAAAATAACATATTTCTAAAATTGAAAATTCTCAATTAAATGCAAAAATTAATACTTTTTTGAAGAGTTCCTTTAAAAAATACATTGAGATTCCCCCTTTTCGGTCTGCAGACACATGTGCGCAGATGGTAAACTGCAGTGCAGCATGTCGTGTTGTGAAAGAAAGCGTACAATGAGCAGACACAGAATTTTTAACAGATTATGTGAGAAAGGGGTTAAAATAGAACAAGATAATAATATGGAAAGGATAAAATTTATCTGAAGATCAGTAACCAAAAGCTAGGAGTGACACACACATAGGGCTTTAAAGTTAAGTGCTATTTTTATCTGAACACGTCATATGTTAGTTTAAAAACGTGGTTTGGTCAATAGAGACATGAATGATTTCCAATAGAATAATGATTGATAATTAATTGTAAGGAGCAGAAAATAATTCCATTTTTGAAAAGCGGGTGTGGACCCTTAAGGGGTATTAAGATAAGTTTCTACTCAACATGTATGCTTTCATTCTAAATCAAGTGATGTAAAAAATCTAAGTCAGTATGAAGAAACCTTTGAATTCTTTATGATCTTATAAGCACAGATGAGAGCAAATTGATCCATAGTACTTGTTATAAATTGTCAATTTATCATTTTATTGATACATGTTTAAAAAAAACCCACTAAATTAAATTGTGGAAAATGAGCTGCAGTGTCTCTTCAAAGCATGCTTTTATTTAATATTATGATTATTGAATAAATTTATATATTGAATTCAGCTTGAGGCACAGTTCACATATAGTTGCTGTTGATGAAAATGACAAGAAATTCCATGTTATATGCTTTCAAAGAAATTGATTAACATTTTATTTCCTACCACTATCAGAATATCTCTTTTATTCAGTGACAGTTTTGGTGCATGTTATTTTGATTTGTACTGTGTAAAACAAAGAAATTTTTTATTTCTTTGTTCCTTATAAATAGGTGCACAGAAGACTGTTCAAGGGCATCGAGCCATGTCGCACCTCTGAGCGTGCTCAGTTGCAGCACGGTTATTACAAAATGCACTGGTTTGAACGTAGAGCTTTATTCATAAACCCAGTCTCCATTTCTGTCTAGTTAAAACGATCTAGTTCAAAAACTCGACCTTTGATTGACGTGATCCAATCACATGGCTGGGGTTCAGATAAGCTATATATCAACCAGACACGTTTTGTGATAGCCAAGGTTGTAATCTATCATCTTTTTTATTCATAGACACAGATAAATTCTGCTTGCACATTTAGATAAATATCTAGTTTTGAATTGGAAGCAATTAATGCATAAATAAATCACATGCTATATTTTTAAAGATAAATTCAATTTGTATGGAAAGTTGAAAATGTTGTGAAGTACAGATCGAAGAAAGATCATTTATGAAATTCTTTCAAAATATTTTTTCTTTAAATGAAAGAGAATAGTTTACCATTTTTTTTAAGTTGTAAATCTGGTGTGTAAAATATGTAGACTGTTTATTGTTCTTCCAACAGGCACCTGTATACTATGGATGCCGTTGGAGTTATGCAGCCTGATCAGACGGTGGAAATATCCTTACAAACAAGTCAGAGTTACTCAAGACAATAATATACAGTGAAGCCTGTGTGATCTGACATGCACTGAGGGACACGGTGTTTATTGAATTGCACAGTGTGTCAAATTAAACAGGGTAGAAAACAACG
This sequence comes from Ostrea denselamellosa, assembly GCA_024699665.1. NCBI lineage: Eukaryota > Metazoa > Mollusca > Bivalvia > Ostreida > Ostreidae > Ostrea > Ostrea denselamellosa. The sequence goes on from JAMZEH010000018.1 coordinate 8,055,260, forward strand.
TAAATATGAAATTGATAATGAAGAGAGACAAATGTTTTGTCAGAATACTCAGTGTGTTAGAATAAACAGTGTAAAAAAAAACACACAGTGAAAATATGAAATTGAGAATGAAAATAGGGCTCAGAATGTTGATTGAAATGGCTTTCACAGGTGTCTGAGTAGACAGTTTTAACTATTTTAATATGCTTTTTTGTGACTTTGCCTTGATGTAGGGTTTTTTAAACTTTTTATTCATGGTTTTTCTGTCCCAACTTTGAAACATGTTTAAGGTTATGTATACTTTGGTTTGGAGTAATTAATAGGACCTTAATTTGGTTTGGAGTAATTAATAGGACCTTAATTTGGTTTGGAGTAATTAATAGGACCTTAATTTGGTTTGGAGCAATTAATAGGACCTTGATTTGGTTTGGAGTAATTATTAGGACCTTGATTTGGTTTGGAGTAATTAATAGGACCTTAATTTGGTTTGGAGTAATTAATAGGACCTTAATTGGTTTGGAGTAATCATTAGGACCTTAATTTAGTTTGGAGTAATTAATAGGACTTTAATTTGGTTTGGAGTAATTAATAGGACCTTAATTTGGTTTGGAGTAATCATTAGGACCATACTTTGGTTTGAAGTAATCAAAAGGATGTTACTAGGACATAAATTACTGTAAATGTATTTAGTGTGTATGATATTTAGTGGAATTGAAGTGTTTGCTTGTTTAGTTTAGATGTGATCCTTGTAAGTTCTTAAATGCAAGAGATACTGATCATACCAGTCTCACAGTAATGATGAAATGATACACTGGAAAATACCATTGAAAACAGGTTACATTTTCTTCCTTAACTGTGGTACCTCTTGATGTGGGAAATGTGTCCGGAAAAGATGCATATGTTTACTAAGAAAATGTGTAAGGATGGATCAGAGGCCACCAAGGTAAGACTGCTTCATACAGGTGGTTGTAAAAAGTAGGTCACACATTCTTTTAAGATCACATCTTCAGACAGAGCTCTGAATCATCCTAGAATATGTTTACCATTCGCTTTTTTCAAAAATAAAAAGGAAATTAAAATGAGTTCGAAAACCAAAAAGTTGCAACATAGATGATATGTTTACAATATTAATGACATTTATACATTGCGAGAAGTTTTCCTACTGTGTCGACATACTGTATCAATTTTTCAGAGATCTGGGATCTGTGATATCATCCCTGGTGCCAAGATAGATGACTTTCTCTTTGACCCCTGTGGTTACTCCATGAATGGTCTGCTACCAGGGGTAAGATATTTCTCTTTGACACCTAAGGTTATTCTATGAATGGTCTGCTACCTGGGGCAAGATTTTAATTTTCACCCTTGTGGTTACTCCCTGAATGGTCTGCTATCTAGGGTAAGATTTTTGTCTTGACCCCTGTGGTTACTCCATGAATGGTCTGCTACCTGGGGCAAGATTTTCTTTTCATCCTTGTGGTTACTCCCTGAATGGTCTGTTATCTAGGGTAAGATTTTTGTCTCTGACTCTTGTGGTTACTCCATGAATGATAGTCTGCTACTTGAGTACCCGGGGTAAGACCCCTTTGACCTTTGTGGTTTATCCATGAACGATCTACTCCCTGAGGTAAGTTCTTTGTACATCTTCAGAAATCTAAATACTTACACTTCATTCTGTAGTCTGGGCTTTTAACCATATTTGAGTGCAAATCTTTAAAAAATTCTGAAATATTAGGAACATTGGGAATTTGTTTAATGGAGAGTTAATGACCGACAAATCTGCAGTGTCGGGAGATAACTGCTTGAGTGTATTTGATATTGACGTTGATGGTTCCATGTGATTTTGATATTGACGTTGATGGTCCCCGTGATTTTGATATTGACATTGATGGTCCCCGTGATTTTGATATTGACCTTGATGGTCCCTGTGATTTTGATATTGCCTTGATGGTCCCTGTGATTTTGATATTGCCGTTGATGGTCCCTGTGATTTTGATATTGCCGTTGATGGTCCATGTGATTTTGATATTGACGTTGATGGTCCCCGTGATTTTGATATTGACGTTGATGGTCCATGTGATTTTGATATTGACGTTGATGGTCCATGTGATTTTGATATTGCCGTTGATAGTCCACGTGATTTTGATATTGACGTTGATGGTCCATGTGATTTTGATATTGACGTTGATGGTCCCCGTGATTTTGATATTGACGTTGATGGTCCATGTGATTTTGATATTGACCTTGATGGTCCCTGTGATTTTGATATTGACGTTGATGGTCCATGTGATTTTGATATTGACGTTGATGGTCCCTGTGATTTTGATATTGCCTTGATGGTCCCTGTGATTTTGATATTGCCGTTGATGGTCCCTGTGATTTTGATATCGACGTTGATGGTCCCTGTGATTTTGATATTGACGTTGATGGTCCCTGTGATTTTGATATCGACGTTGATGGTCCCTGTGATTTTGATATCGACGTTGATGGTCCCTGTGATTTTGATATCGACGTTGATGGTCCCTGTGATTTTGATATCGACGTTGATGGTCCCTGTGATTTTGATATTGACGTTGATGGTCCCTGTGATTTTGATATCGACGTTGATGGTCCCTGTGATTTTGACTTTTTCAGGGTTACTATATAACTATCCATGTGACTCCAGAGCCACACTGCTCCTATGTCAGCTTTGAGAGCAACGTTCCACAGGTACGAAGCATAATGAGATTAAAGGAACAAATACTTTTAAAGAATATTCACAAATTCATAATTGTATTCAAGGAAATATTCACCCTCATTTTATCTTCACCACTTTCACCCTTGTTATCAGTAGGTGTTTTGTCTTATCTCTTCTTGAACACAACTATGTTTGGGCAAATTTAAAAGTGTAGAAAGAAAATAATTACACGGGACAAAAGAACTCTGTATACAGTAGCATTTCTGTCCTGTGAAGGCACACGAGTCACTGAATAGTAATAAACTATTAGCATAGTTTCACTTTCGATGATTATTTTGCTTTTGAAAAAAAAAATTAAGCAAGTCTGAACCAATACATAAAACATGTGCTGTGAAATTCATTCAGAATGAAATATATTAAACGTTAATTTACACATTTTTGTCATGATTATAAAGGAGAACTACATGGAAGTGATGGAGAAAGTATTGAATGCATTTAAGCCGGGAAAGTTCTTGATGACTGTGTTTGCAAACAAGGTAACAGGATTGGAGGCCAGGGAGTCACTAAAACTTTCGTGAGATACTGTGAAATTGTGAATGTTTGTGGGGTCCAATGTTCATGGGTAGACAAATATTTGCTAGCTCGTGGGGAACTAAATATTTACTAGTTCGTGGGGATGGAATTTTGAGGGTTGATGTCATTTTGAAAATATATACAACGTTATACTGTAGAAGGTATTGCAAAGAATAACTGGTTTATGGGGACGTAAATTCATTTATAAAAGGTATCCACAAAAAGTCCATGAACGTTGAGCCCCTACAAACAATAATGATTCCACAGTATGCCACGTTTATTTTTAGAAATTTGAATTTTATCATGAAAATTTGTAAACATTTCTACCTATTTCATTTGAAGTGTTCCTATGGTAAATTTTAGGTTTAGTAAGCTGCAAATTTGATGAACATTTGGTTGATTTAAATGACACTAATTTTTATGCCCCTGTAATTATCTGTTTGTCTATATAAACTCTAAATTTGGCAAAGCTATTGAATGGTTGTTGATGAAGCTTCCATATTTCATATGTGTATTCCTTGTTATTCTTTGTGAACCTTTTGAAACTTTTTGTTTGGTACCAAAATGTAGGGAGAGGATGGTCTAAGTGTTTAGAACTTGTGCCTGATCCCTTTGTTATTATATTACAATAAAATACGTTCAAATCAAAATTTTAACCTCATGACCTTTACGTTTAGTGTTGACTTTCTTTTGAAAAATTTCAACTTTAGCCATAAATTTTGAATGGCTAGTGCTAGGGCTTTCATGTGTATTCCTTGTGACAATACCGCACCTTTTGTATCTGATTTTTTGACCTTGGCTTTGACCTTGTAATTTGGATGTGTGTGGCATCAGTATCACAAACCTTTCTTGCGTTTATTTGTACAAGTCAGTCTTGCAACATTAAAATAAAAGGATATACCAAATGAGGAAAGCATTAAATTTTACCTGTATTTGTTATTTTTTGATGTTTTTGAAAATGGTAGAGAAAAGGTCATTTTTTTGTGTTTAATAATTTACTAATGTAAGTTGCTTTTATTACATATCTTACATTGTCTGTTTCAGGAGTCCATTGCAAAGGATAATTATAAACAGCTGGATGATAAGGACTACGTCCCGGGTTATATCCGAGCCGACCACCAGTACTGCACCTTCAAAAATTACAATCTGACGTACTCCCACTTCACTCGACCTATCATCTAGGAAATGGGGGCCGGGGGTTTAGAGTGTGGCTGCCAGTGTCTCCCTCCCTGTAGACCCCCGCCTGCCTTGTTCGAGGCCATTTGCTTTTCTAATATTCAGCTCTATTTAACATTGGTCTGCGTGGTGTATATTGTGTTTCTGTGGAATTCTCATCAGACTGCTGTGAAATTCAGACTTCGATTTTCTTTTTCTTCTCTGAAACCTAGATAAGCAGCCCATATACCTAATATTACAGCTGTTCCAGATTGTAACTTGTTAGGAAATTATTTCAATTTTATTGCAGAATATAGATTATGTATGTTGGAGAAAAGACTGTTACGATTTTTTGTTGTTTGTGAAGAAATATATTTTATTTGTGCCATGTTCCCTGTACATGTTTATCATTTTTCTTGAGAGTTTTTTTTTTTTGTTTATCATTTTTCTTGAGAGTTTTTTTTTTTTAAGTATCTTGCTACAATTCTAGGCAATATTGGTTAAAAAGAAAGTTAGAGTCTTCTTATGAAGATGAAGTGATATAAACAGTTAGATATTATGTAAATAAAAATCATATATTGGAAAAAGTGTTGTTGAAAAGATTAGATTTTCTGTAATAAAATATATTAATTCTAAACCAAGGAATGTGTGCTTCATTGCATTTAAACAGGTGTGTTATGGACAGCATTGGACATAGTTTTTAATGGTAATCACTTTAAACAGGTGGTTTACTGCAGCATTATATGGGGGGAAAAAATGGGATTTTGTAGATTCGTGCAGTTAGAGAGCTATTCATGACATGTAATTTGGACATTGCAGTTAGTTGCTCTCATATGTGGAGATATATGCTTCATTTATGATTTGGAATGAAATTTCTAAAAGTAAAAATGATGCAAAGGAGTATATCTGATATAAAGGGCTCTATTTGTCTGACAAAATGTACAATTTTTTATAAAATAAGGCTAAAGTGGATCTTTCTTTAAAGCTTGCAAATTTGGAGTTTTAAAGGGCCCAGATAGGCTGTTATCATACAGAGATCTTTTTGATACATTTTATAATTAGTGCTCTTGAAAAATGCATTGAGCTGGGTTTAAAATGAGCACATTTTGAATTAAATTTACACTGTCTTTAGGTGGAATATACGGTGTACGTACGGTACAGTGATGCTTGTACATTCATCCATTCATATGTTTTGGGCTTCCTGTTTCTATTTCTCTGTTACATGTCACAGTTGAAAGCTGTGTAGCTTCTTTGTGAATCACTGTAAATTTTGACCTCTTCATCGGAAATTTAATGTTTTGTGGAGGGTACATGGTTTGTCCATCTTACCCCTTACACAGTTTTCAAGTTAGGACCTTATTTTGCAGAGAGTTTGCATTAATATTGAAGATTTGCATAAGGCAATTATTTTGATTTTCTTGAATTTTCAAGATACAGGTAATTAGACTTGGCAGTTTTGAGGAAGTATTATATGGAGTGTACCGCAGCCTGATAGCTGATACTACCTTACGTGTACAGTCTAAGTCTCATCACATTTTTGCCTTGTATATAAATCGGTGTCATAGAAAACAAACACCTTTCTAAAAGCACACTATATACATAAGCATATTATATGTATATTTTGATACACCTTGTGTAACAATATGGTTGAGCGGATCAAGGAATCTAATTTTAATTCAAAGACTGGTTATGAATCCCCCCCCGATGCTGACCTTCGGGCAATCGCTACAGCTATTGAACTTAAATTTATCCATGAACATGTATCAATTAGTTTTTCAGACTCGGCTTGAAGTTGGGCATTCTTAACTTCGAAGAGTTATGGTTCTTGAACTTAAAAATTTTAAGACTTTTAGGGGTATCCCTGCAGGTATTTACATATGAATTTGTATCACTGGTAACAGTTCAAGTTTGAATATGGGCTTTGTTGGCCTTTTTTGAAAGAGTTGCAGATCTTGATCTTTGCAAAATCTGCCATAAAGCTGGACCCTTTTGTGGTGCTTGTCATTGCATTGATACATATTGGATACCTTCAGAGGGTAATACTGATTACCTTCTGCTTATATATGAACAAGGTTGAAATGAAAATACGGCTCTGTGAAACTGATTAATAATGTAATTTACAAGTTGCATGCTTTGTTTTTCACCCAGAGCCATGGGGTTCGTGTAGAGTTTTCTAAGTAAAAAAGTTCTGTATTATTGGTTACAGCTAACTACAATATCGAGTTGAATAAGATAATACGATATCTTTCATTGAATTAAAGAGATCATTAGATCATTTATACCGAGCTCTAAATTTATTTCTGAGAGCAATATTTCCAACACATTGATGCTCTCATCAATAGAATTGACGAAAGCAATAACTGACTTGAAGCGCGCATCAAATCAACTATTGTTCTAATTTAACTATGCGCGCATCAATTATTGCTCTCATGAATTCAGTTAATGGGCGCATTAATTCAATTAATGAGAGCAATAACTGAATTCAACCGCGCATTAATTCAATTAATGAGAGTAATAATTGATCTGATGTGCGCATTAATACAGTTGATGAGAACAACAATTGAATTGACGTTATCTTCAAATAATTAAAGATATCTTTAATTATTTGAGTTTATTTTAGTTTGGCGCTCCATATAATACACGCTTGAATACTTCGATGTTTAACATTGTGACCTTGACCTGAGGCATGACTTACATTTAATACAAGTCTAACCTATTCAATACCTCCTCAACAATTCATGACAGAGCTTTTATATTTTGTGTATAAAATTTCTTGATGGCAAGGTCTTTCATATCACACTTTGACCTGTGACCATGGTCTTATCCAGAACAGCAAGATCATGTCAGTCATATTGCTGTTGAGGCACCTCTGTGCTACATGTATGTGAATTTATTTTCTATTAGGTTGTGATCCTTTGGGGCTAGGTTGGAGTCAAAACTATAAATCTTTTAAAAATCACGAAAGCTGAACAATGGTAGGGCCAGAGCAACTCAGGTGAGCAATGTGGGCCATGGACCTCTTGTGTGTTTTAATATTTATTTTATTTTTTTAATTAATTAATTTATTTATTTTTGTGTTGTTACATTTAATACATCTTTTAACATGTTACTGGTTTGTTGATTACAAAAAGTGATTTCCTGTAAAACTGTCAGCGATCCTATTCAGTATTCGCTACAGAGCTCCAATTCATAACTATGAAGTTTGCAATCTTCTCATTCACTACTACTATCAAAAAATAGTTGGGGAGGTCAGACATCCAGTATATCTCATTTGTGTATGAAAACATGGTTTAATAAAGTGGGAGCTAACCCCCCCACCTCTAATTCTACGTGCCTGATTTTGAATTATTTTTTTCTTCAGGTAAAAACCTAGCCCATGACTGCAGCTTGGTTTTATTTCTGCTGTTAAAAGTCACAGAAAGCCCAGTATTTATTCCAATATTATCATATTTATCAACTTTCAAACGACTTTAGTCTCATATAAGATTTTTTTTTCAAATTTGATATACGTTGATGATTCTTCATTGTATACGTATTTTAAGAAACAATTCAAATTTGAAGATGGTGATGAAAATTGCAAGTTGATTAAGAAATAATGTTCAATTTTATTTTAATAATGATTTTTATAATTTATTTGTGTGCATGTAATTATACCATAGCTACAATTTGTTTTGGAACTTTCCTTAAATTTCGGGAACACGAGAAGACTGAAATGTTTCCACAAGTTACTTCGTTAACTCGTAATAACGAGTCATATTTGTCTCGGACTAGAATGACGTTAAATTATTGAATGAAACGCTTCAATGTCTTTAGACGGCGAGTAACAAAATTTAGACGGCAACATGGCGGTCGCCTAGCTTCGTCTGTTTAGTACTGACACCAACTTTTCACCAGCATCCATTTTTACCAATAGTTCTGTTACAATCAATAACTTTACAATTAATCAAAAGTGATTTTTGTTGCCCTGCATTGTATTTGAATAGTGAAATGAAAGGGAAAAAAAACCCGAACATTTTTTAAATACTGTTAAATTTGTTGAACATTAAAATGATCACTGTTCAGTTATTGTTGACTGTTAATAAATGGATTCATTGCATTCCTCTCTTATATTTATTAACATACAAAAATAGGTTGGGTCCTCGACAAAACAAATCACTCACTAGGTTACTGACTGTCTACAGAAATAGAAGCCTCGCCTTCTATGGACTTGAACAACCCGCCATATTTCTGTAGACAGTCAGTATCAAAACTAATAAGTAATAGTATCTCGTAATAACGAAATAATTATGATAATAATTATATATTATTAATATAACGAGATAATTATCTCGTTTTAACGAGATACAAACTAGTTATAACGAGATAATTGAATTAAATCGTTAATAACGAGATATAACGTAATAATTAACTCGTTATAACGAATTTCAAAAATGAGCGCAGCAGGCTTTCGTACCTTAACGTTTTAAATATATGAATAAACTTTCACTTAGTAACTATTCTAATGGTGTAATTAGTATACTTCGATCGATATCTAAAACATTTCGAAAACAATGACGGAAATAGAGATGAAAACTTCTATATAGAAATATTTCGCTTCACCAATATTTATATATTTTCTTGTAATTTCGAGATTAATATTTCCTAATTACGAGATCTTTTTTTCATAATTAGAGATAAATATCTCGTAATTACGAGATAATTAACTCGTAATTAGGAGATAATGGAATGCGAGTTTATTTTTTTTATGTGATACTATATTATTAAAAAAGTAGGGGATATTGGATTTACAAGGACAATGAAATGCAGATCATGAAGTCAGGAAGGAAACAAATGACAGAAAAACATTAAGGAAACATTTGTCAATTTATTCCAAACCCTGTGTACAGTCAGAAAAGGACAGATTCTCCAGTATAAGGGTCGTCACCAACACAGGGTCACACAGCAATTTTACCACCATTGTGAAACAGAGTCAGTAGTGGGTAAAACCCCCTCGGTTGGCCAGACAAGCTCGGATTCGGCGTGGCATACTCTTAACGAGACGTCCCAGGTCATTTTGGGGAAGGTTATTCCATTCCTGTTGCAATGCTGCAGCAAGTTCTTGGACATTGGCAGGAGGTTGTTGACGTTGGCGTAGCCGCTGTCCAAGCATGCCCCAGACATGCTCGATGGGGGAAATGTCCGGACTGAGTGCGGGCCATGGTAATGTGACGATAGTCTGCTGTTGGATATAATCTGTAACGATCCTGGCCCTATGACATCTGGCATTGTCATATTGAAAAATGAAACAGCGGCCATAACGACGTGCAAACGGTACAACATGAGTTACCAAGATGTTGTCCCGGTAGTACTGCCCTGTGACACGTCCAGCAACAACATGCAAGTCTGTTCTGCCGGCAGCAGTGATGCTTCCCACACCATTACAGATCCACCTCCATACCGATCATGTCTAATGACATAAACGTCATGGAAACGTCCGTTACGTCGGCGCCAAACCCTCTTGCGTCTGTCCAGGAAGTCAACAGTAACCCCCAACTCATTTGATAATATTACGTGGTTTCCATGACGTTAACGTCATTAGACATGATCGGTATGGAGATGGATCTGAACACAGACTGTACACAGGGTTTCGAATAAACTGACAAATGTTTCCTTAATGTTTTTCTGTCATTTGTTTCCTTCCTGACCTCATGATCTGCATTTTATTGTCCTTGTAAATCCAATATATCCCTTACTTTTTTTAATAGTATATTAGGATTTCGTAGTAAATTCATTGTTGAACAGGTGAGTATAAAATTGGAAGTCACGTGCAGGCCATTGACATCTCTAAATGAAGAATTATGTACGCACTAGTGGAGTGACTTGGTGAGGCATCAACGTTCCTAATAAGTTGTATCTACGCTGTTGTAATATTATTGAGATACAGGTACCATATAATAACTGAAATACTTGTCTTCGAGGGTGAAGGGGGTGAGTGTCTATCTACATGTATTTAAACTGTGTAAAATATTTGTACTAGCATTTTGGATGATTTTACCCATAGAAAATCTTAAATAAATGATTGTTACAACATATCTGTGCATATGCACATCAAGTTTGTTGGGTCAGTGGGGGGTCCAGAGGGGGGGTCCAGAGGGGGGGCCCTCCCCCCTTTCGTTAGAAAAGTTTTCTTAAAAAGGTGAAAACAACGCATTTTGAGGGTGTAACCCCCCTTTGAAAACCAAAATTAACGGTAGACCCTCCCCCCTTTGAAATATACATGGATCCGCCCCTGTAGGCATTGGTGTAAAGTTATTCTCAGTACAAGTGTTGTACATTATAATATATTATTGTGTAAATCAAATCTTTTCCTGTGTTCAATATGTACTGATACTGTGACAGGCTTCAATTAGTCTTTTTTATATAAAAACTGAACGAATTCAAGCTTGATTTGATGTCAATAGACTTGTCTTAGAGTTCCTTCTCGCACGCACTCACTGTTACTCGGTGAGCATGTGATTTCGACCCGTGACAACCATTCACCATTTCGCAGGAACAAACGGCATGTTATTGCATTATTAAATCTGTATTTTTAAAAAGTCAACAAGCCGTTTGTTTCTAACGCGGATTATACCTGAGGTAAGCATACAAACTAGTTCATTTCTGTAGGTAAATTTTGTGAAAATGTATTGAAATCAAAGGCGAGAGAAATTGTATGTGCCATTTCAAATATGGTCGGCTAGGGTATTGTGGTAATGGTGTACGTACCTTTCAAAGAGTCGTATCTTGAAAAGATTATAATTAAAAACCAAAAAAAGATGCCCGTACTTAGATACTTGACCTTTAAGTTATTGAAATTAACGCGATATTATATTACCCATATATTTCCCACGAAGGCATGAAGTGAAGTTTTCCGCAGATGACTTTTACCTCAAAACTGTAGTTGCTGAAGTTGCAAATTCTTAATAATAAAGTCTTTGTTTAGAATTCATTATTTCCGCAAAAATGTTAAGTAAAAGTTACCGCAGATTACCGTTTGGTCAAAATTTTTGCTGTGTATTGCACAAAATTTTCAGGCCAAAAATAGGGGGGGGGGGGGGGGGGGGGGAGTTGTATGTTATACGTAAGTGTGTATTATATTCGGCAAAATAAAGTATTAGATTTTAGGCCATTTTTGGGATGAAGTAAATTTAGATTTTTAAAAATAATTCTTATAAAATAATTGGAAGAAGACTATTTGATAAAAAAAAATAAAAATAAATAAAATAAAAAACATAATATGCTCGCATTTATCGGACATGCACGCTCTGTAAGTTTGCAGGGGCGTGGCTTGAACGGGTTAGAACTACCGCACGAATCGTTTCTTGCACGGAACGATTCTTGCACGAAACACTTTGCACGGTTTACACGGAACGAAACATTATTTGCACGGAGCGCTGAACGATTTGCACGGAACGAAACGAAACGCTTTGAAGGCGTAGTAGCACGCTTCAGGGTCTATGATATGTTTAGAGTCAATTGCATTATTTATTGTATTTTAATGTGAATAATTGATATGACTCTATCTAAATGTATATTTGGTGTTGATTCTTATTCACAAAATTTATGGACTTTTATTAGGTCACCCAGCAAACTTAGGTGACCTGTTTTAATTGGTCTGTGTCCGTCGTCGAGCGTTAACAATTAAACATTTTTAACAATTCCAATTCTTTTCAAATGTGGTATGAAATATTTTTGAGACAACGCTTACATAAATGATAAATTGTAGGACTCCTGCACCCCTGGGGCTTTAAGAGCGGTGCAAAAACTGCTAAATATTTAACATTTTTCTCTGTGACATACGGTACCATGTGTTAAAAAATGCATATTGATATAGAGCAGGAGGACCTACCTAATTGCAAATTTCATGATCCCCGGCGTAGAAGCTTATATTTAAGCTAAATTCTAATATTCATCATCAGTATAAAAATGAAATGTGTTCTTAAAACTTAAATGCTCCCGAACGTGTCTATACTGACAAAATACTTCACGTAATATATGTAACACTAGTACAATATGACTAATTTGGATCTGTCTTGGAGTACTATAATCAGAGACATGAATTTTCAAAATTATCAATACCGGAAAATCTTTCCTGCTTTTCTAAATATGCATTTATCTTTTATACCGTATACCTTATTAGCAAACTTAAAGATGTATTTCAAATGATAAATACAATAATCATTGTAATGATTTTTACCCGACCCTGGAACCAAAACTCTTACCCCCTGGGATCATGGACTTCACGATTTTAATTAGTTGTTCCGTGGGGATCCGGGTTAGAATAGGTCCTTTGTACCTCTTGTTTGTCGTAAAAGGCGATTAAATCGGGCGGTCCTTCGAATGAGGCCGCAAAAACCGAGGTCCCGTGTCACAGCAGGTGTGGCACGATAAAGATCCCTCCCTGCTCAAAGGCCCTAAGCGCCGAGCAGAGACCTAAATTTTGTAGCCCTTCACCGGGAATGGTGACGTCTCCATTCGAGTGAAAAATTCTCAAGCGGGACGTAAAACAGTATACAAGCAAACAAAAAAAGTCTACTTAGTTTCAATAGCATTAAAGGTGTTTTTTAAAATGATTTATACATATACACTATGTTTGGTCCCGCCTTGTCAGAACCTCTACCCCAGGGATCATGAAATTTACAGTGTTTGGTACACGACAACCTGCTTTTTCTAAATATCTATTTAGTTTCCAATTTAGTATCAGTAGAACCAAAGAATGTTAAATGTTTTACACAAGCTAAAAACGCTGTATAACAAGTTTGGCCCCGCTCTGGAATCAGAACCTCTACCCTGAGGATCATGAAATTTACAACTTTGTTAGAGGCCTTAAGCTTCCTGTACTATACCACTATGCATTAGTTTTTCTTGAAAGATATCGATTGTGTAGAAGATTTTTGAAAATTGGCGAGTAATGACTAGACGGAAACTGTCCTGAGAGTGTCATTTTTGTTGCTGATAATTAGCGATATCGTGCTGTTGGTGTTGATAAATTCAGTTACTTGCTGGTATTTTATTGTTGATACTGATAAATGCTGAGAATGTAATTTGGGTTGTGACATTACTGATAAGTCCTGTGGAAAGTAATGTCGGTACTGGGAAGTGCTGATATATACCGAGGCTATCGGTCGCAGATTAAATAAACATGATAAAAGTGGATTTTTTTAAATTTGCATTTTTTTCTCTCCCTGATATGTATATTATTTGTCAGCTTATTGAGGCAATTATAACGATACCCAGTACTATATATGTTTCTGAGAAATTCTGGTTGTGATAAGTTTCATTTTAATTCCCTTCCTTAATTTCGTCACAAGAATATTCTTATATTTACTGTTTAACTATAATGATAATATTGATTGATTGATTGTTTTGTTGTTTTCCGCCACACTCAACAATTTTTCAGTTATCTGGTGGCGTCCAGTTTTTATTGGTGGAGGAGAGAACCCAGATACTATGTACCCGGGAAGAGAACACCGACCTTCCGAAAGTAAACTGGCAAACTTTCTTACATATATCGGCGCGAGTGAGTATAATAATAATAATAAGGAATGAGGGCAATTCGTGTTTTCAATGAGAATTAGTATTCAATGAATGAAAGCATACTATATTAAGTGATTACGGATGTGCTCTCTCCCTCTGTGTGTGTGTGTGTGTGTGTGTGTGAGGGAGAGAGAGAGAGAAGCGGTGTTTAAGATAGACACAGGTGTTTAACCACTAGCGAAAGGTGTCAAATATATACTGCTCAAAACAATTCAAAGGCCACCTTCACTTTTTGTATTGTTTTCTTTGACTTTGTGTTTTCAAATAACACGGCACTTCACCCACCCAAACTTACTGAATTTTGTTTCATGCTTGAACAGTCAACTTAAATTTGATCAGAAATCAACTCAGTCTGTTTCATGCACATCACAGCGGTGAACTGAAATGTGCACATACCGCACGAAAAAAGGGTGCAAATTAAACAGGTCTGAGCGACACAGCACATCTGATGTGCAGAAAAGCTGCAATGCACGTGCAATCCATGTCTTTTCTGAACACAGTTCATTCAGTTTTGAGAGACTGGTGGGTATTTAATGTCTGTGTTTATGGCACTTTCGCAACCATGCCTCGGAGACAACGACTGAGTCATGTTGACCAAGGGCGGCAATTGCGTGGCTTCAGGAGGGCGTGGGGGTGCGAGAAGTTGGTCGTCGACTGGCAGTGGCTCATTCAGTCATTCAGACCTTGAGTGACCAGTACAACCAGACAGGAAGTGTTGCTGAACGAAGACGACCAGGACGCCCGAGGTCAACTTCCAGGCAGTAGGACAGGTTTGTGGTCCTGTCGGCTCTACGGCAAAGAACAGCCACCGCCAACACACTCAGGGGGCAACTTCGAGCAGCCTGCAACGTCAACGTCAGTGACCAGACGATTCGGAACCGGCTGAGAGAGGCTAACCTTCGCTCAAGACGACCCGCCGTCCGTCTTGTACTGACGCCAGCTCACCGCGCTACTCGCCTGGCTTGGGCCCGGCGTCACTTGGCATAGACCAGGCATCAGTGGGCTTCAGTATTGTTCACCGATGAGTCCCGCTTCTCAATGTCATTTCATGATGGCAGGACCCGCGTCTGGCGGCGGCAAGGAGAACGCTATGCAGATGCGACTGTGAGCGAGCGTGATGGCTATGGCGGGGGGTCCATCATGGTGTGGGGAGGAATGGCATTGAATCACAGAACACCCCTGCATCGAGTGCAAGGCCACCTGACTGGTGTGGGCTACAGGGATAATATCCTGCAGCCTCTTGTGCTGCCAGCGCTGCGAGCTATGGGACGCGGTGCTATACATCAAGACGACAACGCCAGATCCCATAGGGCTCGAGTCGTCAACGACTTCCTGCAGCAGTGGCAAGTCCTCCACATGGACTGGCCAGCGTGCTCACCCGACCTCAATCCCATCGAGCACCTGTGGGACGTGCTGGGTCGTCGAGTTCGAGGAAATCACCCTCCGCCAGTTGTCCTCAACCAACTGTTCCAGTTCCTTGACCAGGAGTGGCAGCAATACCCCAGATGACTCTGAGGACATTGACTCTATCCATGAGGCAAAGATGCATCGCGTTCATCGACGCTAATGGCGGACACACACGTTACTGACTTTGTTTTCGTGTGTTCAAACCGTTCTGACTTTTAAAAGGATGGGTTGTGTACATTAAATGCTGTTTAAACCAATTTTGTTTCCAAGTGGCCTTTCAATTGTTTTGAGCAGTATATATAGTCGGCGCAATAGCAGATCTAATGAAAGATCATTTTTTTCTGAATGATTATGGATTTATCTGGCGCCGACTTTTCTGAGAGAAGTCAAACACTTCCTTTAGTTTTAATTACCCGGATTAGCTAACCGTAAATTAGTTCTATTGTGGCGAAGACCCTCGGGTTTTGCATGGAATATACAACTTATACATAGATCATTGTATTACCCAGACACTCCATGAACAATATTTGATAAGTGTGGATCAAATGGAATACATGATGTAAACACCTGTATCATGTTTATTTAGCCTGCGGAACATTTTCACACCTCCTGCAAGTCAACCAATGGCTACACCAAAGCACCGGAAGCTGTTATTATTGACAAATCACACACCGCGGAGCATAGGGGGCGTGGCGGATCAGGCTCATCGATACTGTTATCATTACAAACGTTTTTGGAATGCTGAACGAAATGATGATTAATTATTTTGCATTAGACTAATGTGTTACAAAGTAATTATCAACCTCCACGGCTGACCGAGACGAATAAAAGGTGTGAAAAGATTACAGACTCAAATTTCTTCTTTTTTTATGATTCTTTTATTTAAAATAAAAATCAAAACAAGCTACGAGAGCTACATGTAACTAAACGGTATCTGATCAACCATTTTGTTTACAGGTAACATACAAGACCCAGTGGAAAGGGATTAGAAATTGAGAGTTTCCATTGGACAACCCAAAACTAATAACCAGTCGTACCAATGTGGGATTTCCCAATTTGTCGTCCGACCTTGGAAAAATAAAATGTTATATTCATCTAGAAGGCGCATGGAGGTTAATATAACGTTTGATTTTTTTCTCACTTTGTTGTTTCAGAGCCATTCAGAAAATTCCGATTTATTCAATAGCATACGAGTAAATATGAAATTATAGTAGAGAGGATTCTGGGTCATTTTTCTGATCTCTGTTTCGTCAGCTGAATACATCTTTTTTCACGCTGAGCATTCCTTCACGACTGTCACACCTTATGAATTTATATCGATAGGTAAGCACAGAAGCCAATAAAACATTATCAATGCCTATCAATTATTCATCATTTAGAATTTTTAAATAAGAGAATGCATATGAAAGCAATGGAACGTGGTTCTGTTGCTATGAAAGTCTCAGTTTACGACACAGTTGATTGATGACAAAGAGGGTGTCGAGTTTATAATGAAATTGTGATCACCGGAGACAATTACCAATAATCTACCATCATACTGAAATAGGAATCTTCTGGAATGTCTACATATAATGCCACTAGTAGAAATATAATGTTACGATCTAATCCAGCATCACCAAAATTAACAGGCGTCAATAAAACAGAAAAACATACGAACACCGACTCTGGTAATGATGATGAGGGACGTCAAGAAAAGGCCGAGATGAACGATAATAGATTTGATGAGAAAGAAGGGAATTCAATTAATGAAGAGATAAAGTTTGAGGAAAGTATCAATGATGAGGATGACAATGGCAAGAACAGAAACTGTTTATTTCGTGATTCCGATTACGAAGCTATCGTTGCTGAATTGGAGCTATTCGCGAGAAGTAAGGACAAGGGAGGTCGGAGTTCTATGCGTAGTGATTCAGGTGATGAAGAAGAAGGCGATGATGAAGAGCGTCATGAGGACGATGTGAAAGAACAGGATAGAGAAGACAGCAACGACAGCGATTTTTACGACACTGACCTAGACGATCTGTCTCCGGAAACTAATAGAGCAGGTAACCTATCAAGATTTCACAATAAATCTTAATTAACACTTTACGAACACTTGCTACAAACAAATCAAACTTCTCTGTTTTCAAATATTTCTGTACAAAATAAGAATAAGTATGTAAAAAACGTAAAAATAGCAACATTACAAACTGAATTAAGTCATTGGTGTTTTCTAGATATTCGTTTTCAGAGCTTTCCTGTATATAGAGACACACGATATTCTGTAATCGCTTGAACACTTCACACACTGATTAAAAACTTGCTCTAGGTGCATCATTGGTAAATACTCTACAATAAGGAAACTTTCAAACATACCACAACTTTTTAAAAAAATCATAAAAACTATAAAATTTGAACCTTCTCAAAAGGAGGTAGAAAAAATTGTTTATAGCAAGTGCCCTTAAGACAAATCTTATTTCACAGTTTAAGACGAATCTTATTTTACAGTTTAAGATAAATCTTATTTCACAGTTTAAAATAAGTCTTATTTCACAGTTTAAGATAAATCTTATTTCACAGTTTAAAATAAATCTTATTTCACAGTTTAAAATAAATCTTAATCTACAGTTTAAAATAATGATTAATGTACAGTTAATTGATTTTTTAAGATAAATCTATTTTTCCTTGACAGCATGTTACACATCAAATACACATTTATTTACGTGTATCTATATAATAAATAAATGTACGAGGATTGATTTATTGAATCGGTCTTCAATCTGTCTCTACCCACTTCCCAAATAAACGTTTTCTTCTAATAAATTCATTCAATGACTGAGTATCTCATGATTGTACAGGAGTCAAACATTTTTGGAACACGTTTGAAATTGTAAATCACACTGACTTCCTAGTAGACCTACATACACACTTTCTCGTTAGACTCGATTTACTTGCAAAATTTGAATTCATTGCAGAATACGTGAGCCTTGGGTAGCCATGTATATATACCGGTGTGTTCTAATTACCTGTAAAGCATTGATTTAACTGAGAATAGGGGGATGGAAATTCATCTTTACTAATTATGCACTTGCATTATTACTAGAAACAATTGTCTGTTGCAGTTTACAATGTTTGATGTTGTACAAAACCGCGAAATTAATTCAGATTCATACATTGTATAAATATTACTCATTCATATGCGAATTAAAAATTCAGGATAAAGAAAATAAATCAATATCTGTTGCTCATTTGCACTTTTACCCGATGAAACTTCTGTTTTGAAAACAAAACATTTAAACATTTAAATAATGCAACAAAAGATTAAATAACTAGAAAAAAAAACTGAACTTCATTTATATTAGCCTCTAGAAATGAAGGTGTCGGACTAATTATCAATGTGTTCAGTGGAATAAAAAACAATATTGACTCCCTGATTCAAGTTACTAGCCGGTTTCATTATCATCAAATCTCTCTACATTTGAATGTTTATTTATTTGTTTTAGTTTCAGTCCCAGTTCTCGTTCTTAAATTATCTATAAAGACTAAATTGGCATCTAGGGTTATTCAAGTTTTAAAGCAATATAAGCTGTCAAAATTGTTATTTTGGGGTCCCTAAAATTTAATCGAAATTTTGTAACATCTACCTTCTAATACCTTATTTTATCGATTAAACTTTTGACGTGTTGTATTTTTTGCATTAAATGTAAAAATTGTTCGACAGTTGAAATTAAGTCTTCCCGTACCTTAATTTTTCCGACATTATTTCCGTATGCAATGACCTAAAGTTGAACTCATTCGGCAAAATCAAATGCGCAAGCGCAATATTTCCGGTAAGCACGAAAGATGTCTGACACGAAAGGTTCGAAGCGAGGGAGAAAGCCGACTTTGACTAATTCGGGACGAAAAAGATATAAAAACATACAACATCGTTAACAATGCCAAAATAATGATGGTAACTAGAATTTTATCTCACCTCGCCGTCCATATTTTAATGACCCGGATACAACCCGATCCACCCCGATCAGCATCAGAATCATTCGTGTCAACATCGGTTATCTTCGGGATTGTCGCCGACGATTAATCAGCTGCCATTGTTAGAGTCAAACGGAATGTCGAGGAATATATTTTTCATCACGTAAAGGTGTGTAAACGATGCATAAGAGAGGAAATTCGATGCAGTTCTTTTTTTCAATCATATCAACGTTCATTTAACATCTTTTAATGCCACTATAAAAAATTGCAATTTTGGCAGCTTATATTGCTTTAAAGGCATTACTTCAAAATAAAAATTCCTTTAGTCAAACATGTACTGTTGAATCAATCAATATGTCTGGAGGTTTATAGATTAGAAATTACGATAAATGTAAATTATAATTATTTCTGTAAGGCGACATATCCAGGCAACTATTTTTTTTTTTTGCATTATGAATAAGGAAGAGCCGGACACGAAGTTGATACAGATCTTGCTGTTTGTTCAGCTCGTAACGCAAATATTAAAGTTTCATTCATCAATGTATCATATCCACTGCTAGCTGTTCTGTTGTATCGCTGACATGTAATATGTTTAGTAGAAGGCCCTATGTAACAATTTTCAAGTTTTATCCAGTTAATTAAATTCTTCTGAGATTATATGCCGTACTTCTAGGTGTCTTCTTGGTATGGATCCGCCTACGGATTTCATTTACCACGAAATAGAACCATTGAATTTCAATTTTTCAACCACGATTAAATTCTCAAGAATTGTTTTTCATATCACGACAGTTTAACCGCACGAAAATATTGTACATTACAATATATTATTCATTACCAAAAAAAAAATAAAAAAAATTAAAAACTTTTATTAACCTTTATAATAAATGTAGAGAGTCTATGCCGTGTCTTTTCTCCAAGCAGTTCTTTATCTAGTAAATAGATAATTATTGATCTAATTAATAAACAATTATTGATCCCATTAATGGATAATGAAAGATAACTATTGAACGAATCAGTAGATAATTATTGATCGACTAATAGATAATCATTAATCTAATCAATACTAGATAATTATAGATCTTATTAATATATAATTATTGAGCTAATCAATACTAGATAATCATTGATTTAGCTAATCAATAGACAACTATTGATCTATTTAAATAATAGATAATTATTGATCTAGTTAATAGATAACTATTGATTTAATCTATAGATAATCATTGTAATTAATAAGCAATTATTTATTGATTTAATCTATAGATAATCATTGTAATTAATAAGCAATTATTTATCTAATAGGCAAAAATAGAAAATTATTGATCTACTAATAGAAAATTATTTATTCAATTAATATACAACTATTGATTCAATTAATAGATAATGACTTTGGAGACAACGATTACCTGATCTGTAGACAGAGATACGTGGATGCGTGTTTTAAGTTTGGAAACGTTCCCCCTCAGCGGAGAATTTTACATGAACTGGAGAAAAAGAACCTGTCCGTGGCGTATCGCTGTCTTACTGCCCGGGACGTCAAACCGCTCTGTGTTGCCTTGGTGGTAATTCTTATCCTACCTACAGAATAATTGGAAGTCTACTTTTGGTAAAATCAGAGGTTTTCCTCAAATAAAAATGTAGAACTTGATAAACTGTAAATCATTAAACGAAGACCTCCTCCTCCCCCCCCCCCCCCCCCCCCCCCCCCCCCCCAAAAAAAAAAACCTAACTCATGACTATGCACATTTTAGAAATCAGTCTGTTACCTGTGTTCTTTTTAGCTCACCTGAGCTGGAAGCTCAAGTCAGTTTTTCTGATTACTCGACTGGTTGTCCGTAGTCCGTCTGTCTTTTAATTTTTCACATTTTCGACTCTTCTCCAGAACCACTGGGCCAATTTCAACCAAACTCGGTACATATCATCCTTTGGTCAAAGGGATCCAAGTTTCTTCAAATGAAGGGTAACACTCTTCTCCAAGGGCAGATAATTTCGAAAACGCCAAAAATACATTGAACAATTTTTAAAATCTTCTCCAGAACCTGCAGGCTAATTTCAATGCAACTTGGAAAAAATCATCCCTGGGGAAAGATAGGGAATTTACGTTCGTTCAAATGAAGGGCCATATCCCCTTCAAAGGGGAGATAATCATAAAAATACAAAAATAGGGTAGGTCATTTAAAAATCTTTCTCAAGAACCACTGGGTCGGAAAATTTCAAATTTACATGGCAGGTTTCCGACATAGTGTAGATTCAAGTATATGAAAATCTTGGCCCCTGGGGGTAGGGTGGCGTGATCAAAGTTTTACATGCGAAAATATAGGGAAATATAGGGAAAACTCTTAAAATCGTCGTCTCCAGAACAACTGGGCCAATTTCAATCAAACTTGGCACAAATCATCCTTGGGTAAAGGGAAATCACGTTTTTTGCAACTGAACAACTGCCCCCTTCAAAGGGGAGATAATAAAAAATAGGGTGATTATCTTCTAAAGAACCACTTGGCCAGAAAAGTTCAATTTTACATGGAAGCTTCCTGATATAGTGCAAATTCAAGTTTGATAAATCATGGTCCCCAGGGAGTAGGGGGGGGGGGTCACAGTAGGGGAATGAATTTTTACATGCAAAAATATAGGGAAAAATCTTTAAAAATCTTCTCAAGAACCACTGACACAGAAAAGCTCAAGTTTAGTTGACAGCTTTCTGAGATAACGCAGATTCAATTTTCTTAAGATTATAACCCAGGAATCATACAAACAGTGGTCTGCTTGATGTCCAGAAGTAAAGAAGGTTTGATATGATTATAATACCTTTTCAATATTTGACTAACATAGCCCCACCGTGGGGGCGAAAACCTGAACATAGGGGCCATAAATTTCACAGATTTGGTTCCCTTGGTGTTCTGAAGGAAAGATGAAGATTTCTGAAGATGACATAAGTATTGATGGTTTTGGCAACACTACTTAGGGCTCACGGAAGTTATACCAAAATTGGTTGAAATTGAATCAGCCATTCCACGGAAGAAAAAAACAACACCCAAAAATGTTTAAAAGTTTAAGATATGGAATGGTGAAGTAAACAATGTGTTAATTGTAATCATAAATCACAAGACATAATTACAAGTTCGAATGTAAGGCAACACCTCCACCTACCAAAACTGGACGCCACCGGATAACTGAAAAATTGTTGTGTGTGGCGGAAAACAACAATCAATCAGTCACAATGGACAAAAACAGAACAGGTCATGTAAGTGACTCAGGTGACCTAAAACGCAAACGAAAACAATGACATTTGAAAAATACGTAACTTTTCACAAAAAATATTCCATAGAATAGATCGATATAGATTTATATCTTCTTTCATTATGGATTTGTTGTGACTACACAATTATGACGTCAAGTACGCTGGGAAAAAAACCTCAGGTAATAAGTGAAAATTACTAAGCATATTCTCATAACTGTTCTTCTATATAAACATAGTAGAAACTGATTCTGCAATAGTTTGAAAAAAAACCTCGAAAGCAGATAAAAATGAATGAGATAGATTGAATGTAAAGGTGATTTATGCCACAGGGTATATGCTCTAGAACATTGATTGTGTTACTCAAAATATCAATCATTATACTAAGATATTCTAAATTATTCAGTAAAAGCAGACAGGTAAAAAGCATTATATGACGAAGGGACGATTTTTCTGGTCTTTGATATAATATGCATGTTTCTTTAATGTTTTGTTTGTATACGTCTAATTTGAGAATTTTTATCTCGTAATGCAAAACAACATACACTATGTCAGAAAATACTATTGATATAATCCGATTCATATAACCAGACACGATGACAAAAATGTAATCTATCATTCTGTGTTAGTATACCGGAAGTGATAAAAGAATTAGATAAAGTTAAATGAAGAATGTGTTTTGGTTCCAGCTGACATAGCTTGTAAGAGCATTGTCTTTGTTTGTAAGGCTCGTTATTACAACTGGATTTTGCACTGACTTGGCATTAAGGACATACGCGATGTTTCTCAATAATATATATTTTTTTCGGGATATGTCACGTACAATTTACTTACATTCTATCTCGTTTCTTCAGAAAAATTGAGATTTGTTACCATCTCTGTTACAGAGTTAGCATATGTTTATAGTTCCTGACTGTTGCAAGTAAAAATATAGATTTAACTCTACTGAAAACGGACATTATCGTAGTAAAGAAGGAGACAAAAATCATTGAAACAATGGGGTATCAAACCCGTGACCCTTACATTACAAATTACGTAATCTAACCACTAATCTACCGAGGCCAATCTAAATGATCTGGTAATATTACTACATTACAAAATCTAAACCTATTATACAAAAACTCTTCATATCGAAGAGATGAAAAAATAATTTTGTGTCATTAAATCCACATTTGGTAATCGTACATGTACTCCAACTTCCCTATAAAAAGATAAACTTCTTCAAAAACGTGCTTCAGTTTTAAACACATTTCTTATTCCAGTCATGTCAGTTATATTGGGTTTCTAAACTTCTCAAACACCCTTACAATGCAACATTGCTGGATCCACTAAATGACAGGGGGGTCATTGCTCCACATTAAAATATTAACAGCTGTGAAAGAGAAATTTCAAACGTATTTAGCCACAATATATGCCAGAATTGGTGTAATTCTAAAACAAATTCTAAATAACTTTTAATTAATTTGAAATCACAAAACTTTTCGCAAATCAACAACACTCAATTAAAACTTTACACGATCATTCCTCACGATAAATTAAAGACTAGACATTTTGACATCAAAGACTGTTACTTCTTCAACAAACGTGGAAAAAGAAATTATCAGTATCAGTCATTCAAAATAATACTCAACACAACTCTAATTCAATGCACAGGTACTTAAATTTATTGATTGATTGTTCATTGTTTTCCGCCACACTTAACAATTTTTCAGTTATCTGGCGGCGTCCAGTTTTTATTGATGAAGGAGAGTACCCGGAAAGAGACCACCGACCTTCCGAAAGTTAACTGGCAAACTTTCTGACATATATCGGCACGAGCGAGATTCGAACCCGCGCCGACAAGAGGTTAGGCCTTGTGATTTTGAGCGCAGTACTCTAACCACTCGGCCACGGAGGCGCCTTGAAGTTGATATCAAAATGATGCTGGAGTTCCTCACTAACAAAATCTTCGTAGTCTTTGGTAGTCAGATCTTCTAACAGTGTATTGGAATTCCCATGGGCACGAACTATGCGCCTTTATTACCTGACCTTTATATTCGTATGAAGCAGAATTTATTCAAACGTTTCTACATGGGAAGAAAAAATCTCTTGTTGTGGCCTTCAACTCGACATTTAAATATATCGATTTGATATATCCCGGTGAAATTGAAATAAAAGACACGACACGGTTTTTCACATTTGCATCGTACTTTGATGTTTTTAATGAACGTAGATGTGAACGGCAAACTACCGACAAACGGGATGATTGCAACTTCTCCTATTGTCACGTTCCCATATTTATGTGACAATATTCCTTTTTCGCCTGCATATGGTGGTTACATCTCTCAACTCATTCGATACGCAAGAGCTCGTTTTGCGTATGATCAGATATTTAATCGAGACAGGGTACTGAGAAACAAGTTGATGTAACAGAGGTTTCAACAGTCTCGTTTAGAGTCATAATTTCACAAATTCTATGGTTGTTATAGCGATTTAGTTTGCCAATACAACCTCTCACTGGGACAAATGCTGTCTGACGTGTTTCATAAGAATTGTTAGGCCCTTATTTAAAAACATGAATTTGATTATAGATTTCTCCGTTTACCTGACTAATACACAGGGCTCACGGCGGGTGTGACCAGTCGACAGGGGATGCTTACTCCTCCTAGGCACCTGATCTCACTCTTGGTATATCTAGAGTTCCGTGTTTGCCCAACTCTTTATTCTGTATTCCTTATACGAGTTAAAAGATTGATCACCGTTCGTTATCGTCACCTTTTCATTGATATCCTATTCTTATAACTAGACAAGGTGACAGCAGTGTGATGCATTATAATGATATAATCCGATTCGTATAACCATACAGGGTAGAGCTGTGGGAGGAGTCCAAGTACAAAATAAATATAAAGGGGGCGGGGGCAATAACCCCAAATGCTTCCATTTGTTACAGTTCAGCGTCGAAAGGCTCTAATACTTTACATTTGGATCAACACTGCTTATAGATTTCAACCTTGTCGTGTAGTAAATTTATACCACACACTTAAACAAGTTTCTCGCTTGACGCAGATGTATGGAGGTGTCTTCATTTGAAACATTTTTATACAATAAATATAATTTCCGTGGATTTGAAAAATTCATCATTACTGCTGGAACCACACTAAACAGAAAATGTACTGTATGATGGCATGACTGTGTTCTGAAAATCAGTGATGATCCAAGATAGTTGAAGTTGTATACTTATATTGTTTAACGTCCCGTTCGAGAATTTTTTTACTCGTATTGCCTGTAAAGGACTGCAAAATTTAGGCCTCTGCTAGGCTCTTACGGCCTTCGTGAAGGGAGGGATGTTTATAGTGCCACACCTGCTGTGACATGGGACTTAGGTTTTTGCGGTCTCATCTGAAGGACCACCCTATTTAGTCGCCTCTTACGACAAGAAAGGGATACTGAGGACCTATTCTAACCCGGGTCCTCACGGGATCATAAATGAAATAAATTACACTTTAAGATGGCGTTCTTTACAAGAAATGTCAGGACTTGGATGGGTTAGCATCACCATATCACCCAAGGCAATGAAAACTTTGTATTCCCAAGTATATCTCTTACAGTAACATCTGGACAGTTTGACTTTTGGGATGCTATTTACATATATAATATTGACAACAATAAAACGCATTCGTTCAATTCTCTGGTAGAATCTTCCAAATAAAGGTTAAAGCAATCGGACGAGAGCTAATATGTGTACAAAGGACTGTATTACAAATGAGAAAATAAATCATTCATTTTTCGGAGTTTTATGATATTTCTACTGGGCAATGATTTTAATGATATTCTAATGATATTCTTATAACGAATGCAGTGAATTTCATTCTTTGAAGGACAACCTCCGTGTGGAAAATCTTAATCTGTCTCATTGTGATATCGGAAACGAGGGGTGTATGCATATCGCCCAGCTCCTTCTAGACAATATTGTCATCTCCAGACTGGTAAGAAATATTTTTATCAAAATGTAAATAACATGTCTTGAAGAAGTAAACGTACAAAATGTTTACTTAAACCTCTATTTGAGTTTACAGATATCCTTATTATACAAGGTTATTCCATTTTGTATACCTCTTTCATATAGTTCAAGTGGAGGAAAAAGTTATGTTTTTGTCTCTGTCTTTCTCAATATAATAGCGTAAATCTATCGATCGATAGATACCAACAACACACGGATCCACCAAGAAGATTCAATCAAATACAAAATTTAACACCCCCCCCCCCCACTAAAACCATCAATGAAACGAGTAATTAGATCCTCAGATTTTCGGAACGACCTTTCTTTTCGACTTGAAAAATGAAAAAAAAAAGCTTTACGTAACTACAAATTACATGTTTACTGGGGTTTTTTTCAGGATGTTTTTTCGGGATCGAATTGGTCCGTATAGCAGAACTATAATACGCGATATGATGATTGACTTAAAATAAATCTCAATGAGGACGAATTAATTAATGCAAACATTTACTCATACACGGTGAGATTCCGTATTATGCACGGTGTGTAACTTTGAATTATAACAAATAATCAAAAAGACAAGGAAAAGTAAACAATATGGATCAACAAAACAAACCGAGGACTAGCAGTGTAGAAAGTTCAATCATCATCAGCTATTGCTGTATCGAATCATCAACCACTGATCGCAGGGTCTCTAGTGCCTGGTAATGGAAAAAAGTCAGCTGGTTAACTATTCTGTCACGCAAGACGTTGGAAAACTAGACGAACAAACTCCTGTAAACTTGCATGTAAAGTGAGTAAAATTGTAAGTAAAATGGAAAAATACAACGGCAGTATTGACGACATGATCAATTGAATAAATGGGGTTCAGGACCTTGTGCAGGTTTATCGTCTTGTCATCCAGAGAAGTCGGTGGGTTTGTTGATACTTTGAAGGGTCTAACGATTGCAGTCTATGCATCAAGTATTTGCTCATCAGATTTGGGTTATGTTCAACAACCGCAGTTGTCTGCCCCCACATTGGTGATTAGCTTTCATTGAAATATCGAGTTACTGGCAAATTGTTCTTGTTTTTGACTGACGGCTGGTGGTTGTTGACCCGTTTGCGGGTTTTTTTATTCTCCTTCACACTATTTGTTGGAAGTCAATGCAACTGATGTGATACTTATTCGTTTTACTGGAAAAACTCGTAATATTTTGTAACTGTGGCCCGTATAATAGGACTGTTAAAACTCTCAATGCCCGAGCTTTATTTGCGTAGACATTTGAAGTCTGAGCATGTTTTGAAACCTCCATTAGGTAAAGTGTTATCTAGTCTAGTCCTTAATACATGTGCTATGTCACTCAGGTTTTGGAAGGATTCTTTGACATAAGAGGCCCACGGACCTAATCAGTCACCTGAGTATTAATTATAATGAAAGTATCATTATAGAGTGTATAATGATTTTCATGGTTTGCATATTTAAGCTAAATTCTAGAGTCAGAATTCTGGAGTTGTGAAATTCATAAGTTTGGTACATCCCTTTCTGCTTTTTCTAAATATGCATTAAGTTTTTATACCACACCAACAAAACTGAAGAAATCTTTCACATTATAAAGACAATAATATCTTTGGTAATTTGACCCCACCCTGAAACCAAAACCCCTACCCTATTGATATTTACAGTTTCATGAAGGGTTTCCTGCTCCATCTAATTATTTATTTATTAGTTTCAATTTAGTATCAAACGCGCCAAAGACTAAAAGCAAAAAACTAGATGTACACATAAAAAATATATGTAAATCGAGGCGGGCTACTGACAAAGAAATTGATGTTACAGGGGTTTGTACAGTCTCATCTAAAGTCAGCATTTCGCAAATTTCATGGTCGTTATAACGATCTATTTTGCCAGTACAACTTACTATTTAGTCAAATGTGTTTCATACCAATTGTAGGCCGTTCTTGACACACTGATTCTGACCACTGATTGCTCGGATCGGAATATAGTGCTCACGGCGGTTGTGGCCGGTCGAAAGGGGATGCTTACTCCTCCTAGGCACCTGATCCCACCTCTGGTATGACCAGGGGTCCGTGTTTGCCCATCTCTCTGATTTGTATTTTCTATAGGAATTACGAAATTCAATACTGTTAGTTATCTTGGCCATTTCATGTGCCAAAGGTCCCGCTCTGGAATCGGAACCTCTACCCTGGGAATCGTGTACAATTTAGTAGAGGCCGTCCTGCTTTACATTAATATGCATTTAATTTTTCTTACACATTTGCAGTTGTAGAAAAGAAGAGTTCAGAAAATTGTTCAAGTTAATCTAAGTTCACACAACGTGCATAGTAAGAAATCTCACATGGAACGAGATAATTTTTGTATTTATCACCATCATTAACTCGTTGTCCTTAAGATTAATTAAGTTCACTGTTCTAATTCTCTTCCGATAAATATATTGAATAGCAAGGGACAGAGCGGCAAGCATGTTTTTTGCTTAGTTTAGGATTAGTGCTAGATTTTTACGTCTTTTATCATTTTTTAGCGATATTTTTAAAAAATTCTTTTGTTTCTAAGAATATACTTAACACTTACTTCACTCATCTATTGACAGAATTTGTGCAGCAATGGAATTTCCTATGTGTCCATGAAGACGCTGACACATGCCTTGTCTTATAACAAAATTCTACAACACCTTGACCTTTCAGGTAAAATGTGAATGTCGGTTCTCTGTTTGCATTGATACATCATATTGATTTTACTAAGAAAGTAATAATTGCCTTAAATTGCATGTAGTTCAGCATCGATAATGATTCAATTTTTACTTCCATTCTGCCGCCGTAAAATGGCTGAAATATTGCCAACTCGGCGTAAAACCCCAATCAGTCAATCAATCAATCCATTCTGATCAGTTTACTGTAATCAATCGTAGTTTTCCCGGTATATAAAACTATTTTTTAAGTGATGGGAGGTCGTGCTTTGGCCGCGTGCAACGGACGGCGTAAAATTAAATTGTGAGTGCTCCTCCGCCAAGAAGAGAGATCGCCGATCTTTAGGATCTAAGGTTCCATATCGCGACATGCGTTGGCACAATAAAGAACCCTCATTGGTACGGCCATGAGCGTTAAGCATAGGCGTAAATGTGTGGTATTTCACTTACACCTGGTGACGTCTCAATATGAGTGAAATATTCTTGAAAGGACGTAAAACAAATAAAGAACCGAAACAAGCAAACCGTTCTTCTCTGAAATTATTTATAGTTTGCATCTCGTGTAAATTGCATTATTGACTGAATAGTTGAAGTTAGTGAAATATACGAGATGATGAAATACAAGAGTGAAATTCCATACAATCAATTTATTTTTGTGACATCAAAATTCAATTTCAAATCGTAAATATTTTTTAACGTAAACTTATTTTAGGCGATACAGATACTGCCGTGAATCTTTAGTTGCCAATTTTAAAGAAATTGAACCGAGCATATTTAAAATAGAGAAAGTTTTTTCGAAACAGTAATTTTGTATAAAATAGTAAAAAAAATCATTTGTAAATGTTATGACTCATAGCTTTGTACGCCTGTATAATGAAATTCATATCAAATTTACGAAGAAAGAAGAAAAAAAAATCAAGGAAATATTGTGTAAATAGATAAGGTTCACTAAGGAAATACAATAAGTCATATAAAATCCGAACCATTCGAGTTGCTTAAAACATATTGCGTAATGTTTGGTATTGCAAAATGAAATTGACTGAATTACTGCGAGTAGGGCGATAAATGATTTTGGGGGAAATGTAGTAGACTTTGACGTGGATAATCTGTTAAAATAGATATAATTATACTTTTGTTTTTATATATGTATGTCATGTTTTTTATTTGACATTTAAGACACAGAAACATGAAATATTTACTGGGCTATCGAAAATTTTAATGACCCTCATTAATTTTTTAAACATTGTCAATGTTTTTGTTTTAAACTGAAATCGTTTTAATATAATTTAATTTAAATTCTTTGTTGCAGGAAACCATTTAGATCACAAAGCTATGTTCCTGTTGGCCTCTGGAATAGCGGTATAATTTTTTTTTTTCATTTTTATCCGATAGATAAAATTTTTTCCCCATTAATCAATTCTATCATACACGAAATGAAACCGATAAGCGATCATTGATGGAGAAAAATAAATTCACGTGTATTAAATTAATGATACGAAAATTAATTAAATTTAGCTACTAATAGCTAGCCAGATAAAAACCATTATTGATTTTTCCTCAATTTTCACAAGGATGAAATGAAAAACGAGTAGATATTTTCTAAATTTTCAGCAGCATTATAATTTCTAACCCCAATAGCTTTATCTGACTACAGAAAAACTCAGCCTTGGTGTCAGTGAATTTGAGCAAAAATGTTCTCTGTGAATTGAGTGGCCTGACTCTGGGCGCTGCATTGGGTAAGTTTGTATATTTGTTTCGACACTCAGTGGTCAGCTATAAAGGTAGTGATTTCATTTACTTGTGAGCCGCCCGCGTGGCGCAGTGGTTAGAGCGTCGGGCTCTAAGATCTGATGATCCTTGAGTCGGGGGTTCGAATCCCACTGTGGTACGTGGGTGCCGGTCTTTCGGATGAGACCGTATAAACCGAGGTCCCGTGTAGCACGATAAAGATCCCTCCCTGCTCAAAGGCTCTGAGTGCCGAGCATAGGCCTAAATTTGCAGCCCTGTCACCGGTAATGGTGACAGCCGCCGGATAGCTGAAAAATTGCTCAGGCGGCTATAAACAAACAAACAAACAAACAAACATTTACTTGTGAATATATCAATATGTTCATATTCGTTATTATCAAACGAACACAGTTAAGTCATTTATAAAACAATAACAACATCTAGTGGAGGAACAGAAGCGCTCATGCCCGTGCAAACTATTGTCAATTTATAACGATATAATACTTGTATATCGTCCCCCCCCCCTCCCCCCCCCCAAAAAAAAATCTTTAAAATCTACAAAAGTAAATTAACATATAATTTTAACAAATGTATATAAAAGTAAACATGAAAGTGGGTAAGGAAAATGTGTTACTTCACCGAGAAGAAAAACCTTTCGAATGCTGTAAAACCTTACTTTAAACGAAAAATCGTACGCGCAATCATTGACTGATAATGTAAACTCCAGTTAACACTTGTTCGACAGAATCACTTCAATGAATACATTTATGAATACATGTAATCTTATTTCAAACAGCCGAAAATAAACGATTGCAAGAAATTGACTTGAGTTGGAACCAGCTGCGAGGGAAAGGTACGGTGGGCATATTGAAAGCTCTGGAGGTGAGTTGTAAATAGATATACAGAGGACGTTTGTAATAGTCACTAGCCATTCTAATATGGAAATGAAACATACATGTATGTGTTTGACATCAATTTTCAATTCTGTATTGTCATCATATACATTAAAACGAATATTAGAATTAGCTATTTATTGTTATCCGAAATATATGAATAATGTGTAAATTTCATTGATTGTAAAAGAAAATAACTATAAATGAGATGCGAAATGCCCTTAAACTGATAATGCAAAATTGATTCAGGGAAGACGGGATTTTAGGTAATTTTGTACAGGAGCTAATGGAAAGGGGTAGTTGAGGGTCAAACGTTGTGAGTTGTTTTGCATTGATTTTCAATAACACCCTCTAACAAAATATTAAATCACCCAACAACAGAACCTCCCCCTAACAACAACTAAAGGCAGAACCTCCCCCCCCCCCCCCCCCCCCTCCTCCCTTCCCCCTAACAGTAACAATGATAAAAAGAAGAAGCATACTCCAAAGTATTTTTAGAATACTAAAATGGTTACTGAACGATAGGAAAATAATTTTTGACAGCGTTGTTGACCGACCATGTGCTTCTTTGTCGATCCGGTGTAAATCACGTGATGCGTTTGTGAGTTTCAATGTGTCACTTCTTGGTCTTTAGATAAACAAAACTCTGACCTCCATCAACCTTGCATGGAATGGTCTTCATTATGATGGTTCAGTGGCAGTGTCCAAATGTCTGAAGTCTAGTAAGACGCTGACGTCACTAGATATATCTCGCAATGACATTAACTGGAACGGAGCCTACGTCATTTCGAAAGGATTGGCGGCAAACACCACGCTCCATGTGCTCAAAGTAGGCGTTCTGTCTCTGTATATTAAAATCTATTATATCAATATCAGTTTCTTTTTAAAGTTTTTATAATTTAAAAAAAAACCCCAGAATATACATCTCATAAACAGATGAAATGTTTTATTGATTTTTCATCTTAGATCGGAAACAACCCTTTGACAACGACAGGAGCTATGGATCTCATGATGGCAGTATCTAATGATGCTAGTAATATCAGACTTCTTGATATGATTGTAAGTGTCTCTATCGCGATCTGTGTGTTTGTCGTGTTTTCTATTTCTTCTGTATTTATCATGTTCTGTGCATTTTTCATAGTCTGTGTATTTATCACGTCTTCTGTATTTATCATGTTCTGTGTGTTTTTCATGTTCTGTGTGTTTTTCATGTTCTGTGTATTCATCATGTTCTATGTATTTATCATATTCTGTGTGTTTATTATGTTCTGTGTGTTTATCATGTTCTATGTGTTCATGTGCTGTGTGTTTATAATGTTCTGTGTGTTTATCGTGTTCTGTTTTCACAATCAACAATAGACCGTTTCATGGTAACTGCGGAGCTACAATCCGCGCATGCGCTTAAATACTTCCGCAGGATAAGTTTCATTTTATGGAGAACGTTTCTTTTGCTTTGATCAACACATTGATCCCGCAATAGCACGTAGCTGCAGAGTACACAGGTGTACTGATCAAGACGGTGTGCGAGGAAAAGAGGAGATAAGTTTTTCAGGTGAATTTAAGGATATTTGCTTAATTTTTATTCGAAATTCATAACAGAAGCGATGCCATATCAAAGAGGCCTGCATGGCAATGTGATCGTAAAATTAATATCACTTTGTAAATAAGTCTCAGATGACATTTTCATAGTTGCCAAACAAAAAATAGATCTCAAATATAACAAATTCTATGTAGGGGAGATTGCTTCATATTTTTTTTATTATGAATACAGAAGCAAAGTATACACTATTTACTCATATATAGATGTAGTAATCTTGACTTTGTATATACATTTAATCTTAGCATTTCCTAAAGATGAATATAAACATCGAGGGCACTGAATCGAGATGAATTTGTACCCAGTGAACATTCCTCTGTGTTCTGAACACTTTGTTTGGCACAGTGATGATCTCTTAGACGAGAACATTCTCATTATGAGATGCCTGTTGATGCAGAGAGATAGAACCGAGAACCAGATGGAATATTCAAAAGGTAAAAAGTGTACTATAAGAGAAACTAATCAATATATAAAAAAGCATTTAATTTAATTGTTAATACATGTATTTCAAAAATATCATGATTTAAATTAGCACCTGATTATAACAAAAATAATATAGTCTTGTCTGCTCATTATCTCAATCTTTTGTTTGACAAACACTGGAACATCTTAACGATGACGCAATTGATTTTGAAATCAAATGATCAAAGGCCAATCTACTCTGGACAAACGAAGATATTGTTTGCACAATATCTTGAAGTGTTTTAGCACTACTCTCAATTAAATGATACATGTGTATAATGTATAACCCTTTTCAATTTTGAACTGGGAGGGAAGGTCATACATGTTTCTGAAACACGTCTTGTTGAATTTTTATCTGTAGCTACTTGGTGCCAAGTGAGAGAAGATTGTGTACTGGAGAGATACTTCTACCCCTGGTGGGAGGGCACAACATAAATGCCTGATGTCATTGAAGCCTATAGATCAGTTACTAGCCACACTGATGAAAATAAAAGTTGGATGGTATGCTGAAGATTTGACTGAACGCTTTGGTATGTGTTAAAGTTAGGAACATTGTAGTAATGAATTTTTTTTTATTTTTAATTTTTTTTTTTTTTTTTGCAAAAAGAATTACAAAGTGTCATACATTACATGTAGTAGGATTTCTACATGACAATCATATTGTTCAATTATGAAGTGTTAGATTTGAGAATTTAAGATACAGATAAAGTAACTCCACAGAAATACAATAATTACTCTGTATGTTTTAGGAGTGTTGGACTACATCACAATCTGAGTGTGCGTGCTGTTTCAGAAGCTGAGACCATTGA
Source organism: Ostrea denselamellosa (assembly GCA_024699665.1). Lineage (NCBI taxonomy): Eukaryota > Metazoa > Mollusca > Bivalvia > Ostreida > Ostreidae > Ostrea > Ostrea denselamellosa. Next base: position 8,089,938 of record JAMZEH010000018.1, read on the forward strand.
ACCTCTTTCATTCTCAGAACATCATTCAAAGGAATAAACAGAATTCACTTTCTTGTTTTCATTTTTTCCCCAAATTGAAAGTTATTTTGGATTGTTACTGAAATATTTGTACAGAAATCAAGCAGTATTGTTAATCAAAATCTGTCTGTCTTTTCACATTTTAAACAGACTGTTCTCCAGACCAGAGCTTTTATCCCCCCCCCCCCCAAAGGGTTCTTAGTCGGACTAACTTCCACCTCACTTTCCATATCAGGATATTCCACAACTGAAACACGAACATCCATGAATTATCAATTTTGTGTGCATATGTTTTGCAATTTAAATGATTAAAGGTGTTTGTCATGAGATATGTTTTAAATAAATAAGTTGTAATGTGACATTTAACATATTTAATAATTAGTGTGGGCTTTTTTTATATCAGTGATACTGGTGGGAATTTAAAAATATGGGAAACAACTCTTTTAGCAACTTTAATTGCTGCATGGAGCTGGCCAGATCAAAAGAACTTTGATCAGGATGGCATGGATCAAAGTTGATTTGTTTCCTCTCCCTGAACTCCACCTCCCCATTCTCGCTCAGTTTGATCAAAGCTGTCCTCATCTAACTATTAAGCATAGGCCAAAATTTCAATTGTTGAGGGGGTTTGGTTCCATCCTCATAGGTCTTGGTACATGCCGCTGGCATGCTTTTGATGTTGAGCTGTTAAAACACAAGACCTGACTGTGGTGGAGATGATGGAGGTACATAAGTAGCTCAATGATGTGGCTGCACGACTGTGCTAGTCCATATTGAATCAAAGGAGTTTCAAGATTTAAATTTATAGGTATACACTGTTGTGTTTTAATGCAAAATATGTTAAATAGAATCCAAATCTCTTGGCCTTTACGAAAGAAAATTGCATACATTTTCCAACTCTAACAAACAAATAAAATCTATTAGATAATCATAAGAACATTAAACTGATATGGATACATGAGCTGTCATTATTTGAGACAGATCACCAGATTTAAATTTCTTGACAGCCTTGTCTAGTCCTCTATGGTTGCATATATGGTTATTACCCTTCTTCCGTAGTTTCAAAATTATTTTTGTATTTTTTAGACGACTATCTGAGCGATATCTGTCGATAATGTCGAATGTGAAGCTAAATAAAGTGAGAGGGGAGGGGGTCATAGCCTGAAATATCTGGGATGACTCCTTCATACGCGTATATTCTGAGCTTTATCGGTATTTCGTCTATAGGAACGTTGGTAGTTTTCCGCTTTTGAGAGTTTGAAATCACCCGGTTTGCCATTTTCATTGTCAATGTAAATACGGAAGTCGCCGTGTATGCAAAATAAAGTTGCGAGTTCAATGCTAATTTTTAAAAATGTAAAATATATTGATTAATTGTAATCAGAACACAACATAAAACCCTCAAAGTGTATATTACCGATAAAACACATACTTTTATATAAAATTTATACTCCTCGCTTGAAATATGTACTTCGTACGAAAAACGTAAACATTGCTCATAATAACTTTACCCTGCGGAAGTAGTTATGCGCATGTGCATAAATTATCGTGAAACGTTCTGTAGTCTGTGGACTTCTTTCTGTTGTTATAATATGATTATCAATTTTTTTACGATGATGATTTGTTTTACGAATGTTAGAATTAATAGATTTAAATAGGTATAATGGACACTATTTCGATTACTATTGAGATACTTTTGGGTTTTTGAATTTCTTTACCACTTGAAGAGAGAGAGAGAGAGAGAGAGAGAGAGAGAGAGAGAGAGAGGTGCCCGAGTGGTTAGAGCATTGCTTTCAAAAACACAAGGCCTCTCACCTCTAGTCGGCGCGGGGTTCCATTCTCGCCCGCGCTGATATATGTCAGAAAGTTTGCCAGTTTACTTTTGGAAGGACGGTGGTCTCTTTCCTGGTACATTGTATCTGGGTTCTCTCCTCCACCAATAAAAATCTGGACGCCACCAGATAACTGAAAATTGCTGAGAGTGGTGGAAAACAACAATCAATCAATCACCAAGCCACTGGCAGTAAAGTTTACAAGTCATCCAAGTGATTTGAGAAAAAGAAATCGCAATTTCATACACATAATCTACAAACACTTCTGTATTGATCTTGGGCGATGTCGGGTTAAACTGAATGCAGTACTCTATATTAACCATTCCCTTTTGTATTGACCTTGGAGGGATATCACATTATTCTATGTTAACTTTCAACCGTATGCTCTGTATGGGGCTATTTGTACCAGTATCGTACTGAACTGAGTTTCCTTAATTTGAGACCAACAATTGAATACCAAAATAAATTGATAGTGAAATATATGTATAATGCCTTGTCAATATTAAAACTTGTCTTACATATAACCTACAATTTCCATAGACCTTGAATCACAGTACATGATTTAAAATGGAGACCCGGATTTGATTCTTACTCCCGATGTTGCGTCAGTTCTAAAACGTTTAACACTTGTAGGGATTGTTCTTTCACCAAACCTCCTGCTTTCGAAGTGAAAGGCACGGGTCTTCCATATATGACCTTTGAAATGGAGGTTACGTGAGACTGTAGGCGATGGCACAATAACGAACCCTTACTGTTAGGGCCGTAGGCGCCAAACATAAGTGAAATTTTGTGGCACTTCTCCTGAACCTATTGACATCTCTACATGAGTGAAAAATTCTCGAATGAAATGTAGAACAACAATCGAGCATAATTCGTCGAAATAATGAGATATGTCAGAAGCCAATAAAATTCATCGCCATGTAAGCATAAAGAAAGTCAAATGACATTGTAAACCGAATTCTCCTTTTCCAGTTTTTTCAGACAAAAGTTGAAAACATATCTCGAATGTTCATCTGATTTTTCTATATGCTTGTTCTATGAGAATCAGATGTGTCCTCGCTTGTTAACAATATTATGATTTATTTTATAAAGCAAATGGTTAAATTATAAATGGTAAAATGTGTTTAATTCACTACACATCCATGAAGTAAGCATATTGGTTACTTTTATGAAGATCAAAGATGTGCTATTCAGTTATCTGGACGTTTTATTTATCAAGACGCTTTCTTTATCCGGACGCTTTCTTTATCCGGACGGTTTTGGTGGAATCCGGATTAACGAGGCTCCATTGTAATACATTATTGTTTTTGTTTTTGTTGAGGATGTTGCTGTTTTGGGTGAGACGGAATTACTGGCAATCATGGTCATGAGCAAACGGAAGTTCCAACTCATACATGGCGGGGTAGTTCATTCTAGTGATGTTCTTGGTGAAAGAAAGGGTAAAGTTGTATATGTTGTTGCATAAATATTTACATGAAAGTATAAACTGCAACCCGTCACGCCGGCATACGTCATGAAGCGCTAACACGCCGTTAAAAGTCACTATTCATTTAAGAAATAAGATAAATTTTTGGAATTTTATTGGGATATGACATGAAGTTGGTCACGTGATCAAATCCTATAATGCCCGAAGGGCGTTATAGTAGATTTGATCACATACTAACTTCATGTCATATCCCAGTAGCACTCAAAAAATGATATCTTATTTCTTATATTTATATTTCTGTTTCGATTTGTGTTGTTATCATCAAACTTCCTTACTTGGGTAGGCAGACACGATCGTACAACACAAGATAGAGTTCGTGAAAGTTTGATCGAATAAATAATTTGGAACAATATCTAGGAGAAGATGAAATATATATATTTATGTTAGAAGGATTAAAAAAGATGAAACAAGTGTAAAATAAAGATAATTAAGAGCGTCAAGTTAGCTCAATTGAAAACAAGAAGCGCGGAGTAACTACATCCGGTCAATCGGTGATGGAGTTTCGGTGGCGGTCTCTACCTTATTTAAATTTGTAAACGTAATTGCTGAACGTAGATTTCGACAGAAATTCAGAGGATCTAAGAGAGATGACGAAGGATAATTGGATCAGGTTGACGTTAAATTCTACGTCAGGTTTTTGGAAGGGAGCAACGGCATGTTTATCGTTAGGACTCGTGGTTCTAACATTATACCGACAGATTTAGACGAAGTACAGGTACGTTGTATTTTATCTTTTTTTACTTTCAGGGTGTGTAAGAGAAGATAAACACAAACTGAAAGAGACTTTTCGTTCAATCGAGAAATTTCTGTTGTAGGATTCAAATAAAGACTTGCAGCGGTGCCCTGACTTGAACAATGTTTCGAGCTCGAAACCAGCCTCACTCATGACGGTCATGGCTATTGCCCGGAAGCAGCAAGTTACCATCATCATAAAGTGAATCTAATATTAGATTGCCATAATGTAAATATCAAAGACATCGTATGAATTCGCCATACTCCAGAAGTTGCAGTTTAAGTTGCAGACGGTATTTTTAAAAGTTAAAACAACTGAACAGTATGGTGAATGTTTCTGTTTTACTCATTAATGAAATCCTTGTCTGTTTAAAAATAAATTCTCTGTAAATATTCTGTTGTGTTTTATTTATTTTGTTTCCGTTATGTCGTCAAGACAAATGAAGGTACCTAGTACAATTGACTCAAATACTTTTGAGGTGGTGATTTTATTCATTCGCAAGAAAAAAAGTCTGATCACGTGACTGATTTCATATTATGGAAAATTGAATGTCAATTTTGTTAGTACTGTCATATAAGGCAAAACACTGGCAAATGTAAATATAAACTAGGTAAATGTATTTTCAAAAATAAAATCTATTTCCTTTAAAAATAATATTCCCAGTAAAAATCGATTGATTTCATGAAAAAGGGAGACAATTTATCTGCGTCGTTTTGTAATATTACAATTATTGTACCAGTATATTGCAAAATATACACTGTTCAGTTTTGTGTTGTCAATATCAGTCTTGATCCACTCATGTGGTTTCTATTTCTCAGAACGGGAGATAACCGCCATTGAAAAAGTGATGTCCTACATGAAATCTCTTGGTCTGCGCCCTCTGGAGTTGTTGAGAGCTTTTGACAAATCCGCCATGATCAATGTCTCACAGAAAGAGTTTAAAAGTAGACTGAAGGTAGCAGTTTATTAAATGAAAAATAATTTATGTACATTACTTTCAAATACTGTATAAAATATGTTTTTAATGATTAATCTTTTATGTTTAACCGTGATTACACAGAAAACCGGTATGCAGCTGTTTCGGTATGAAATAGAATCTCTTGCTCAGAACATTTCATCCCGGGCTACTGGCGAATCCAGAGGGATAGATTATAGGTATGAATTTACTATGAAATCTCTCTCTCTCTCTTTCTCTCTCTCCAGCCAGCCAGTCTGTCATTTTCGTGTCAGAAAACTTTTGTATATGTGCGAATCCAGCGGGATAGATTATAGGTATGAATTTACTATATAATCTCTCTCTCTCTCTCTCTCTCTCTCTCTCTCTCTCTCTCTCTCTAGCCAGCCAGCCAGTCTGTCATTTTCGTGTCAGAAAACTGTTGTTATAAAATTAATTCACTAATACAATGACAGACAAAAATAAGGTTTTAGAAATTTGTGTTACTAAAGTTTGTGTTGGAAAACCTAATTAGAGGTTCTGAATGAAGCAGAATTACATTACTGTATTCAGTATAGATTTGATTTTTTTTTTTTTGGGATGAAATTTTAAACTTGGTTTGGACTTTATTATTGATTTTGCTTAAAGATGTATACAGAGCTATCACAATAATGCAATTTACAACAAAATGAAATTTTCACATTTAGAACTATTATTAATTTAAACAAAGTTTAGCTCAAAATCACAAGGTCTCTCACCTCTAGTCGGTGCGGGTTCGATTCTCTCTCGCGCCGATATATGTCATAAAGTTTGCCAGTTTACTTTCGGAAGGTCGGTGGTCTCTTGCTGGGTACATTGTATCTGGGTTCTCTCCTCCACCTACAAAATCTGGGCGCCACTGGATAACTGAAAAATTGTTGAGTGTGGCGGAAAACAACAAACAATCAATCATAAACAACGTTTGGGAGATGCATAGAGACTGCTATGACCGTCTATCCCGAATTTTTTTGTCCTAGTCATCATATAGCAATATTATTAGAGGTTCGTACTTGGTACATACGTTGCTTATGGTCAGATGTTACAGTGTATGTCCTGAGTTTGACTTACCCACAAGGTGAGGGGTGAAAATTTTGTAAATTAATGTTCGAATGGCGTGTCGTGATTCTGACATTTATACATGGTTCTGTCGTTTGGACATGGTCATGTGTACTGGTAAAATAAGTTTGAAATTTTTGTCCATTTTTGTCTAGACCATAACAGCTGTAATTCATGAATATAAGAGACTCATTCTTGGCAAGGTTACTGACAAGAAATTCAAAAGTTTGTCCATGCTAGACCTTGGTAGTGAGAAATCATCAGAGCCTCGTGATTAGCATCAAATTAGTTATGGCTAAATGGGTTATGATTTTGAACCAAAGCCATTATAGCTAAAGTCAACGTCATTGTAAATAAAATTGAATCCTTGTCCAAAAGATAATTTTCTAATACATGTAAATATAAGCTTATTTAGCACACACAGTTTACTCCTGATCTGATGTCATTTAATGTCCATTGATACAAGTCAAGGTGGCGACTTTAAGAAAGTATGAAATACCTGGATATAATTTGTAACCGAGAAGTATTAGAAGCATATATTTGTGGCAAAGACATAATGTATCTTCTAAGCGGTTTGGAATTTTGTGTCTTGACTCTGAAGCAGGGCTATCGTTAAGTGTCCTGGCCCTCAATTAAGGTCATTAACAACTGGTCAACTGGTAAAAAAGTTACATTGTTTTCAAATCTTCATCTTAATCGTAAGATTTCTTGTGAGGCACACTGTGCACAGATCCCCAACCATAGTCTAATGCTGTGGGTTTATCTATATATTTTCATGGATTAAATAAGGAATACAATTTCGTTGATAACTAATTTTGAGGAAAGCTGTAGTAAACTCTTCCTTTATGAGAAAATACTGTACTTCAATGCACGTTGGTGTTTGTGATCTGAGATAATCACGACATCAAGAGAAAACTGTATTCAACAAACAATGATGAATCAACAGTATGCTGTATTTTGAGTATATGTCAGTTGGGTTGACTCCCAAGAGGTAACGGTTCCGTCATGACAGATATTTTTAAATTTGTTACAGAAAACTTGTGGAAGAAATTAATCGACAGATTCTAAGCGAAAGGAACAGAAAAATTTCTGATCGCAGAAAAAGGGAACGACGAAGAGAATATCATAGACGGATTCTTAATGTGGATCTCCCTATAGAAGTTTTGTCTGAAACTGATGACGAAATGTCTCGTCCGCAGACAACACGAAGCGACAGTTCCGTCACAATGACGTCACGAAGAAGTGGTATTATGACTCGAACAACCAGCAAGAAGTCCCTCTTATCGCTGCCTAAGATCGCAGATTTGCAACACTCTCAGTTACTACAACCACTGCAGGTCAATATTTAGATGGGTTTTTGGGTGTATGTATGTGTATGTGTGTGTGTGTGTGGGTGTGTGTGTGGGTGTGTGGGTGGGTGGGGGGGGGGTTCAAGCGTCGGGGTATATATTTCATGTAGAAATATATTATGTAGAATAATATATACACTTACTACACATACGTAATGGAACTTATAACTCTTTTTAATACAGGTTACTCCGGATATACTCAAATTTATGGACACAGACTGAACTGTTCATTATATCAAAATATAACCGACGTTAAACTATCTAGATAGATATTTTACTTCAATATAACAGAGAGTTCAATGTAAGCGACTTCGATATAAGTGGAGTAGACTGTATAAATGATGACGTCTGCCGAACCCCCTACTTGGAACAAGGAAGATATGAAAATCTCAAAGGCGATGCAAATGTCGACATATATTGTCAATGATAAAAGTTTCATCATAAAAAGCATTCTCATTGTCGCAAGCCTGTTGATATAGGGTTTCACCTTCAATACCCTTGACCATTTACAGTGCTAAATTGTATGTTTTTATTAATTATGATATAAACGGATGTAGTTGCCATCCACAAAAATAAATAAATAAATAACTAAACGAAGAAAGTTCCAAAAAATTATTTAAATGAGTTATAAAAATGGCATCTGGGCTCATTAATACTTGAAAATATAGAATATTTTAGTAAATTCGTATCATTTCATATACATTATCACAATATACGAGTAATTCAAACACGTTTCTTCGAGATTATCTAGCTCCGTATTATTAGCGGTTGATATTTTCATCAACTAAATGGGTGTTCGAATCTCGCAGGAATCTTCATTTTTTCATTTCTTGGTTTAAAGTTTTATCTTTAATGGGAAGATCTTATTAGAAAAGTGACAATGTATGGAAGAATGCTTTTCTTTTTCTTTTCTTTTTTTTTTCTTTCTTTTTTTTTTTTTAATATGATTGGCAAGAGAAGTTCATACTTGCATGTTTATTCTGTGTAAGAATGCACATGATGCTGGCAACAAGGTCATATTATTTCTGTAAACAAAACAACTTAAACGAAAGTCCAAGAGGAACATAAACGAGAATTTATCATTTAATCTAAACTTTCGGTGATATACTGAAAGGTTCCGTGTTATTGCTCAAACGAGTAGTCGTTGTTTTGTACGTTTGTGTTGCAAACACATTTAAGTGTTAAATAGACACAACTTTTCTTTATCAATAACTTCTAAATCATGCCATGCACAATACCGTATTGGAATAAAATCACAAATGCAGAACTGAATCCACTGTTTCAATGCATTCAAACATAGAATTTACTTTTGGACATGGCTGTATTAAAATCAGTTTGAATTATCTTTCCTTGAAAGACAGTTTACATTCTTTCACAATCTGATGCGGGAGATTCGGCAGGTCTAGTAAGCCCCTATTTCTTGATCCAATTACATGTTTTACTCCTAGAAAAACTATCTTTCAACAGATCAAACAAATCACCTCAACAAAAAAGCCCGGTTCTACACTTTCGATGTGTGCACCACTGGGATGTTCTCGCAAACCAGTCAAGAAGAGTGTGACGAAAAAACAGAGGAAACGAACAAACGCTAGGAGGAAGGAGGAGGGACAATCTTGGATGTCCTTGAACAGAACAAAAGCGTATTAAACGACTTGAAAATATTGGTTTTTCAGGGTGATACAGAAACACTCAAAAGGCCTACATAATCAAAATTTTGATTATGTATGTTTTTGCGCTATGTGAACATTCGGAAAAATGAAGAATGAACAGCACTCTAAACCTTATGATTAACATTTGTTTTAAATTTATCTTATTGTATGATGAACAGATACAAAAAGGTTCGAACACAAATTCTACAACTTATGATGGGTACAAAATTCGTGGCACTTCACCTACAACTGATGACGTCTCTGTATGAGTAAAAAGTCTTAGAATGAGACGTAATTCAGTTTAAGTAATCAACATGAAGATTTGGCACTCTCAATGACATCTGGTCTGTGTAATTCATCATTTAGTATTTACATTTCCGGGGTTTGACCTTCAATTGAAATCTTTATCAATTGAAATGATTGCTATTCGTGAATGTGAACGATGTGCATATGAATCCTGATAAATATAATACGACTATTTTAAATGGGAATATTCCGACAGATAGTAAAATTTAAATATAAAAATAAATTTCATTTTTGAAAATGCATGAGCACATCAAAGCTTCATGCCAGCATTCTTCTCATGAAGTGCGTTGGCGCAAAACATCGCAGATCATACCCTTTTGTATTTACAAAAAATAACAAATAGATAAAAATAAATCATAAAATAGAAATTTGTGAAATGGTTTGCACAGACCTTTTTATCGTAAAGTTTCTGCAACGTATTTCTCGATTTTTCCTACGGATCATATCCTTAAGGCATTCTGTTCTAAAGGTGCATACTCATATTTACAATGACATTCAGTGCAATAAGAATAATAAAATGCGAACATCCCAGTAGAGAGGATCATGCACTTCATATATTTTGTGTGTTTATGACTGGTTTACACAGTGAAAATTCACAATTGCATATAGATCTACTTCTTCTTATGCACAGACCGAGGACGATTTGTTCTATACATTTATTTCGACCAATACACTATTTTTATAATTGACGTTTGTAGTTTTTATTATTTTTTTTTTTAGACCAAATGAATTCCACACGTCAATACTACCGAGTAAAAAATGTTGTTCAAAGCTTCTAATTAAAATTACACTTGAGAATTGTTTAATCTTTCATATTTTGAGTTCTGTATATGGATTCACTTTCCAATGCTTGGACATTTATACTTTTAATGATCCGAGACAAAATCATGAATTTTGAAGATGCTTGCCGGTTTAGAAACCTGCAAAGAATTCAAATTATATTATTGTGATGAATATTGATCCCCTGTAACTTTTAAGTAGGATGTATTTTACAGTATTTGCCCCACTATATATAATTTTATATAATAGTTTGTGCTGTAAACCAACTTAAAATCGTAAATCAGACAGGTTGATATACATACGAAATTATGGGTTCTACTGTTAAATACTATCTTCATGTAGGTAAAATCTTGATTAACACAAAATTGTATACACATTAAGTAAGTTTTGTTTTTCATCCTTAATATATATATATATATATATATATATATATATATATATATATATATATATATGTGTGTGTGTGTGTATATAGGTCACCCGAGTGCAGTAACAACTGAACATTTTTAACATCTTCTTCATAACTACCATTCCAATTCTTTTAAAATTTGGAATGAAGCATTTTTGAGACAAGAGGGACATGCATTGTGAATGTCAGGACCTCTCCTCTCTTATGGGTGGAGCACAAACTGGAGTACAAAACTTTAATCAAGTTTCACATATCATCCCTGTACAACCGCACATCTGAAGGAAAAACCTCAATGCATTGTAAACCCGTGAGGATACGGGTTGTTAGAATAGATCCTCAGCACCTCTAGCTTGTCGTAAGAGGCGACTAAATGGGGGCGGTCCTTCGGATGAGACCGCAAAAACCGAGGTCCCGTGTCACAGCAGGTGTGGCACGTTAAAGATCCCTCCCTGCTCAAAGGCCATAAGCACCAAGCATAGGCCTAAATTTTGCAGCCCTTCACCGGCAATGGTGACGTCTCCATATGAGTGAAAAATTCTCGAGCGGGACGTTAAACAATATATAATCAATCAATCAATGCATTGTCATGTAGAGCAGGAAGGCCTATTCCATGGGGGCGAGTAAATAAGAACCAACCTATGCCATTTCCAATTGTCCGAAACGATCACGATTTCCATGTCTTGTTTCAATACATGTTTTATACCTAGGTACAAATTCCATGCGTATCGAGTCATTCTTTATATAAGATATTGAATTTTCAACTTGGCTACTGATGCAAAGGCATGCTAATCATCTAAAGTTGAGTACTGTGTTGTAATTCGGTAAACAGGCAAGGAAGTACACGGCGAGTTAGCCGATATTAATGGGTCTTCTACACCATCTTATGCTCGGGTATGTCTGGATGCCATCGACGAAGACATGTGTAACAAAATTCGGGATCTTGTATACTCTAATAGCCGAATTCAGGTGGAAGCGCAGGCATTAAGCATTTCACACCGTAGCGTTTCAACAACCTTACATGATCGTTTAGGTATGCAGAAGCTAACAGCCCTTTGGATCCCCAAATCCCTTAACGATGAGCAAATGGCAACTAGAGAATCAGTATGCAGCGCCTTGTTGAAGCGTATTAGGTTAAAAAATGATTTTCTTTTGCGTCTGGTGACTGTAGATGATACTTGGGTTCATCATTATGAGCCAGAGAATAAAGCTCGAGTCGTCAGTGGGTAGAGTCGGGGTCCCGAGGTCAAAGAAGTTCAAGACGCAACCATCTGCTGACAAGGTGATGGTCATAGTATATTGGGACGCAGAAGCCGTTATTATGTTGGACTTTTTACCCAAGAGAAATGCAATAACTGGAGTGTACTATGCAATCTTGCTGGAGCAGTGAGAACCGCCATCTGTGAAAAACGCCGAAGTACACTCTCTGAAGGTGTTTTGCTGCTACAGGACAAAGCGAGAGTCCACATTTGCAATGTTGCAATGGATGCTGTAGAGCGAGACAGCTATGAATTGATACCACACCCTGCCTATTCGTCGGACCTAGCTCCTAGTGACCTTTCCTATCCCCAAACTTGAAAAAGGATATCCATGGACGTCATTTCCGGTCTGACGAAGAAATCGTGACGGCAGTTGAGGAGTGGGTCAATTGAAAGGACCTCGACTTTTTCAGTTCAGGGCTGATGGCAATTGAACACCGCTGGTCTAAGTGCATCACACTAGAGGGCAATTATCGAAAAAGCCGAACATAAGTTAGGCTGGTTCCTTATTAACTCGCCTTCGTGAAATTGTTTTCATGATCTCTAGGCTGGGGCCAAACCATTATATATAGTGTTTATGTGTAAAATATTTTAAATATAACATCTTTAAAGATATTTATGATGCATTGGAAATAAATGGCTATATAGAAGCGAAGTAGCAGATCACCCTTTACCAGGGAGGACCAAAATGGGCATAGTGATTACAATTGAACATTTCTATAATTTTGTCTTGATAACTACCTTTTTAATTCTTGTCACATTTCGCAAGAAGTACCTGTAGCTTTTGGACAAGGCCTATAATATGTAAATTTCAAGAAGCCTGCACCCCAGGTCTTTAGGAGCAAAAAAAAAAAAAAAAAAAATAACAACAACAACAACATCAAAAACCGGCAAAACTTGACTACTTTTAATCAATTTTCTTTTCTTCTACTGCTCATCTTTAAGAAACAAAACTAATGCATAGTTATGTAAAATATAAAGTTTCATGATCCTTCTCTCTCTATATATATATATTGGAATCCATCATCAACACACATATCATCACGACCATCATGACACGTAACCATAATAGACACTAAAACATGGCATCATCGGTGAAGGAAGTTGTTTAGATCTTGTTGGAGACCGTTAGATATTCTGGGAGTTCAAAATAGTATTTACACATCCACGACGGCTGTACGTAAAGGACACACCGCATGTTTCTGAAGTATACAAAATTATACACATCTTGCCTTCCTTATGCATTCAGTAATTAATTCTAATAGTTAATTCGCCGAAATATTGCGATAATTTGTCACAATTTAAGCCCCGATTTGAAAAAGTATCATTGATTATTCATATAGTCACATGGTACAGTGACGTATACGAGACTTTTCTCGATCAGCTGATTGTAAAAATAGTGTTTGATATCTTGAAAAATTGAGTTTTTATTCATCGTTATTCACGATGGACAGAGTTTATATCGATGTTGACAAATTTTCCGAGTCCTAACATCCAAATCTTATTTGTTTTAGCCGTTAGTGCATACAAATAGCAATGTAGTGAGGAAAGCGAGTATAAAATCCGCAATTGCAAGCTGGTACACTGTAAATGATGTTTACGTGGGTCGCTGTCTAAACACTATTTGATAGGGTTATTCCTTTGAAAATGTTTATAATTTACAATGTTTTTATAATAAACTGTGCAATTATTATTTATTTTTGGATTAGAAAATGTATACGATAGTCAAAGGGGCATCAGCAAGTATGTCACATTGGGAAGGCGTGGGGAGTCGAAAGGGGGGGGGGGGTGTTCCAACAGAATCTTAGAAGCTTGATATTTTCTCCATTCTGACAATGTCCTAAAGTCGCAACTTGACTAAAACACAAAACAAAATAACCCAAAGTCCAAAGTTTTTTATACTATACTTTAATTCCAACACTATTCCACTGTTATGAAAATTAAACTCTCTCATTAAATCATATCTAGTATCCATTGTTTCACATTGTTTACACACCATGTACACCCAGTTTTGCGCCTGTATATACAGTTTCCATACTTCGCCGCTCCTTCCACAACAGATCACGGTTATACTGGCCGGTCTAATGAGCAGAAATCGCCGTTATCAATTTTCTAATTTGTTATTTATCTATATAATTTGCAAAATTATGGGGGTGGCCTCCTCCACCCCTGTCGCCCCTTTGCCAACGTCCATGATGCATGTGCATACCAGTGTTACGTTTTTGATGACTAATCATACTATCACAGGTGCATTTCGAGAAGTAAGAATAAATCAAAAATATCAAATTTACGTAAAATAAAAATCACAATACTTTATTTTCATAAAAGAATATTTTCTTTCGTTTTTTTTTTGTTTGTTTTTTTGTTTTTTTGTTTTTGTTTTTGTTTTTTTGTGCCTCCTCTAGATTTTCGTTAATTTTGTTTTAATCGGTAATATTATAAAGTGCTAAGCATTCTCAAAATCAAGGAAACTAGTCAAAATTAAGCCATTTGAAGCAATTTTTTTCGAGGGGGGGGGGGCTTTGCCCCCCCGCACCCCCAGTCTATGGGACCCTCAATCGGCGGCCCCCAAATCCCCGCCTCCTCTTTATTCTACCCCTAGCTGCGGCCCTGCACAAGTTATTAGAAGGGCAGTTTTTATACCCAAGGTGCGAGCGTCATGAAGACCATAACAGAATGCTGTTGTATGCCTAGCTTCAATATGGACTGTAACCATTTTTCAAAGTTTAATTGAGTCTCTTTCTGGAAAAGTACATGGACAAAGTCGAATGTTTGTATATTTTTCTTTCTATGGCAAAGCTCTTGTGCCAAAAAATGATTACGGTCAACATCTTTTCTTCACACCTTTCGAAAAAATGAAAAGAAAAATTCTACATCCTTTCATCTGACAACTAATACACCCCAAAGCGGCACAAAACACCCTAATGTGAGGTTATCCACTAGCCGTTAACGTGGTAATTGGCTTTTATTGTCGATTAAATTTAATTTGTTTATGAAATGACTGATAAATTGTTTTAAAGTTCGAGGTCGTATAGGACGTCACACATAATGACGCGTAAAATATGCATATCGCAAGATTTGAATTTCGTCGCTTTCAAACTCGAAAACTAAGCAAAATATTTCATTTAAAACACATTTGAAGTCATTTTGGGCATGTAAAGATTAATTCAGCTAAAAAAAAAAATTGAAGTGTAAACATGATATGTGTCCTTTAATGACCGGGGCGTGTTAAAACATAGATAATCTTACTGCTTACATTATAAAACATCCACGGTTTTCTACCTTTTGAATACGTCCATTCTAGCTTGGGGATAATAATAAAAAAAGACAGCAGCAGATCAACATTGTTCCTATTTCACGTACCTATTTCCTGTACCTATGTCGTGATATCAGTCAAAAATTGATTTCAGTGATTTACTGGATAAATAGTACACCATTCATTGTAAGTATTAACCATACTGATGTAATCCGACTCTTTATAGGTCACCATCTCCGCCTTGATTACAACTTGGACTGTCTTTGATATAAACAGATTTTTAGATCAAATCGATTGTTTATTCAATATCAAGACCAAAGCTCCTTGGATATATTCGGCTTGTGGAAATAATTATTTCCGTTCGTTCAGAACATTTTCTTTAAGGTTGATATCTGAATTTCCAGCTGTCCATAAGCGCAATTTTATTAACTCTCTCGTCTGATTGTAGTAACAGGTTCGTGTTTAATATCGTGAGAACGAAAGTGGCTAAACCAGCTCAAGATTATGGATAGAGTATTGAGATGTAAACCAACCCCAATACGGAATGTTTGAAAGTTAGCTCTGGAGGCCAGCATAATGCAGGGGAGCTGAACCATGAATAATCAGAAATCCAATGTTAGTTTACTTTTTACTGTCAGTCATTAAAACTGATAGTATTGATTGAGCTAATTACAATACATTGCAATATATCGCAAATTTTAATGTACATATGGTTGTTTTGTTGATCTCATGTTACCTAATGCCTTAAAAGAACTTTAAGATCAGGAAAATTACAAATAAACAATTTTAAAAAAATGTCGAAACTTCAGTCTACTTTGTATTTTTTTTGTTTTTGTTTTTGTTTTTGGTTTTTGTTTTTTTTTGTTTTTTGTTTTTTTGTTTTTTTGTTTTTTGTTTTGTTTTGTTTTCTTTTTTTTTTTGTTTCCTGGAACCAGACAAGTGTGCTACAACACGAGTTGTCTCTCGCTCTATGGTGCACGGGTTCAACTTCTACACGGTATCGTATACACCCCTCATTCCCCTGGTACTTTCAGACTTTATGTATTTGAGAGAAGTCGGCATTTTCCTTTGATTGCTGTTAGATATATGGTGTGTTAATTTCGTAACGTTGACCACTACGGACTCACAGTCAAACGGTCCAACAGACAACAGTTGGTTACTGGAATTAATTAGTGTGACTTTGAAATAAAAAATTGCTACGCAGATAATAGTAGGAATTGTAGTATATCGAGTAATTTGAAGTACCGGTATAAAAAGTTCGTTTTATTAAGTCATGCTGTTAATTGTCTTTTATTAGGCTATTGAAATGAAAGTTTGTTGTTGTTAAAGTGTTTAACTTTATAAAATATTTGACTACTATGATTATTGAAAATATCGAAGTAATTTTGTTTTTACAAAAAGATATCAAAATATGAAATCGGTATTTAAAGTATCAAAGTTAAGGAAATTATAGTTTTTAAGATTTTACTAACCAAACGTTGACATAATACATCAAACAGATTTTTGTTAGGACAACTACATGCACCAAGAATATTGATTCTTAGACTCTGTTACACTTTCGATCATATAACCCTTAAAAATGTATTACGCTTTTTGTATCAATAACACCGTCTGTACTTTCGTATATAATATCATCAAGTTATATTGATCTATTCAATTGACATTTCAAGTTTAATAAAAAAAAAATTCATGTATGTGCTTATCTTAAACTGTGCGTTTGAATGATTTGAGCTAAATTAGTATTGTGATATTTCATGTTTTTTTTTATAATATTATATTCATTTTGGATGATATTATTCCATTGAAATGAAACCCAAATCAACTATAACCATCGGGATCTGTGAGACTAGCACTGTGATGTGGAATCTGTGAGACTAGCACTGTGATGTGGAATCTGTGAGACTAGCACTGTGATGTGGAATCTGTGAGACTAGCACTGTGATGTGGAATCTGTGAGACTAGCGCTGTGATGTGGAATCTGTGAGACTAACACTGTGATGTGGAATCTGTGAGACTAGCACTGTGATGTGGAATCTGTGAGACTAGCGCTGTAATGTGGAATCTGTGAGACTAGCGCTGTGATGTGGAATCTGTGAGACTAGCACTGTGATGTGGAATCTGTGAGACTAGCGCTGTGATGTGGAATTTGTGAGACTAGCACTGTGATGTGAAATCTACGAGACTAGCACTGTGATGTGAAATCTATGAGACTAGCACTGTGATGTGGAATCTGTGAGACTAGTACTGTGATGTGAAATTTGGGAGATTACACTGTGATGTGGAATCTGTGAGACTAGCGCTGTGATGTGGAATTTGTGAGACTAGCACTGTGATGTGAAATCTACGAGACTAGCACTGTGATGTGAAATCTATGAGACTAGCACTGTGATGTGGATTCTGTGAGACTAGTACTGTGATGTGAAATTTGGGAGATTACACTGTGATGTGGAATCTGTGAGATTAGCACTGTGATGTGGAATCTGTGAGAATAGCACTGTGATGTGGAATCTGTGAGACTAGCACTGTGATGTGGAATCTGTGAGACTAGCGCTGTTATGTGGAATCTATAAGACTAGCACTGTGATGTGGAATCTGTGAGACTAGCACTGTGATGTGGAATCTGTGAGGCTAGTGATGTGGAATCTGTGAGACAGGCACTGTGCTGGTTTTACCGGACTACAGGGGAGAACAACGGCCAGCAGTGCCAATGTCTCCATCGTATATTTTGTTGTTGTTGATTTTTAGACATATAATAAGTTATGTCCCTCTATTAGGGACAAATAATGAATATTTAATGATGACAGTCATTTAAACTATAATACTAGTACATGTATGATGTTGATGTGTTGGATTAGCCAGACTGATTAATGATGATGTCAAGTGTAATATATAGAAGATAAAGAGTAGGAAGTGGCGTGTACCAGTTGATTGGTTGAAGCTGTTTTCGTTATGTTTATTGCTATACGTCCATATGAAATATTTTAGTCTGATGGGCTGAGAAACGTTTGATGAAATACAATGTTTTCCCGTGGAAGTCAAAACCACATCTTCCGGGTTATAACAATGTCTAGCAACAGGAAACATTGCTTAAAAGCGGGTGGTATCATAAAAATTAATTATCATATACGTCAAATGGACGCGCGTACGGTTCGACCTAGAGGGCGTTACAGAGACAAATGAAACCGACTGAAAGAAAATCAGCAGCTGAGCAGGTGTATGGGTACCAACAAGTATCGTGTGATTGTCTCAAAAATTAACGTTCTTAACTTTGATTATTTTTTTTTATGATGCTAAACATTTTCTTGTAATATATTAACAACAATTTAGATTTTAAAAATCAGATGAATTTAAAAAAAAAAATAATTGTGCATATCTAAGCAATATGTGATAAAAGAAATAGTAAATGTAATTAGGGGTAAAATTAAAAATTTTTCTCCTTGAAAGCTATTCTCAACTGAGGCGCAGTTTTGATTGACAATGGTTTCTCAGGGTGAAAATATCTAAAGCTCTTTATGAAAAGTATGTCGGTGTTAAGCGTTGCAGTTCATACCCTCATGCATTTTCAAAAATAAAATCTGTTTATTATATTTAAATTCTTCTTTAATTTCTGTCTGAATTCACAGACGGGAAATTTATTAAAATTCATACACGCGTCCT
Organism: Ostrea denselamellosa; assembly: GCA_024699665.1. Classification (NCBI taxonomy): domain Eukaryota; kingdom Metazoa; phylum Mollusca; class Bivalvia; order Ostreida; family Ostreidae; genus Ostrea; species Ostrea denselamellosa. Next base: position 8,108,695 of record JAMZEH010000018.1, read on the forward strand.
TCACACCTGCAGCGCATTCACGTGAAAATATCTATCATTACAAGCTGTAAAAAACATCGGAAATGAAATATTTAATGTAATCCTTAACTGCATGCAAATCAAAATAATTTTGTAGACTTTGAATACAGTGTACAGTTATCTTGTTATAAACAAATATATTATATAAAAACCATGTAAAGTGTATTGGAAAGAAATTTCTGCTTTACAGATATTATTCCAGATCAATTGTTGTAAAAGCCTATATTTACAACAACAGTAGATTTTCTTCATTATAACTATACTTACAGTTTTGTCTCTGCCCTACTTGTACATGTAAAATGGCTTTTTTTTTTCTTTTTCTTTTTTTGCAGTTCATGTACAAATGCTTTGTTTTTTGAGTGAATCAAAGCATACAATAAACTAAATTTAAATACTTTGGTTTATATAATGTGACTGCTATGCAGAATATTTAGAAATTATAGTAACTAGCGACGAATTTTTAAAAATATTGCGGTTCATCAATGCACATTCATCATGCATCGAACAATTTGAATACATCCTGCACTTATGTAATTCAAAAATATTTTAAATATACATCACTCCTTCTGCAGAAAAAAAAGCACGAAGAAAAATATATAATGATAATGTAAACAAAATTTCAAATAGAATTTCATTAAAAAAAACACAGATGATACGAATTTTAAAAAATCAAACCACGAGATTTTATACGTAAGATAACACGATTTTAATAAACATCACCACTTACTAAATATATCTAAGATACTTTTATATTGAAAATAATTTACGACTCTTCGAATACATATAATAATAGTTATTGAAAATAAATCAGTTTTTTAAATGAATACACCTAACGTTTGTAAGATATGCATAGGTGTATATATTGTCATATCTAATCATGGAGCTAGTCAAATGATTTGAAAGTCCTATTGTGTTTTGGTCTGGTCGTATTCTCTATTAATAAAAAATAGAATTGAAATATTTTTTATAAACTTTTCATTCCTTTTGACTGTTTATGGTATCATATCATCGATACTCCTGAAAACAAGTACACAGCGTCAATACCCCCCCCCCCCCCCCCATAACAGTAAGAAGGTGAAGGCTGTCAAATTTTGTCTGCACATGTATAACAAATGTTGAATTTGCACACCAGTGGCAGATTGTAAAAATATTCATTTGCATATATCTGTTTCTGCCTCAAGTTATCATAATTCTGATCTTGTGTGAATAAATTATAAACGAACGTAAACTTGAGCTTCAGAAAAATGACGCAACACACACGAGACACCCAGCAGACCTACTGCATTAGTTAATAAAAGACCCTCGTATATTTCAAACTACAATGTGTTGCTCTCTTGAAATAATTTGAAATATCTTTAGAATTAGAAATATTATGAAAGAATTCTATATGTCAAAGAAGAGGCCACAATGTTTTTACAATATGTTGTTATCTATAGCATTTGAAAAAAAAAAAAAAAGCTTTATGAATATATATTATCGCTTCTCCCTATTTTTCTTCAGAAAATAAAATTTCCTCACATGTTGACTTGAAAAGGTTTATGCAATAGTTTAAAAATATTTTTCTTATAAGAGTTACACTGTATGTCATGTTTGAAGGCCTCTCAATACACTGGTCAGAAATATTTCGTGAAAAAACCAAGATAACTTATCCTTTATAATGAGATCATCCGTGTTCTTTTCATCACGTGGTAGTAGCCTTCCTTTTAACAATAATATAAATTCCTGAAATACGTAACACCCCCCAATCCCAAAGGCATCTGAGGTGAGGGCACAGGACTGCAAGTGGCCACAAAATCATCACAGATATCTGCATTTCACAACAACTGCTGAATTATGCATAATGTGGTTTATTTTTATCCGTAGTTTGAATATCAGCTCCCCAAACAGATGTTTGTGAATTGCGTTTTTATTTTTCCTGACCACCAGACGAAAATAGTGAACAGACAATGGACAACATTCTGCAGTTCAGCGGACGGTCATCCTCACTAAATTCTTATATAAATATATTCAAATATACATTCCTTTTGTGTTATAAAGATCTGTTTATTAAGCAAGATATCAGTTTACATGGAAAACAACCCACCTGTGAAATCATTCCGAAATATTTTCCTATCTAACAAGATTCATGAGAACTAAATACGTGATGTATAGTCGTTAGCATATCTTCTTTCAGAGAGAGAGAGAGAGAGAGAGAGAGAGAGAATGAAAACAACCCCTGGTAGTGTACCCATAGTGTCCTTGAAAATTTCACATGGTAAAAATAATTGAATTTAATAACTACAGTCTTTTTCAGTGAATTTGAAATTGTTTATATACAAGTTAGTGAAGGTTATTTCTTTTTATTTTATTTATCTATCTTTTATTAAAAAATAAATTTTGGTCTATCTGATTTATTATCTTCCTTTGTACATAAATACATTAATCTAAATTTTAGGACTTTTAAGGATAAATAACTAAAATATCAATAAACAAGTACCCGGTAAATGTTTTCAACATAATTGTACTCTTAGTGTCGTTTTCGTAGTAGTGCACGTGTAGTCTTCCATACTTAAATGCCAAATAAAAATGGCATTAAAATACCGGGTATTACAAACATGTGAACTAATACATGCCATGTAAGCTATCCGCTCCATGCAGGGCTTTCAAACACGAATACACTGTGTATATTAACTACATGTGTTTGTACCCTCAGTTCATTGTCTGGGTACTGTTGAATTATATTCTGTACTTTTATATGTAATTGTAAAAAAAAATATAAGTGCCCCAAAACAGAAAAATCAGTAACTGAAAGAATAGCTAATTACAATGAAGATACTAATTAAAATTCTTTAATAAGGCAAGCATTAAATGTGCAAATTATTTCATTGGACAAATCACATAAATTGCGCGATAATTTAAGAGGGTATTGAGTCTTAAATACGAATCATCTTTAATGTAAATATTCAATATTATATTAAGTAATGTTTCATAACGATTGACTAGTTTCTATGACAACTTTGACACTGTTAAGATGGCCGCCTCATCGACACCTTTCTAACGCTGAGTATGGGAGATGTCACTGAACACCAGTTGAATGTTAATGCAGACAAAATCCTTGGTGATTAGCGTCATGTTATAGAAAAGCAAAAACTCAGGCGCATTAAAATACATAATACTGCAGAAGGTGTCGAAACTACTGATTTAAATCTCCAGGAGAATTAGAGATTTTTTCTTTATCTCATCATCTCTTCTGCTTCAATAACAAATCTGAAATATGTTTACCGAATTTAACAACATCGGCGATTAGTTGGGTCGCTGGTTTCACCCCTATCAGGAAAGCAAGACTGATTTCTTCTACTAACAACACTAAAAAACGACAAAGTGTTCCAACTTTTCTTGTTATTTATCATAACGAAGAAACGCTTAACAGTGAGAACCCATAAGTTTTATATGGATGTAGCATAAACATCAGAAAATGGTAATATTGCAAAAAAATATCATGATTAGCACTTTTAAATATAAGGTGTCCTTTTTGAAAGGCACAAATGAAATATCCTTGATTGTATGGCAAGATACACATAATTAGAGAACTGTGGCAAAAGCACAAAATTCACAGACAGCTTCCACTTTATAAATTGAGTTAAATATTTGGTCATAATGCAAGGTTTGAAACCTCCAAGTACTCATCACAAAGACATTATGAAGTTCCTGACGCCGTTTTACAAATACTGTTTCTTGCACATCTGGATTTGGTCAAAAACGTCCGATATCCTTTGCTGTAGAATTTTTGCATTTTTCTGTGGAATGCGTGGAATTTGATTGTAAAGTACTTCATTTTGAGAAAGCATTTTATTTAGTTCTTCTCCCACATTTCCGGAATGGTGGAGACGCTCTATGGCACTTGCTGTAGAGTTTCGAAAGACACAGAGAGCATCCAACAACTTCCGGTGATATGTAGCGTATTTATCCAGTAGCCGATAACCATGGAACAGTCCGGACTCGTTGTCCAGAAAAATCAAGCGTCCACTTGAAGTTCTTTCCAGGTTATGGGCTGGAGAATTCATCATATTAGGATTCCACTGTCGATTAAACATGTTATTTACCACACGGTCTAAATTAGCCGTCAAATAGTCAAATATGACTAAATCTGACCATTGCACTAAATCACAGAGATCTTCAGGACTTTTGGAGTTTACCACGTCCAGTTTAGGTTGTAATTTTCTATCTTCCTCGCGAAATTCAAACGGAATGTAGGAAGGTTTTAGCCCTTCCACAAACTGTGTAAAAATCACAACTTTATCGTCTGCCCACTTGCTATTGGCAATTTCACCAGTAACCGTCCTCCATCGGTCATCAATTGAGTTCACTAAGTGTAGGCTAGAGGGGGGAACATTACTAATACCTAAAAGTTTGCTGAGGTAAAAGGAGAAAATCTCTCCCTGTATTTGGTCTGTATTGAGTCTGTACCTAACACAAGCCCGAACTGCATCTTTGAAAGTCGCCAAGCGGTTCTGCATCCTCCCACAACCAGCTTCCAATTTCACGACTTTTACAGTGTCTATTTTATTTTTCCATCTTTTCTGGTCTTCTTCTGTGAATCCGCCCGGACATTTTCTCTCTGTCGCCTCAGACCAGAAAACCCCATTTAATACCTCTGGCTGTTCCGCTGATTCACGGTTCCTAATGACGGATTCCATTGCAGGTGATGAGCCGGAGGAGCCGTCCGATTGTCGTGATCCGCTGTAATCGGTTTGTCCCTGTAAGTAAGAGTTCGTACCATTGTTCTGAGGAAACACTACTCCGTGTGAAGAAGGTTTTATCCGTCTTAATGGATTATCCATCGAGAGCTGTTTTCTCGCCGAGCCCACAGATTCAAAACGAATACCAGTTTTCGGGTCAGTATTTGCAAAATATTCTTCATGCATAGGAAGGGTAATCACTGGAAGTTGGATCATCATTCCCAGGACGAAGCCGAGAGTGAAAGCAAGCCCTGCCATTATAACAGTGTCGGATTTTCTCATAACACTGTAAAACACTCCGGTATACACATAACCGCTCCGAACAACTCCAACGTCTGTATCAGCGTGTCACGATCATATGGTCCAATTATTGTAGATGTTGACTAATAAGGTCCGCTAAACGAACGGTGATTTAAGCAGATACACTTGTACTATTTAGCACCCCATTACTACCTGTGAAGCATGCCAGGAATCATGGAGCGAGTGGGGTCCTATAACACGTCAGTATGTCTCTAGAAAAATTAATTTCAGCGTCTCAGATCGCTGTGAAGCTGTGATAATCTTCCGTCCTTTCTGGTCGTCCCCTGCAGATGTGCGACAAACAAATCTGACGTTGAACGATGCCCACAGTGCTAGGATCCTCCAACAAGACAGTCCAGGATTTCTCCTTGACTATCACTTCCTGTAAATAAATGTTCATCTACATTTTCTTGAATTTTTCCCTTCAGTCAGAAAAAAAAAACTCATAACATTTTTCTTCTGTTTACACATCATTCTTTTCCGTTATGCAGCTCCTAACACTCTGTACAGGCATATCATTAAAAACCTTTAATTCCCTAAATCGAACAAATACACCTTTACGGCGCATGTTCCAGATATTAATCGACCAAGCCCCGCCCACCCGGCATACATCTGGTAATAATGACGGTTTTACTTCGCGCTGTAAAACGAGATTCCTGCTGGTAGATGCTATTTACTGACCTTATTCAGTCACAATTCTGTTTAAGAAAAATTCAATGTACAATACAAAGCTTAAGATACTTAGTCAGCCTGGCAGAGCATTGCATAATGATATAGTTTTTGTTGGATATTCACTACCTTTTGCTAGATGACACTAAGTCGATTTTATGCTAATATTGAAAAGGTGATGTCAATAATGTTTTCATAATGAAGTTTTTATCACAGAATAAAAGTGATGGGTGTGAATTAATTAATTATATTTTGATATTCCAATGCTCCTACTTGTCAATAGTAATTAATATATTGCATATAGAGTTCCTAAACTCATTCATCACCCTTAGGCACTTTTCCTTTCATTAAATTTGCCAGATTTATATATGTCTCGTGAAAAGTCTTCAAAAGCATGGAATTAATTTAAATGTTTGCAATCCATCTTGATTAAATTCTTCCATCTAAAATTGTACATTAGATAGTTTCTTCTATTCAGTATATAAGTGTGTCTACGTAATATCATAGAAATATTAATATTACATTGAAAGTGTAGGTAGTAAATTATTATACGAACGACACTAAAGCCGCATTTACAATTTAAAATATTAAAATTTTACTAGAAGACCAGTCTTACGAAGGATAGTATAAACGACTAAACGATTCTCTCTCTCTCTCTCTCTCTCTCTCTCTCTCCAGTCTTGTAAACCTATTTTTATAACTTTTAATATCAATAGACAGTGCATTTCAGCGCCTGTGTAGTGTACCTTTAATGCTAGTTTGTCTTTGTTTTTATTACGTTGATTGAATCTGACTTTTTTTAGCTATGTATATATCCTATTGTCCTGAAGATATATATAAAATCCTAAAACTGGTCAGATAGAAGACCAAAATCTGTAAGCATTCTTTGCACAAAGCCAAGTACCCCTCAACAATTACAGTTACAATTTCTAAACTCTCTGAACAGTCGTGATAAGGTGCTTGTGGTTGTACTAAGTGTTTTCTAAACACCCAGATAAATCAACACAGGACAATTCAAACCGATAAGAAATCAAAACAATCTCACTACGAGAGCACCCGATGGGAGGTGTTAACCCAGAACAAAAAATAATAATAGCTGGAGAAAATGTTTCAAAAAGTACAGAGTGTGGGTATGCATTGGTCTAAAATTAAATTACGTGAAAAAGAAATAACACATTTTTAAAGTTTTTTCAAAATCTAGTTTCAATAGATTCTTTATTTTTAGTAATGATTTGTTTTTTAAAAAACCACCCCCCTCCAAAAAAAAAAACACAAAACAAAACAAAAAAAAAACACACAAAAAAAAAAAACCAACAAAAAAACCAAAAAAACAAAAAAAAAAACCAAAAAAAAACTAAACCAAATATAAGGTGCTATTGTTGTAAGAATATTAATATGTAATTTGAACATATGCACTTTATTCAATACATGTAAAGGTATATTGATCAGTTTTAAACAGTATCTCCGCGATGCATAAAGTTTTACGTTTACGACATATATTGATTGCCTGAATATTATATATTATATATATATATATATATATATATATATATATATATACACACACGCAGAAGAATATATTACCGGATGTAGGATGGGAACCTCAGCAGCAAGACCTTTATTATCCCCGAAAAGACCAATGGTCGATCACTATCTCCCTCTCTAAAGTGAAGCATCCATTGAGAGCTGCAAAAACCAAGAATAGACCTCGGTTAACCAAATCGATGAAAACGTCACAAAAGAATTAATAATTATATACTGGACATGTAATTAGCGACTCACTCCCCTAGTTAATAAAGGTATTGACCAAACACGGTGGGTGGGCGAATGTGAAAAATAAATGTGCACAACCGAATGAATGTCAAAATCTAATTGCATCGAATAATGCAATAATTTCTACGGATTAAGGACAAATGTTTCCACAAAGAATTCAATTAAAATACAAAATCAAGTAATACTTTCTGGTCAGCGAACCGTGTCCAGAATGATTTGTATGTCGTGACAGCCGCTTTATTTAGATATAGAAGATTAGAATATCAATCTATGAAGAAGAAAAAAATCACGAAAAGAAAAAAAAAAAAAAAAAGATGTATGAAATCAGGAACTACGTGGACGAGGATTATAATGTGATGAATATCAAATAATAATTTGTATATGTACTCTCAATTTGCAAAAGAAAAAAAAAAAAAAAAAAAAAAAAAAAGCAAAGAAAAAGCCAAAAGCCGAGTACTTTACCAAATAGCTATTATAACTTATCAGAGAGTTATTGACTCAAAACCTCCAACACTCGTTATCTGTTTAATGAGGTCATGGGGGTGTGATGCACTTATTTATGATCTCCGCATTCAAACTGCAGACAGATGTACGAATAAGGTACCAAAGCTGGAGATTTGCACATTATAATGCTACTCTCAATAAAAGCTTTGGGGGAGGAAAGTAATATTTTACTAATTATCCTGGATCAGTCGTACTTAGGTTTGTGGTGTACTGTCTAGTCGTTCCATCCTTGAGGCACTGATTAAAGTTTTGTTGTTGGTTTTAGGCCTCGGTCATATTAAGCATTTTCTGACCGATAGCTGCAGTGTGAACGAACAATAGCCATTCTGTCAGACCTTCATTATAAATTCCCAAGATGCACCACTTGAAATCCCGGGATCACGAGAATTAGACGGACTTCAAATGTCTCCTTTTATGGTAGAAATAATGACAATTTAATGAACCTGTCACAATGGCGTTTCATGCTGACCCTTTACTGACATTAATCCCCATAAGATGAATACCAACCTTTTCAATCTCCGAAACATGAAGAGTTCTTCAATTTACAGGCTTTTCAGAGGTTATAATGGTATTGGTTACCATCATCAAACGGAGGGGTACAAATCGTACAGAGAATAATACACAGGTATAATAAAGACCCGCCAATCTATTCTAACCTCCTATATGTATCTGACAAGTTTTAGATTTGTAGGAAATTAATTCTTATCAGGTCAAAAAGGCACAGAAAACTAGATACCCTAACTTCCTTGCACATATAAAAAATCTGCAACTGAATATGGACGCAGGAAAATGTTTTATTACTATAGCTACTAAACTGTTTATGTATATAGGTCCACATTCAAGGGAATTGCTCAAAGGCAAAGCGAAGATGTAAAACGTGTGCACGTCCTCATTTTGCTCTGTGTACCTCAATTTATTCTGCACAAAGATCGTTAAATTACGCATAATTTATTTTCAGAATCGGAATTGTGTATAGGTGTATTAGACTGAGAGAAGTTTACCTAGGAAGACAACTGTTGATGATTTAAAACATGGATTAGAATCATTGGTATACAATTTTTTATCATAAGTAGAGAGACGGGGCTCATACATGTATATGGATACTTCTTGTTTTTAACTTCATCAAAAATTTATTTCTTTAATTGATAAGGAGACAAAGTTTGCAGTATTGTTATTAAGAAAACATAGGATACAATGGATGAAAGGTTTTCATAGAGGGGACCTATTTTTGACATTTGTAAGGAATTTAATTCCGGTTGTAACTCCGTCAGCTTTGGAATTTTCACGGAGTTTGGGTTCCTCTGATATGTCAGATTAACAAGGGTATCGGTTTATCTAAGAAAGAAACTAATTGACCATTGCAGACCAAACAAAAGAGATTTGTTACAATTCTACAACATGGTAGCGTTTTGAACGCAACTCAAGGTCTAAAAGGGTCTTATGACACCTGGCGAATTAATATAGAACCTGGCCACATCAAACACACCGCTTTATGCAGTATATGGATTAAGAACATTTGATCTCAAAAGTTCCTTAAAGTTATGCAAATAATAACACAATACGTATTATGATATCAAATTAATAAATGGAGATTACATACACGATTATTATATATATATATACACACACACACATATATATATATATATATATATATATATATATATATATATAAAACAATAGTATTTCTATATGAGAAAAAAGAAATAACAATCATGTCGTGTTATAAAGTACAAAGCTTCTATCGCAGTTCTAATATATATATTAAAAAACAAACAAACAAATACAAAAACCAAAAAAAAACCAAAAAAAAAAAACCCACCAAGATTATCTAAAATTCATTCCACCAAATGGCTAAAATCTAAAAAATTTCTGTAAAATTATACTTTACCTATAAAACTCCAATCAAATGGAAATCCCAAAAGAAAATTCAATTTAGCATTTGCAGTTTTTTTATCTTAAAAAAAGGTACAGCTCTTTCCTAATACCACTGTCACCATTCACGTCAAAGTCTATAAACCATCTGACACCGCAAAATATGGGCATCGTTTAGCACCGAACAAAATGGCAGCCCAAATCGACCAGTAATATCTAATCCCTATTTATTTTGAAACAGTAGCTGCGATCCAAACGGGCAGGGTGTTTTTCGGTTAAATGTTTGGTGTCATGTTTCATTAATGTATAAAGCAAGGCGATGAGGAGGCAAAATGGCTGTCGTGACAAAGCACGGACGAATGAGACCAGGGTAATGTTTGGTCCCCGTTGAACTCCACCACGGATCAAGAGTCCCCTTGTAATGTCGCCGGCAGGCCGTCTATACTAAGCGCTAAACGGACGTTTTATGAATATTATTTGCAGAATCCATCCATATCAAGTTCTAGAATCCCGACTTAAATCTCCGCTTCTCCATAACCTTTTGGGGGATTTTTAAATCGTGCGACGTTTATGTGTAGAAGACCCGAGATTGCGAGCGACTGTAACATTTCATTTAATGTAAATTGAATTTAACTTTAATAGTTTATCTATTATAACCTGCCAAGCATCACATGAATATGTGATAGGCATTTTAAAGCTCCGCTGACGGTCTTTGTGGGGACCTTAGTTTTGTATAAAAGAAAATTTGAGCGTGTCGGCCCATTGTCCGCCAAAGTTCTACACACTTAAAAACATTTCCCCATCTCTGTAATAGATAAAATCTAACTAGGGTTTCATGCATATCCATTTTCAAAATTTTATAGCTCATTAAAACTTCAAGAAATGTAAAATGATATTAAATATTTTGAAAAATTTAATTCTCACCGATATAAAATAGCAGTTTATTTTTCATACAGATTTTTGCTGAGTGTTTATCTTTAATGTTATTTCTCTCTGAAATGACAGGAAATTCTTAGGGATTAAAAGGAAACATGTCAACGCTTAAATTCGGACATAAAAGTCAGACAATGCATAATATATTACTTATCTAAAAAAAAAAAAAAAAAGATAGTGCCACTTGATGTCTTGCACATTTTATTTGAATTTTCATAATCGGTTTGATTTCAAGTTCTAGGGACACAGCCATCTTTGAAATCTCTTAACAAAATTCAAGTATTCAGTTAACTTTTATTTCTATTCAACTTCTTCATCTATTCTTGCATATACATATGAGTCATTGTAGATTTTAAAATGTGAAGAGGGAATAATATTTTTTCCACGTGAGTAACTCATAATATTACCCCACACAGTGTGGTTTATGTAAGAGTTTATATGATCGTTTAATATTTAACGACCCTTAACATATTGAAATACGAAACCGTAAAAATATAGAGGATGAAGTTAAATTTTTATGAACGGTATTTGAGAACTGTTTTCTAGCGTAGGTCTAGATGGACGGGGGACTCATCAGTATCGCCTGTCTCCGGGTACCAACCTCGCAAACAAACAGACGCACATTCGAGATTTTTGTCATTGTTTGACTGTCGTAATATATACCCTTGGGAGCCAATATGCGTGTTCGGAAACAGAAAAGGCAATAGTCGTATTTCCTAAAAAAAATTTTGAAGGGCAAACCTGAAGGAGATAAATAAGACCGGTTGGCCTAAAGGTCGTAAAATCTCATTCTGACTCCAGGATTTCACAATCGTCTATTGCTAACAGTGCAAGTTTTATGTATTCCACCCCATAAAAATTTACATTTATTTAAAAAGGGGGCGTGTCCCACATGTTCCTAGATGAAGAGATGCTATGCAATTTTTTTCAGATTAAAGTTCCGAAACGTTCGTAAATTCAATACTTTGAAATCATAAAAGCTTCAAAGGTTCTAAAATCATCTAGGCAAAAAATACTTTTACATGAGGCACATTCACTATAAATGGGCAGACCATCAAACTCAAATTACCGGTTATCGAATGACCATACAAAACGTTACACTGAGATCACGGAATTTCAGTCTCCTTTTGGAGAGAGATTCTTGTTTCCATTCAGATACCTTTTGTATTCTACATCTTCAAAATTACATATGTCGCATACTTTTATTGACCTCACCGATCACATACAAAAACCTTAATGTTCAGTTCTTTTATTTGAAGTTCAAACCTTACATGTTAATGTTTTTAAACATAAAATTACACATAACAACAGACGTCGTGTAATCTTTGTTTTATTGACCTATCATTAAATAATGGTACAGTGATATGTGTGTAGCCGCAACATCGCTTTTTATTATACCTAGCTTGGATTTCAATTAATTTTAGATACACGAGATCGTATGAAGTAAGATTGTGTTGAAAACGGGTAAATCATTCTCCCATACTTTATTGCAATTTCTAAACATATTACACTTTCACTTAGAATTTCGCTTATTACATAGGAAGTTTCTAAGAACCATGCCTTTCAGTATACCCGATTGATTGATTGATTGATTATATATTGTTTAACGTCCCGCTTGAGAATTTTTCACTCAAATGGAGACGTCACCATTGTCGGTGGAGGGCTGCAAAATTTAGACGTAAGGTCGGCGCTCAGGACCTTTGAGCAGGGAAGGATCTTTATCATGCCACACCTGCTGTGACACGGGACCTCGATTTTTGCGGTCTCATTTAGTCGCCTCTTACGACAATACTTGAGTATATACTGAGGTAAGCAAAATCCGAAACATAAAGATAGAAGGTAGAAGTATGGAAACGATCTTTGGTCCACTGATAGCATGAAAACGATAAAATCAAAAAGAAAGCTTAAGAAGTACAGATCTTTAAAATGCTGGGAAAAGTCCTAATGGGCTATTAACGACAAGTAGAATTAACGTGGTAAGTCGACATATGATGATATCAGTCTATCTGAGTGATAATTTAAAGGGGATTCGGAAACCTCAACAACTAATGTGAGTACCTTAACACTTAGATTAGGGGAATACAAAAATGTATCGCCATGTTTACTTACGTTATCAAGGAATATCATCAAAGTCTGTTCATTCTTCATCACAGAGATACGCGACTAGAAATCCCAGGTTCTCAATCCCAAAGAAAGACAGTTTAATTTGTTTGTTTCCCCTTAATCCTCGGAAAGCTTTCAACCTGGTTTTACTTTTAATTTTTCATTTATCATTGATTTCTGCTGTTAGGTCTAACAAGCCTTGCATTAATGTACCTCCTATTTTCCACTTCCTTTAATTGAAGTATTATAAATTTTTTTTTTTCAAAACTGTACTAAAATTGTAATTTATTTTTGTCATGATTTCAAACAATTATAAGCTCTTATTTTTGTTTCTGAATTTTGTTTGACTTATTTGTTATGATAATGATACAAGTAGATCAGAAATTTTAAACAGGACACCTTTCGACTCCACTCCCCCCGTCAGCCATAGTCGAGGCTTTTCATAAATGGGCAATCTAAATTAATATTCTAATGTGGTCTTTTTGAAGGTTTGATGAATCGATTGTGACTGGTAATACGAGCACTTATTACAGCATAATGATGCATTTTATCAGTGAAAGCACCGCCCCACAAAAATAGCCCACTGTTTAATTATACCCCGTTAGGCGAAAACTAAACGAAATCTGAGTTACTGTAAATATGAGTACTTTAATTCATTCATTCGAACGTCAGTTCTGATTAAAGTACTTGATGTTAAAACGGTTTTTATTACTATCAAAATTAACTATGTTTTTTTTTTAAAAGTCGGAATACTGCTTAATCATTCTACTAATTGGATACAAAACACTGAAAATTCGACTTCCGACGAGTCATGATGACATACTTTTTTTCCCACTCTGTGAGTGACTGAGCGAGAAAGAGCATAATATTTGTAATTGGTACATGTAAAAAGGCGTGGATCCTGATTAAGATACATCGAAATAACTTCTTTTAATTTCGTATAAATACTAGCATTACTTCCTTTCAGAGTGTCTTGAGTTGCTCAGATCGGACGAGGCGGAACCCTTTATTGCCATAAATATACGAAAACCTGATGTTAAATTTGATTAACCTTCAGTTGAAAAACTGCAATTTCGACTTCAACGTGTCAACTCGCCATGAAAATCAAGAATCTTTAGCAACAATGCAATGTGTTGTGTTACGCCGAATTTGTCTTTTATGGAATGTCTTAAACGATTTTCTATGTAAACACTACTTTCATAAAGAAATGTTTGCAAGACCGATTCGTCGCCAACCCGGGGGTTTTGGCAGCAGAAACTAGGGTGCATGTTTGTCACAAGTATTCTACAATCGCCCAATTCCTCATCTTAACACGACGTAATTGCAAACAGTTTGTCACAAATCACCGGTATTTATATGAAAAAGGTTAATAAACGCCTTTTCAGAGCAGGGTTTGGTTTTGTGAACAGTTGGTACCCTGTATTTTCTATACAATTAACTAAGGATCGTTCCCATACCGCGCTGAATTCTACACAGATGGGACTAACATGGTTCACGCGTATAAGAATGCATAATTCACTCCCTTAATTAATGCTTTATAACTTGTCAATGTGTGAATGTTGTGTACAGGTTATTGGAAAAAGTTAAGTGGATTACTAAAGGTGTTCATCGAAAACTCGTAATCGAACATAACCCGGTCCTGATGTGCGAAAAACCAGTGGCACGTATAACGGTTTCATACATGGATATATGCTTATTAACTTATTCAGTATTTCACTTTTATCTGATTTACACCAAAAATGTACACGAGAAACTAACATCATATAAATGATTATCAATTTCTAATTCTTGTTATCAAAAACGAACTTATTTCAGTGAGATTGCATGCATGTGTACAATTATACATCCGATTCTGACTACAACACAAAGATGCCGATGTTCCTTATGAATGTTTTCCTGTCTATGAAATTAAAGACCCCCAGTTTCCTCCAGGTTAAACCTTGCAGGTGTTGCATGACAGAAGCATCCATTGATGCCGCGCTACAGCGTTACCTAGTAACGGGTACATGTATAATAAGATATCCGGGGTATGATTTCGTGTTATCTTACAGAACGTGTTTACTTGTACATTACAGCACATGTCAACTATATGAACTCGTTAATTGTGCTAATTCGATATGCCCCTCGGAGATTTAAGCAGAATATACGTATCTTGTAGATGTGTCTTGATGTAGACACTTCAAACACATACATGTGTCATCTCGATTACACCAGTTGTTCATTAACTAAGTGCAAATACCTGCACAAACTGTACAGATGACATGCTTAAAACCAAAACGCCGGAAGTGAACGATTCGTCAAAGTACTTGTAATTACAATACTTTCTACTAGAATACACATGTACATGAGACACGACAGCAATGTCCCCCCTCAAAATAGTGCCTACATATATCAAAAGTATTGTAAAGTTTGCATTGTATAAACTCCTTACATCTATGATAAAAATATTCATACCAAACTTTCGTGTTGTAATATTTTTATAGTTCAATGTAACGTATTTAGAAATGAATTGTTAGCAGTACTTTAAATTTCCTACACATTACATTTACAACAGATTGTACGACAGGTGATCTGTTCATTATTCCATTTTAACTACAAGAAAAGCCTAAATTATCAGCATTGAATTCATATTAGCTACAGTAGAGAATAATATTGCGGAAATACAATCGATTGATTAAAGAGATTTTTACCCCTCTAATAGAAGAAAAAGACCTACCTTTCTCAACGGATTCGTGCTAAAAACAATTGTCACAGAATGAATTAAAAACAAATTAACGCTGTTAAGAATCCTTAGAACTGCACCGCTCACCTGCCGATCAGTCAGTCAAGTGTCCAGCCAAGCGTGACGATTTACCTGCCATTAATCTAATCGATTATAGCCGTTACTTTGTAGCGACATGCAGACCAGTCTGAGGACGGCAATCTTATCTGGTCTTTAATGTTTTTGTTTTAAATCATATCATCTACTTTAACAATGCCAACTCGAAGAGACCCTTTTCTTTACAAAGGGAACTGAGCTGACAATCGTATTTGCTCTGTGAATTGTGTGATGTTTAAACTGCTTGTTTGAGATATCTTACCGTTATTAAAAGTAAATAGACCAACCAAAATTGTCTATTATTGATAAAATCATGCGTTTGCGCAAGAAAACAAAAATGCTCCCATAGACATCCATCCATAAATTGTCTTGTATCAGACATATCATTGAATCTCTAGGGTCTGTCTTCAATATTTCTCTCTGTATTACGTATGTAAAATGACACCCATCAACATATTACATCATGTGACAACGTTCAACAGACAGTAGTCAGTGGGGTAATATTTTTAGGTAGTACCACCAAGAGTAATACTGTATTTTGATTTATGTTTGCGTAAAGCAATACATGATTTTGGTCAAACTGACTTAAGTACAAGTTATCCAGAATAATTTTTAATACTTTTTGCAGATAGTAGGTGTGTGCAACAAAAATATTGGCATATTTAAAATTAGATCAATTCTCAAAAAATTACTTCCTACTGTTTATTTATTTATTTTACATTTGTAATTTCAAGGTTCATCAATGTCATACATACATACATACATATATATATATATATATATATATATATATATATATATATATATATATATATATTCTTATAAAATATTATGTCTTACGTTTATTATTATTTTTTTTTTGCCTTTCTTTATTTCGTTCAAACCATGTGCACTGATTTGTTACACGGAGCGGCCTTGAAATTGACGAAGCAAAAGTGTAATTTGAAAGTACACATTTTCTAACTTCATTTTCAGTCATCGTTACATATTACTTAAGTAAACATTGATGTCGAACTCCCTTCAAGTAGACAAACAAATCTGGCATATCCCTCAAGGATTTTGGAAGAAAGATTTCAAGTATTACGTCAGTTGTAAAGCATCTATTTCTTGGGAACTTTGATAATGTTTTCATATTATTGTCATTAATTATAAGCTTCAGCGATTGATAGAGTCTAGCCAAGCAAATGTAGTACACATTAAGATATACATTACCATACTGACCAGAGGGTTAGAAATCAGGCTGATAGAAATCAAATTAATCTATTATCCACAGGCAGGGTTTCAAGTGTTTGCTATATTATTTTGGATGTCAAATTTAAAGCAAAATAACATTGATTTCACAATTCAGAGGAAACTCGGACATGTTTCAAATGTATATAAAACACACAAATAGAAAATATCATTTGTGCTCAGGTACTGCACTTTTGCAGTGCGGCGAAACTTACATTGTATAAGTGTCGTTACTGGTTAAAAATAAAATCACATCTAGTAATTCATTCTGCACATCAAAGGATTAAGATTTCTTCTGTATTTTCACAACGTTTTATAGTACAAATTTAACATTATAACAATCTGTGTTCGTCCGCATAATGACCACACACTCCATGACGTGCTTCCTTGTACAAAACTTGTCATTCATTAAGGCACTACTATTTAGTTCATTGCAGTTATTGTTTAATGTTATAGAAAAACTTCCTGATTGTCTCTTTCACACACATATTCTTGAAGAACAGATCATTTTTTTTTTTACTTCTTACCACAAAATGTGAATGAGTTTCTTTTTCTGTGACAGAATACTTTCTGATTTAGAATGTAAAATTCATTGGTGGTTTAATGCGAATAGACATGTTGTAACATAGTGTCTACGACAATCTTATACGATGGAATTTTTATTTGATATTTGCACACAAATGCTCGTTGTATTGCAACATCTACACACTTATGAAATATCATTTCACAGGAAAAAGCCTGGTTGTTATTGTTAACAGTATTATAGTTGTAGATCTAGAATTTTATACAACGATAATTATTTTGAATATTTTCCTTGTCAAAATGGAGTTCAACAGGGTGATCATTTGTCACCGCTTCCCTTTGCGTTATATTTTAACGCTTTAGAAGATTTTTTGATGAAAGAAAATGGTATTGGAGTGATCAACTCATTTGATGAAAGTATACATAAGCTGAACTGTTTTTAAGAATTGTAATAATGTTATATATACAGAGGATGCAGTACTGTTGTTTGAAACTAAAGACGACCTCCAATACCAACTGAAATTGTTTTCAAAAGAATGCTGCGCAGAGTTAAAGTTGCAAGTGAATGTTGGCAAAGGTAGACAGTCTTCAAATATACCATTTCTGTACGATAATGATGAAATTGCCAAACAACACACGGAGTTATCTTCTTAAGAACAGGTTCTTGTTACATCAATTAGAAAATATGTTGTGCAAAGAGCAACCAGAGTTATGTATGCCATCATTAAAAAACAAGAAAACTGAATTCATTTATTGATTGTTAATTTGATGTGTTTGGTGAAATGGTTGTTTCAATTAATACTTCTTTCTGGTATCTTAATTATAAGAGTTTTGAAAATTAAGGCTTGAGAGATTGCATCGAAAGTTTTGCAAACTTATATTGAATCTTCAGAAATCTAGAACTACCCCGAATTATAGGACTTTAATGGTGAACGTGCTAGACATCCAATATATATACGTGTCAAAATGAGAATGATTAAAATCTGGGTAAAATTGTTGAATGGTGTCTAGTATTTTGTACACATGTTTACATAACTCAACAATAAACAATATTGATGTTGATTTTCAATGGATTACATGTACACAGAATATTGTGCAATATTGTGGTTTAAACTATATCTAAATATCACAAAAATCAGAATAGGAAAAAATGGCTGAGCTGATTAGTGTTATTAAAAACTCCTGAATGAGCAATGTCAACAGGCATGGGCTTCGGATTGTAATGCATCACGAGAAAGTGTAGTTTATGATTTATTTGCAAATAGCAGGTTTACATCCAGAAGTTATCAAGAAACCAATGTACCACAAATTAGCAAGAGTTAGAACAAATAATCGCAGATTGCCTATTGAGACAGACAGATTGTGTAATGTACCTAGAAATCAGATAATTTGTACTTTATATGAAAATGATGTTGGGAATGAGTGTCATTTTATCATGACTTGTTCAGCTTTAGGCGAAAGTAGAATTTTTTATTTACCTTCTAAATATACAAAGAGACCAAATGCACTATTATTCTTTAATTTGGTTTCATGTAGAAATGTATATCTATTATGAGTAACTTTTACCAAATCCACACGAGAGTTATCCCTCCAGGTTAAAACAAGATCTGTACATTCTTGCAATGCATTGCATCAATTGAAATATGTGTTAAACATTGTGTGTATATCTGCATCTTCTCTATGATGTTTAGTGCAATATGAGAATAAATTGAATTTACATGTATGCACGAAACTTTCTCCCAATCCCCCATCACGGTGATTGGTCACTGCGGCGTTCCCCTAAATGATGGTCACGCTCTTAATTAATCACCATGGTTTCGCCGTGGTTTGTTTCCTCTCCGGATAGAGACAGGTTGCTATAAAGGCAAAACACATCAAGACACGGTCTATGTGTTTTATAATTCTAAAAATCGAATCAGGAAAACTGTCTATTATACCAGAACCAGAGGATCAAATTATCTGATAATTTACGACTCAGTAACTCAAATCTATTTCAAGATAATTCTCCTTTCTGTTTTTTTTTTTGCATGTAATTTTCCCATTCAAACAGGTCTGGTCTTGAAATTCGACAGAAATATTT
This sequence comes from Ostrea denselamellosa, assembly GCA_024699665.1. Classification (NCBI taxonomy): domain Eukaryota; kingdom Metazoa; phylum Mollusca; class Bivalvia; order Ostreida; family Ostreidae; genus Ostrea; species Ostrea denselamellosa. The sequence continues at coordinate 8,128,238 of JAMZEH010000018.1, forward strand.
TTATAAGACATTCCTTCATTTGCATAAATTTTCCAAGATCACAATTGATCGTGCCAAATTCAGATCTGTTGGGGCGGGTGTGAAGATTGATATGTGTGTTTGAATCACTTGTTTTTTTGATATATACACCTGTTACTATAAATACTTACAGATGATACTTTAATTGTACACGACTGAAGTGATTGCCCGATGTGAAAGCCTGCCAATCCCGGAAACACCCGACTGTTCATTTGTTGCTTACATCGATAATAAAAAGCCTATTAGTCATTATTTCTTTGCTATATTCTATTAGTTCTTTTTTTTTTATCAAAGTTATTGGAAGTTTGTTCTACATGCACATAAAGTTTATTTCCAGTCCTGAATAGCAGCGCTCCGTATGATTTGGAATTCATATAACGAGGCCTCTCAGATCATAGATATGTATTTGGAGGTTAGGTAGAAATGTGATGGTGATTACATTTGTCCAGTATTTTACACAGCTATATGACGATAGGTATTTATTGGCGAAATATCAATATATGAAGCTGCCTCTAACTGAACAGAGTAAGAATTTGCTCTAAATATGTCTACATTACAGAATGTTATCCATTCTTATAAGCAAGGTCAAATGTTTTACAAGGTCAAATGTTTTTCAAGGTCAAATGTTTTACAAGGTCAATTTTTTTACTACAGCAAGTTGCCTTGAGTCTTCCATGAGGTTTGTTAAAAGCCATACAATTAATTTTAAAAAACTCACATTATTTTATTTGAAAGATTATGTCATTAAACCATCTTTTGACCACTTCTTATAAGATATTGAAAAATATAATGAGCCGTTTCTAATGATTAATGCGGTTTGAAATAATTTTCCAACTAGGCACTGAGGAACTTTGGCGTACGTAATTTAACGACATTTTTTCCACTGGAAATACATTATGTGCAAAAGATATTCAGCGTTCTAGCTATTTACATAAGAGTTTGGATTGTACTTTAACGAAAACAATTGATAAAAATATCATTTTAGAAAAACCATTTGAAAACTGGAGCATTTTTGTATTTATAAAGTATAACTATCCAGGAATGATATGAAATCAAGTTTAAAGAAACAAAACGTGTTTTTAAATGAAATATATTGTGAGAAAATGAAAATAATGTAAAATTTGATTAAGTATACGTACTCTAGCTCATTACATCATATACGCATTTGAAAACAGAAGACATAGGATATATCGAAGACTGTTGAGCCATAGCTGTTAATGCTGATGTCGATAGTCCCCACTTCAACGACCATCAAACACAAATAACTGTGCCGTGAAACACCTAGTGATTGATAGTGAAAGTTGTTTTACACAAAGACTTTAGATTAACAGGGAAGCTACCACAGATAAGACAAATGTTTATGTGATTGTGTAACAAAGCTACACAGACAGGAAGTGTTTCGTAGTTTTTCAATCGCTTTATTTGCGCACCTGTACAACGAAAGAGGAATGCTTGATGTACACTGCTGGGGTGACGCTGCGACCCCAGTACAGCTCTATCTGAAAAATAAAATACTCCAGTCCAGCACCCATGAGTCATTCATGTTCAGTACCCGTTACTAATACATATGCACTGTTAAGGAATATTTGGATTAAAGTACATTTGAATTTGTTGTTCTATCAAAATATCTTTTTGCAGTTTTTTTTATTATAAACCAGCAATACGACAAAGCAAATCCTAATGCAAAAATGGTAGAGTACAGAGAAATACTTAGTCTAACACCACAGAGATTCTCAAGTGACACATGCAAAATATCATATTTTGTATCCATCAAAATTAAAACCGGTATATATGGGCTTTCAATGGGGATTTTGAATGGAGTGTAATTTATTTGAAACATTTTACCACTTGAAGAATAGTGCAATATCATGACATGTGCTCTGAAGAAACGATCACATTTCTAGTTCCTTCATAAAGTGTCGGACGCTGAATGACGCCACTGTGTTCAAATTGCATGATATTCGTACAACAACGGAGTTACCCATAAATGAATTTAAAAAGAATATGTTACAACGATGGCGTCAAAGGTAGCCAAGGATAACAAACTCGAATTTCCTCTGTCTAAGATAATCAAATCATGAAACAATATAAAATGTTGCGTCATAGGCTCTAAAGAGGATTAATCGAAATGGACAGCAGCTGACGCTTAGAAGATAGAACTGATAAATTATTCAATGCTGTCTACAAGTTTTTACCCCCATTAAGAGAGTAAAGGGACACTTCGTTCTCCGTTTGACATCTCCAGACAATAGCACAGGAATTTCGACCTGTAACGTAATCTGAATTTAATTGATAGGATCCACATTTCCATACATAATCCTACGCCACTTACCTTTCTTTCTTTGTGTTTGATTTATATTGCCTATGTTGTCTAAGAAAACTAGAATTTCATCTAAATTGGGAGATCCCGGTTCAATTAACGTCAGTGTTATTTTTTTTCTCCAGTTATTAAAATCCATTATTGGCGTATTGAGAGACCTTTCAAGGGCGCTATTGGTACACTATCGTAGGTAGTTCATCTCTCTCTGTATATCTTTCTCTTTCTTTCTTTCTCTCAACAGAAAAATCAAAGCATAAACTTTTAGAAGTGCGCATTGATATTTAGGACTATTTTTTTTTTATGGAAAAGTGTATACTTTTTTCAGCATACGAGGAGGATTGTTTGCGCTTAGAATTTTTTGATTTTTTTTTTTTTGGAAAGTATGCAATAAATGGAAATAACATGAGGCGTATATTTAAAATTTCTGATCGATTGCAATTTTTTTTTTAAGAATAAAAGCCCCATATTTCTTAAATTGAAAATTTTCATGAATCAAGTAGAGAATTCCCTTTTGATTGTGTATGTTCCTTATTGTTTGCATCCTTTCCTAATTTCGATTAACACATGGTCATTACACTGGAATAAAATTTTTTTTTTTTCCATTATCAACTCAAAATTCTCTTATTTTGCTCCAAAAAAATTTTTTTTTTTAAGTTTCGAAGTAAGTAACTCTTTTTGAATTGATCTTCTGTCATAGTGTGGGTTCTATATATGCAAAAACGTGATGATTTTATCATGCGAAATAAATTAAATTTGCCCCTCCCCCAAAATAATAAATTAATAAATTTATCGTCCTGACCTTATTCACCCTTCTTGGGTCAACATGATGGGTTACAGACGGGTAACATAAAAAAAGTTTTAACATTGCTTTTACACACATGTTCTTTTTATTGACAAGAATAGGGGAAACACTATCAAACTGTTCCATGAAACCGTTAACTTTTAATATACAATTAAAAAAAAAAAATTAGTATCGTACTAGACATTGATTCAGTTTTGTAGAATGTATGTACTTGTATGTTTTATTTACTTACCTATCTTATGCTTCTACTATTACCTTTTATGCATATCATCTCTTTCACTATTTTATTGTACAACAATACATGTACGTAAAATTAGGCGTTTTAATCAAATAAACTAGTTTCAGTTTCAGTTTAGTTTCCTGAAGCATTGGTCGTTTTACTTGTACGCCTTGTACATAGATATGTTTATTAGATATAGATAAAATGTGAAATATTGTGTGCGTTACAATTGTTGTAGCTGAGATTTTCAGGTTTTTATAGATGAACTACACAGATGTATGTAAAGAGAGAAGGCGGTTAGAGTTTGTATTTCCCCGTTGTATACTTCACTATCATTTCAGATCATACGCGAATTTTCTGACTCTTTTCTTCTACAATAATATTTTTCTATATCATCTATGTGAAGAGTGCTTGTATGATTTCCGAAATAGGTTTATTAAATTTATAGGGTAATAATATTACCATACTTCGAACGTCGCCTTGGCTAGCTCAGTGGTTAGGACACCTATCTAGTAATGTTATGGTGCCGGGTTCAATCCCCGATTAATCCACCAATTTCTTTGCTACAGTGACTTAGTAATGTCCATATACACAACCTTTTGTAATATACATGATCTGAATTTTACATTTGACTTGCCACAACTACATGAAGGTACTATCAAAGTATGCGGACTCTAACACACAATATGATCATATACCTCCTTTTTTTTTTATAGAAACCAGATAGGATGCAAATGAATTGTACCCGACACATCACAAATATATATATATATATATATATATATATATACATATATATATATACATATATATATATATATATATATATATATATATATATATATATATATGTATATATTACTGAGAAATGTCGCATATGTCCATAAAATAAATTGTACATGTATTAGTAAATTTTATCATGAATGACAGGGAACAAACAAAAGGTTTAATTATTATTCGTGTATTATCGTACGTTGTCAAAATGTATGTCCGAACATTTTGTATGACAGTTATATACAATAAAATATGTTCAAATCAAAGGAAAGGTTGTATAGGTACTTCTGTTAAGAAATATGCTATAACTCCAAATTTCAAGAAGAACCGGTCTTTTTTCTAATCATATAACAATGTAGAATTCCAAAGTTCAAACCCACTATATAATTTGTTGAGGTACATTGCGTAAATGTGTCGCAATATATGTTATATGTTCATTCTAATTAATTCTAAGTCATTGTATTTTAATTACAGTAATTTCTTGTTTTACATTGAAAGTGATAAAAACTACATTTTAGAAACTAAATCTGATCAGGAAAATTTCAAATGTTTTCTGTGAATTAATTTTTACGACACATACTTTCAACACACACACAGATATATATATACATACATATATATATATATATATATATATATATATATATATATATACATATATATATATATATATATATATATATATATATATATATATATATTAAGCATAATACTAAAAGGCACTTTAATTTATCAACGTTGCAGTCATGTATTTTGGTTTACTAAATCCAGAGAATAATAGCAAAATTCATCTTGATACAAAATGAAACATTTGTATTTGGTAAGTATGGAATACTTTCTTACAATAATTTAAAAGAAAGGGAAATTGTATCTTTCGCACTTCACCGGCTAAATAACAATCTTCAAAAATTGATCTTAAGTAAGAGAATATACATGTGTTTGTGCGTTGTATACTGGTTATGACCCAACTATGTATTTCATAAAGTATAAATTGGCATAAAAACATACTATCCTTTAATATGAGTGAAAAATTCTCGACGAAAATATACATGTTGTCGATCTTGTCTGTGAAATCAGAGAGAACCTATATAGTGTAAAATGGGACAGAGCATTTACATTTTTGATGAGGAAACTGGCTTTGCTACCTTTGGAAAATTATGCATCTATTCAAAACAATGGAGACGATCACCTTAGTATAATTTTTTTTTTTGCATAATGTTTTTCTGTTCATGACTAGAATTAAATGTCCAGCATATCAAATATAAAAATGACAAGAAAACTTAAATATAAATGCGAAAGAAGAAAAGAAAAAAAAAAGAAGAAAACTCGAGCAAATTCATTGAAATATTGAGTATGTTAAAGCAATGAAATGGCAATCCACACTAATAAAAACAATAGAATATCGAATTTATGATGCTTGTACCTAGTTACGGATGGATAAAACAACATGGATGAAAAAGAAAAGTATCGAGACCAGTTTATAAACTTTAACCATTTGCTACTTATTAGCATAGATAAAATCTTTACAGTTCTAGCTAAGAAGACATGCACGTTATTAATACTCCTACCAAGCCTTCAAAAGTGCTACATCGTGTACACTGTCACCCTGTACGAGATATTTCATACAGCACCTGCCCAAGTATGTCTTTCTCTACAACAAAGCTCAAAATACGAAATTTGGGCCGAAAATACTAAAATACTCGTATGTTAATTACATGTATATATCGTATCGAGAAATATATACCGTTTGAAATATGAATTCGAAGTAATAAAACTGGGCTGTGAAACACTGTTCAAAATATTTGTATAGTACTGCTATTTCGCATGTTTGCAATATCAACGCCCATTTATGCAACAGCGCCTATGATGGATGTACAGTGATGAAATTGTTGCCATAATGCACACTGTACTATTAGAATGTCTATAAATATATGATATCTATATTCTGTACAATATTGTATCTCGCATTATATATGTTAAAGCAGATACATCGGCAAGATACCCTATTCAAAACGATGACTAAACACTTAGACGAACAGATCAGAGAAATCACTAACAGGGCTTTGCCACATCTGCACATGCTGGGGGTGTCCTTTGTTGGTTTTTCATATTCATCCCTGAACAAATATTTATCAAAAAAGGATAGAATAAATCTCTTCGAAGCGCGCCAGGAATTTCACTGAAGTTTTAATATTTTCAAGTGTTTTCTTACACGTTTAAAAGAGATCTAAACTTTGGGTAATTATCAGTTACAGGTGGGTATACGATTGGGTATCGCCAGAGAAATTATAGAATAACACATGGAGATCAGAGAAAAACTTCAGAAACAAGAGGATATATCGCCATGACAACCAAAGAGCCAACTCTCACAAGTTTTACGATCCCGATCGGAAAGGTTATATATCATTTTTACTCACCCCGAATGGTCTGAGAAGCATTAGGCGCCCTTGCGGTTCATACTTTGTCGAAGAATATCTAACACAGAGACAAAACAGTCACACAGGCATTTAAAAAAGGCTTCTGACAGTAAAGGAAAAAACGATTTTTCATTTAAGGAAATAACATTTACAATTTCTGGAGGTATTAGCAGTGAGGCAGGTAGTGGATTAAGACGCTCATGGAAACGTAGGCACGGGATCTTATCTAACTACAGAAGAAAGGAGTAAAGCCCCCGCTTTATACTGTATTTGTTTGGGAATATGATTTATTTGTTCTTCGAGTACTGGGGCTTTGAAAAATTACTAAATGATGGACAAATCTTTTGTTAAATTTTGGCAAGAAGCGCATTTGGAAAACTGTTCAATTTACATGCTACAAATTTCTTGATAACACTGTAAGTGATATCTTAAGTTGGTTACCTTAAAATCTAATTAAATCACGATACCGGAAAACCACTGTTCCTTAGACAATGACGATAAATGATTGACATTTACAAATAACATGAAAGTTAATTTCCAGTAATGACGCATGAAAGATTAACAGCATATATCCAAGGAATGTTCAAAAATTCAGACTGAAATGAAAATACAGAATGTCCCAGTATAGTTCTTATCTTTATATTTCGTAGTTTCAATAGGATTTACCTTATATATATATTTTTTTTTAATTAAATGAAACCGTACAATTTTTATCATTATAATTATTATGCATTTGATTTCGAGACATTAGGCTTCTCACTGTTACATACATAACACACGAAACGTGTCAAATACAGTTGTAAAGCTAGCAGGTTTCAGAAAAGTCTTTGTAGAGTCCAACACTGAGGAGAAGACAGTACAAAATCGTTTATAAAGACTCTCTCTCTCTCTCTCTCTCTCTCTATATATATATATATATATGTGTGTGTGTGTGTGTGTGTGTGAGCGCGATAGAGGATAAATAGATAGATAGATAAATGCATATATTACACTGTATCTACCGGTATCTCTCATATAAAGAGTACAGTATGAATTTATGATTTTTCCATTGTGATTTTTTTCAACAATGTTGCATGATAAAGATATTTACCAAGGTTACACACAGCTCTTTCGTGTTACGCGAACTAAATAATTGAACACGTTTAAACACAGAAAGTTTTCCTACATAGTAATTCTTGATATAATTTGATCTATATCTATGAATTGTAAACCAGTCATTTCAAATTTTAAGTGAGAAAGATCTTTGATGTCATAGTAATCGCATGGGGAACATAGACATTGATTTCTAGCAATATTTTTGTGTAATCGTAAATCCCTGATGTACGAGGGGAAAGGTGTTCACTTTGACATGATGATAATGTAATGCTGAGGATATTCTTATATATCGATTGATTTAAATCATATTCTAGTTTGTGGTTTGATGGAAGAATGAAAGAGATTTATTTCAGAAATACGGTGAAATAAACAGACACACAAATTAAAGTACAGATAACACCACTATGCTGTAGAGTGCATATTGATATCCGAAAAAAAAAAAATTCTGCGGCCTAAAAACATAATCCCTAACACATAACAAACTCCCTTTATAATTCAATGAGGTGGGATACATTTAAAAGTAGTCAGTTATGAGCTGTTTATAAAAAAATAGGAATCAATCAAAATTCAAATTTGAAAACGTTTTGATTGTAGAAATAGGTGAGCACATAAATAGCAAGCTGTAAATTGTAGATGGCTAAGATAAGACATTGAAATTGACAGAGAGGATCGCCGGATATTGCATTAATTAACGTTTACCTGCCCACATCTATAGTATCCTCTTAAACATTTTGCCGTACTTCATTTCCACTTTAATTATGTACAGTAGTCAGTTTCTAGTCTATTTATGTAACTTTGCAATTTGGTAACATATCGAATAAAACACTCTGGATCTAACCGTAGATATACTAATAATTATCTACGTATGGAGTGTCCTATCTACAACTGTACTGAAATATTTCTAATTACTGGAATGAAGCCCCGAGAAAGAATATTGTGCTTTAATTAGTGAATTTGAAAAGAGACTGCTAAAACTTGAAACAAACTTAAAAATATATATATATATATATATTATATATATATATATATATATATATATATATATATATATATATATGTGTGTGTGTGTGTGTGTGTGTGTGTGTGTGTGTGTGTGTGTGTGTGTGTGTGTGTGAAATACTACATGTCTATTTACTAAATCATTCCCACAACAATTTTTCATTAATTGTTCAGAGAGAAAAAAACTTTTATAATTATGTAGTATAATTCATCTTTTTAAAATATATGTACATATCTACATGTATGAATTAAAAGTGCTGAGGTTGGTGTACATAAAAAATAATAATAAAAAAAAAATCATTCATTAATGTTAACTTCTTCACACACACGTTTAATGAAACGCAACGCCCTCGTGTAAAGGTCAAAGTTCAAGCCGTCATGTATTTTTCAAAATTGAAATTAAATGCATTTCTTTGATGTATGTAATTACCTTTGTTCTGACTAAAAATGAATTTGATAATAATTTGACATTTATATTTAAATTTAGTAACGTAATCTAAATTTATAGCATTTCGTAAGTATCGCAACAAGAGTAAAGGAGTTACGCCTCTTTAACTTAGACAAACACAGCTCTGAGAATCTGATTCGTAAGCAACTGTTGCATACTTATCTTTGAAAAAATAACGACAATCGCAATTCAAATTATAATAATTTGTATATCCTGGTTAACAAGAGAGAGAGAGAGAGAGAGAGAGAGAGAGAGAGAGAGATCTACCGGCAAATAGGTAAGCATTGTACAGCACTTAAAACTATCTCACGCGTAATAAAAAATTATTTCGGGTTATCTCCTCCCTTTCTAATGATGACCGAAAATTAAAAGAATTTAAAGAGTATACTGAAGGTACATGTAAAAGCAAAGCAAATAACACTGCATGCAAGTCTAAAGTCATTTGATATGGAACTATTTTATGCACAATGCATTAGGGGATGTAGATTTTACAAACCGAAAGAAGTGGCCGGTATTCATAACAAATCTCCATGAGCGAGGTTATAAAAATTAAAAATACATTGCTGAGTACTGTTTCATGTCGTAAGCGTGCTTTCCATCAAATGTGTGTAGTCTTAAAGTTTTTACGGTCTGAAATTGCAGAGACGAAATTTGAATCTTGCTAAAATATGACTATTTACATCTTATTTACAAATAAAAATAACAGGACACGATCAGATAACACTAATTTACAATGAATGCATATTTAATGTAAAATATTTAAAGTGTACGTGTTTAAATTTTAAATGAGAACATTATCTCATATAAGTCTTAAAAAGGTTTCACATTCATTGATAGACTTCAGTTTCCAGTTTCTACATGTTTTATAGCACCACCAACAACAACAACCAAAAAAAAAAAAAAAAAAAATAAATTAAAACTCAGGGGTTAATTTAAAAAAAAGTCTTAAGGTGTATGATCTGAGTCACGTGATTTCTGCACTGCTTACGAATGTAAATCCAGAGGAAATAAGTACATACACATATAACTACATTTTCACAAATTTTGTACAAAAATGAAGCCACATTTTGACCTGCTGAAAATATTAGTATTAATCCAAAGAACGTTTCAAAAACGAACACATGGTTTAACTATGCAGTGTTTTATTTTTCACAGATTCCGGAAACATATCACTAATTACATACAAACAGCAGGATAAAAACATAACATTTCCTGTTTTTCTGGTTCACCACAGGGTACATGTAAAATCACATGCAGGCTCACATGCTGAGACAATTTTGATAATATTGCCCTAAATTATATAATGAATAATAATTTTAAAATTGCTTAATTATTTAGATTTGCAAAGTTTTGTAAGAACCAAAAATTCATGCATAAGAAAATGCAACCAAAAATGGGCCCCGGAAGTGACGTCCTGCTCCGGTAATCCGTGACTTTTGTTTTTTCTTTCTACTCTTCTTTTTCAATTCATTGCTTGCTTAAGTCAAGTAAAGGGTCTTTAAAAAATCTTCTATTGAACCTTTAACTATCATCAAAATGGCACTTGTTGAAAAGGAAGACGAAAACATGGAAGAAAAAATAAAAATAGATGATGATAATGTGCCTGACCAAGGTACATCTGAAGTAAAAATACAAGAAGATGATGATAAAGGTGAAAAAGAAAACGAAGACGCTGATGACGAGGGTGAGGATGAAGTAGATGGAGAAGAAAACACTTGTTGCCGAACGATACCCATTATCATCGCCATGATAGCGGTAATATATTTTTTTAGCTCAGTGAGACAAGTTTATTCGCATTCTCTCCAGTCAATTTAACTTGTAGTAACGAATTTCGATTTCTATCATAAAAAGACTGTCATTGCAAACCTATACGTCAAACATGTAGACAGACGGAAGGTAATGTAATGATTTTAAAATCGACCTGTGTAATTTGGAAGACAGCAATATCATGTAAACACAAAGTATAAATACATACGATAATGTATCGATAATGTATTGTTTTCATCTCAGATTGTTGTTTTAATTACGTAAAAACTTGTATATTGTCGAATGGTTTCCAAATTGATTTTTTTTCTCTCCAACAGGATGAGCTCAAGGTCTGCGACATGAATGATAATGGAAATGACGTTGATGTGAGTATCTGTCTGAATAAGGGTGTCCGCTTTTCACCCTCATCAAATACAGCAATGGAAAATTTCTTCCAGATATATTTCATTTTTCTGAATTGGTACAGACACTCTATTTTATTTCCTCCATTATTTAAAGGTAAACATCAATGCCACTGAAGAAGAACCGGAAAAAGAAATCAACATCGTCAAGATTCCGGTATGTATCAGTAATAATGGTAAAATATATATCAGTCAAATAAAAAATAATACATTAGAAAGATCAAGTGTGAATGCAGTCGAATCAGGGAGTTTAATTTTTACATGCAAATAAAAGGTCTATGTTGACTTTGACAAAACATTCAAACAAGAAATCCAAATATTTAACTCATTTGAATGTGTTTAGAAACCACTGACTCCTCCCGAGGAACTTCTGAAAAATGACCTACCCCCTGACAGCCACACGGCCAAGCCGTGCCGTCGTTATGAGAATTCAGCTACTCCACCACCACCAAGTTGTGGATATAAAGGCACCCAATGTCCATTCTCTCTTTCCGGATATCATGGAATTGGGAATCCTGGGTTTTTTTCATTAGCTATGCCATCTTTTGGATTTCCATTAGTCGTAATGCCTGGGCTCTCGTGCATGAATATGTATACACCAGGTATGCCACAGGTCTTTTGTGGTCCGGGGGCTGCATGTCATCAAAGTATGAATCCTTATCCGTGTCACCATAATCACTCACGCCATTGCCCATTCGAGGGAGATCATTATAGTCATCACCACCATCATGGTGATCATCACCATGATGACAATTACCATAACGATCACCATCATCACCAGCACCACCATCACCATGGTGAACATCAACACTTTGATGGTGAACATCGGAGCTGTCTGAGCGAAGAAGAGAGAGAATGGCAAGAACTAGATAAGTGCTGTATGCCTGTAAACGATGATGGTCAAGACTGCAAAGGAAATGACGACGACGACACCAAGTCCGTGGAGGACCTGCTCGAGGAGTATCTAGAAGATATCGATGAGAAAACTGAACTCATTCATGAAATCCTTGATGAATGCGAAGCCATGGATCTTGTTGTAAACATACATGGATTTGAGATGGAGGAGATCCACGTCACCGTTTGCGGGAGCAACGTCACTGTAAAGGGAGATCACCAATATAGCGAGGCCACATGGGTTCGGGTTCGTAACTTCTCGGAGTGTTACGAAATCCCAGAGGAGTTTGATATAAATAGAACAACAGCGACAAAAATGGGAGACACACTGTGTATTAGAATCCCACATGTAGACGGAGAATAAAACAAAACGTTTTGCATAACTTGACCTTTCTAAAGATTTTTTGGTTTGAAATTTTAATTAATCTTGTACATGCAATAATGAAGTATTCTAACTGACAATGTCAATATTCTAACAACAATAACTGAGGAACTGTTAGCATGTCTTTTACATTTGTTTACATTTATGCCCGTAATCTGTTGCTTCATTAATTTAGATTTGAATTTGTGCTAGTACGTTTTCATTATATCATAATTACATTGTTGAGTATTAAACAAACACAGTGCATGAACAAGTACCAATAAAGAGAGACGTATACTTGTGTAAATGTTTTATAGTCTTCTGTAGTAAGATTGTAGTTTGATTGTGATATTAAAGGGGGAAAATGACAAAGATTTAAAACATTTCCAAATCAGTGTAAAAAGAGATTATTGTTATTATTAGTTATTCTAAGAACTCCTTTTGCGTAAAGAAAGTTGATTGTTGATAATGTGGCACTGATATAAGTTTATAAATAGATTTCATTGAATTATAGATAAATATTGACAAACGATACGTTTTAAAAAAATGAGAAGGATAAAAAAAAGACTTAGGTCAAACGGTTTTATGAAACTACCTACATGTATGGTGCAAACTTTCTCAAATGATTGCTCTTTTTATAGTTGTCAAGCTGTCACTTCCACAGTTGGTCAAATTTCGGATCTAAAGGGGGCGGATATGGGTTGCAAACCCTTCTTTGGTTGAACATTCTTAACAAAAACGTCACTTTTTGACATTTTAAGGTATTTAACCCCTCCCCATTTTTGTGGAAAAATTATAAACTTCTGTAGCACCTCCCCCTTGAAAATATTCTGGATCCGCCAATGTAAATGATACATGTAATAGTATGTAACAATCGCGCTTTATCGTTCTTGACTAATTTCAATAAGCAGAAGCCTGAAGGGGAATTCCAGTTTAACCGTCCCCTTGTCACGTGCACAGTTATAATATAATCAGAACAACTAATTTCATATCGAATATAACAGGGATACATCTTGCTTCCCGTCATAATGGCAATTTATAGTTTTTCATAATTCAGTTATGCTGTTTGCTTGTATATAATTTCCGTCAACTGCCCGAATCGTGTTAGTACATGTAGATACACAAAATACTACTACTATTACTAATAATAATGAAACGGTTGGAAACATCTCGAAGTAGAAAGGACTAGATATTATTCAGAATTAATGATAATTATCAATCTATACATGTTTTAGCGAAATATAATTATCTTTTGAATAAAAACATATTTCCAAACCCGAGAATAATGAATTTAGCGTACAGCATACATGGCTGTCCTTCGCGAGTCACAAGACGAGGCCTGGTGACCTTGACGATTTTGTCGTGTTTGTGGTATTTTGAGAAAGCGGACGTCGTGGAACACACAGGGAAAGTAAGTAAATAGTTACTGTTTTATTATTGTACAATCAGGCGTTTCATGAGTATGAAATTAATAAATTGGGAGTTGTAATATCTGTTACAGAAATCAACGTCCTTGTTAGTTGTAACCAGGCACATATTACCAAATTGATGCAGATAAAGCGAGAAAGTTAACTTTGATTTATGAATGAATTTTATTGTTTACTTTAGTGACATGTGCATTATAGAACGCACGGTGTAATCATATTGATAGTAAAATTACACGTACATATTATTTATCCGGCAAAAAACACAGTACTAGCGTCTAACGCACCGATAACGGTAGCTCATAGGTGGGGAGTTCGCTTTGTAAGCGTCTTGAGTTCGAGCTGTGCTCGTGAAATCAAAGAAAACTGCAATAAATTGTCTATCATGGTTTCGTTGATAATTGATAATCAGGAACTGATTGAGGTGTCACCGACATTTGTCAGTTAGGGTGTGTATACTACACAGTACGGGTACACCGGAAACAGATAGATCTAGAGGTAGAACACTTTGCGGACGCCGCTCTGTACTTTTCTGTCATCCCCCGTCCGAATTCAGTGAGTGGATATTCGATATTGGCCATTGAAATAACACTAGCTTCCATCGATAGGCTACAGGTGTGATTTAAAAAAAACCCCAAAAAACAAAAAGAACCACTTCGCTGACCCCCGTCGGTTCTAGAAGAGGTGGTGAGTAGCACAAGTATGATTGATCGTGTTATAAAATTAGTACTCTAAAAAATCAATATGAATTTTGACACTAATTTTAATGGCACGTTTTAAAACCAAACCTTGCTCATAACTGATGTGTTATTATACTCATAAACTGCAAATCCTATACGATATTAATCCTTTGTATGAAAATAATGTAAACCATAACAATTTCAATTATGTCACGATTTGAGCTGAGAATTTTCAAATTTTATTTTCACAGTTTAATGTTTGCAACACTAACGATGATGACATTTAATTCTAATGGTCAACCAAAATTTGAATGTCAGATGTCGACTTACAGAGAGATATAAAGCTTACAAGTTTTTGTGATGTAAACAAAACTCCTGTCATGTTTTTGTTTACAATGGTTAGATATTTTAGTAAGTTTCATTTAAAGCAAATCCCCTCCCCCCTGTTTATAAGTTTATTTTGATCACAGTTAAGCAGTTTCTAGTGTTTGTCACATCTAATTTTGTTTCAAACATGATATTTGTTTCATCAAGCAATCTATAAATGTAAGCAAAACATTGCATGAACCTCGTTAATTGTGAGTGTTGTATCTCACTTGTAACTCAAGAACTTGCATTCAATATGTTGGTTGACCATTAGAAAAATCTTCCTTAAGTATTGTGAATATTTCTCATGGAAAAATAAATTCTGAAAATATTGAGTTCAGATTGTGACTATTCCCAAATTTTAAAATGTGACGATCATAGAATATTGTCGGGAGAGGGAGGTTTAAAAAGTAGAGGGACATATAGCGCACGCGGACATATAGTAACTTAATAGCAATCACTACCTATCTTTACGTCTTGGGTTTGACGCGGCCATGGTACGAGATGTTGTGGAACTCACGACCTTCCGGTTACGAAGCGAATTGAGCTACCGCGACCGTTTACACACACACACACGCACACACACACACACACACACACACACACACATATATATATATATATATATATATATATATATATATAGAGAGAGAGAGAGAGAGAGAGAGAGAGAGAGAGAGAGAGAGAGAGAGAGAGAAACGCACACACGCACACACACACACAAACACACACACACACACACACACACACACACACACACACACACACACATATATATATATATATATATATATATATATATATATATATATCTGTGTGTGCGTGTGTGTGTTTGTGTGTGTGTGAAACAAAATGATATTCATATACGGACATATTCTTTATAACTAATGATCATGATTTCGTTATATATTTTTCAGAGTAAATGGACGTTGTCGGTGTTGTTAGCTATATAATATCCTGGCTATTGGCCATTGTATTTCTGAAAGCTGGGTTGGTGAAAATATGCCATTTATTTCCTACGGAACATCAGCAAGCGGTTGGTGCATTTATTTTTTAAAAACGGATATGGTTTCCTAATATAATCCAAAAAAAAAAAAAATAAAAAATAAATGTCCATCTTTCATAAAATGAAGTTGAATAGAATAACCCTAAAAGCACAAAATTGTATATTCAAATCTAGGAAATGTGTTATAGTATATCAATAGTTGCACTGGGAAATCTTAATCAACAACACGTTGTCTATATCAAACCTTTAAGGATAGACTCTTCTGATTGTATTTACTTTAGTACTGGACGATATTTTGTCTCCAACAACTACAGAATGTATATTGTCTCTGGACCACAGAAATGGGTGTCACGGTTCTCATTTGTTCAAGGTCACGTTCTCGAATTTTCATGTCAAAGGACCTTAAGATAAAATAAAGAAGGGACATCTGATTGTGTAAGAAAGAGATGTGGATTTTAAGAAAAGAGTCCGGGGCAGGATATTTAAAATGGCCCCAAGAGGGACAGGAAGTACTTTTTGGCAGTTATGACATAATCTCAGAGTTTTGTGATATCTTCTTTTTTGTGATTCTGTTCTACTGGAGACAGAATATTCCGCCACCCTGTGGATTCCTATAAAAACATAGTTCCTTATAATTCCAGTTCTCTTGACCCCAAACCGTAGTTATAAATGAGTAAAGAGGCCTGAATACCCACATAACTGAATAAAATACACGCACATATAGCGTCTATCTTTTAATCTGTGTGCCTGAAAACAAGAATCCATCCTTAACTATTTCAGAGGTTAGCTGGATTTGAAATTTAGACTAAGTGTATTTTCAGTTTATAAAATTTCAAAAGATCAATATCTAACAAAAAACTAAATGTACAGTTTTCACCAAGACCCCGTTCCCTATCACCACCCCACCCCCTAAAACTAAATATGATGAATGTTGAAACTAGTTGATTAACAAGTAAAAACATACGAGTATGTATAATCTGTGTACCTATTCTACTGTTAGCGTACATTAAAACTATTAAATATTCATTAAAATGTAATATGATGATGTGGTTTTTAACGTTTAAAAAATGTTAATGCGTGCCAAAATCATTCGTTGAATCAATTTTGGATGACAGAAACTTGCGTGAGTTTTTAACACCCCCATAACTATTTGAATTTAGATTTTGTTTATCCGACATCGATCTTTTCATCTCGCCCCCTTATATGTCTCAAATACATCTTTGCGTCAGTTTTTGGAATTAAGGTTTGTTACTATATTTTATACGAATCAAATACTGTCATATTATAAAAGAGACACTTCAGCTCATTTTGCTGGAAAAAAAATATCGGAAAATGACAATTTTCCCAGAGCTTTCTCTAATTTTGTTGCATAGTTGAATGTATAAACTTTACGAAAATAACATATCTCTAAAGTTGAAAATTTTCGTTTAAATGCACAAATTAATAGTTTTGAAGGCCTTATTGACCAAACAATGTTTAAAAAATACGCCATGTGTTTTGATAAAAATAGCACTTACATTTAAAGCCCTCCATGTGTGTCTCGTAGCTAGAAGGTTATAGTAATATTCCCAAGTAAATCAAGTAAATTGTAGTTTGCGTATGAGTTGTATTTAACTCTCATCTCGCAAAATCTGTCAAAATTCTGGGTTTAGCAATTGCACGCTTCCTCTCATTGGATTATTTACCGTCCGTACGCATGCGTCCGAAGACCGAAGGGCGAGTTCTCAATGTTTTAAAAAAAACTGAATTCCGGGTTATCTTTAAAGTGCATTTGCGAGCAAATCAATTACATGTAATGTGTTCCTAATGTTCAAAATTGTTAGTATCGTTACGATTTTTATTATCTTATCGATATGTTTTTAAAAAAACCCCCAAAAAAACCAACACTCGATTAAAATGTGGAAAATGAGCTGTAATGTCTCTTTAATAAATTTGTACACATGATATTCGTGACATATTTCCGAATAAAATTAGACACACACAGCTAGAGAAAAGAAAAAAAAACCATTGCATATTTATATAAATGCTTTTAATATAGATACTGTAAATTTAAATATTAAATGTTATAAATTAAGAAATTTTAAGATTATTTACTACTTTATATAAAACACAAACCGATATCATGATACTCGAACCCATGCATGTGTGTTTCATATATTAGAATATTATTTTTTGTTGCGATTAATGTAACGCAAAAACACTGTGCCACGCAATACCTTTGTAAGGTAGCTAAAAAATCGAACCAACATATCTTGGCTTACATGTACTCATGTGAAGGTCATAGATATATGTAAACCGTTTTTCCGACACAAGTCAAACAGGTCGGAATTTGATATGTACGTTGTGCGGATTAGTGTATCATCAAACGTAAGGATTTTTCATCAGGGAAAATTCAAGTTGGGCTTAATTACTTAGTGAAGTGTAAAACAACAACAACAACAACAAAAAAAAAAAAACCAAAAAAAAAAAACCAACAAAAAAACAAAAAAACAAACCAAACCAAAGATATATTTTATTCAGTAGAGTATCTACTGTCGTTATAAATGCATAACAAAGGCTATGGAGAGTATTATGGGAAGATAAATGCGTGTAATTCGACCATCCACTCACGAACTGTAAATGAGATAGGGAAGAAATGGTCTTCCTATACTCGTGATTGATTGATTGTATGTTGTTTAACTTCCGCTTGAGAATTTGTTACTCATATGGAAACGTAACCATTGCTGGTGAGGGGCTGCAAAATGTAGGCCTGTCCTCGGCTCTTACGGCCTTTGAGCAGGGAGGGATCTTTATCGTGTCACACCTGCTCTATCATGGCGGGGGCGTCGGTTTTTGCGATCTTATCCGAAGGGCCGTCGCATTTAGTCGCCTTTCACGACACGCAAGGGGATGCTGAGGATCTATTCTAGCCCGGATCGCCACGAGAATCCTAGACTAGTGACATTAAGGAGAAGGCATCCCAGTAGCGCCGAGAGTTTATGAAATCTACAGAATTCAGTACTTACATACTATACAATAGCATCATCGTAATCTTAATCTAGCGGGTTGTCAATGTCTCTAAATATCTTTTCAGGCTTTTTGTGAGGTCTTCGCATCAACATCATGCCTACCGCTATGTTTAAAGAAGCTTAGAATGATCTTAGGACAAGGGTTACGCTGTCTTAATATTAGAACGAACTTGTGGCGAGGTCTATTAGGAAAGCTTCGAGAAACATACATATGACTAAGATGTACTTAGGACACGTCGTAGTCCTGAGATAACTTCGTAAACATGCGTTCTGTTCTCGAAAAAAACCCCTCACATTTTGTAAAAATCTAACAGTATTTATTTTTATTGCAGAGTGAGAGATTCGTTCATTGTGCCAAAGTGTGTCCCACTACATTACTAGGATACAGTCCCCCGCCATATATGTACATGGTCGTAATCGGGGTTATAGAAACGCTTTGTTCTATCGCTTTACTCTTGCCAGTCCCTGAAGTGGAGAGGGGAGTGTATGTGTTATTTGCTACCTTAATGGTACTCGCCATTTACACTCATGGTATTCTAGATCAATATGCCAAAATGGTGGTTCCAATTTGTTTATTCTTTACAAGTATCATTTTATATCAAACTAGACCTGTGAAGTATGTGTGATGCAGTTGCTGATATATACATAATTGTATGTTTATCTTTGTTTCAAATAAATAGCATAAATACACCCACAGATTCGGTGTGCTGAAACTATTTACGTGTTTACATTTCAGTGTGGAAAGTCTTAATGTGATAGTGAGACGATAGGCGTGGCATCATTATGCCAGACACTAGTTACGTTATCAGAATGCCCGCCGTAAAATGGCTGAAATACTGTCAAAACGGGGCAACACCACAAACAACAATCAATCATTATCAGAATGCCAAACTAACCAATCACGTGTAAGAAAGCAGCCCTGGTTGTATCTAAGGGAAAAGATTTAAGAAATCTAAATTTACAAGGACACTTTCTAAATATTGCATGCAAATACACAATGTAGATATGAGTGGTTTTTTGTTTTCGTTTACAGTCAATTTGGTATCATGTATTATTCAATGTACATACCAACTACAGTTATCAGCGATATATATATATATATATATATATATATATATATATATATATATATATATATATATATATATCATTGTATTCTTTCCGTGGGATCCAGGTTCGAATAGTTCCTCAGTACTCCCTGCTTGACGTAAGAGGCGACTAAACGGGGCTGTCATTCGGACTAGACCACACAAACCAATGTCTCGTGTCAGAGCAGGTGTGGTACGATAAAGATACCTCCCTACTCAATGGCCGTAACCATTGAACATAGGCCTAATTTTTGCAGCCTTTAACCGGCAATAGTAATGTTTTCATGAAAAGGTTGATATAACTAATAGTACTCAATCTCGTAATCCCTATAGAAAATACAAATCAGAGAGGCCGGTAAACACGGACCCTTGGATATACCAGAGGTAGGATCAGGTGCCTAGGAGGAGTAAGCATCCCCTGTAGACTAATCACACCCTCCCTGATCCCCCCCCTTTTTTTTTTAGGTAAATGGAGTTAACTGCAATCAGAATCAATGTGCCAAGAACAGCCTAACAATTGGTATAAAACAGGTCAAACAGCATTTGACTTAATGAAAGGTTGTACTGGCAAACTAGATCGTTATAACGACCATGAATTTGCGAATTGTTGACTTTAGACGAGACTGTATAACCCCTTTAATATCAACTTGTTTGTCAGTAGTCTGTCTCGATTTCAAAACTGATCATATGCAGAACAAGCTCTTGCGTATCGACTCGGTTGAGAGATGTAAACACCATATGCAGGTGATAATGGATTATTGCTGCATAGATAAGGGAAGTTAACGATGAAGAAATTGAAATCATATCGTTTGTCATAAAATTGAGTTGCCAGTTTGCCGTCAGTATCTATTTTCAATAAAATATCCAAGTACGAAGCAGATGTGGAAGACGCTGTTGTGTTTTATATGTCACGTTCGCTAGGATACATCGAAGAAGCCAATGTCTATGAAGTCAAAAAGTTTAATCTTTAATTTATCGTGAGGTATGGTCCTGTAAAGTGTTGTGAAGTCGTACGATTTAATGTCGTTGATTTAACAAAAGATTTCAAGTTTACTCAAAGTTCGTTAATTTTTTTTTAGAATCCACATTTGATTTACACCGCTTCTGGCATGTGTAGTTGCGTAGTACGTTTGACGTTTTGTCCTTCATAGTAGTTAATATTTTCGTGAGGAGCATAGGTGGGAGCTTGGTAGACATTTATTGGATCCAGCAATATATTTTTGTAAGGATTTTTGTGAAGCTTGGGAATTCAGTGTAGGCACGGTAACTCATATTCATCTACTCCATTGACTGGGATATTAAATGTGTTTAAAAGTGAAGCATGAACTTGAAGAATTTCATCCTTTGAAAGGACAGTTGTACATGCGATTACTAAATGTGGAATTAATGCCAAAGTCGCTTACAATGTAGTTGTAATTATGAGTTTTACAAACAATTACATTGTCTTTACAATTTTGTCAGTTGGAACCAAAACATATTTCTCATGTCTTTTATCACTTCAGTGCAAAACAAAACAAAATTATATATATATATATATATATATATATATATATATATATATATATATATATATATACAGTCAGTCTTATTGTATTCTAGTCTCTGATTGGTAAAATTCAAATTAGAGAACACAAGTTACTCGACCAACTAGTTTCACAACTTGACGGTTGTCAATAGTTGCTACATGTAAGTGAATCTTAGTTCGGCGCAGATTTCTTTATCAGATGTAAGTTTAGCTTTGGGAAGAAGTTTCTTCAATTTTTTTTTTCATGAACTATAGGTGATGTCCAATTCTTGAATAACACTCTTTAGATTTCCTGATTGTTGAAGTATTGGGGAAAATATGTCTTGTTGTATTCAAAATGTTGAGATTTCCCGGATTATAGATGAAGAGGAAAGGTATGTTTATGTTAACGTTCCGTAACTCTGTGATTGGTATTTGTTTTGTTTTTCTGAGATCACGGGAGTAGTATCGTCTGAGGTCGATTGCGCCTCATCAAATATGCATATTAAATTTGCACACAATCTGACGTCATGTGAGGAACGGACGATAGTGTTATATAATTCATCAAAAAGAATGGGGGGGGGGGGGGAGGGGTCGGTCACACCACGAGTGGTGTTATTTTTATCAGATTTCAATTATAAAAATGAGTCTAATGTCTTTTATGCGCTCCGTCTTTGCACACCAGATTTGCACACAGACTGACGTCATGTGAGGAACGGACAACAGTTAGATGAGACACTGAAAAGAATGAAGGGAGGGGACGGCAAGGTTGAAAGGGGGCGGGGGGGGGGTGGTGTAAAATATCGGACAATATTATATGTCATACTGAGCGACATTAAATAAACACTGAAAGATATAACCATACAATATAAGTAAGTATTAAAAAACTAATTGTGACGCTTCAAATAGGCCTGTTAAACATATTATCCTGCCCCTAACCCCCCCCCCCCCCTCCCCTAGCAAAATTAGCTGTTACGACGATCACCGCTGTGTGTGTAGTTTATTAGAACAAGGCCGATGTGGACAGCATGTTACACGTCGGTTTCTGGATTTGATATTGATATCCTATTTCAGTAATAGGGTAACATTTCATTATATCGACAGCTTGGGAATGCTTAGAGGATGTTTATAACGTACTGAAGGTATGGAAATTAAATCCAATGCATACCCTGATCAAATCGGATTTGGTTTAAGGGGTTAAAACTTGAACTTCATGTAGACGTCTTCTATGGAGCCCCACATTAGCATAAATTCAAATAATTAAAGATATCTTTGATTATATAAACATATGATTAATTCCATTATTGCTCTCATCAATTGAATGAAAGCGCGTATCAAATCAATGAATGCTCTCCTCAATTGAATTGATGTGTGGTTCAATTAAATTATTGCTCTCATTAATTGAATAAATGCGTTCATTAATTGAATTGATGAGAGCAATAATTGATTTGATGTGCACTTCAATTAAATTGATAAGATCGTCAATGTGGTGGAAATATTGCTCGCAAATATTAATTTAGAGCTCGGTAGAAATGATTTAATTATCTCTTTTATTATGCAATTGAAGATAATTTTAACTAATTTACATTGTTGTTGTAAAATGCGCACATTTTATTTTTAATTTAAAGAGAGCAACAATTCAAATAAAGAGATAATTAATTCAGTTGTGGATATGTTGAATTTAAGATATCTCTATTTATATAGTTGCACTTTCTAAAAGTATTACTACATCAAATGAATCAATGATACCATTAATTCAATTGAAGAGAACAATTATTCAATTACTTCTTACATCAATTGAATTAATGATATCAATAATTTAATTAAAGACAGTAATAATTTTATTATTGCGCGCATTAATTGAATTATTACTCACTTCATTTGAATTACAGCGCGCATCAATTCTATTGTTGATGTCTTCAATTCATTTGCAGAGAGCAACAATTCAGTTATAGCGCGCATCAATTCAGAAGAATAATTTATGCTCTTATTAATTCAGTTAACGCGTGAAATAATTCAGAATTGAAGATATCATTAATTACTAATATTTGAAAAGATCTTTAATTGAATAATTAAGTGCTATTCCACGTAAGAATCATGGAAAACTGAAATTCCGTGTCACATACAAACTGTCGGCAAAAAACCCCAAAAAACTAGAGTTCACCATTGAGACAATATCGTCGGAGTGTTAGGTGATCAGATCTTTTAACAGTCCGTTGGAATGTCCATGGGTACGAATTGTTAGGTTTTGGTGAGCGGGTCTTCCGACAGCCTGAAGGGCCTCCGTGGCCGAGTGGTTAGAGCATTGTGCTTGAAATCACGAGGCCTCTCACCTTAATCGGATTCTCGCTTATTAAGTAGAAACGAAAAGCATGTTGCATCAGCTTTTTAGTGACTATATTTAGAGGAGCAACAGGCGGGTGACGAAACCATATGTCGTCATCAAACATGCACGACCTTGAAAGAGTATTTTGTTTTATATATATATATATATATATATATATATATATATATATATATATATATATAATTTAATCAATTAATTCAGTGTCTAAATATAGTCACTAAAAAGCTAATGCAACATGCTTTTCGTTTCTACTTAATAAATACTGGTTTTAATTTGAAACATGTGAAGACTGGCAAATGCTATCTAGTTCGTTGCAAAGAGACCCCATTTCAAATTGAAAGTGTGTTCCGGAATGTAAGTTAATTGCATTTATAATAGCAAATCTTGCATGTTACTATATCTATGATGATGCTAGTTACACATATGTATATCATATCCTCCATTCTTCTTATGAGAATCTGGACGGTGTTAAGGGTCATGTTTTGTATTTTTCTAGCATAGGCATCGATTGATAAATCACCAGGTCTTTTTTTTTTTATTACAGTATGGTTTGTTTGAAAGTTTAGACATATTTATTTTTGTTTGTTTGTTTGTTTTGTTTGTTTATAGCCGCCTGAGCAATTTTTCAGCTATCCGGCGGCTGTCACCATTACCGGTGACAGGGCTGCAAATTTAGGCCTATGCTCGGCACTCAGGGCCTTTGAGCAGGGAGGGATCTTTATCGTGCCACACCTACTGCGACACGGGACCTCGGTTTATACGGTCTCATCCGAAAGACCGGCACCCACGTCCCACAGTGGGATTCGAACCCCCGACTCAAGGATCATCAGATCTTTGAGCCCGACGCTCTAACCACTGCGCCACGCGGGCGGCTAGACATATTTAAATGCCCAGCATGTTTCGAATAAATACGAGTTATCCTAAAACTGGATTCCAAAATCCAGTATATGTTCTAACAGTCCAAATAAATTCTCTTTACAGAAATATTTACTGTTCTGTTGCAGAAGCTGCAAATGCATTCTATCACAATATATGTGGTAAATGGTCTAAATCGAATGTAAATTTTAAATCAAAATCCCAACGAATTTGTAGAAAATCTGAAATCACTCATTTTCCCGAAATCAACAGCATCAAAACATTTGATCTAATTTGGCAGTACATTCCATTAGGTCAATTTATGTCATTGTTACCTGGATATGGCGTTGATTTCTTTCAATTGATGCGATAGGGGAATGCATTTTCCGATTATGATTAATTTGTAAATCGAGACAAGATGCTGACAAATAAGTTGATGCTACAGTGGTTCTATCTCTCTCGTTTAATTCAGTATTTCGGAAACGATCTCATTTGCATACACAACATGTCATTAATTTGAATGTTATCTGACGTGTTTCATGTCAATTATTAAGCCGCTGTTTACATACTGATTTTGACTAGAGATTACTTCCGTTTAACTATGCAAGGTATAGGGTGCAAGGCGGGTGTGGCCGGTGAACTGAAACTGCTTACCTCTCCTAGGCATCTGATGTCACCTCTGGTGTGTCCAGGGGTCGGTGTTTATCTACTCTTAATTTTGTGTTCTTTATGTGATTAATGAGATTGATCACTGTTCTTCGTCTTCACGTTTACTTTATGACTTTATCCTATCTTTGACCAGTAGCGAGGTAAATGTAGGTGTATATCATTGCATCGGTAAATGAATTTTATTGAAGGTTTTAAATAATGAAAATTTAGAAAATGATTCCATGTATTTTTGTGTTTTCAAAAATTATATATTTCCTAAGTTTTATCAATTTAGCAATGACTCCAAAGGACAATGACAATATTTGCCAATAGCTCAGAAAGTCAAAGTATAGAATTACAGACAGGCTGGAAAGAAGTTGCTAAAAGTCGCAGTTTATCACGAGCATTCAAAATATTTGAAGGGATTTTAATTTTCCTCAAAATAAGAAAACAACTGGCAAAGATAAACAAATCAAACAAAATAAATGAATAAATAAATAAATGATCAGTACGACACTTTTACAATATTCAATTCCAAGTGTCTACTGATATCTGTAAATTAATTTGTTAAACTCATTATCCTCTTCCGTAACAAGATTAACAAGGTTAATGTATCCTTCAAAATCCACTGTGGAGATGCTTACTCTTACTAGGGGGTTTTGGAAATTATCTCGGACGATTAATCCGTTAGGCACAACATCAGGTCTGAAATCTGAATTCTGTGTTTAGACCTTAGAATTATAAGAACAAACACTTATCTTTTTTTCATTGGCATAAAGCTCTCTTTTAAAACTTTCACAGTAATTATTAAATGTCAGAAATGTCGCAGACTTAATTAGGGAAAAAATACTAGCTGGCTAAAGAAAACAAGTCGTTAAAATTTTACAGCTTTAACATGAAGGCAAGCTTCTGGCAAAGAAATTGATGTTACATGAGTTTTGGCAGTCTCGTTTGAAGTAAACATTTCGCAAATTCCGTCTTGATTGCTCCTTCGCCAAACGCTCGGCATTTAGAAGTGAAATTCACGGGTCTTTTGGATATGACCTTAAAAACGGAGACCCCGTATCACGGTAGGCGTTGGCACGTTATAGAAGCCTCACTGTTATGGCCCTGAGCGCTAAGCATAGGTCTAAATTTGTGGTACATCACCTACAGCCGGTGCCGTCTCAACATGAGTGAAAAATTCTCGACGGGACGTAAAACAAACAAACAATCATTATAAGGATATTGTTAACATTATAATCAGCATTAATCAATAAATCAATCAATAAAGTGATTCCCACTTTTGGCGAAGGAACAATCACTACGTTTGTTTACATCTTAGGTTTGACGCGGCCATGGCACTAGCGGGGCTCGAACTCACGACCTCCCGGTTACGTAATGAACGCTCTAACCACTGAGCTACCGCGACCGGTACACACACACACACACACACACACACACATATATATATATATATATATATATATATATATATATATATTGCTTATGCATGTCAGAGTCAGAGTGGTGTTTTGGATAGAAATGGATATTCCTTTTCACCGTTTTTGCTGAAGAAGCCACTGTCTTTGATGTAAAAATGTCCACTCTTTCATTTGCAGTGTGGAATGGTTGGAAAGGGTGTTAAGAAAGTTCGTTCCATGATTTACAGCATGCCTAAAATTATTTATAAACAACTCATATACAAGTTTATATGTTTTTAATAACCAGACAGTCCACCTTTGTTTTTCAATACATTTTTAATTCTATTTGGAATTGAATGAATCAAAGAATCAAATGTTTCTGAGGTATCTCCCTCCATGCACGGTGAAGTCGGCGTCGTAATTGGCACATTGTCGTTGGGCGGGGATCCTTGTAGGCCTCGCTGTCCAGAATACTCCATAGATTTTCGATGCAATTTAGGTCTGGGGAATTGCCTGGCCATTCTACTTTGGTAATAAAGTTTGGTAGATTATATTCACACCAATTCTGTGTTAGCAGGGCAGTGTGAGGGTCGCTCCATCTTGAACAAATGTGGCGTGTCCTGGATATTGAAGTAACTTTCGTTCGTCGATCCTACCACTATTTTGCTGTCGATTTAGAGTAGGTTTTAGTTCTTTTTGAAGGATATTGTTCACATAATAATCAGCATTAATAGTTTTGCCGGCTGGAACAATGTGAAGTTTGGATAATCCAAGTACTGCCATCGCACCCCATACCATGACTTTAGCGCTCGACTTGACGCAGCTTACATCTGGAACCTCATCTGACTGGGACCCCCATACAACATCGTAGATTCATCTCTAAAGATGTAGTCTTCCCAGTCTTCAGCCGTCAAATGCTTGTGATCACGAGCAAATTTCAATCTCTTTTGCCTCTGTGTTTTCGTCAATAGTTGATTTCTCGGTCTTTTGAATGCCTTCCATTTTTTACCTTTTCGCAAATAATTAAAAACAGTTACATGACTCACATTAAAGCCTGAGTTCTTAAGTTCCTTGCTGCATTTCCTTGTTGATTTTCCTCGTTTGTATATTATGTTTTCCACTTTTCTCTTCTCTACCTCCACTATCTTCGAAGGCCGGCCGGATCTCGGTTGATCGGATAGTTGTTTATTCTGCTCTCGCCTTCGCCTCCACTTTGTTACCCATCGCTCACTTTTACATAGCTGCTTACCACATCCTTCACACTTAATCCTGCATCTAATAAAGCCAAAGCTTGAGCTCTTTCATTAATTGTATCAACGCTTGTACAGGACGTCTGCTTTTTCACTGAACTCGGCATATTTATTTCATGACGTAATAGACACTTTGTTTACATCACACTATAGTAACACAAGAGAGTGCACATAGGGAAGGATAACTGCTGATATAATGAAAAAAAAGTCTATAGAGTTACCAGTAAAAATTTGAAACAAAAACATGTCGTTTTTCTATTTAATTTTTCAAATTTACAAACGGAACGAACTTTCTTAACACCTTTTATTAAGTGTTGTAAAGTTATCCGTTGTGATGTTGTTGATTTGAAGAAAAGAAAATTGTGATTTGAAATTTACTGAGTTCTTTATAGGTTTTCAAAATCAGTATTTGATTTATACCACTTCTGTCATATGTAGTGGCACGGTGTGTTTAAAATTTCGCCATTACAGCAGTTACAATTTTCGCGAGGAGTAAAGATAGCAGCTTGGTAGAACATTTACTGGATCCATCAGTATACTTTGTAAGGGTTTTTATTTGTTTTTTTTATTTACGTGCCCTCAAGAATTTTGTTTTACTGATATTGAGACGTCACCAGCTGTAGGTGAAGTACCACAGATTTAGACCTATGCTTAGCGCTCAGAGCCGTAGCAGTGAGGGTTCTTTAATGTGCCAACGCCTACCGTGACAAATGACCTCCGTTTTTAAGGTAATATCCAAAAGACCCGTGAATCTCACTTCTAAATGCCGAGCGTTTGTCGAAGGAGCAATCACAACCTATTTTTTGTTTAGGTTTGACGGGCTCGAATTCACAACCTCTCGAACGCTTTAACCACGGTTAGGAATCCAGTATAGGTACAGTAATTCATCGTCATGCATTCCATGTGCTGGGATATAAATATGTTTAAAAATGACGCATGAATTCTATATTTTGAAAATATATATAAATATGTTATATATAAAGATTTTCGTAAATCTAAGTCATATGCTTTGATTTTGTCCAACTGAAAACTGTACCATTTATAATACGTTTCTATATCAAGTGTCTGAGGTACACATTATTCATTAGTTTCTATTCATAATTTCGTGTCTATATACCACTCATTGACTCCAAGTCGTAAATCCTTTTTCCTCATTCAGTTTCAGATGCTGAACAGATAAGAAGCTAAAGATATGCATGCATTATGCCTTTATATCATGTTCAATGTGCACATGACCTTCATGTCTTGTCAAGACTTGCTCATTCTGTAAAATAAAGAAAACGCATCAATTAAGCAATAACACCTGAAATGGAAACCATTTCCTAAATCGCAGAACAAATTCATTGAATTTACCTAGTCTCTGTAATAATGTTTGTTTACAGCTCATGGAAAATATTTTGGGATGGTATCTGCGCTTATTATTTGACTAGATACTTCTGCAATTTCAATGGCTTTAGCGAGGGAGTTTAGCTAAAGAATCACATACAGTAATTCAAAATCCATTGTCCATGCGTCTGGATCGTGTTACCACTCTTTGATATGTACCATGAAAAAACCATGATAACTAAGAGTATTCAATCTTGTAATTCCTATAGAAAATGCATTCAGAGAGATGGGCAAACACGGACCCCTAGTTAGACCAGAGGTGGGAACAGGTGCCTAGGAGAAGTAAGCATCCCCTGTCGACCATATGTAGTATGTGCATGTATATGTAATTCGATAGACTTCGTCCATTGAGAAGAGCAATTTGTTTTACGTCCCGCTCGAGAATTATTCACTCATACGGAGACGTCACCATTGCCGGCGAAGGGCTGCAAAATTTAGGCCTATGCTCGGCACATACTTTGAGCAGGGAGGGATATTTAACGTGCCACACCTGCTGTGACACGGGGCCTCGGTTTTTTCGGTCTCATCCGAAGGACCGCCCCATTTAGTCGACAAGCAAGGGGTGCTGAGGATCTATTCTAACCCGGATCCTCACGGAAATCGTAGAGAGTGCACACACACACACACACACACACACACACACACACACACACACACACACACACACGTATATATATATTAGGGGACACGCGTAGGGAGTGTGTGTATATAGATATACCTATCGTAGTGGACATGTGAGTAGTGTGTATATCTTAGTGGACACATGCAGAGTAATGTAATTTATGTGGACACACGCAGGGTATTGGGCATATATATATATATATATATATATATATATATATATATATATAATATATATATATATATATATATATATATATTTATATATAAAATATATGCAGAACTGTTTGGATAATGGGAGTCAGGGGGGTTGTAAATGATATTCATATACAGTGTAATGTGTAAATGAAATCTGGATAAGTCAAGAAAGGGGCAAGATTCAGTGGGAAATTACAAACAGTATACTCGGAATAGCAGGGGTGGCATACACAATTTCCCACCCACATTTTATATATACCTATGTGCAATATCAGACAAGAAATACGCAGGCTTACGACTCAAATGTGGGTATCAAGCACATTAAGAGATCACATATGTAGAAATTGCACATATTTTACGCTTTGGAACAGTTACGAAAACAGCTTATAACCAAAGGGTTTTGAAGTATGAGAGGTTTTGTCTGTATTGCTTTTAACACCTGTCAATAAATTGTAGAATCATGCCTAGAAGGAAGGCAAAGCAATCCGGAGGCACGGGTTAGTCTGTGACCTCAAAATGTCCAAGATCCACCTAGACAGTGGCAACAGGTAGTTAGAGTCAACAGCAGAAAAGGCAGATTACCTCACCAAAGATAATGAAAGACTGACCTCAGAGATTCTAAGACAATAACCTGCACAACCAGGGACACTCTGGCTAGAACATCAGCTGGGACGCTAAAAGAGGACCAGATTCTCAGTCCGAATCAAGGGCCTGTGTACACAGTGTCCCCTATCCAAGAAGTCTCCACGGTTTCCACGAGCCATGGTCCTGCTTTGGAAACGGTCAAAAACTTAGTTACACAAATATTTGAGGGTGAGCCAGCAGGTACATCTAATAACCAAAACAAGATAGAAACCTCCATCGCTGATGGTATTCTTCGTGGTGCTTCTGCTTCAAATAAAAAAAAAAATTCTTAGAATTTTGTTGTTTATTGCAACACCAAGAGGAAGATCCAGTGACTGTACTTATTTCGCCTATTGTTATTAATCTCCAACACACTAAAAAATCCAAATCTCCCCTATCGATTTATCAGTGGACTGACGCCTTCTTAATATTCACACGATCCAGAAAAACCTCACTGAGGCCCTCATCTGCTGAAATACATGCCCTTCATAATGGAGTTCCACAAAACCAATGGGGATGCAGCATGGCGTTGTTACAATGAGTCGTTTAGGAAGTTCAACGAAAGTGTAGATCTCCCTTGGCAAAGGCCAGTAGAGGAGTTGCGAGGCAAAACTATTGTATCAGCAATGAAACAAGCACAAGGGCAGCCCTTTTGGGGAAAACAAATAGGGAAAATGGTGGTGGTGTTGGGGGGGGGGTCGAATATGATCTGCCTATAATCAAGGGACAAAATGTAAGTCAACACCCTGCCCCTTCATATACCTTTGCCAAAACTGCAGAGGCTCACATCCCAAATTCAAATGTCGGGTTGGCGAAAAAGGTGAGCAGAATAGCTAAAATCTAAACTCCAGTAAAGACAGACAAACTAAGTGAATACTTGAACGGATGAAGGTTTAACAAATTACGTAATTACTGGATTTAAGCATGAATTTTCTCTGGGATGTACATCAACTCCCACAGCGGCATTGTCAAAAACCATACCTCAGCTTTCAATCATCAAGATATCACCCAAACTCATATACAAAAACGTTTGGAGTCAGGACGGATCGCTGGTCCACTTTCCACCCCACCTTTCGAAAACATTATCCCCTAGCCTTTTGGGGGTGATTCCTGATTTAGAATCTGGAAAATTCAAAATAATTCATGACCTCTCATATCAAAAAAGGAGAAAAACCCAGTCAACACCTGCATTCCAAAAGGCAATTCAGAGGTACATTATGATTCCATAGATTGGGTAATAGATTTGGTACAAAAATATGGAAAACACTGTCTGATGGCAAAAACAGATATAGAAGATGCATTACGCACCATACCAATTCGTCCAGATGATTATCATTTGTTAGGTTTTAGTTGGCAAGGAAAATGCTAGTTCGACAAGTGTTTACCATTAGTGGCAAGTAGTTCTTGTCAAATTTTTGAAAAAAAACCCCCAGTGTAGCACTACAATGGATTCCTCAATCAAAATTCGGGGCGGGGGAAATATCATATATACTAGACGACTTCTTCTTTATTGGTCCAGCTTCCTCTCCAAATTGTAAAAATGGCTTAACTAATTTTTTGTTTCTGTGTAAAATTATTGGCGTTCCCATCAAATTTTCGAAAACTCAGACTCCAACCATCAAAGTTATTATCTATGGTATTGAAATAGATTCTGACCTTATGACAGCACGTCGATCCTTAGATAAAGTAGACAAAATGAGAACGCAGCTTTCACAGATGTTATTAAAAACCAAAACATTCTTACGCGATCTACAGTGCCTGATATGTCTTCTAAATTTTGCCTGCTCGGTAGTTGTTACGTGACGAGCCTTCCTACATCGCCTCATTGACTTAACTTGTGGGGTACAAGAACCCGGAACATGCAATCACTTAGCAGATGAAGCAAAAGCAGATATTAGAATGTGGTTAGATTTTATCAGCTTATTTAGCGGGAAATCAGTCCTCTCTCAAAAATGGCTATCATCAGACCACCTTACACAATACATAGATGCTTCGGGGTCATTGGGTTTCTCTGTAATTCTAGGTCTTGAATGATTTGTTTCCTCCTGGAAGTTTTTAATAAAAGATTGCCAAATTGCAGTCAAGGAATTATTTCCCATTGTCCTACCTATAGAAATTGGGGGGGGGGGGCAGGATAAAACATAGGAGAGGTTTGTTCATGTCGGACGATATAAAACAATCATGAAGTTAATAAGGCGCTTAGTATTGGCAACTTTAAAATATGATTTACACTTTAGGGCAAAAAACACTTCGCAGGGAAACATAATATCACAGCTGACCGCCTCTCTCATTTCCAATTTCAAACAGCTTTCCAGTTTGCTCCTCAATTAAACCACCGGCAGACATCAACTCCTCCAACCAACTTGTACATTTGATCACAGAGGCCTATACTTTGCTTAAAAAGGCTCTTTCAAGCAATACAAATGCAGCCTACAAGAGAACTTCGGAAATGCTGTTAAAACATGTCCAACAATAAATTCACTGCCAATCTCTCCACCAACACTTTGCAATATCATTGCCTATTTAACAAGGAATATTCTCCCAACAGTAGAGCTTCCCATTTATCAGCAACCAGTTATGTTCATAAGTTGCTAGACATTCCAGATCAAGCAGAGATATTCCTCGTCAAAAAAGTAATACAAGGCTGCCACCATTCTGCCCCACCAAGGATTCTAGACTGCCAACCGCCGGTCCAGTTCTATGCAAGTTAATACACGGACTTCAATGTGTCATGAACAATCAACAACACAGAATTCTCCTAAAACCTATCTCCCTGTTAGCATTCAATGCATTCCTTCGCTTAGGAGAAGTTGTTTCAAATCAAAAAGTTTAGCAAGCTTAGTCATCCAAAGGGAAGATGTTACTTTCAACTACAATGAGAAAAATGGCAGCGGTACTTATACTAAAACATGTCAAAATAAATAAAGAAAAAAACATCTTCCAGATCCAGTTGAAGGCAGCAAAAACACATCCATGTGCCCGGTACAGGCTTTGGATATATACTTGAAAACATTTGGGCATCGCACGGGACCACTGTACCAGTTCGTGGGAGACAATCCGGTTACATACTCTTTGGTTAGCAAACAACTTAAAAATACAATTCAATTTATTGGTCTCAACCCGGCACTGTACAAGGGCCATACCGTTACAATAGGGGCAGCAACACATGCAGCACAGTTGGGCTGCTCAGAAAAGTGCAAACAAAAGATGGGGAAATGGAATTCTGAAGCTTTTCGTCGATACATTCGACTTGAAGGTTTCGCAATAGAAACATGGTCTTAGTTCGTGACTAGAATATGCTTAGGGGGGATGTCGGTAATATATACTACAGGTCAGATGTCAACTGCTGTACGGGGTGGGGGTTACTGTAGGTAACTTGTAGTGTGGAAGTTACTGTAGGTAACTTATAGTACAGCTCCGGTGTAAATTGCGGTACAAAAGGATGGTACACTCTTAGGATATTCAGTTCTGCAGGTCAGGAATACACTGCTGCAGGACTATTTTTCAATGTCCGTTTGACAATCGCCCAGGTCAGAAGTAAACTGCTAAACATATATCTTCAAGGCCCTTTGTCACTCCTCAGGGCAGAAGTAAACTGCTGGGTATTTGTATAAGAGTATGACGAATATCAATTATATATATATATATATATATATATATATATATAACAATTATAATCCCATACTAACAAAGTGCCTGCTGGCTTCTCTATTCATATTCTATTCATATATCTTATGCAGAATAGATGTGTTATATTGTATCGCCGTCTTATGTAGGTATCCCTTTTTTGTGATACAATTAATGCCAAGTCAGCTAGTCAGCTCTGTTATTATGCATTTATTTTTACGTGTGGGTTGCCTACCCCATACTGGGTTAGTCCACTAATGTTGTCGTGATCAAATGGTCTTTTATGGACATTTTTTCG
This sequence comes from Ostrea denselamellosa, assembly GCA_024699665.1. Classification (NCBI taxonomy): domain Eukaryota; kingdom Metazoa; phylum Mollusca; class Bivalvia; order Ostreida; family Ostreidae; genus Ostrea; species Ostrea denselamellosa. The sequence goes on from JAMZEH010000018.1 coordinate 8,163,087, forward strand.
TCATTCTTTTATACCCCAACATTTTGCTTTGTACTGTAAATATGTTTTTACACTTTGTTATCCTTTGTAGTTTTTGGCGTTATCTTGTTATATCAGGGGAGATCATCACACAATTGTTAATGAGTGCCAATGTATTAGATTTGTTTTGATGATCTCCCCTTTTTACATTGTGATCTCATATTAGTTGGTTGTACCTCAGGGGAATCACTACTCAAATTATTAGTACCAATGTATAGGGTTTGCTTATCTCCCCTTTAAATATGTTCATTGTCATCTCAATAAATGACAATACACACTTCGACAGGTGTCTGTGGAAGGGGATAGGAGGACTTTTCGAACTTGTATTACATAAAGTGGTGACTCAATGCAACCTAGCTTCTCATGTTAGTATTTCATATGGTTAATTCATATAACTTAAATAAAGAATAAATTAACAACTTCATGAATAATACATAATGTTTAAAAACAAGTTTGTAGCTGCGTTAAGGCTTCCAGAGAAAAATCATAGCAATGTACCTATGTGTACTTAGCATTATATCACATCATAATAAAAAAGTACGTTACGGTATCCAGGTTCTTCTTGTCGTGTCGCAGGGGAAATGCTATGATATGTTGTCGGCATTTACTATCGTTATCAAGTGCTAAGCTACATAATTGAAAAATTTCCTTGCCAAATGCCTTGCAAAGAATTATACATTATTTCTGTTTTATATCAAATCAATCTCCATTTTTTTATATAGTATGCGAGGAGGTGATATTGATATTATATCGTGACCTTCAAATCGACCATATACATTTTCCCGATTTCGATCATCACTGCCGTTTGAAAAATATAATTTGCATAATCATTGCGATCAGCTGAAGTAAATGTTTAAATGCAACAATATACAGTTTATGGTGGTGTTTGAAGTTTATATATTTATATTCCTATTGCATTAATATATCAGAAAAGGTTTTGGGAGCAACTTCTAACACGCAAAAATTATTTCCGGCATCTGATAATTACTTGCATACTCTTGAAAAGGAAAACATATACTGCATCAGATACATTTTCAACTACCTTCCTTTTGTCGGAGAACTTGCTCCCAAAACATTTTGCTATATAAAAATGTTCGATCTACATATTCCTGATATCGCTGCACTTTCGCGATTTTGATCGTATATTGTTTTCCGCCACACTCAACAATTTGTCAGTTATCTGGTGGCGTCTATTTTGTATTGGTGGAGGAGAGAACCCAGATACAATGTTCCGGAGAACAGACCATCTACCTTCCGAAATTAAACTGGCAAACTTTCTGACATATATCGTCCTGAGCGAGAATTGAACACGCGCCGACTAGAGGTGAGAGGCCTTGCGATTTTGAGCGCAATGCTGTAACCATTCGTCCACTGAAGCCCCTTTACGATTATTGCAATTATTTTTGTTGGTTCTAAATTGATAATGTTACGTGATAGACACTTCATAATAAACACCTGCCTCGATGAAAATGTATACAAGCTTACGAGGTATCAGTATGAACGTTGATTTGTTCTATAATATTTGTCACGAATATTATCCATGTGAAACACATCAGACTGTTTTATATACATGTATTTCACTTTATTTCTGTATGGAACCTTAATTTAATTCAGTTGTGGAAGGAAGATATTAAAAAAAATCCCTACTACCGTTACAATCTTAATTTGTTACACTTGACACAATGCACGTTTCCACGTTTTCTACCCTCATTTTCCTCTCTAGAAAGAAAATTCAGAAAACGTATCGCACATCTATAGAACACCATTAATCATCTCCCATAAGAATATTTTGTTACTGTATAAAATGTAAGAGATCTGGAAACCAGGTTTTTCTAAAGAAAAACATTGTTTTTCAATTCCCAAGGTGAACATGAAAATTATGGAACCTTATTGCACATCTGTAGGACACCAACAATTACCTTCCAAGAGATGATCTGGCTACTACGTAAAATGTATGAGGAGATTTGGGAACGGAAGCTGTTTTATTATTATTACCATTATTATTATTATTATTTGAAGAATCATCATTTTCCTATACCTATTTGGCCAACAGGATGAAAATGAAAATTCCCAAAACTATCTGCGCTACAACAGGGCGACACTAAACGTCTACCAAAAGATGATCTGACTATTTGTAAGAGGAGTTCTACGAACCAAGTTTTTCTACAAAAAGCGGCATTAATCAACACCAAGTTGGCTTCCAGGATGAAAATGAAAATCCTCAAACTCTATATCACACCACCAATTATTTTCCAAAAGCTAATTTGACAACTACTTAAATTGTAAGAGGAATTCTGCGAAAGAGGTTTTTGTAGAAAAGCATTGATTAAGACACTGTGAAAATAAAACTTCCAAAACTTTATTTCACATCTCCAGAACAACACCAATAATCAAAAGATGATTTGGTTATTGCGTTAAATGAAAAGGCAAATATAAGAGAAAGTATTCAATCTCGTAATTCCTATAGAAAATACAAATCAGATAGTTGAGTAAACCAGAACCCCTGGACATATCCGAGGTAGGATCAGGTGCCTAGGAGGAGTAAGCATCCCCTGTCGGCTGGTCACACCCACCATGAGGCCTACATTACGATCAAGTAAATGGATCAATCGGCAGTCAGCATTAATACACCAAGAACGGCCTAACAATTGGTATTAAGCACGTCAGACAGCATTTGACCTAATGGAAGGTTGTAATGACAAACTAGATCGTTAAAACGACCATAAAATTTGCGAAATGCTGAATTTAAACAAGACTGTACAAACTCTTGTAACATCAATGTCTTTGTCAGTAGCCTTCTTCAATTTAAAAACTGATCATAATGCAGAACAAGCATGTGCGTATGGAATCACCAGGGATATATTAACACCATATGCAAATGATAATGGAATATCACCACATAGATTCGGGTAATTGACGATGGAGAAATTGAAATTATCCCGTTTGTCGTAAAGCGTAATTGTTAGTTTGCCTCCAGGATTTATTTTCAATAAAATATCTAAGTGCGAAGGAAACGTAGACGATTCTGCGGTGTCTTTTATGTTAAGTTCACTGCAGTTTATCAAATCGATATGTATATGAAAATGATCACTGTTAATAGATAAAACGTCGTGGATATAACAATATGTCAAATTATAGACCACAGCAAGAGATTTGTTTTCTTCTTATGTAGGCACTTTTGAACAAATTCTACTTCATAAGAATATAAAAACAGGTCAGCTAACAAAGGAGCAACATTCGTGCCCATGCGCATTCAACAACAATGTATGATGAATTCTAGGAACAGAACCAGAGTTATTTTCCAGAAAAAATAGTTTCTTTTGATCACATTTTACCCCAAAGATAAAATATAAAATTTTGAACTCTTATTGTACATCTACAGCATACCACCCTTTTCCAAATAATAAAATGGTTACCTTAAAATAATATTGGAGCTTGAATAAGAATGTGTAACAGACATAACAGGGTACTTGTTCAAATAATATACCTGGAGTTTATTTCAAGAATACGAGAATAAATATATATCAATATAGTCAGTAAAACTTACCTTATTTGAGTCTGAAGCTACAGAAAAAACACAAAAAGGAGCAACCACGACGTGCATAACGCTCAGCTTCCAAACGACTTCTCTTATCGACGGTAGGCGCTCTCACTAGCCATCTTGTCTCATAGTCTTTGCAAAAATTCGCAATTTTTTTACCAGCTTGAGCCTCAACATCTTCGGCTGGAACACTGTTCTTTCGAACATTGTAGGAAAGAATCTTTGTGTTATATACTGTGCCCTATATGACAAAAATCAAAAACAAAAACAATTTTACATTTACAATTTCATCAGCGAATAAAAAATAAAGGCGACATGTAACCACGAATTTCATTGGTCAAAAAGCTTGCATCCCTATAGGACCAACATTTTGCTGGTCTGAGACTGGTTTGAGACTGCCTTCATGGCTTATGATTGATGATATCACAATAAATCATCAAACAAATTATACTGAATAATGATATCAATTTCTTTAAACAAAATGTGTGTAGGTGTGTAGGTAATTGTGTCTGGTAATTATTAAAAAAGTATGAAAAAATATCAACTTTTAGTGGAATCATTGTGGGAGCAAAACAGGCAACTTCAAGAGCACATGTGTATTGCCAATTATTCTTAAATAGCTCATGCAAACATTCTACTATTGTGATGATGAATTCTAAAAGATTATATCCATATGCTGTAAAGGAGAAACCTCAAACGTACTGTGCTATTACAAATGCCAGAAGTGGTGTAAATCAAATGAATATCCTTCAAAAATTCTGAAGAACTTTTAGTGAATTAGCATTAAAACGTGTGATTTTGTAACACTTTACATGACCATACCTCACGATAAATTAAAGATTAGTCTTTTTGACATCATAGACAGTTGCTTCGTGAACAAAAATGGTAAAAGGAAATATTCATATTTAATGATTGGTCATCCCCAAAAAATATTTATGTTAAACACCAATCTGATTCCACGAACAAGTATTCTGAAGTTGATATTAAAAAGATGCTAGAGTTCCCCATTGACAATACTTTCGTAGTCATTGGTGATCGGGTTTTCCAACAGAATGTGCTCCCTTGGTAGCTGAGGACCAAGCATTTCCAGTTTCCCGGTCACACCCGCCTTGAGCCCCATACCTTGATCAGGTAAAGGGAAACAACCAAGTAGTCAAATCAGTATGTACAGAACGGCCGAATAATTGACATGAAACACGCCAGATTGCACTCAAATTAGTGATAGGTTGTATTTGCAAATCAGATCACTTCCGAAATGCTGACGTTAAACGAGACAGTTAAAACCACTGTAACATCAACTTATTTGTCAGTAGCTTGTCTCGATTTAAAAACTAACCACAGCCGGAACATACTTTCCCGTATCACATCAATTGAAAATATTCAACACCATATGAAGGTAACACTGGAAAATTGCTATATAAGTAATGGAATGTGACGATGAAGAAGCTGATGTTATACCATTTGTCATAAAGGTGAGGAGTGACTTTGCTGTTAACATTTATGTAAAAAAAAATATTAAGATATATGGAGCAGATATGAACGAATATACAGAATCTCCTGATATATATAAAATCAACAAATGAATGAAAATGAATTAAGTTAGCGGGTAAAACATTGTCGGTGTATTTAAAGGTACAGTTGAAAGGAGCAGCAAGAAATTATTCTTTATGGAAAGGCTAAGACAATTGCAAGTGATCGATCTCATAATTCCTATAGAAAATACAAATCAGGGTGATGGACAAACACGGCCCCCAGAATATACCAGAGATGGGACCAGGTGTCTAGGAGAAGTAAGCATTCCCTTTCGACCGGCCACACCCGCCATGAGCCCTAGATCTTGATCAGGTAAATGACGTAATCCGCGGTAAGAATCAGTGTTTCAAAATCGACCTAACAATATGAATGAAACATGTCAGACAGTATTTGATCTAATGGAATGATGTACTGGCAAATTAGACCGTTATAACGATCATAGAATTTGCGAAATACTGACTTAAGACGAGAATGTAAAAGCTTTTGAATAAATTCTGTCTCATAAAAAATATAAAAGCAGGTCATCCAATAAAAGAAAATAGTTCAATAACATGGGTATTCCGACATAATATTGGAATACATGATCACAACATATCGCATATAAAATGTCAATGAGGAACCCCAGCATCTTTTCAGTATCATTATCGGAATACCTGTGCGTAGAATCAGAGTGGTTTTAGCAAAGACCGTTTTTCATTAACTGAATATCGCCTTGTTTCATTTTTATTGAAAAATAGCTGTCGGTTGAAAAGGGCTGGTCTTTGAATAGACATGTTTGGAAAGTCATACGTTTTGATGCTGCTGATTTCGGGAAAAAAGTTGTATTTCAAATTTAATAAAAGTTCTTTGGAATTTTGTTTATAATTTACATCTGATTTACACCAATTATTACATATACAGTGGTAGAATGCGTCTGCGTCTGCCGTCTTCGAAACAGTTAATATTTCTGTAAAGACCAAAGATATGGTATTACTTTATTGGAATACAGTATATAAGGTAACTCATATTTATTCGAATGTTAATGCTAATGGAGGTAACGATATACAGATTGTAACTAGCATCATCATAGATATAGTAACATGTAAGATTTGCTATTATTTGATGCAATTTATAAATGAAATTAACTTACATTCCTTAACACACTTTCAATTAGAGATGGGGTTTCCTTGCTACGAACTAGATAGCATTTTCCAGTTTTCACGTGCTTCAAAGCCAGTATTTCCTAATTAGAAATGAAAAGTATGTTGCATTAAATTTTGTGACGTTACTTACAGACACTGCATTAATTGATTGAATAAAGAATATACAATAATAAAATACTCTTTCAAGGTCATGGAGGTTTAATGACTGACATATGGTTTCGTCACCCGCCTGTTGCCCCTCTACCGTTAGAAGGGCTACTTTATTGCCCTTGTCGTACTGAACATCCTCGAAGACTTCCCCTCCTTTTGGCAATACTTTTATACGATGGAACTGAAATAATTAACCAAAACTACAAAAGTGTATACCAAGGCAATCTTTCATTAAAATTTCTGAATACTAGTCTACACGAGTATAGTGTATACTGACTAATTAATATACATTAAGTGTTTGAGAATATTCAGTGAATATTTTACAGGTTTGATATACACAAACATACTCTGAAAAATAAACAAACTATGGATATTTTCTGATTCCTTTAAAATTTATATTTAATTAAATTTGCAAGACATTGACAGTTTTACTTACTTCGACTTCGGCACTTGTTTCGCCAGAGAAAACAACCATAAACAAACAGATCAATACTGCATACTGATACACCATTGCCATGCTAGAAAGAAATGTAGTCCTTATGATTCCGTACATGTTACCCCTGTCTTTTTGGTTTCTTTTAAACCAAATTTTAAAATAAACGTGGAAAACACCCTAATAGAGGTGTTAGATATGTAACATGCATCTCTGATCATTCTGATATCCACTTACAGCGTTTGTCTGATCTGAGAAGTTTGATGAATTCAGTCTATTTCTATTATCCAAAGAGCAATCACATTAGTCCATTACAGACACTAGTTTTAGTTCGTTTATAATGCACTTATGATAATAAGCCTTACAAACAAACACAATATTACCAGCTTTTTGTCAGCTGGAACCAAAATATTTCTCTTGTAACCAATCTAATCTTTTATCTGTTGTGGGTTATTAAACACAGAAGGATAGATGGTACGAATGTTTGCTTAGATATGTCTGCTACAGGATTATAATATTCCTTTTATACTTTTTATCCATTCTAACAAGGTATCAAATTCTTTTTCAGATTTAGCCCATCGTGTGACATAATCTTCCACAGAATTCATAATACAGACAAAAAGCATTGGTGCAAGCACCAAATTTATGAGCCGAAAATATTTTGGGAAGTGTAAGAACTAAAGCTTTTATTTGTGCGTGTCAACTGAACTAAAGTGAATTTCTTCTTTTGAAAAGAAACATATTCCGAGGAATTCTATTCTTTAGACGTGCGCGAATATGAGTTGTATTTTTCTTTTACTTAATTTTTCCTCTCAGAAAAAGTGGGGAGAGGCAAAATCATTTTCAAATGATAAGGATATTATATTTGTCAGAGAAAAGAGGGAATACTACTCCCCCATAATATAACATACTTAACTCCCTCTTACTTAACAATGAAGAAGACTTATATAGTTTAAAAGTATATTATGTAATGTCAACTCCATTACACTTCCTTATATTTCATTTATAAACACCATTCATGATATGAAATGAAAATAGTCATTTGCATGTATGCGGCGAAAGAGATAATAATAAGCATGGTTTTATTTGAAACTTGAATACTTTGTTTGATAATATTATTATATTGCTGTGATAAAATTAAGAAATTCATTTCAAACTTTAGGATTATCCCCCTCATGCATAGTTCTGATCCTTTGCCGCATTTGGCTACACTATTTGGTTTTTTCTTCAACTCTTCCAAGGTTGTTCCTATTTCGGAATTCCAACATTTTTTGAAATAAACATCACAGAAGAGAAATTATTTGTCGAAATACACATCTGACACGTCACAATTGGTACTGTTTATGTTTCTTAATACACGATTGCGACTCCTTAAACTTGTCTTGATTTATTTATCACATCGTTTACCTTTCTATCGTGTATTATACCACAAATTACAATCATTGCTTACGGAAATTAGAAAGTCATAAAGTATATAATTTATGAGTAAAAGTTTAAATTGTCTTGCATTAAATTATATATATATATATATATATATATATATATATCGATTTCGTCATAATCTTTTTAAGACGAAATCGATATATATATATATATATATATATATATATATATATATATATATATATATACCTTGATGTCCTTCATAAATCTCGGTAAAATATTTTTATATATTATATCATGAATTTTGTTTTCTATAGCCATAGGAATGAAAATAACAGGATAACTAACAACATTCAATCTTGTAATTCCTATAAAGAAATACAAATCAGAGAGATGGGCAAACAAAGACTCCTGGTCATACCAGAGGTGGGGATCTGGTGCCTAGGTGGAGTAATTATCCCCTGTCGACCGGTCACACCCGCAGTGAGCCTTATATTCCGATCAGGTAAACGGAACAATCGGTAGTCAGAATCAGTGTGCCAAGAACGGCCTAAGAATTGATATGAAACACATCACACAACATTTCACTTAATGGTAAGTTGTATTGGCAAACTGGATCGTTATAACGACCATAAAATTTGCGACATGCTAACTTTATACGAGACTGTACAAACCATATGCAAAACAAGCTTGAATCAGTTGGGAGATATAAACACCATATGCAGGTGATGATGGAATATTGGCACTTAAATAAAAGAAGTTGGCGAAATTGAAATCATCCCGTTTGTCATAAATGTGAGTTGTTTGTTTGCCGTCTATTTTCAGTAAAATATCTAAGTATGAGGCAGAAGTGGAAGACTCTGTAATGTCTTTTATTTCAAGTTCACTGAGATATATCGAATCGATATGTAAATGAAAATTGTCATTGTTGATTGACAAAAGGCCGTCGATATACGTAATTGTCGAATGGAAGGCCACAGGAAGATATTTTTTCTTCTCATGTAGAAGCTTTTGAATGAATTCTGCTTCATAAGAATATAAAAATAGGTCAGCTAATAAATTCATGCCCATGGAAATTCCAACAGACTGTTGAAAGACCTGATCACTAAACACGAAGAAAATATTGTCAATAAAACTAAATAATTTATATTAACCTTGATTTTAAAAAATAAATGAAAAAATCTTTATTAGAACATATCCGCGGAAACATATTCTGTCCAGCAAAGACATGGGACTTTTGAAATCTTATTTCATAGAATAGGCCGACTCGTGCAGTTATAAAGAAGAATAACGACCCCATGTAAATTTTATTAAGAATTTTGTTCTCTGGTAATATGTAAGGGAGAGTGTTCAATATTGTCACATTAATAACAATAAACAGTAAATGAAATTATCATTTCTATCTTAGTTAGGTAAAACAAAATTAAAACAAAAATATTAAGAAAGGAATTTTCTTTTTAAAATATAGGGATTTACTTGTTATAACAAAATACTGTCTTAATGTACCAAGATAATTGCCTTCTCATAACGAGTTATTACGAGTAAATTCATGTATATACGAGGGCGAATCAATGGGTATTCAGTTATACCACTTCTGATTGACCGAGATGGTCACGATTCTCATGTTCTGTTTCAATGCATGTTTTATACCTGGGTAAAAAATTGCACACTTATTGAATCATTCTTTAATGAGATACTGGATGTCAAACATGGCTAGTGATGCAAAGACATGCTTTTCATCTAAAGTTGAGTGACGTGCTATAATTCAGTACTTCTATTTAAAAGGTTAAACAGGTAAGGACATAACGGCGAGTTAGCCGATGTTTATGTTTCATCTGCACCATCATATGCTCAGGTTAAATTCTGAGTAGGGGAATTGAAATGTGGTGGAATGTCTTTAGAAGATGAAGCCAGGTCTGATAGCCCAATGGATGCCGCGGACGAGGTCTGGTATACTGTGATAGGCGAATTCAGGTGGAAGAAATAGCGCAGACATTAGAAATTTCATGGCTAGTGATGCAAAGACATGCTTTTAATCTGAAGTTGAGTGTTGTGCTGTAATTCAGTACTTGTATTTATAAGGTAAAACAGACAAGGGCATACACCGCGAGTTAGCCGATGTTTATGGTTCTTCTGCACCATCTCAGGTTAAATTCTGGGTAGGGGAATTAAATTGTGCGGTTCAACAATCTTACATGATCGTTTAGATATACGGAAGAATACAGCCAATTGGGTGACGAAATCCTTTAGCGATGAGCAAATGACAACCAGAGCATCAGTATGCAGCGCCTTGTGGAAGGTGAATTTCGTTTGCGTCTGGTGACTGTGGATGAGACTTGGGTTCATTATTATGAGTCAGAAAATAAGGCTCAGAGCGGTCAGTGGGTAGGGTTGGGGTCCCCGAGTCCAAAGATGTTCAAGACTCAACCATCTGTTGGCAAGGTGATGACCACAGTATTTTGGGACGCAAAGGGTGCTATTATGTTGGACGTTTTGGCAAAGAGAAGTACAATACCTGGTACTAGGTAAACTTACACTTGCTAGAACAGCTGAGAACCGCAGATGAAAACATCGAGGTAAACTCTCTAACGGTGTTTTGCTGCAACAGGACAACGCGATAGTTCATACTTGCAAAGTTGCAATGGATGCTGTAGAGAGAATTACTACCACATCCTCTCTATTCGCTTGACCTAGCTCCTAGAGACTTCTTCCTGTTCCCAAACTTGACACAGGATATCCATGGACGTCATTTCTGGTCTGAAGAGAACGACGTAACGGCAGTTGAGGAGTGGGTCAATGGAAACCACTGTTAATTTGTCAGTTCTGTGTTAATGACACTTAAAGTGACATTTAGCAGACAAATCAGTGCATGCTTGGGATGAGCAATGATTCCATTGATTGATTGTTGTATCTTGTATTAGGACGTGTTCTATTTATCATGTAGGGATTGATTGCTTGATTATATATTGTTTAACGTCCCGCTAGAGAATCTTTCACTCGGATGGAGACATCACAATTGCCGGTGAAGGGCTGCAAAATATAAGCCTATGCTCGCGCCTATGGCGTTTAAGCAGGAAGGGATCTTTGAGGGGCCTCCGTGGCCGAGTGGTTAGAGCATAGGGCTCAAAATCACAATGACTCTCACCTCTGTCGGCGCGTCTTCGAATCTCGGCCGCGGCGTTATGTGAGCAAGTTTGCCAGTTTACTTGCGGAAGGTCGGTGGTCTCTTCCCAGGTACATTGTATCTGGGTTCTCTCCTCCACCAACAAAAACTGGACACCACCAGATAACTGAAAAATTGTTGAGTGTGGCGGAAAGCAATAAATAATCAATCAATCAATCATACCTGCTGTGACACGGGATCTCAGTTTTTGCGGTCTCATCGCCCCATTTAGTCGCCTCTTACGACAGGTAAGGGGTACTGAGGATCTATTCGAACAACCCGAATCCTCACGGGGATATCATGTAGGGAAAGTGAATTTGCACTTTGAAATGTAATTATACATTCGATCATAATTCTGAGTTTAACAATTACACCCTTACCCTTCACCCCCATCCCCCCCCACCCAATCCCAAAATTACACTAATTGACCCATGTTCAGATGTTTAGCACTGATCCTTTGCAGGAATTGGCTCCACTATTTGCTATTTTTGGTTCCTTCAGCTCTTCGAAGTTTGTTCGTATTTCGGATTTCCAACAGTTTTGACCTGAGCATCACTGAAGAGACATTATGTGTCGAAATGCGCATCTGGTGAATACAATTTTGTACTGTGTATGTTTTATAGTTTGTCAGAGGTAATGTTTAGCTCACCTAGACGAATTCAGGGAAGGTTATGCTATATCCCGGCGTCGGAGCAAGTCCCATACGAAAAGGTAAAGATAATGAACAGCGATCAATCTAATAACTCCTATGAGAAATACATAATATAGAGTTGGGAAGACATGGACCCCTAGATACACCAGAGTTGGGATCAGGTGTATAGGAGGATTAAACATCCCCTCTCAATCAATCATACCCGATGTGGGCCTTATTTGTTGATCAGGTAATAAGAGTAATCCGTAGTGAAAAATCAATGTGCCATGAACTGCCTAACATTTGGTATGAAACACGTCAAACACTATATTACCCATTGCAAACTATATCGTTATAACGGCCATAGAAGTTGTGAAATGCTGACTGAGACTCTTGAAACCTAACCCATGTAGCATCAGTTTGCTTGTCAGTAGCCACCTTGATTTTAAAAACGTCATACACAAAATAATCTCATTCGTATTGAATCATTTGAGAGATATAAACAGCATATGTACATACGAATTGCTACATAAATATGGGAAGCTGACGGTGGAATAGTTGAAATCATTCCGTTTGTCGAAAGTTGAGTTAATATCTATTTCCAACAAAATATAAAAGTGCAAAACAGATGTTGATGACTCTGTTGTGTTTTTTATTTCGAGTTCACTTGGATATATGAAATCCACATATAAATGAAAAAAATAGTATTATTAATAGATAAAACAACGTCAATATATCAAAATTTCAAGTTTGAGCCACAGCAAGAGATTTTTCTTCTCGCCTAGCTGCTTTTGAATAAATTATGCCTTATAAGATTATGAAAACGGGTCAGCTAACAACATGCCCATGGGTATTCCAACAGCTGTTGGACGACCTGATTACCAAACACTAAAAAGATATTGTCAATGAGGAAATCCAGAATTTTCTTTGATATCAACTTCAGGGTATATGTGCGTAGAATCATGTTGGTGTTTAGCAAAGTAATTTTGGAATGAATGATCACTAAATTCGAATATTTGCATTTTTTCATTTTTGTTGAAGAAGCAACTGCCTATAATATCAATAAGTTTAATATTTAATATATATTTAATATATTATGACGAATGACCGTATAAAGTGTTGAAATGTCACACGTTTTGATGTTGTTGATTTGAGAAAGAATTTAAAAGTTACCGCACTCCAAGTATATGTTGTTGTACAACAGACTTGAAGTTTCTTCTTCTCAGTCATTAGCGCTTAAAATTATGTTTTTGTGTGACCAGATTCATATCAACTGTATCAGGTAAAAGTATGCAATTTGTCTCCATTGAGGTCTGCATTTACTTGAATACTGCCTATCATGAATATATGTAAAAAGGAAAAGCAAAACCAAAAATATCCTTTTGCCAAGTTCATTATCCGCCATGCAGAAATCATATCGTTCTCCTCCCCCCCCCCCCCCCCCCCCCCTCAAATTTTATGAATTTCCAATGTTTTGTGCCACCAATTGTATTGATATCCATTCCCTCACGACTTTATTGCAATTGTGAACAATGCGCCTATAAATCTTGATAAAAACATTGCACCTATTCTAACGGCTGGAAATTAAGACGTAAACGAAAGTAGAATGTAAATATATAAAAATTGATAAAATACATTAGAGTATGCAATAGATTTATTTTTTTAAACACGACACCAAAATCCGATGCTGCTAAATATCAAAGAAATATTCTCAATAAAAAAACCCAGAGAAACTTAGTACATGTAATACCAGATTCAATCAGTTTAAGTCACTTACCTTTATTTCGAAAAGTCTGGTAAAGATTTTTGTTCTTATCGCGATTTATATAGAAAATTTATATGGAAAATGAAATGATACCGCTTAAGTTGACATGACAGATGTTACAACCGAACGTAAGCAATGCTATAGAATAGAAGGGTGATGGATATTTGAGATTACATGTCACATGATACAATCGAGATCTGATAAGCTGAACACATGCAAATTTATTCCAATTCTTCTTAATATTATAATACATACATACAAAATAATAAATTGTACAATCAGCATATTTACCATCAAACTGTATTTCAGAAACATTGTTTCTTACTGGTGAAATTACAGTTTGACAAATGATTCATCATATTATATGTACATCTCTGTATTGCTATATGTATATATGCCAGTGGCGGATCAAGGATTTCTTACAGGGGCAATAGGCTGGAAGATTGGGGCTCCAGAGGTTTGAGGCTTTATGTGCTTTTCTAAGATTCTACTGAGATTTCTGAGATTCAACTCAGCTAGGTATTTTGACTGATGCCTTCATCGAATCTCGGAGCGGTCCTTCATAAACCTTGTCTAGAACTTCACATTTAGCTTCGGCCGGTTCTAGCAAATAATATGTACTTAGGTGACTCTGTTGTTCACTTGAAATAAGTTATTTGATTCATAAACTAATGTGGCGTTGATGGCCTAGTGGTTAGGCTGTTAAACTCTCGACTGAAAGGTTATTGGTTCGAGTCCTGACCGCAGCAGGGCCGATGTTATGTCCTTGGGAAAGGCACTTTACACGAATTTCCTCACTCCACCCAAGTGTAAAAGGGGTACCTGGCTATAGACTGTGAAAGATATTGTTAGAATGTTAGTGCTCTAGTGCCTTAATGACAGCTTTCACTGAGAAAACTCTGGAATGTTATAAGGTTTGATGGGGTAATAGTGTATTGTGAAGCGCTTTGAGCAAGATATGATGCAAAAGCGCAACATAAAAAACAATTAATTATTATTATCATTATTATCATTATTAAATCTCTGTCATTATTAATGTAATATTGCTTACCGTATCAATTAAGTACAGTCAATATTTTTTTTAGTTTACATAAGGACTTCATGAAGGAATCTTCTGATATATATATATATATATATATATATATATATATATATATATATATACCGGTCGCGGTAGCTCAGTGTGGTTAGAGCGTTCGCTTCGTAACCGGGGGGATGTAGATTCCTTCATGAAGTCTCAGAAATCTCAGTAGAATCTTAGAAAAGCACATAAAGCCTCAAACCTCTGGAGCCCCAATCTTCCAGCCTATTGCCCCTGTAAGAAATCCTTGATCCGCTACTGGCATATATACGTCCAACATAATAGCACCTTTTGCGTCCCAAAATACTGTGGTCATCACCTTGCCAACAGATGGTCGTCTTGAACATCTTTGGACTCGGGGACCCCAGCCCTACCCACTGACCGCTCTGAGCCTTATTCTCTGACTCATAATAATGAACCCAATACAAAACTGATATTTTTAGACATGCATTTGTCAGAACCTTTTGAGTGATATAAAAGAATACTTATAGGGCTAAGGTCATCAATCTTTTTTACACAATGTTCAGAAGAAGAGTCATTGTTTCCCAGTGCCTTTAGTCAAGGCAAAACTTACATGGGTAATATTGTAGGCACACAATAAAAGAGGAAAGGTACTAGTAACTGACAAGATCATTTTGATGGAAAACATATTTTAAACTATTAACTATTTTCAAAGAAAGACACGGAAATTTTAATTCAAGGATTGATTGATTGAATATATATTGTTTAACGTCTCGCTCGAGAATTTTTCATGCATATGGAGACGTCACCATTGCCGGTGAAGAGCCGTAAATTTAGGCCTATTCTCGCTGCTTACAAGCCTTTGAGCAGGGAGGGATCTTTAACATGCCACACCTGCTGTGACACGGGGCCTCGATTTTTGCGGTCTCATCCGAAGGACCGCCCCATTTAATCGCATCTTACGACAGGCAAGGGGTACTGAGGATCTATTCTAATAACCAACCCGGATCACCACGGGACTTAATTTAAGGAGAGAAGTATTAATATCATCATTTATGCAAGATCACTTATATCGAGCTATTAAACTAACAACTGAACTTTATGACAATCGGGATTATTTCAATTTCTCTATCGTCAATTTCCCTTATCTATATGCGAATTTTCCATCATCACCTGCATATGGTGTTTCTATCTCCCAAATGATTCGATACGCAAGAGCTTGTTCTGCATATAATCAGTTTTCAAATCGAGGCAGGCTATTGAAAAAGAAGTTGATGTTACAGAGATTTGTACACTCTCGTCTAACGGCAGCATTTCGCAAATGTTATGCTCGTTATAACGATCTAGTTTGCCAGTACAACTTTCCATTAGGTCAAATGCTGTCTGACGTGTTTCATATCAATTGTTAGGCCGTTCTTAGCACACTGATTCTGACTACGGATTACTCTGTTTATCTGATCGGGATGTAGGGCTTACGGCGGGTGTGACCGGTCGATTAATTGATTGATTGTTTGTTGTTTTTCGCCACACTCAACAATTTTTCAGTTATCTGGTGGCGTCCAGTTTTTATAGGTGGAGGAGAGAACCCAGATACAATGCATTCGGGAAGAGACCACCGACCTTCCGAAAGTAAACTGACAAACGTTCTCACATATATCGGCGCGAGCGAGAATCGAACCCGCGACGGCTAGAGGTGAGAGGCCTTGTGATTTTGAGCGCTATGCTCTAACCACTCGGCCACGGAGGCCGGTCACAGGGGATGCTTAATCCTCCTAGGCACTTGATACCACCTTTGGTATGACTATGGGTACAGTTTTGCTCATCTTTTTTATTTATATTTTCTGTAGGAATTATGAGATTGAATACTGTTAGTTATAGTAGCCTTTTTATCATTATAACCACCATAGAATTTGCGAAATATCGACTTGAAACGAGTGTGTTGAAACCCCTTGTGACGACTTGTTTGTCATGGTATGTAAAAATCCTGACTATTATCTTTTACTGACATTTTGTGCAAATTAAAAAAAAATAATTTGCAGTATCCTGCTTTGAGCTAAAAATTGATCATATGCAGAACAAGCTCTTGGGTATCGAATCAGCTGAGAAATGTAAACACAATATATAGGTGATAATGGGATATTGCTACAGAAATGTTTTGGGTTCTCGACAAGACATCTGGATAGAATTTATTCAGTATATCACTGAAGATACATTATTTGTCGAAAAGCGCATCTGGTGCATAAAAAATTGTACAGTTTATGTTTTATATCAAAGTGTTTAGCAAAAGTTCATCAATCGATTATCGAGCCCCATAGGCGCTTACGAACACTCTTTTAGACAGTACTAAATTGATCTGATCACAGAAAAAATGGCAGACAATATCTTGTCAAAATGAAAGGTTTAATCGATATATGACTTTCTTCTTCAAAACCTGAACCAAGAGCTACCTAAATGTCAAATCGAAGGCCACAGCAAGAGATATTTTCTTCTCATGTAGAAACTTTGGAATAATTTCTGCCTCAAGACGCAAGAACTTGTTCTGTAAATCATCAGTTTTTAACTTGAGGTAGGCTACTGCGAATCACATTGATGCTACATGGGATGAGTTTGAAGAATCTGTGTCAAATTCTGTGGTCGTTATAACAATCATGTGTGTCAATACAATCGGTCAGTAGGTAATAAGCTGTCTGATGTGTTTCATAACAATTGTTAGTCCGTTTGTTTACAAACAGATTCTGTCTACGGAATACTCCATTTCCCTGACCAAGATATGGGGCTCACGACGGGTGTGAACGGTCGACAGGAGATGTTTTCTCCTTTTAGGTACTTGATCCCACCTCTGGTATATCTAGGGGTCTGTGCTTCCTAACTCTCTAGTTGGAATTCCTTATAGGAGTCATGCACTGAATGGAAACGCCAGTTTCCGCAAAACTGAAACAATATGGAAACCTTGCGGAAACATGACTGAAGTTTCCTGTATGGTTTCCGCAGTGCGTAAACGATTTTATAGTTTCCGTAAAGTTTCAATTTACGGAAACTATAGGCTGTGATTCCTAATGATTTCTACAGTGCTGAAACTTAACTAAATTCGGAGCTCTTTAAGGTAATCAAAAGGCTAAGATAACTAACAGTATTCAATCTCGTAATTCCTATATAAAATACAAATCAGAGAGATGGGTAAACACGGACCCCTGGTCATACCAGAGGCGGGATCAGGTGCCTAGGAGGAGTAAGCATCTTCTGTCGACCGGTCACACCCGCCGTGGGCCCTTTAGTCCGATCAGGAGAAATCCTTATATAATAATATAATATACAATGATTCAAATATGAATTTAAAAATATATAAATATAGGAAAGTTAATTGAGAGAAGAAAATTAAGCACTTTATATCATATCGTTATTAGAATTAACTGGGTTTAACAAAACTGAAATGAAATGAGATAACAGAAAACATACAGTAGTGTATACTGAGTGTGTTGTTAAGGTAGCATGACTGTCTATACCGGCCCAGTTAATCCGTGTGTGCATATATTTATTATTAGTTCTTTGTAAATTGCAGGGAAACAATGCAGTGAAAATACACAAGGTACTCACAGTGTCGCAAAGAGACAAAGATAAAGTCCACTGTAAAAATAAGTGATTTTGTGAAAATAAATCTCGCAAAATATGAATTGATCATAAAACTTCGACTAGGACACTTTTATATTGACGCAGTTACGTTGCATGTTCATCACTAACGATTTCAAAACAATGAATACTGCATATTGAAAATTAAGATTTCGAACACTAATAATACAGTCAGGTATATATATATATATATATATATATATATATATATATATACATTTGCATACACTAATGTAAATGTGAAGATAACTAACAGTATTCATTCTCGTAATTCCTATAACAAATACAAATCAGAGAGGTGGGCAAACAGGGAACCCTGGGCACACCAGAGGTGAATCAGCTGCCTAGGAGGAGTTTCCCCTGTCGACCATTCACACCCGCCGTGAGCTATACATCCCGATCAGGTAAACGGAGTAATCGGTAGTCATAATCAGTTTACCAAAACGGCAAAAAACAGTTGATATCAAACACGTCAGACAACATTAGATAACATTAGACCTAATGGAAAGTTGCACTGGTATATAGATCATTATAACGACCATAAGATTTGCGGAATACTGACTTTAGACGGGGCTTTACCAATCCCTGTCACATCAACTTCTTTGTCAGTAGCCTGTCTCAATTTAAAAACTGATCATATGCAGAAGAAGCTCTTGCATATCGAATCAGTTGGAATATATAAACACGATATGCAGGTGATGACGGAATATTGCCACATAGATATGGGAAGTTGGCGATGGGTAAATTGACATTATCCCGTTTGTCATAAAATTGAGTTGTTAGTTTGCCGCCAGCATGTATTTTCAGTAAAATATCTAAGTAGAAGCAGATGTGGAAGACTTTGTGACATTTGAATGTAAAAGACCATTGTTCATAGAACATCGTCGATTTATCTAAATGTGGAATTGGAGGCCACAGGAAGAACGTTTGTCTTCTCATGTAAAAGGATTTAAATGAATTTTGCTTCAAAAGAATAACAAAGGAGCATAATTCGTGTCCATGGGGATTGCAACAGACTGTTGGAAGACCCGATCATCAAAGACTACGAAGATATTGTCTATGAGGAACTATAGCATCTTTTTAATATCAACTTCAGAATACTTGTGCGTGGAGTGGGAGTGGTGTTTAACAAAATGATATTTGGGATGACCGATCACTAGATATGAATATTTCTTTTTAACATTTTTGTTGACGAAGCAACTGTCGATGAAGTAAAAAAAGTCTAGTCTCTAATTGATTGTGAGGTATGGCCGTGTAAAATGTTGTGAAATCATACATTTAATGTTGTTAATTTGGGAGATAAAATGTGATTTCAAATTCACTACAAGTTCGTTAGAATGTTTAAGAATCCACATTTGATTTACACTACTTCTGGCATATGTAGTGGCACAGCACGTTTGAAGTTTCTCCTTCACAGCAGTTAATATATTCGTGAAGAGGAGATATAGGGGCTTTGTAGAACATTTACTAGGTCCAGCAATGTATCTTTGTAAGAGTTTTTGTGGAGTTTGAGGATGCAGTATAGATACGGTAACTCATATTCATCCGCTCCATTGACTGCGATATTAAATGTATTTAATACTGAAGCATGCTTTTGAAGAATTCCATCTTTTGAAAAGGCAGTTGGAGTATAAGTACGAGTGAGATTACCAGATGTGGGATTATTGCCAAGTTCGTTTAGATTTCAGTTATAATAATGAGCCTTACAAAGAAATACAATGTTGTTGCTAGCTTAGTCAGCTGAAACCAAAACATATTCCTCATGTATCTTACCTAACCCTTTTATCTCTTCTGGTTTACTAAACACAGAATAATAGATGGTACGCATATTTGTTTTGAGATGTCTAACACTGGTTTTAATATTCCGCTTATACTTATTATTCATTCTGTATTTTACACAATTCTAAAAATCATATACTTTTACTAATGTAAATCTAAATAACTATCTCCACCATCTCTAAATTATGATAATCCTCAACAATATATATCCATGCACCTTGAAAGTGATATAGTTCAAATGAACATATATCCATACAACAATTGACAAAATGAGGAGGTCCTCAAATTTGCACAGTTGATTTTTGCTATATAGATATTTTAAGAATCATTTTATTTTTACTGTTTTTGATTTGAACGTATTTTATAGATCAAAGCAAAGGATTGGGAACAAGTTCTAACAAATTTACTTGTCCATCTCCTAAAACATTATAATAAGTTGTGCGAAATAAATAATTTACAGGTAAAACGTACAATAATCAAATGAATCTTCAAGTTTCGTCTATAAAGAATTAGAGCCACGAAGTACCATAATTGGCCCTGTCGCAAATGTAAATGAGACTTTTATAATTGATGTTCTAAGATTGATAGGTTAAAGAACAATTTATTTTATTACAATATCTGTTCTAATTTTTCAACTTGGTGTTGTTTTTCACCATGAATACTATACAATTTCATGACGTTTACGTTGTGATATTGACGTTTCGAGAGTGATTGATTGATTATTTACTGCTTTCCGTCACACTTAACAATTTTTCAGTTATCTGGTGGCGTCCAGTTTTTGTTGGTGGAGGAGAGAACCCAGATACAATGTACCTGGGAAGAGACCACCGACATTCCGCAAGTAAACTAGCAAACTTCCTCACATAACGCCGCGGCCGAGATTCGAACACGCACCAACAGAGGTGAGAGGTCTTGTGATTTTGAGCCCGATGCTCTAACCACTCGGCCACGTAGGCCCCTTTCGAGAATGAAAGTAGCACATGTCCCTTACGGCATTTGCTACAAAACGTTGGTTTCATGGGTTAATATATTGTGTGGCTTATTCTGGTTGTAAATAGGCAACTATTAAATTCTTAAATATAAGTAACATGTATATTTTCCAGGATGTTTAAAAGCCCCTCCCTGTATAATGCTATGTAAAGTTTTCCCACTGTATTGGGCATAATTGAGAAACGACTGTGAAAAATTAAAATACCATGTGGTGAAAGGGTATTGTTTCACCGCCCAACCCAAAGACAACTTTTTTTTTCAGTCTGCATATTGATTCTGAACACGTTCGCTGTTGTTTAATATGCGTGATCAAGATAGAGACTTTTCTCCATCGTTAAAAAAGCTAGCTTTCTGGCGAGGCAGTACAAGTTCCATATACAATGTCCTCTACTTTAGTGTTTAGGAAATGTAGGTCTGTCTTCAACGTTCTTTATTTAATTTTTTTCTAGTTCTGAAATACAGGATAAAAATCTTTATTTTATTAAGTTTATGAAGTGCCAAATTTTAGATGTTGATACATATGATGTAATGGTGGTAAAGTAGTTTCGGCAGTGCTTAATCTGTGCGTAAACATGTAGTGGCGACTAGTTACTGTAATGCGGAAACATTGGGTTTCAACAAGTCTCCGCTGAGTGAACCACCTGGAATTGGGACGGGTTAGTTTTACGCACTCCCTAAACTTGTGTAAACTTGAAGGTTCCAAACCGAAACCCTGCGTAAACCATTTGGTTTCGTAAGTTCCCGCATAGTTTACGCACAGTTTCTGTACCATTGAAACCATAGTTTTCATGTAGTGATGAGATTGATAACTGTTCGTTATCTTTACTTTTTCATATGGAACCTGCTTATAGTATAAGCTCCCCTGACTTCGTGAGCTAAGAAGGAGCTCCAAATCTTAATCATTGGTCAGTTAGTGTAAATTTGGGGGTGGGGGTGAGGTTTTATTGATTAAATTCTTATCTTAACTCATAATTATGATCGAAAGTATAATTAAATTGTAACGTATAAATTCCCTTTCTCTACATGATAAATAGAGCCCGGCTTAATACCAGATCCCACAAACGTCACAATTTTGTTAATGGAATCCTTGCTCATCCTAAACATACAAACATACACTCATTATGTCTGCTAAATGTCCAGTAATATAGAATAAGATTTTTAAAAAGTTAATGCATGACATTTAGTACCATATGACCCATAAAGCCCCATATGGCACCAAAACCCCCAACACAGGGGCCAAGAATTTCACAATTCTGGTAGAGGCTACATTGTTCATCTTCATAATATTTACTCTGTTTACATACTCTATGCTCAGTAGTAAAGAATGGGATTTTTAAACATCAATGCATGTTCACTATATGACCAATAGGACTCCTTCCAACGTCACAACCCAGGCCTTCTTTATAACGAGACTATCTCGATATATATATATATATATATATATATATATATATATATAAACAATGTACCTGATAACGAGATAGCTTTTTATGACTAGAAAATTATCTCCGAACAACGCATCGACATCTTTTTCTAACAAACAATTTCTTATTTTCTTATAAAAATAATAATAATAAAAAAAATTCCTTTCTTAATCTTTTTTTTTTTATTTATATGTTTCAGTTAATTTAAATAATTTAAATAGAAACGATAAATTCACATACTGTTTACTGTCATTAATGTGACAATATTGAACAGGCATTACCCGAGGAAAAAATCTTCAATAAAATTTACGAGAGGTCATTATTCTATGGGGTAATTTTTATTCACGTAGAATGGAAGAATGGGTTAATTTTCATGGAGTGATATTTTTTTACGGGCAAAAGCGTCATTTTTATACGTCGAATAATGATCGGGGGTCAATTTTCTGCTTCAAATGTGACCCCTAATAATTATTCTATGGGGGTCATTATTCTTCTTTACACCGGCCCATTTTGAGAAGTCGCCAGCGTTACTGCTGGACAGATGTCTATTACCGTGGATGTGTTGTCGTGAAAAATTATCTTTTGTTTAATTATTATTTTTGTTTTTTAAAAAAGGTTTATATGTTATTATTTCTTTTATTTCCATACACACATTTTGTGTGAAATCAATTGTATAGGTCAAGTGACCACTTTTTATTTTACAAATTTGAATATGGTGTAAGTGGTGAAAATACGTTGGATTCTTCTTACTAGAATGTTTACCATATGACTTTACCGAAACTACCAAGAACAGACTTTTTTCCGCATCAAAGAAAAGAACGAAATGAAAATCAAAGACGTTAGTAAGGTTTCGAGTGACAAATGCGCATTGTGTGTAGATTGCTGTTCCCTCTAAATTTCTCAGTTGTAATTATCGTGTTTTTAAATAAAGAGATTGCTTGGAACACATTTGACATTCTTTTCCTAAGAAGTTACCTTACTTGATTCGCGCAAATAACTTTTTATTTGTTATATTTTCCAAAACCTTTCCGGCCCATAAATTTGGTGCTTGCACCAATGTTTCTTGTAACATTTCTTTAATATGAATAAAAAGGATTATTATTTGATTGATTATTTATTGCTTTCCGCCACACTCAACAATTTTTCAGTTATCTGGTGGCGTCCAGTTTTTGTTGGTGGAGGAGAGAACCCAGATACAATGTACCTGGGAAGAAACCACCGACCTTCCGCAAGTAAACTGGCAAACTTCCTCATATAACGCCGCGGCCGAGATTCGAACACGCGCCGACAGAGGTTAGAGGCTTTGCGATTTTGAGCCCGATGCTCTAACCACTCAGCCACGGAGGCCCCCCGAATAAAAAGGAAACGCATTGGTTATAGTATTAGTGGTTATTTTATTCAGAACATACATGTATAACAGAATGTACATGTCATTGATAATGAATTCTTCAACAGAATCAACACGAAATGATTTACTGATAAAGTTTGGCACTTGTACAAATATGCAACAATTACAGACGGGTTATAGTATGGTATGGCGCTGTACGTTTGTCTGTTCATTCATGAACACTTTGGGGAATCATCAGTAATAATGAAGTAAAAGGAATATTGATAAAGAGTTGTATCTTCAATAGTAATTCTTTCTCCTTCAATTCTGACTTCATTGCTGAAATATATTTCAAGTAATACAAAGTATGATCATTGCTGTTGTTTCGTATATAATACCGATAATTTTTAATTAATATATAAGCATAAACCACGGAGTGAAATAAATTGATGATGGATGTACAATGGCCTGAAATTTAAAAACAACATCTGTAGTATGCTGAAATTACAGCTAAGTGTATAACACAAGTCGCACGTAGAAAGTATCAAATATATCAAGTTCTATATACATCTCTAATTCTTTAAAAAGATATGTACATTGAACAGCCGTTGCCTCTAAAGACCAATTTACGTGGTATTTTATTTCACATTTGTTATATCAAACAGCAAGTAGAATTACCCTCTGTTGTGGGTGTAGTTCAAAGGTCACTTAGTGAAAACAAAGTTTTACTTTACACTACCACAGGTAAGAGATTACTACGATAACCAATTCAGTTCATTTCCATGGCTGAAAAAAATAATCGCGTTATAGAAAATAAACGCGTAAACTTTCGCGTCATAACGCGAAGACTTCGCGAATGCAAGCTTTAATTTTGTTCTAAAATTTGGTCTAAACAGGTTGTTGATTTTGCTAACCTTTTGTCTAATTATAAGGAATCCAAGACGTAAAATTTCCTTCTCAAGTAACAACATAGAGAACGGATCCAAGTTGTCCACATTACAGGTCTGCAAGGAACAAGTTTTCTGCTATATATATTTTTTCAAAACAGATAATCAATCGAAATTTCTCAAGATTGTCTGTTTTAAATATTAGTCTGGTAAAAAAAAAAGGTGTACAGCAGGACAGCCATTCCGCTTCCAACGCAGGTGTTATTATTGTGGTGACACACATGTATTTACCTGATGAAGGAAGCAAATTCAGCAGTCCTCTTATGTATCACAACGATTTAAATACCAGACCGGTTATACTAAAAAGCAATAACTATTTGCAAATAAGGGCAAACACCCGGCAAGTAGATTGTCTTACTGGCTAATAGCTTATGATAAGATTTAATCAATGGTTTTTCAAATGGTTTCCATTTACATTTTCTTGCCATTTGAACTTGTATTGTGTCGGCCAGTTTAAAAAGTCACTTTTTGCTAATCCACACATCATTAACGAAAAACCGGTCTTGGTAGCTCAGTGGTTAGAGCGTTCGCTTCGTAACCGGAAGGTCGTGAGTTCGAGCCCCGCTCGTGCCATGGCCGCGTCAAACCTAAGACGAAAATTAGGTAGTGATTGCTCCTTTGCCAAAACGCTTGGCATTTAGAAGTGAGAATCACAGGTCTTTGGGATATGACCTTAAAAACTGAGGTCCCGTGTCAAAGTGGGCGTTGGGACGTTAAAGAACCCTCACTGCTACGGCCCTGAGCACTAAGCATAGGTCTAAATTTGTGGTACTTCACCTACAGCTGGTGACGTCTCAATATGAGTGAAAAATTCTCGACGGGACGTAAAACAAACAAACAATCAATCAATCAATCATTGACGAAAATAATAATGAGGAAATCTTAGCTGGTTGAAAGGTCTTTCGATATTAAACTTATAGATGATTTACAATGTTCTCAATTGGATCTGGTTTAAAAGAAAGTACCAGGACAATATTGAATGATTCATCATTTAACGTATTCATCAAATCAATCTGTTAACTGTGTTAAATAACTCTGCTAACTGTGGCATACCACAAGTGAATTGTTCGATAAGCGTCTCTTTCAGATGTCATTCAATTCATAAAACAGAACTAGTGTGGGAATGGTGCTTTTTGTTGTAAAAGATAATAAGTCAGCATTTTGAATCAATAAAGATGAACTATATGCTAACGATCCCCAATATATATATATATATATATATATATATATATATATATATATATATATGGTTTCATTTTAAAATAAATGATTAATCATTCAACATTTGTACTTTTATGATTTAAATATTACACTGCGCAAATATTCATCACAAACGATATATAAATCTGAGTTTAGGGTAGGTTTAGGCAGTCTGAAGATAAGTTGACCTATGCATTCTGACAAAAGAAAAACAAATTAACATAGGTAGCACAGTTTGCTAAGAAAAGCCTAAATCAGGGGCACCCCCTTAAGATTTTAAAGTTTAATTCAATTATCTGTCGTATATTAAAATACAATGTAATTCACCAGTGTTTAAGATTACTTTTATATGAATATGAATAATGCAGATCAAGGCATTAAATTAGCGCACAGAAAAGCTATATAATTTTAATCCTTTAGTCACTTTTTTATGCCAGTTTCATATTGTAAACCTGCGCCCGTAGAATATCCGCCTGAACATATCTCAGGCACTTGAGGCATGGATCATGATCACTCCACCACCCCTTCTATCGCCCCTCCCTCCTTATCACTTTACTTTTTTCTGATCGGGGATAGACACACTATTTTTTTTATCTATATTTTGTAAATATGCATTAGAGATCACCCAGATATGTTATTTTTCGTCTCTGTCACGTATGAGTAAAAATTACGTTATCAACGATTCTTATCACTGATAACGTAATTTTTAGTAGTACGTGACAGAGACGAAAACATATAGATAGCTTTCGACAGACAATATTTTTGTAAAAGTTACTTCCCTTTGACCGCCATGTTGGAGATCGACTTGCTTAAATTCCTTCACTACATTACATGTACCAATTGCAACAATTTATACTGACAAGTTTGGGGCATATGTAAATCATTATTTTCCAGAAATATTTACATAAGTTAAAGTTCCACTTATTCATAATTTGTATAAATTAATAATTTTATACCAATATTTCACAGACGCTCGTTTTAAATATTTATAATTAAAAAAAAAAAAAGAATTATCCTCCCTTCACCGATTTCTCTCACTTGAGAAGCAGTAGACGATGTTTGACGGTTGATCATTTCCGATAAATGGACTTCATCTCCAGTTCACAATGACAGTGCAAAAGGTAAGACCTTGACAGAGTTGCTTCTAAACGGTAGGGGTGTAATTATAATATTATATAGAACTTTTCGTCGAGAATTGCAGGCGATACAGCTGGTAAAATTAAAACCAAGATGGCGGTGTGATATACCTTGTGGATAGTTCGTTTACAGGAAGACATTTTTTTGGCATGAATATTCAAAACGTCGAGCGCATGTGCATTATTTGGTTCGCAAGTTACATTTGGTTACATAAAGAAAAAATATCAACATGGCAGCAAAGGGAAATAACTCTTGGTAAAATGACGTCATACAAAAACTATCTATCTGGGTGATCTGTAATTCACAGTTACAAAATATATATAGAAAAAAAAATTAGTATGTCTATCCCAGATAAGAAAATAAATTCAGTAATAAGGTGGGGGGGGGGGGGGGTGGAATGACAATGATACATGCCCCAAGTGCCTGTGGAAGAACTGCTATATCGTAAACGTTTCTCCATTGGGGGAAGCATCTTTACTAGTCAAAGGTTTTTATTCTGTATAATACGTAGATATTTCAACCTAACCGTAATTGATTCGAATTTTACACACCATTAGCAATAAGTGGTATTTGCTATCATAAGAGATATCCGGAACTCCTAAACTTTGAATGTAATTGTCTACCTGTTATCTGACTCACGTAAGTTCCAACACAATGTAGCAAGTTTAACAAGTTATATCAATTCAAAAATAGATATATAATTGTTGATATGAGCCTTATAGCTTTAGTAACTGTTTCACATTTTGTCTGAGTAATGAAAAATTCAGGACAATGAAAAAACAACAATCAAACACACAAACCAGAAATAAGAATAAGAAATCACGTTAGCATCGGATTTTGTGGACAACTGTGCCAATTTTATGACAAAACAACTCGCGTAGAAGTTGTGGGACATATGTATAAAGATTAGAAATGGATTTTTGAAGTCGTAAAAGGTGAAAGCAATCATAGCATCACTTAAAGGATAGTCATTTTAATGATGGCATTTATAATCGGTGAAGTAACGTATAATTTTCCGAAATGAAAAAAATGAAAATGACCAATTCCGGAATAAATCTTTAAACTGTATCATTTGTAGCCATTCCGATCTGTTACGTGTTATATCCCATCATAATGTGAATCAATTATCTGACATTCGTTTATGACACTTTAATCACAGAATTATGTTGTTGACAATTTTTTTCGCCAGCTGGATGTATCATTATATGTGTCATCTAGAAGATTAAAATTCGCGATTATATATATATATATATATATATATATATATATATATATATATATATATATAAGAATTTCGCAACACGGTGTGACATTATTTTGGAGATCTACACTGGAACTGGGGCCGGTGTGTAAAAGATATCGTTCTGAAGGAAATATTGAACAATAAATCATTATGATGAAGGTAAGTATGAATCTAAGACAGCTGAGACTAGTAGATAGCTAAATAACAATATCTGGATAAAAATCACTGGTTGAACAAAAATCCTGAAATTAAGGATAAACTTCATATATCAGGAAATGTCTAAACAAGATACTGTCTATATACCTATACAGAAGTAGGCAGTATGTGTTATATGTCTTTACAGGTTGTATATTTCGCTGGATTTCTTGTTCTTGCCAACGAAGTGCTGGTTGTATATACCTGTTCCTGTACGCCAACTAATACCTATAACATGTACTGCGACTCCAGTTACGGTAATGTTAAAATCCTGAATGTATATATACAAATAAAAAGTAAATTGATTGATTGATTATATATTGTTTAACGTCCCACTCGAGAATATTTCACTCATATGGAGACGTCACCATTACCGGTGAAGGGCTGCAAAATTTAGGCTAACACTGCACTTATGGCCGTTGAGCAGGGAGGGATCTTTAACGTGCCACACCTGCTGTGACACGGGACCTCGGTTTTTGCGGTCTCATCCGAAAGCCCTCCCCATTTAGTCGCCTCTTACGACAAGCCAGGGGTGCTGAGGATCTATTCTAACAACCCGGATCCCCACGGACTCAAATAATAAGTAAATTCATCGCACTTATGTAATGAGCATTGAACATGGCACATTGTAATAGATTGATTAATACCTGTTTTAGTTCAAGGGGGACTTCAATCAAAAGAAATTTTCAGTGAAAATAACAGTGTAATAAATTAGTGCACTGTTTTCGGAGGAATGTAAATTATTAACTTTTTAAAAGAAATTTATACCGGAAATTAAAAGATATACTTCAATTAAATGATACTTATAAATGATACTTATAATGAAGTACAAAATATAACTTAGATTCCTGTTTATCTCACCCGAGCTGAAAACTCAAGTGATTTTTTTTAATCAGTCCTTGTCCATCTGGCCGTCCGTCTGTCCGTAAACCTTTCACATTTTCGACTTCTCCGAAACCACTGGGCCAATTGAAACCAAACTTGGCACAAATCATCCCCCTTTGGTGTAGGGGAATTCACGTTTGTTTAAATGAAGGACAACGACGTTCTCCAAGGGAAGATAATAGCAAGAAAGCAAAACTACATTGACAAATTTTAAAAATCTCCTTCAGAACAAACAAACCAATTTCAATCAAACTTGGTACAAGTCATCCTTTGGTAAAAGGGATTCAAGTTTGTTCAAATGAAGGGCCATGCCTCCTTCAAAGAGGAGATAATCACAAAAATGCAAAAACAAGGTTGGGCCTTTTAAATATTTTCCTCTCAAGAACCACTGGCCCAGAAAAGTTCAAATTTATCTGGAAGCTTTCTGAAAAAGTACAGATGCACGTTTGTTAAAATCATGGCCCCCAGGGGTACGGTGGAGCCACAATGGGCGATCAAATTTTACATGTAAATAGAAAGGAAAAATCTTTAAAAATCTTCTTCTGAAGAACCACTGTGTCAGAAAAGTTCAAATTTACATGGCAGCTTCCTGACATAGTACAGATTCATGTTGTTAAATTCATGGCCTCCGGTATTAGGGTGAGGCCAAAGTTTTACATGCGAATATATAAGGAAAATCTTTTAAATCTGGGCCAAGGACACTCAGGTGGGCCTCTTGTTCTGAACTGTATTTAATATTTGCAACGCCAATCCCATTACAAGGTAGACACCAACTTGTAAAGCAGCGGAACAAAACGGGGGAAAGCGGTACCTGTAATCAGTTTCTATGTTTTCCTTAGTTCAAGATCATTATGTAGAGTGCTGCCAAAGTTCTCTTCTAATGTGTACTATATTCTACTACTACAACGTTCTTATTTTTACGATTGATCATACTATCTATTGGGTAATTTTGGCGTCGGGAAAATCTATTGAATGTTTCTCAGAAACGATTACTCGATCATTTGGTGAAATGTCAATTTACACATGCATTATTCATATAAATAAAACTTTAAGTGCTTTAATGTGGGGTGAATTTTCCTAAAGTCATCATTTCCACCGTGCCAAATCACCAGATTTTCGATATTTCTGATATCAACAACGCGGGTTTATAATAAATAGTTGTACTTCTTTCTGTTGTAGTTGTTTTGGTTAAGCCCATTAGCTTCATTGACCATGGAGACGATGCCAGAGTTTCCTACACGGCAGAAGTTCTGAAAGTATTCAAATCAGTAAGTTACTGAAAATGGGCTTTTTGGTTAGTCATTATAACAAATAACAAAATGTAATTTAAGACATTGCATATTTATGTCAATGAATAAATGATGATATTAAAACCCTGTCCACATGAGGCTTTTTACACACATAGTGCACGTTTTACATTTAGGCACTTTTTGCACTAGGGTGTATTTTTGACACATGTGAAAGTCAAGGTGGGGGGGGGGGGGGTAACAAAATTTGTACGCGAGTATCTTCACTCCTAGTGCAAAATTTACATCTTGTCAGAATAGGTGCAAATTAAAGAGGCATTACAGTTCATTTTACACTTTTTAATCAAGTGCTTTTTAAAACACGTATCGATAAAATAATAAAAAGCATAACAATACTGACAATTTTGAGCATTAGGGATGCATTAATTTGCTCTCAAATGCGCTTGAAAGATCATCCGGAATTCAATGGTTTCTTCATTCTGACTCGAACATTTTACATCACGTGATTCAGTATGACAACATACGTGTTGTGTGAAAACTTATCTAAATACCCCTTAAAGGGGTCCACTCTCACTTCTCGAGTATGGGATTATTTCCTGCTTCTTATAATTACGTAATTATAAATCATTATTATAACAGAACACCTTTCATGTTCCTATATTCAAATAAAGCGCTTTGATAAAAATAACACTTACTTTTAAAGCCCTGCGTGTGTATCTAGTAGCTAGAGGGTCATAATGATATTTCCACGTAAATTCTAATGTGCGTAATATGTTGTATCTCGTTCTATTTTAACCCTTCTCTGTAATCTGTAAAAATTATGGGTTTAGCCATTGTACGCTAACTCTCACTGGCTTGTTTACCCTCCGTGCGCATGCGTCCGAAGACCGAAAGAGGAAGTTGCAATGTTTTTAAAAAAGGGCTTTCAAAAACTAATATTTTTTGCATTTAAACGAGGATTTTCAACTTTAAAAATGTGTTGTTTTTGCCAAGTTTATACATTCAACTACGCAACAAAATTAGAGAAAGCTCTGGGAAAATTGTCATTTGGCGATTTTTGAGCAAAATGAGCTGTAGTGTCTCTTACTTTACATGTTAGTAAATTTACTCTAAGTGAATTTTCAGCCGAGTGAACGCGTAGCAAAATTTACATAGGTGGAAAATATCGAAAACGTTGCACCGTTTTCTTAAAAATTGCAGCAATACTGTAAAAGCAACTTTTATTCAGAGCTACTTTATTTTGCGATTTACTTGTGATGCACTAGTTCATAGCGACTAATGTTTGCGATTGAGATAATCTTTATCACACAAGAGACAGTAAAAAAGTGATTCGCGACGAGAAATATTCGCGATTATTAGGATCCTACTTAAATGTACGTCAATGCATCTACACGGTTTTAGAAATAAAGTATCCGAAATAATTTTATATGCAAATCACTGATATCAAAATCAACTCTTTATCAATTGTCAACATCCACTTTCAATCACGTTACATTTACCTCATTGCGTGGTGCAACATCATTATTTGTAAACAGTCGTATAACGTTTTTTGAACTTGTGACAAAAAGATATTATATTGAACAGCTACTGAAATTTTCAAACTTTGAGAGATCTACCACAAATCATAATTCATGGGAAACTCTTTCGGAAAGAATTTAAACCATGCATGCGTAATCTTATGTTTTAGTAAAAATCATTTGGTAAGATGATTGTGCTTTTTTAGAGTTGGTAACATCAGGTTGTTAGTCCGAAAGGTATCCATATGAATAGAATATCATTGTAAATATACTCTGCAAAAAAAGAAACGCATAATGGATTTTTTAAGATTTTAGTAGATGTATTTTGGATTATGATTTTACAATAAAAAATGTAGATATTCACTAGAATTGTTTCAATTGAAAAAAATTACAGTCCAAACCTTAGATATTGGTGGAAAAAAAGTCTGATCATTACAGTTAAGAACACTTCCTGTCACGTTTAAGTTAGTACCGTGTATGACCACCTCGAGCTGCCAACACAGTTCTGCATCTCCTTGGCATAGAGTCAATCAATGTTCTTACGTTATTGCGTGGAATTGTTCGCCATTCCTGTTGTAACATTTGACGGAGCTGATCGAGGGTCTGAGGCGGGGGTTGGCGCAGGCGCACACGTTTATCCAGTTGGTCCCTTAAGTGTTCAATCGGATTCAAATCCGGTGATTTGGAAGGCCATGGTAGCACATTAATGTTGTTCTGCTGAA
Source organism: Ostrea denselamellosa (assembly GCA_024699665.1). Taxonomy (NCBI): domain Eukaryota; kingdom Metazoa; phylum Mollusca; class Bivalvia; order Ostreida; family Ostreidae; genus Ostrea; species Ostrea denselamellosa. The sequence goes on from JAMZEH010000018.1 coordinate 8,196,128, forward strand.
GGTAGTCAATTGTTAAGCGGGCTGTGTGAGGCCTAGCATTGTCATGTTGGAATAACTCCCTCTGTCGGTCAATTACGCGCATAAGGTGAGGTTGGAGAATTTCGTCTCTGTACCGTTGAGCCGTTAAATTGCCCGGGACATGTACCAGTTCTGTTTTACGGTCATTAGAGATCGCCGCCCACATCATGACGCTACCTCCACCGAAGCTATCCACTTCTTGGACACACGAGGAAGAGAAACGTTCATTCCTGCGCCGGTATACACGGATTCTTCCATCACGTTTCTGTAGCAGAAAACGGGACTCATCGCTGAACCAGATTCTACGCCAGTTGCGGAATGTCCAGCCCCTCAATCTGTTGCACCATCGGACTCTTTCTCGTCTGTGTAACGGTGTCAAAACTGCTCCAAAATACGGTCTTCTGGGTCTAATGCCATATTGTCGAAGTCGGTTGCGGACTGTCTGCGAGCTGATTCTTCTCAATCCAGGTATTCCGACTGCAGTAGCTGTTGCAGCAACGGTTCGATTCCGTAGATGAAAGACCCGGATGTAGCGATCTTGTCCAGGAGTCGTAATGCGAGGTCGTCCACTCCTCGGTCGGTCATTAGTAGAGCCAGTCTGCTGGAATCTGTTCCATAGCCGAGAAATTGTGCTCTGATTTACGTTTTCAGTTCGTGCAATCTCACTTTGGGATACTCCGGCCTGGAGACGGCCAATGACGATATTTCGAGTAGCAGGGTCCAACCTTGGCATGGCAGCATTTTAACGTTATGATGAATTCAAGCTTCAAACTTCGTCCTTTTATACGCTTTAATGTAGTGGTTGAATTAAGCACAAAGTTCTCGTGAAAAACGTAAGCCAAATTCCATGGCGATAGAGGTGATGTGCAATTTTAGAGAGTCGCCGAGCTAATTTGGCAGAGAGCCAAATCAAATGAACAGACCTTTAAAGTTTCATACTTACCTGTAAAAAATCAATTACTCAATTGACCATTTCAGTTTACCTGGTAAAATACATAATTTGCATTTTTAAAATTTCAAAAGGGCTATGCGTTTCTTTTTTTGCAGAGTATAGTATGACATTATAAAAAGTGTATCCTTTTAAATAGTAGATCATTATAAATAGTATACCATTATAAATAGTGAAAAGGCCAAGATAACTAACAGTATTAAATCTCGTAATTCCTATAGAAAATACAAATCAGAGAGATCGGCAAACACGGATCCCTGGTCATATCAGAGGTGGGATCAAGTGCCTAGGAGGAGTAAGCATCCCCTGTCGTGAGCCCTATATTCCGATCAGGTAAACGGAGCAATCCGTTGTCAGAATCAGTGTGCCAAGAATATCCTAACAATTGGCATGGGGCTCATCAGACAGCATTTGACCTGAGGGAAAGTTGCACCGGCAAACTAGATCGTTATAACGACCATAAAATTTGAGAAATGCTGACTTTAGACAAGACAGTACAAACATCAGCGTCTTTGTCAGTACCCCGTCTCGACTTAAAAGCTGATCATATACAGAACAAAAAAGCTCTTGTGTATCGAATAAGTTGGGATATATAAACATCATATTATGCAGGTGATGATGTTATATTGTCACATAAGTAAGGAGAGTTGATGATGGAGAAATTGAAATCATCACGTTTGTCATAAAGTTGAGTTGTTAATTTGCCGCCGGCATCTATGTTCAGTAAAATATCTAAGTACTAAGTAAAAGTGAAGACTCTGTGGTGTCTTTAATTTCAAGTTCACTGGGATATATTGAATCGACATATGAATGAAAATGATCATTGTTAATCGACAATACGTCGTCGATATATCTAAATGTCAAATTGAAGGCCATAACAAAAGATTTTTTCTTCTCATGTAGAAGCTTCTGAATGAATTCTGCTTCATAAGAATATAAAAATAGGTTAGCTAACAAAGGAGCACAATTTGTGCGCATGGGAATTCCAACAGACTGTAGGAAGAACTGATCACCAAAGACTACGAAAATATTCTCAATGAGAAACTCTAGCATCTTTTTAGTATCAACTTTAGAGTACCTGTGCATGGAGTCAGAGTGACGTTTAACAAAATAATTTTTGGGATGACCAATCACTAAATATGAATAATCCTTTTACCATTTTTGTTCACGAACTGTTTATGATGTCAAAAAGTCTAGTCTTTAATTCATTGTGAGGTATGGTCGTGTGAAGTGTTGCATAATCATACGTTTTAATGCTGTGAATTTGAGAAAAGGTTTGTGATTTCAAATTCACTAAAAGTTCTTTAGAATTTTGAAGATTCCACATTTGATTTACTCCACTTCTGGCATATATAGTGGCACAGTACGTTTGAAGTTTCTCCTTCACAGCAGTTAATATTTTCGTAAGTAGCAACGATAAGGGCTTGGTAGAACATTTACTTGGTCCAGCAATGTATCTTTGTTTGTAAGCATATCATTATCAATAGTTTATCATCATAAATATTATATCATGATAAATAGTATATCATTATGTATCTTTATAAATATTGTATCATTACAAAGAGGATATCATTATGAATAGTGTATCATTATAAATAGTGTATCATTATAAATAGTTTATCATTATAAATAGTATATCATTGTAAATAATGCATCATATAAATGTTATATCATCATAGTGTATCATTATAAAGAGTATATCATCATAAATAGTGTATCATTATAAATTGTATATCATTTATATATCATTATAAATAGTGTATCATTAAAATTAGTATATCATTATCTATCATTATGAATAGCGCATCATAATAAATAGTATATCATTATAAATAGAATATCATTTGAATATCATTATAAATAGTGTATCATTATAAATAGTGTGTCATTATATATAGTATGTCATTATAAATAGTATATCATATCAATTAGTGTATCATTATAAATTGTGTATCATTATGTGTCATTATAAATAGTGTATCGTTATAAATATTTTTGTTTGTTTGTTTGTTTATAGCCGCCTGAGCAATTTTTCAGCTATCCGGCTCGTTATAAATAGTATATCATTATAAATAGTATATCATTTTAAATAGTGCATCATTTAAATAGTGTATCATTATAAATATTATATCATTATGTGTCATTTTAATAGTGTATCATCATAAATACTGTATCATTATAAAGATTGATTGATTAAATATTGTTTAAAGTCCCGCTCGAGATTCTTTCACTCATATGGAGATGTCACCATTGCCGGTGAAGGGCTGCAAATTTAGTCGTATGCTCGGCGCTTATGGCCTTTGAGCAGGGAGGGATATTTTACTTACCACACCTGCTGTGACACGGGGCCTCGGTTTTTGCGGTATCATCCGAAGGACCGCCCCATTTAGTCGCCTCTTACGACAAGCTAGGGGACAACCCAGATACCTACGGAATATCCTTATAAAGAGTATATCATTATAAATAGTGCATCATTATAAATAGTGTATCATTAGAAATAGCATATCATTAGAAATAGTATATCATTAGAAATAGTATATCATTATAAATTGTGTATCATTAGAAATAGTATATGCATTGACGTACATTTAAGTAGGATTATCCTTGATGATTTCTGTAATTGGAATGCTAAAGCGCAAGTATTGCAATTAACTCATTACTAAACCACACGGTACCTATACTTTAATCTCTCTTGATACACGTACCACGTTCTTTGTCCACAGAAGGAGCCTATAACCAGCAACACTACGACAATTCATACAGGAAAATACGGCGGTTTGTGCGGAATGCGTCTGACATTAAATCAGGAGACGGTGATATCAGGTTTGAAAATAAGTCTATTTCACTGCAAATCATTTAGAAATATCCCATTTCGCTTACAAAACGTTAATGTATCACATCTGACTTTGTATTCTGTTTAATACCGTTGGCGAAAGAGAATGCTATTAACGCTTGCGAATTGATGTCCATATAAAATTTTATCACACTTACAAATGTTTGGATATATGTTTGTTTAAACAAATTCTATCTCTGAGTGGAACTTTTATTTTCAGCTTTTGCTGATGGGAATGATGGTTCAGACCTCTGGATAAACTTGTGTACGTCTATAAATATGATATACAACTCGGCTCTGGAGAACTTTGGAGATGACATCGATTGCAACTGTAGGGTACGTCTCTCTCTCTCTCTCTCTCTCTCTCTCTCTCTCTCTCTCTCTCTCTCTCTCTCTCTCTCTCTCTTCCAGAGAAACAAAATATGTGTCATCCTAAACATTAAATGTAGAAGTTATAAAAATGAAATGATCCTATAAAGTCTTGGTAAAGAGACATTTAATATATATCAGTGTGGTTCTCTTTTAAGAAAAACAACATATTATGTATTGAAGTATACAGAGCTCTGTTCCCTTTAAGATATAATTTTCAAATCCAAAGAAAAGTCTGCTTTACTTGTGAGAACATTTAAGATAAACGTAAAGAAGAGGTTGTACATTGTATTATCATTTCCTCACTGGAGACCAATTTTAGAGGAACATGGCATTTGGAGTTATTTTAGAAGTTTTTGAATTTTATGGGAGAATTCCATATATTTCTGGTGACATTACAGAGAATTTCAAGATAAGCACCACTCATCAATAAAACAGAATAATGATGTGTCAAGTAATATATAAGAATATGGACATTTTGAGAAATTGTTAAACACACTGACATCATAATACAAATTCACTGAGAATTGTATTTTATCCATATTCAGTACAAGAAGCTTTGAAATGTATAACATTTTACCACTTTTCAGACGATATCTTATTAGCTGAACCCACATTTAGTGACGTCATGAAAAGCTACATACAGGGGCGTGCAATTTAATAGCAAAATATGACGAACTCAGCGATATGCACATGCCACAGTTCTTCCGTTGTGTCTTACTATGGAAGCATATATTAAAAAAAAATTAAAAAAAAACCTGTGGCCCTTATATTCTTCCATATTTTACAGTCTATCAATTCTATAAAATTCGTAATTGTTAAACAATTTGTCTTTAATTTATTGTACGTTGTTTAAAACCGTATGTATTCATTCTTTTCTTCTCAAGTTTTATATGCATTGACCATTTTAATAAAACCAGCATCGCGAATACCACTGAACAGTTTTGAGTCAACCTTCAGTCTGTTACACAATCAGCTATGCACTGTTACCAATATGGATTTTTCATCGATTCCAGTAATTTTCATCTCCTCTCTTATCATTTGATAATTGACAATGAAAATCATTCTTAAATCTTTAATTTTAACATACCTTTTCAAAGCTCTTATAAAGTATAAATGTAACATTCTTTAAGTTTGTTTGAAAACTATATATATATATATATATATATATATATATATATATATATATATTTGAGCATTGTGTTTTCAATTCACATCTCTTTTCCTAAGTTACGAACCATTGATCCTTTTGATGGGCGCTTCGATGACAAACGATTTTGTCCGTGGATTATATACCCAAGATGCCTTGCTGGAAGGACCAAGTGTGGTTTAAATGACCAGGGAGAGTGTCAGTGGCAGTGCGCCTCGGACTCGGTTCGAATTAGTAATGAGACAGAGAATGTTTCTGAATCTGAATTATTTTGATGAGCGCTTCGATAACAAACAGTTTTGTCCATGGATTGTATCCAAGATTCCGAACCTTCACGTCCATACCATACGATTACGAATTCCTGTTATTTTGGAGAGAACACTGTCTTTCGAAATAAAAGTCTAGAACATTTTTGTAAGAATATTTATTCAATTAGGAAAAGCACTGTATGTATACACATTTTAGCGTATTTAAAAACATACCGCAGATGGAGCCTACGCATTATTAACGTAATTATGATTAAGCGCTTCTTTTGTATATGAGAAAAGATTGAGAATTTCGTATTTTATCACAACTACACAACTACTATATACTAGCGCTCTTGCTTCACCATCCAAACCGCTAAAATTTGAATTCCGCTAAAATACGTACTAATGCAGTATATAACACCTACTTCCTAGTCACATAATATTATTGTACGCTGCCGGAAATACTTGATTTTTCAAAAAATGGTTCAATCATTCAATAAACCGACGATACAACTATTTGTACGTTTTTCGTCCATTTCTTTCTTGAACTGTTCATTACAATGCACGAGAACGTCGACATCACTATACGGGATGACGCCAGTCCAATTGGCATACGACATCCTTTCCACTTTTAAATTGAAATGTAATTATAACTGGTTGAGTTTTCGAACAACCATATTTCAATTTTGACCAAATTTGAATATTGATGCTTTTATAGTAAATGATATTTCAAGTTGAAGCAACATTAAAAGTGTCAGTGCCTTATCTTTTTAACGCTGAACTGATAGCAGTTGTCCAAAGTTGAAGCAAGTTTCAAAATCAGATCTACTTCTCAGTCTTAAATAAACGTTCAACATTTCAATATTGAAACAATGTCTGAAATGCTGCATCTCAAAATAAAACGTCATTTCAAACTCCAAATAACTCTAATAGTCCTATGCAATTTCAATGATATATTATTGATATCTTGAATTTCATTCAGTGTTCGTTTAGATACTCTAATTACTCTAATCAATATAATGGTAATTTTATTCAAGAGTAAGACTATAGAACAACCACGGGTTACTGATGATAATGCTTTCAAATCACGCCGGCAGGTCATTCAAACTAAGTTTACTAACAAAGGAATAGATGCCGTTAACTGAAATAAAATTCTTGGTCATGAAAAATTTTGTCTCCTATACCATTATATTTCAAGTTGAAGTTTACACCATGTATTTCCTACAAATATACTTCTATCGAATCCAAACGTTTTAATTACAAACAGACTTTACAGTGCCTCTAGTAGATATAGACCATCTTACACAAAATCCACCTACATGATTTTGTTCTAATTAATGACAGCTGGACATGCCATTATTGGTAATGTCAGTATACAGTATAACGATTATTTTTCTGCGGTTGGAAATATTGACAATTTGATCCATATTTTGCGTTTGCAATTTCTGCGGTTGCATTATACCTATATGTACCTATGTGCATATATATATATATATATATATATATATATATATATATATATATATTGCGATTATAATTTTTGCAGATTTCGCCGATTCGAAAAAGTTCTCAATAGGCGATAGGACTTTAATTCTGCCAAACGTTATACTAAACGATAGGCTAAATAAAAAGCAAGGACTTGACACTTTGCCAGAATGGATAAAAAGTATTTAAAATATTAAAATATAAAAGTATAAAAAGTATTAAAATCTCGTATAAGGTACATCAAAACAAAAGTGCGCATCATCGGTCCTTTTCTGCTTGGCAAATCTTGTATAATGGAAGAATTGTAAAGGTTACGTGAGGAATATGTATTAGTTCCTGTTGACAAATCCTGCAGCAGCACTGTATGGATCATTGTTTTAACTGTATTTTAAAGGAACCTGGCTTTAATTTCCCTTTCAAAAACGATATTCTTCAAAATCATGTTTCAGTTTTAAGTACACGTAATTTCCTACCTATAACATATTATCATATTCTAGGCATAGGTATTCTGAAGTTGATATTAAAAATATGCTGGTCTTCTACATTGACAATATATATATTTGGTCTTTGGAGACCAATTCTTCTAATTGCCATGGGCTCCATTATTAGCTGACCTGCACATGTGTTAATCCTAGTATTCTAGCGAGACCAAATTTATTAACTTTTACACGACAAGAAAAAATGCTATGGCTTTCAATTTGGCATTTAGATATATCGGCAACGTTTTATCTACTAACAATACATGTATATGTCGATTTGATATATCCCAGTGAACTGGAAATAAAAGACACCACAGTCTTTCATGTCTGCTTCGCAGAGATGTTGACGGCAAACTAACAACTCAACTTTATAACCAATGGGGTCGTTTCAGCTTCTCCAACGTCAAATCCCCGTATATATGTAGCAATATTACATTAACACTACCACTTAACGTCTCCAAATGAGTGAAAGAGTCTTGGTAGGGATGTTGAACAATATACAACCAAACAGTATTACCTGTATGGGCGTTTATGTTTCTCAAGTCGATGATCGAGAACGCGTTCTTTTTATTATCATTTTTAACATCGAGGCAGGCTACTAAACAAATAAGTTAATGTTACAGGGATTTCAAAAGTAAGCATTTCGCAAATTACATAGACATTAAAGCTATATAATTTGAAATACAATTTTTCACAGGCGCTCGACATTTTAAATATTTATATTTTTTTTTAAATTGTGTTCCTGTAAACAAACTATTCATAAGGTATGTCACGCCGCCATCTTGGCTTTCTTTTTTTTCCAGCTGCATCGCTTGCAACTCTCGGCAAAACGTTCGATATAATAAATACTCTGTAATAATAATAATTAGACCACTACTGCATTCAGTATCACCCCCTTTTCCCTCGCAGAAACGCCAGAGGGTACATTAGTAAGGAAATTCTCATTTGCATAATTATGTCAACTTCCGTCAACTCTTCACAGATGTTTCGCATTGGAGAAGCAGTAGACGGTTATAGCCGATAAATTGACTCTATGAGTTCACCATGACGATACGAGAGAGGTAAGACCTTGGCAGAGTTGCTTCTAAACGATAAGGGTCTAATTATAATGTTACATCTGTCTAATTATAATATTATATCTGTCTAATTATAATATTATATCTGTCTAATTATAATATTATATCTGTCTAATTATAATATTATATCTAACTTTTCGCCGAGAGGTGCAAGCAATACAGCTGGAAAAAAAGAAAACCAAGATGGCGGCGTGACATACCTTGTGAATTGTTTGTTTACAGACATTTTTTTAAATTAATATTTAAAATGTTGAGCGCTTTTGAATTTTTCATATGGTCGAATGCAGGGCGATGTGTCACACATGTACCAATTATGACTATTCGATACGTCTTTACATACTTTTTCTAATTAAGATTTACCTGATCAAGATATAGGCCTTACGACGGATGTTGCCGGTCAACAGGGAATGCTTACCTCTTAGGTACCTGATCCAACATCCCGTGCGTCCAGAGGTCCGCGTATGTCCCCACTCTTAATTTTGCATTTTATATAGGCTTTATGAGATTGAACTCTGTTTGAGATTTTCAATTTCTATTCTATCAAACAGTAGCGATTTTATAAATTATTATCATTATAAGATAGAATAATTTCAAGCTTTCTATTGCCTGAGATCCAGCAAGCTAGAAAACGGTATGTTTACCTCCTTGTCCTTTCAAGGTGAATATAACATCTTATCAAAAATAAATTGAAAATTACGAATTGATATGATTGATAGGTATTTTTGGTCGTCCAATGGAAACTCGCAACTCCAATTTTTTTTCATGACTAGCGGTAGCACTGTTGATGCTCACAAAGATGAGTGGCTAAATATCAATATTCTCTGGTAAGCTGTCATATATTGCAAGAGGCGATATAAAAAATGCAGATATATCTGACACAATTCAACTAGAATTAGCTTACAAGACTACAATTAAGTTGTCTACATTTTTGGCAGCATGTCTTGACTAAGAGAACAAATATCATCATAAAATAATTATTGCTGTTTGCAAAATATGAGTACGTTTTAAAAAAAATGTTCGTTTGATTTAGCTCTTTTGCATTTCTTACAGTGGTCTAATATAATGGTCAATTGTACTGGGTTTACGAAGTCCCCTCATCCGAAAATTCGGGGAGGTAAACTTGAACTTTGTCGTAGTCACTCAAAGTCCGACATAATGAGCCAGGTTTGTTTTTCTCCCTAGCGTTCATATTGATTTCAGACACATTCTCGTGATTACGTTTGGGTTTCCATTTTCCCTCTCTAACATACATGTTAGTCATATTTGGTGTCGTTGCAATGTATTCATCGTTGTCAATCTTAATATCAATGATGTCATTGAGAACATCCAATCCTCTAGTTTCATTTGCAGTCGTGAAAGTGCTTCGCTCGATATTTTTGTTCGTGTATGTTTCAAATTCGAGGTTTGATTCTGATTTTTCAGAAATCAACATTTCCTGACTTTTTCTGAGATACTCATCAGACTTCACTGAATGTTGATCTGGTGATATCTTTGAACTTGAAGCATCCGAGTGGGATGTTCTTCTTTTCTGTTGAAAAGTAAGTTTAATAAATTAAGAAGGCAACAGGATATATATATATATATATATATATATATATATATATATATATTCAGTATGTTCAAAAGTTAAAAAGTTACGCGAGAAAGAAACTTACCACTTTTGACTTTTTACAGTAAAATATTGCTGCTATAGTTATCAATAAAATGACAAAGGATCCTGATACAGCTGAAATGATAATAATTTCAGAATTTGAGAGTCCTTTCGATCCTTCAACTTGTGATTTGCCTAGATTCCCATTTGGAAATGTAACAGCTGATGTCTGAATGGTGGTTGTCTCTGTAATAACACAAAGAAAAGGAATGATATATATATAAACGATTGTACGAGTAAATCAGAGAGTCATTTCAAGTACAGAATACAGTATAATATTAATGTTTCTGCTATTAGAAACATGTCTGAACCAAGATTTCTCACCTATACAGTTTGTACCGCCATCAACTACAGTTTTGTTACCAGTACAGATGTCACATGTTGTTTGACCCGGAAGTGATTGGTATGTACCGTCAGGGCATAGCTGACATTCTGATGATACCATATACATTCCCGGTGGACATGGAACTACATGGGTTGTTAAATTAAGAGAAAAAAGACTTAAAACAATCTTCTACTCTATAATTTATTATGCCAAATGTGCATTGCCATCTGAAATATTTCTATCTCACGTTGTTGACAAATTGGAGTCCTTTAAAATACATTATCTTATCATTGCTTTCATATGCACTCCTGAATACATACCGTTTCAGTACAAAACAATTGCCCCTACACCCTAAAATAATGATAACGTTTTGGACAATTGAATTAAAAAAAAATAAAGCACTCGTTTACATACCACAGTATATATTATCCGTATGATTGACCAGATATGTTCTGTTGTTACAAAGGTAGGATGAAGTTCCTAGTCTTGCTGATACTTTGGTTATTTTTGATATCCCGGATGTACACATCAGAGGTGAGTACGGGTGAAGTAGTGTTGGATTATTCTTAAATATTCCCACTATGAATTCTACACATATCTGACGAACATTCGACGGTTCCTCTCCAGCAAATTTCACGGAAATGGTATTCGAAAGCTAAAATACACAGACAGCATTTTTGGGAGATATAATATTTCTACAAAACGAACACTCATTATTCACCACCATAGCAATGGAAATAAATATACCATGAAATTAAAATAATGGAATATGCAAGGTGAAGAACATGGTACCACTATCTCCGTAATGTTAGTGTCGGGTATATTTGACGAATCTTCGTTTCAAAATTAGTTGATAATGTTATCGTCTTATCAGATTTTTATTTCATGATATTACGTTTCATATGGATAGACATTTGGGGGCTTTTTTATCTTTCGCAAAGAGCCTTATTACTGTAGTGATATTTTGTTTTAATATACCTCTATAACCTAAGGCAACATTGTACTTTTTGGTCAGGTTTTTTTTATCAAGCAAATACCTTTATTCGGTCGCAGAAAATTTTATGGCCAAAATTAGAAACATAAGAACTCAAACATTAAAGATTAAAGTGACCAAATGAATTAATAACGCGAAATTGTTTGATAAATTTTCAATTCTGCTGGAAATCAAATCAATATTGCATCAAAATTGAAATTTGTCGATTTATGTTTATGTACAACACTTATAAGTTTAAATTGACAACTTTTGATTTCTCATATATTTTCATATAGAACTTTTGTTTCGTTTCCTTTAAATATTGAAAGAAATAGTGAAAAAATATTTAAAAGAAAAGTCATCGCCATTTCATACTGTTATCACTAGCTTACCATTTAAAAAAAAATACGTTCTAAATATAAAACTCATTTGTGAAATTTCTTAACTTAATCACAGTTTGATAAAAGAAATTTGACTTGTGAAAACTCTATGACCGGTCAAGTCGTTATTGTCAACGAGGGAAAAACATTCAGTATGATATGCTTGGTCTATCAAATTTGTAAAATAAACATCTATCTATCTATCTATCTATCTATCTATCTATCTATCTATCTATATATATATATATATATATATATATATATATATATAATCGTGTGCATTGCTATAAGTTTCATGATATGTTTGGTCTATCAAATTTGTAAATTAAGCGTCTATCTATCTATCTATCTATCTCTCTCTCTATATATATATATCAAAAATCGTGTGCATTGCATAAGTTTCAATCGTAGACTTACCTCAAATGCAAGTGCCGACGAGGTTATGTTTTCAATGGTAATGGTATCGTTTTTTATGCTTAAAACACTACATTCATTAGCAATAGACGTCCGAAATGCTTCCATGTTCTGAGCTGTTATTTCTTCGAATTTTGCTAGACAGGTAGCAGCCAACTGTTCCTCCGCCATGTACACAAAGTGAAGCGAAACAGTTCTAGCCGGAGCATAATATTCTGTAATTAATGGGATGATAAGCACACTTTACTTGGCAATTGATTGATCAGAAATTTATCTATTACAGATATACGAAAGGGTGATACTTTATAGAGTCTAGAGTCATAATCAAACTTGCAGTCCGATATGTTTGTTTTAACATAATGTGGCGAACAACCCATCGACTGTTATTATTTCCAAGCAATGTGTGGTATATCTTCGAAAACGTCTTGTACGGCATGTAAGACATTCATAAATATTAATATCCTGGACTGCAAACCTCTACTAAGATTGAGAAGAAGAATGTTATCCTAAGTTCGTAATTGACGTCCTAATCATTTTAAAACATATCACTTGTTGTAAGATTAAAGTCCCAATGAAAAGGATACAATGCTGATAAAGAAATGTTTTAAACAATTAATAATCCGATACAGGAACCGCACACCATTAAACCCATTACAACAAATTCAATCACTTTTTGCAAAAACCCACTTTGGTGAATCCAACAAAATCAATTTTTTCGATGAAATGGTATGATAATGTTTTAAGTCACTTTCATTTTTTTCTTTATGTGTATGTTGTTTCACGTCCTATATAAGGTCTGTTTACTCATGCAGTGTCGTCATAGACGAAATGCCACAACTGCTGACCAGTGCATGTCGTTCAGGGCTGTAGCAGTGAGGATTCTTCACCGTGTCAATGCCTACCGTATATAAGGTTATACCCCATAGACCCATGGATGTCGGATGTTTCAGTCGTTCAAAGCTAGAGCATTCTGATCGTAGCCTTGAGGTCGTAAGTTTGCGATCAAACCCCTCTCGTGCCATGGCAGCGTCCAGCTTAAGACGTAAACATAGCTGGTGATTGCTCCTTTGCTACACATGCGTCATTTGAAGTCTGCACGTTGACGAAACCTCACTGCTACGGCCTTGAGCGCTAACAAAAGGTTTAGATTTGTGGATCTGTGGTACTTCACCTACAGCTGGTGACAACTCAATATGAGAGAAAAATCTCGCAGGAACGCAGGGCAAACAAACAGACGATGTGTAGCTTCAGATTTGACGTGGTAGCCGGGATTATGAATCGAATCTGGGACTTCCGGTTGCAAAGCGAGTGTCCTAGGTACTCGATTCAAATACAAAAGAATTATACTACATATCGATGTGAATAATGATGAAAATTGACTCATACCGAGACAAAGCTTCCTTGTCGGTGTCCACAAATTGTCCTCACATTTATACAGTAATGATGACTGCCCATTTCCGGTGACAAACCCCATGTTGCAAGTGACGTTACAAGTCTGGTTATTTTCAGCACACTTGTAACTTGCATTTGGAATTGCTGAAGAAAGATGATCTACATCGCATGGAATGAGATAACCTACAGAGAAGAGGGTCATCTTGTACCGTTCATGTTTACTCTATGACACAAAAAGAAGCTCTGGTAGAAAAAATGTATCCGATTTTTAACTACATATATAATACCTTCTGTTGTTCTCGCTGTCGTAGTTGTAGTTGAGTAGCTCAAAGATTTCGCAGAAGACATTTCAGTAGTGTGTAATGTAACTGTTGTGGAAGGCAGAAATGTTGTGTCTGCCGTTATAAATGTAATACTAGTATTCTGTTGTGTAGCTCCTGTAGCGCCATCTGTTGTCGTACCTTTCCCCGTTGTACTTAGTATGTCTCCTGGTGCAGATTGTGTGGAAGTCTGATCAGTAGCGTTTAATATTGAGGTTACATCCGCTGTTAATGTGGAGGTACTCAACGAAGTAGTTTCTTGTGAAATATTATTTGTTGTAGTCACTTCTAAATATGAAATATTCAGATTAAATATAGTACAGAGTTTTGGTTACACTGTAAACGTTTAACTATAGATGAGATATAAATAGAGTCTACATAAATACAAACGACAACCTATGCATTCTGTTCGGTTCTCGTCGACTTTTGTCCAATCATAGCATTTATAACAAAAGCTTTGTCCCATTAGAGGTTGGTAAGTCCCATTTGGACAAGGCAAGCAAATGGAGTCACTCTGGTACGTACCACGTGAACAAGGAACTACAAAACATGATGGAAAAATTCACAAAAGCGAAAGCAATTTATACAGTAAAAGTCTCAATTTTTGCAAAAGGTATGATTTTAAAAATATATTGATGAATGAGGCAGCATGCTATATTCTCAAACAAGGCCTCCTTAACAAAAGAGGTTTTCATCGTTGGGCAGGATGTGTGTGCAAATCGTGTTAATGATACAATAATACTTGCAAATCCTCACCACAAAAAGAAGATTCCGTGGAGTTGATCATCTGTCGACCTTCTGGGCACTCTATTCTGTCCCCAACTCCTTGTACAGTATATTTTGTAATGTTTGTTTCTCCATCACTGCACTGAAGTGTAGTGTATGGATGGAGATATGCGATATTGGTTTGGAAAGACAGTGAAATAACATTTATGCAAAGGTTTACGTAGTCTGTTGGCCAATAATTATAGAACTTCAAATGAAAAACAGAGGCTATCTGGAAGAAGAAAATTAAATGAAAAATCAAGAGTTGAATGGAGAACAAATATACCGGGTATTTGTATGTAACGCTTTCTTTTAACAATTTCCCAGAATTGATGACGTAACTATATAGTTCTTATGTACTTAACATTTGAGATTACACTTTTGATTTGATAGATAATTTCAAAGAGAAAAAAAAATAGGAACCTACGATCTCCATGACATCGTTTGGTGTCTTATGTACCATCAACCATTCTTCGATGAAGTTATTCATATTCACCCAGAATGTATTGATATCAAATGAGCACCGAGTCTTAAATTTTGTATACGTACCTGAAAAGCTTGGGTTGTGATAGTTATATTTTCTATCTGCACTCCGCCAGTATTATCAAAGTCACATGTTGTAGATATGGTGGTATTAAAAGATGCTGTATTTGCTAAGGCTACAGACTGAAAACTGTCCAGGCAGGAATTTGCTAGCTGATCAGTGGTCAAATATATTACTTGTAAGTCTGTGCGATACGTTGAAAATTCATATTCTAAAAGAAAGGACATCTGCTAAATCATTCTGAAAACTCGTACATTTAAATATTTTGAAATTCAATTTGTTTCTGTTTTTATAGGATTCTAAGTCAAGTTGAAAAAAAAAACCTCGTGTGTCACAGTGTACACAAAAACTCGTTTTACAATAAAACATGAAAGGTTAAGTACAGCTAAGTACAAGAACTAGACAAGGGAGATTCATGGCCTTCTCAGACCTCTATGCCATTTTTGATATGTAGTTTCATGGAACACTAGAACAACATCAAATACTGATAAAACAATGGAAATTGTAAATATTATTCTTTCTAAATACAATACAAATCATGTCTTACTTATGCAAGTTTTACTTGGTGGTGTCCACCCCGCGCTGCTGCAGTTGTAATCCGTGTAGTGTCCTCCATCGTCTTGTATGTATCCTGATAGACAAGATGAACGACAAGTTTGGGTCTGTGTTTCACATGATAGCGAAACAGTTGGAAGATTCTGTGAAAGGAATGATGCTACGCAGAAAGAGTCTGAAAAAAAATCAATTTCAGATATATATATATATATATATATATATATGAGATCAATCAGAATATCCAATCGGCATTGAGAATTTGTACTAACCTCTGCATTCTCGTCTGTCGTCTGTGACGCTCTTTCCGGTTGGACAAGTGTCACAAGTCAGCTGACCCAGTAATGGTTGATACTGCCCAGTGGGACATGGTTGACAGCTGGTCTCATTTAGGAAGTTGCCAGGAGAGCACGATACTATAATAGTCTCAGAGTTATTAACAAATGTACTATGATGAATAAAATAAAATGCGCAGGTATGTATTTGATTTGAATACCAAACTTCAGTCAATCTATATCCATGAAAACATAGCGTGTTTTAAGCTACCAATGTTCTGTAACTCTATCTGCAAGCTCAGTCACCGGGTGTGGGGGATATTCAAATTTCAAATAAAGCACAACATTCCCTTATCGATTTTGCAACCAACGTTGACATTCAGCATTCATTTAGTCGAGGGTAGATCAGACTGAAAACTCAAATTAACACTCACCACAGCCGTATTCCCCGCCACTCTGCACCAATTGTGATCCAGAAATCCCCATACAACTGTACTCGAAAGTCTCACCGATTGTCGTTTTGTCCTTTCTTACCCTAGTGACCTCGGTCCCGCAGGATATGGAGGCAAACGGTCGGAGATAGCTCTGACTTACGTCAGACGTGGCTTTGATGACATCCACACAGAGGTTCCTTAATTTTGCGGAGCCAGATCCAGAAAATTTTATTCTAAAAACACTGGTTACCTGTCAAAATAAATAAATCTGTCATTGTAAATACCATAGCTTGTTTGATGATTTCTAAGTACTGGCTTGAAATTTACTTTCCATATATTAAGGAGAGACATTTCATGTAATTAACTGTTTCTTTTGTTAACTCTATATGTAAAACATTGCCTTTTGTTGATGCTTATTTATATACATTCATGATTTTTCCTTATGCCCATTTTTTTTTCTTTTTGGCATAGTCGTTTTGTACGCAACTTTATACTATTCCCATATTCATATAACGATATTCCATTTTCACATGTATTTGGTGATTGTATCTCTCAGATTTTTTTCTGAATATGATTAATTTTTAAACTAAAGAGAATATCAAGGAAAACTACTAAGTCAATACTACAGGAGTTTCAAAAGTTTCGTTTGAAGTCAGCATTTCGCGAATTCTATGTCATTATAATAATCTTGTTTGCACAGAGAGTCTACTGTCGTTGCGTGGAATGCTGTGCGGCGTGTTTCACTACAGCTGATTACTCCATTTACTTGACCGGAAGAGATGTAACCTGTCAACAATGGATGCTTACTCCTCCTACGTACCTGATCCTTCTAGGGATTCGTGTTTGCCCTGTTATTCATTTGTATTCTTTATGGGAGTTATGGCATGGATCACTGTGCGTTATATTCACTATTTTCATTCATAACAATGTCCGTCGGATGGGACGTTAAAGGGTGTCCCGTGTCAAGGATTACAACCCCCTTGGCACGTAAAATATCGTTTCCTTGATTTGCGAAAAAGAGTAGGCTCACTGGGGGTCGTCAGCGAAACTTCAACTTTCAAAAACAACCATATTTCAGTTGCTTAACAGCCGTAAAATGGCTGAAATATTGCCAAGTTGGCGTAAAACCTCAATCAATCATTCATAACTTTTACGATAGCAAATACAGATTTTATACTGCATACTTTATACTGAATACTGCATGTCTATTTTTCCATGGCAGTATGTAGTTGCGATAGCTACAATAGATGTTAGAGATTTCCTTTTTAGGTGAAACTTCGTATGACGAAATCAAAGATCAGATTCGCCATCCTAAGATTTGTATGCTCTACTTAGATTTAAAGCAACAATTTGATCAAAATGTTCTATCTAACAATAAAGAACGCATATGAAAAAGCTGTAATAGATTGAATGGTCATTTTGGGGGTTATCAGCCACGTGGAATAATTCTAAATTTTGTTGCGCCATCTGATTAAAATGTACTTAGTCTGCTGCTTTCACAACTCACAAATCGCGAGTTTCTTATTGATATCCTCACAGAGAAGTTTCTGATAATTAACTCCATTATATTTTACACGATCAAGATTTAAGTGGATACATTGTCAAGAAAAAGTACGTATATCTTCGATATTGCTTTTTTATTTCAGAAAACGCACCTTTGTGCATTACACCCCCTTTCTTGGAGTGAACACTTTTCATTTTGATTCCTGATTGAACTCATTTTCATAAAAACAAACTACTTAAATGTTTAAGCAATGTATTAATGATTTACTATATTTTGCTCATTTGATGTTATAGATACACGGATTATTTACGACTTTAATCGATAATGGTAACGAAAATACAGATGTTTTTGGTAACGGAAGACAGTACTTTGGGATCTCATGTAGGTATACAAAAATCAGTAATGAAAGCTATGGTAGAACAACATACTATCTACTGCTGTATCAGTAATGAAAGCTACGACACAACAACAAACTATCAACTGTTCAAAATTAACGAATGCATTGATTTTGGTCAAAATATAGTCTAAACTTGCAAAACAGTGCCCTAAATTCGGCAAAAATTGTTTGTGCTTACAAAAGTCTTCGGAGCTTTACAGCCACGATCAGTTGTGCTTCACAATCATTTCTGGAGAGTTATTGTTCATAAATTTTGTTGAAGACAAACAATTATAGAATGCAGACTACTAAAGGTATTACCACTTGCTGTCTACACGTGTACCTGAAAAGCCAGTGTATAGATGTCGATCATCTCCAATTTAATGACGCCGGGCTCTATAATGTCTACGCACGACGACTGAAGGGTGTTCCGGAAGTTTTCAAGCTCTTGCCTTAGCGTGACATTAAAGGCATACAGACAGAACGAGGCCAATTGGTCCGGTGTGTTATATTCTATGGTAAGAGTTGCCCACATCACAGGAGACAACAGAGCTGTCAAAAGATGAAATGATAGAGTATCTTTGATTATATACCTGTACCCAGACGTTCTTTGTATTGTTTGAGTAAATGTTATGTATTAGAATTCTAACCTCATGCGATTTTTTTCCTAGTAATGCTAATCTTGTACGTAGATCTATATATTTTCATGATTAGTTGAAATATTATAAGAGGCTCACTAAAGGATTACAAGCCAATTTCATGGACTATATTTTATCCGAGTTCGTCTCATTAATAAACATCAGATTTGTTTGTACTCTAGTTTCCGCATCCCTCCGAACTATTTAAACTACTAAGAAATGTGTTTAATTTCGTGCTTCAATGCTTAAGTCATTGAATTTCACGTAAATCCGAAAGTCGAGAATTCGAATGCAACAGTAATTTTTATGACATTTTATGACATCTCGGTTTTTTTAAGGATACTTTTTAAGTAAATGATCTATGCTGTGAAGTCCATGCATCCAAACCATTCTGATAGTGATAATTTGATAACCATTAAATATTTGTCTTCATTCGAGAGAATCGTGGTGGAAATGCTGAGCACTTTAAATCTATATTTATGTAAAATTACAGCTACGATTAGGAAAATTCAAATCCTCCGAAGTCTGGAAACAAACTAAATAATTTTCGGGAATAAAAAACAATGTTTTGATATAGTCATTAAAAAAAGGATGCCACACACATGACTTACGCCGACATTGTGCTCCACTCGGAACCCATGATGTTCCATTACATGTATGATTCGTTGCTTGCATTCCATCTTCCATGGAATAAGCGGAAGTGCAGATGGACTGACAAAACGTGACATTTGGCGCGCAGTTGTGTGTTGCGTTCTGAAGAGAGTTCCTCAAATCTTCAATGTCGCAAGCCCGCACTGCTTGTAATATGGCAAAAAGAAAGTAGTTGTAGTTAATAAAGAAGTGAGGGGAATGGCGAAAAATGGGGTACATCGTATACACAAATTAGTCACTGCTATAAATATATGTCTGATTTTGTAGTCGCGCAATATTATGCATTATGCACATGAGGGTAAATAGCAGTAGATTGATCAATCAATACACGGTACTTACCGTTAGAGTTATGAATAGCCAGAAGTAAAACAAAAAGAATATTTCCAAACATTCTGTACACCCGGAAGCTAATTCCTAAATACATATGCATTCAAGATGCAACATGAAGTAACCCAGTGTCTCATGTACGACGCATATTGATTGAATGAAAGGTCGTTATTTTAAATCCCATACCTAATAATTACTGTGACAGAGAGCGATCGAGTGGAACGATTCAATGGCTGTCTTACAGCATCAAATTACAGGGCATTAAATATCAGATACAAAATAGTTCATGAATAGAAGTCATTGATTGTTCCAGTTTAAACTGAAGTGAAAGTTGCGTTTAATTCATGTGAATAATATGACGCTTTTTTTTTTCCATTGATCAAAGCACTGGAAATTGCATTGTTTATCGGCATTTTCGTTCGAAAGATGAACAAGAAATCAACTTGACGCAAGCGCAAAGGTATCAGGCCGCAGAGGATGTACTTTAAAAGAAATCGTTCGATTAATTTTATTATTTTTTATTATTCGATCGGAACCAACTGACAATATCCGTTTTGTACACCCCTGTAATAGCACTAGAATATAATGCTAGTTGTGTAAATCCGCAAAAATAGTCTTGAATCCACAAAACACCGCAAAAGCGTTTTGTATTTCATGAGCAAATAGTAATATATTAAATAAATTGAACCCGAAACAAACGCAGTACAAATTGGCAAGGTTTAATTACGCATGATTTATATTTAGAGATTAAACACAAATTGAACACTACAATTAACAATAACTACTATTCCCAATTAAATACTGACATTACATTACTTTTTGGAAGAAATCGTAATCCATTTACGTTAATCCCGAGGAAACGCATGCACATTTTGAAAACCCATCATCTGGACAGACGGCGCTCATGCGCGGCTTGTATTAATGAAATAAAGAAAATGAATACTGATAACATTAGTGAAAAGATTCACAAGATACGCGAAATTGTTCAGAGAAGAAAGAAAATTGAGTGAATATGGCGAAGAAAATGCCTATTCATCAAAACACACACACACAGATACACACACACACATAGATACATACACTCACACATACATACACACACACATACACAAACACACACACACACAGATACACACACACAAACAGACACACACATACGAAAGGGCCTCCATAGCCGAGTGGTTAGAGCATCACGCTTAAAATCACAAAGACTCACCTCTAGTCGGCGCGGGTTCGAATCTCACTCGCGCCGATATATGTGAGAAAGTTTGCCAGTTTACTTTCGGAAGGTCGGTGGTCTCTTTCTCTCTATATATACATTCAATCTTGTGATCAACTGATATTTCATTTAATGTTTGACAATACATATATAAACAATTGGTGATAAATAGAATATATTAGCCACCCACCCACCCCCACCCACAGATTATGAAAAATAAAAGAGATATTAGTGGTATCGAACCCGTAACCCAAAATGCTCTACTATTTAATTACCTTTATATCATTTATAATATACCGTCTTCAATGTAAGGGACTTGGAATATTTTTACAAAACGCTATTATTTTTATAAGATTTGTACATCTTTCATTTATAGTTGGTAATTGCTTCATCTTTTATAGACTGCAAAATGTACGTTTTTGGGTTTTTTTTTATAAGTGTTTGATTATAAAAAAAAAAAAGTGAGGATGGAGAGTCAACCCACACACGTTGACATTTTTTACCAAAGACGACTATAAAATGGTCAAATTTGATAATTATGAATATGGTTTCATTTTCATATTCCAATACTTAAAATAATTTAGATTCTCGGGTGTTTCATTAACTGATAGTAAACATGCAAAATTTAAAACTAGTTGACAATTTCTGACTCTTTTTGAGAGTGATATTATTTTGGTCCTTCTACAGTATGTACCCACCTACTCGTAGGCACTTATCTTGCCTGGTTAAAATCTTGTTTATGTACAACGCAAAACGCCTTGATTATCCGCTATTGCTATCAGAATTATATTGCAATTGTGTTCTAATGAAAATTTAAAAAATAAAAACTTTTTATTCCAATCCAATAATTATGAATATTAAATTGGACTCCAAAATTCACAGCTGCGCTGTACAATTGCATTACAATTTAGGTGTGTTATTAATGCCTCTGATCAATACTTAACTGTAGTTTTAAGACTAAAATTATGATATCATAAAATTGCCATATACCCGCCGTTTTCTCTACATCAAATTATCATTTTGTCACTCATTTTCCTTTAAGAAAACATTGAAAACCACTTTCGGAAAATTAGCACAGTATACATAATTCATATCACAAATCTCGAACAAAAAAAAAATGTGAAACTGTGTTGTACATATTATTTTTAAGAAATTGAACAAGATTAACATTTCTTTCAAGCACTGAAAATGTTAAGTTTTATGAAGTCCAAATCGTCCTTTAACCTATCTATAACAATCTAAGCTAACATTCAGTGTTACATGTATTGCGTTGGAATTTTCAAAATTGTTTTAAAATCATGTCTATAATAATTTCAACTGATGACATGTTTAGAATATAAAACATGCCCCATGTCAGCTCTGAGCACTACTCCGTAGATGACTGCACAATGTACAGAAGTGAATTGTGTAAACAAATCTCAGATCAACCACAACTCATCGCAATGATACATGGAGAAAACTAATTGTCTAACCCTATCACTTTAGCTTCTGATCAACAGCACTTCGATCTCCATCTCGTTCAGACTGTGAAGCCAGTTCCTGATAGCCCAGACTAAGAGGTATGGTTTTCGTATTGAATTAGAGTTATTGCTCTTTCGCAATCATAGCCATTCGGCATACCTGATCACAAGTCACTGCTTCGGTTTTTTAAAGTATAAATACTGAAAATGAATTTATCTCCCAATTTATTATGTATAATTACATATGTAACACTTACAAAATTTAAAATTTGATCTAAGTTGACAACTTGGCGTCTTGGTAATGTGATAATGTCACAATGTAGCATACCTGTAATGTGTCATATACCGACATGTTTGTTTCCCGGATATTCCAGTTTACTCTCACACTGAAAGCACAGGCTTGGATTCGAATTGACGTATTACAGAATAAAGGTGTAGAACTCTAAATATAGGGTATCCAGAATTGGCTATGTAAACCAAATGGAATAAATTATACTTTATATTCTTATATGATCTCATTTAAGCAATTTCTATTACTTCCAAAGTTGAATCCGAAATTCCGTACACTTTTTGAGATATGCAGAAATGAATTCGGAAAAATGCGTATTATTTTTTTGGTCGAGTTTTAGCTGGCAGTGCACGACTGAATAGATTCTTTGTGCATTGCAACAAGAAATTACATAAACTGCAACATTAGATATCGTTTGTAATTGATTTTTTTCCTTCAAAACTGAACTCCGTAAAAAGCTCCAAGCGACTGAAAATTGTAAAAACGTCTGCACTTTCACTTATCACAGCCATTTTGATCGGTGCCACTAAACACCCTGATTAACTTCATTATAATTAATCGTCCAACACCATTATTGATGTAATTTGACAAACAATAGACATAATGAGAGCTATGTATATTTGCAAAGACATTTTTCAACATAATATATGTACTATAATGAATCACTATTCATGAAAATTAATATTTCAGACTCTAAATCGTTATAGGACCTTAATATCCATTTTCCGTAATTAGTGAAATCTGTCAAAATGGCTGTGATAAGTGAAAATGCAGACGGTTTTACTATTTTCAGTCACTTGGAGCTATTACGGACTTCAGTTTATGAATTGAAGTAAGAATTTCAACTTAAAAGTGATATTTAATGTTGCACATTCTATGTAATTGCTTGTTGCATTGTGCAAACATTTTGTTTAGTTGTACAGTGCCAAAGCCCAGCTAAAACTCGACCAAAAAATAATACGCATTTTTCTGAATTCATTTCTGCATATCCTAGGAAGTATGCGGAATTTCGGGATCAACTTTGGTAGCAATGTAGATTGGTTATATATGATCATATCATATTACAGAGTAGGGTTTTATACCATTTGATTTACTGATTTGTCATCGGCAAACTTGGGTACCCTATAGCCCATATTCACACCTATGTTTAAACCAGATTTACCCGTAAGAAGAACTCCCCATTTTTTAAACCTGTTTCACACCTGCTTCTCGGGAGTGAGCTCATCTCAGAAATTAAAGTAAGCCTAAACCTAGTCTAGGGTAGGTTTAAATGTTAAATGTAACTATGGAAGACCACATAGATGGAGTAGAGAGGCTGGAACTTGTTGACCAACTGTTTGTAAGACGATCTAAATGTTTAGCTAGGATTTCCCATTCCAAATTTTTCTTGTGAATCATTTTAGCATCAGTAGCTTTGTTTTTATTTACATTCTTTTTTGACTCAACATTTTTTTGTTATCTGGTGGCGTCCAGTTTTTGTAGGTGGAGGAGAGAACCCAGATACCATGTACCCTAGAAGAGACCACCGATTTTCCGAAAGCAAACTGGCAAGCTTTCTCGCACATATTGACGCGAGAATCGAACCCGCGCCGACTAGAGGCGAGAGGCCTTGTGATTTTGATCGTGATGCTCTAACCACTCGACCACGGTGGTCCCTCATTGGTACAGATATCGAAGACAAAACCATTAGGAATGTAAATGTTATATCCAATATCAGTAGATAAAGAAGATTTTTTTTAAACTTCAAGTAATACTAATATATAAAAGATTTGGACTAGTCCCGGAATTTGAACCCAAGCCATTTAAAGCTTTGGCAAAAAACTGTCATTATCATTCATTCATCTTTAGTTTCTCTATTATGGGCGTTCGCTTCGTAACGGGAGGTCTTGAGTTTGAATCCCGCTCGTGCCATGGCTGAGTCAAAGCTAAGGCGTTTGTTTGTTTGTTTTACGTCCAGTCGAAAATTTCACTCATATTGAGACGTCACCAGCAGTAGGTGGAATATCACACATTTAGACCTATGCTTAGCGCTCAGAGCCGTAGCAGTGAGGGTTGTTTAACGTGCCAACGCCTACCGTAACACGGGACCTCCGTTTTTTAAGGTCCTAAGGCGTTAACATTGGTAGTGATAGCCCTTCGTCAAACGCTCGACACTTAGACGTAAGAATCACGGGTCTTTCTGATATGGCCTTAAAAATGGAGGACCCGTGTCGCGACAGGCGTTGGCACATTAACGAATCCTCACTGCTACGGCCCTGAGCGCTAAGCATGTGTCTAAATTTGTGGTACTTCACCTACAGCTGGTGCCGTCTCAATATGAATGAAACATTCTCAACGAGACGTTAAACAATGAATCAATTTTCTATCAAAGAGGTTATAAATCTTTAAACAATGATAATTTATATACTGATGTATACGCAGAAAAAATAAAAAGATAAAAAAAAATCGAACAGAGAATAAAAAAGATATATAAACTTGTCACATACAATTGTACAAACGATGACACACAAAAAGTCAAGACTATATAGTATAGAGTAGCTAGATATGTAGTTAAAAGATGGTCTATCTGTTTACGTAAATCTCTCTCTCTCTCTCTCTCTCTCTCTCTCTCTGTGTGTGTGTGTGTGTGATCTTGACATAGGTTTCCCCATTTCTTGTTCAACTGCGACTTAAAATAATATTCTAACTTACTGAAACAGCAATAAGTCACTGAAACTTTGCATTAATTTAAAATAATGTAATGTGGTTTTAAAAAAACAAACAACGATTTCAATATTTTGCACATGGCTGAAAACATACCAAGAGTACATATAATCGTATGTAAAAGTTAATTTGCAACTACTTGATTAGATGTAAATTTTGCACCTGGAGTAAAAATACTACAATGCAAATCTTGCTTACTACCCGTTCATATGCATTAAAATACACCCGGGTACAAAATTTGCGAAAATGTAAATTTTGCACATCGTGCATAAAAAGGCGCATGTGAGCGGGACTTTAGTGAATACACGATCATATATGTGCATTGCAACCATTACACGTTTTCATCTAAAAGATTTTTTTTTCAGATGGTTTCCATGCTGTGTTCCAGAGATGTGATTCTTACGATCATTTTGTCTACTCTGCTGGTGACGTCAGAAGCTTGTGGAAGGTATAGATCCGGACCTCGCCTTATGGGACAGGCATTAGAAAATTGTCAAAACAACTGCGCGCACAGCTATAATATCCGGAAATGCTATGGCGGAAGAAGTGATAAGGGCACCCAAATGTGTGTCAAACGAGTCGGCAGTGACTATCAACACTGTATAAGAAAATGCTGAGGTCTTCAGAAATATTGAATAGTCGACATAGTACACATACAACATTCGCTTGTGACAATGTCATTGTTTAAAAGAACTCGTACTAATATAAAGAACAATAGATAAATGAAGGAAACACAAGTAATAAATTAATTATATGTCACTGTACTGTGGAAGTCTGATCTTTTACTTTACTAGCAAGTCTATTTTGATGGCTTACTGCGGCAGATCGGAAACTTTTTTTTCCCCTTTTTTCCTTATGTGTATTGTATTTGATTCGACATCGATTTTTCAAAAAGGTTTCTTTCGTGTTTGCAAAGTATATTTACCTTATTTTCTATGTAATGCTTAAACAGACCAGAAAGATTAAAATATTTGATACGTTTTCTACTTTGTCAGAAGTTTGTTTGTCACCGGGTGTAATGAACAAAGCGGAAAGTTTCCGTCACCACCCTTGCGCTTCCTTAATGGTACGTCTGCACATGCATCAAATTGAAACACGTCAACACAAAAACTAAATGTGCGCAGAATAAATACCCCATTCATTACAGCGCATAAATTGCCTGGGTCATTGGACAAGGATCTTCTAAAAACGCACATCGAAATCGCGTGTCGGAATCTCGAGTTCAAGATCTTCACGATAATAATGTCACGAAGCTGGGCATGTTTCTTTTGTTTTTCTTATAATAGACATATTTCTTCCGTATGAGAATAAGCATAGGACAGCAATGTAGGCATTGGCATACTGGGAGATTCGGAATGGTCTCTGTTCTTTACACATCTTTCATTTGCTTATTGATCTATAACGGTGTATTAAGATTAACAGGTAAGTGTGAGGTTTTCATTATCAAAGCATGAATTGATGTGTGTATATGCCTTTTGTTTTAGGAATTGGACCAGTGCAATTGATCATTGTCCATATTTAAATCACCATGTTAAGACACAGTTGCTTCCATTCATAAAAAATATTAAAGAGACGTACCTGGTTTAAAACAACCTCTATGCAAACATTATCGAAAAGAGTTAGAATCTACCAACGTCTTGAAAATGGACTGTACTGTTTAATCGGAAGTTATAATTATAATTTTGAATTTATTTGCGGTGTAATTAACGGTTGCCCTTTTGATTTAGGCTATATGCCAAACTGAATATATGCAATTAAAAAATGTATCAGGGTACAACCTGTAGATGAGAGTCAGTCCAAAAATATCAAAGGTGGGGGATTGCTAATCACGTTTGTACCCCCCCCCCCACCCCCCCACCCCCCCAAAGGTGGTCGAAGACCGTAAAGGGCACAAAATGGCCTTTTTTCAAAATGTTCAATTAGGGGTTTGAGGGGGAAATTAAGGGTGGATGATGAGTTTCCTCAAACCCCATAACCCCCACTAGATCACCCCACCAACAGAAATACCTTTATTTATATCTACGTAGCGTGTTACACAGCAAAGCTATGTGTTCCTTCGTGGCGATAAAACGCTAAAGTAGATTAATGTCAAAGTTTTAACGATTGAATATCGTATGATAAAAGAGTATTTCAACACTGTAAAATTGTTTAAGAAATTTATTGATTGCTTGCGGTTGACTCTTATCCGTTTACTTAACAAAATGTGAACTTTTTGCACTTACTGTTTTTGTACAATATGTAAGTTATTTGCCCTTGACGAACGAAAATGGTGGATGACTTTTTCACACTTCCTTAAGAATTTTAATAAGTAATGACCAGCTCAACTACAACTTTTCTTCGGGATGTCTATTGCAATTTTGCAATCTGTGAACTGAACATATTAGTCAGAAAGATTTGCCACAAGTTCTAATACTTATATAGACCTGTTCTTGTTACAGACATTATATAGTAGATTAATTAACTGTCATGCAGGGACCTCCGGGGCCGAGCACAAGGCCTCTCACCTCTAGTTGGCGCGGGTTCGAATCTCGCTCGCGCCGATATATGTGAGAATGTTTGCCAGTTTACTTTCGGAAGGTCGGTGGTCTATTCTCGGATACATTGTATCTGGGTTCTCTCCTCCACCAATAAAAACTGGACGCCACCAGATAAATGAACAATTGTTAAGTGTGGCGGAAAACAACAATCAATCAATCAACTATCATGTAAATATTAAGTAATTACATTTATAGTTAATGCAGCATACAGCCTCCGTGAGAAAACAGATTAAAAAATCATTTCTTAAACTAACTGACAAAGATTTTGAATTTTTATATTTGTTTAAATCTTCCACACTCGTGTAAGGAAGTTTCTGTTGCTTTAAATATTTTGATCCAGAAAGACCCATCCATCCCATGGCATCAAATACACATCGATTATGTATAAAAAGTTCAATGGTACAGGACTATACATTAGGTAATGCCTTGCTAACGAATATTTCAACACACACACACACACACACACACACAAAACAAACGTGGTGTGCATCTTCTAAATATCTACACAAATGCGTTGGATCTGCTATTATATTACATCTATGCAGATCAACATTAAGAATACATGAGTACAAATGTGTATTGGTTTTGTATGAATAATATTTAAAAATATATTACCAACCAAAAAATACCTCGGAGACTTTATAATGTTACTCTGCATTTTGTATTAAAAACAGGTAATGAGGTTGCCTCTCTTGTGTGAATACTAAGATCATTCCATCTATGAGTAGTATCTGGAAAGAAAGAGTTGTTTAAAACGTTTAATCTGCATATAAGCAAGGAATAGCTCGAGGAGTTTCTAGTGTTGTGATGTGAAATGGTATTTCTGATGTCAGGAGCTATATCTTCAAGATAAGGATGGAACAAGATTGTTATGAATTTTGAACATTGTTGAAAGTCTAGAACAGTCTCTTCTCATAACCAAAGGTTTCCATCCTGTCTCCAAGTGTACTGACGGACTTTAAAAACGCAACACACGTTTTTTTTTAATTTATTCATTGGAAACATTTCATACAAAACTTATATTACAAATTTACCCAACATACACCGTAATGATTTTTAAAACCCACCTCTCGATTTTCCTGTGTTCATTGTTTGCGGGTTGTGAGTAGCATCGCGCGAAATTTTAAGAACTTTTTTAACACGTGGAAAGGTAATAGAGGAGTTTTTCGCGATAAAACAACTTTGTTGGTGAAAGCATAGACACCACTAAGAGAAAAAATTCAAAACCAAGTCTATGCCCGCTTAAGCAATGAAATGCGCAATCAAGCACTTGGTATGCTGCAAGCAGACATTAGTCAGCGTGAGGTTACAAGGCGTTTTAATATCAATCCTTGTACAGTTAGCCGGTTGTTGTCACGATTCCATCAAACAGGATCCCTAAATGATCGTCCAAAACCTGGTAAACTGTCTGTGACAACGCCACGGCAACAAGCGTTCATACGGCAACGTCATCTGCGCAATAGGTTTACAGCCTCTGCGACCACGATGAGAGAAATAATTCGTCGTCAAAGAGGGCATATTCGTCCTAGATCTGTTTTCAGAATTTTGAAGCACCATGGGATCCGCTGTAGAAGACATTATAAGGGGCTAGAGCTTAAACCGCATTACCGAAGGTACAAATTACAATGGGCAAGGCAGCATCTGACTCGACGTCAAAAATGGTCACATGTTGTGTTCTCAGATGAGTCCAGATTTAACGCAACGCAGACGGCAGATGTCGAGTTTACCGTCGTTTACATGAACGTTTTGTAGACAATTGTGTCCTCGAGCAGGGCAGGTTTGGAGGGGGAGGCGTCATGGTCTGGGGTGCGATTAACCACAATTTTTGGTCTCAAATGGTCGTTTTAAATGGAACCCTCACTGCTAGGAGGTATTCTGCGACCTGTTTTAGCACCATAAATGCAGCAACATAGGCAAGGAAATGAGTTTCCAACAGGACAATGCGCGCGCATATACGGCAAGATTGACACAAAACGTTTTTCAAACGAACGCCATTGACGTCCTTGATTGGTCCGCTATGTCCCCAGACTTAAATCCAATCGAGTATTTGTGGGACGAGCTGGAGAGACGTGTGCGCAGCCGCCAGCCTCAGCCTCAACATCCTCAAGAATTAGGGAGAGCCTTGTTGGAGGAATGGCAGAATATTCCTCAGAGGACCATCCGAAATGTTTGTCAATCAATATCACGTCGCCTTTGCACCGTCATTACTACTAATAGTACCCGGTACCAGTGAACAAAACCACATTTTTAACGCACCCCTCATTGAAATTCAATTTAATTCTAGACTCTTTGTGAATAAAATGATGCTCAAAATCAAAGAATAGTATTCAGTTAACATGGTTTATAACATACCACTATGAATTGCTTATTAGATATATGAACAAATTTATTACATATAAAATTATCAAGTGTTGCGTTTTTAAAGTTCGTCAGTATATCATGAATTTCTGGTAACTATTATTGAGAGACCTATAACTATTCTTGCTGCAGTAGTTCTGAAATCATCACAGAAATAATGGATTTCTCCCAAAGATTTCAATGTTAATTGGCTAAGGAATAGATTGAACGGTAGAATATAAAATGTAGTTCAAATCTGTTGGTAAATAATTTTCATTTGTTAATTTATTTGTTATTGGCTGTAGTGATTTACCCTACCAATGCACCGGTCGCGGTAGGTCAGTGGTAGAGCTTTTGCTTCATGAGTCGGAGCCCCGCTTATGCCAAGGCCGCATCGAACATAAGACGTAAACATAGGTAGTGAATGTTGTTTCATCAAACTCTAGGTATTAGAAGTGAGAAACATGGGTGTTACGGATATAACCTTTCACACAGAGGTCCCTTGTGGTGTCAGGTGTTGGTATGTTAAATAATGCTCATGGCCATGACTCCTGGGCATAGCTCTAACTTTGTGGTACTTCACCTACAGCTCGTGACGTCTCAATATGACTGAAAAATTCTCGATGGGACGTAAACAAAACAAACAACCTACCCTACCACTAACGTCGTAGGTATTCGGGTTAGAATAATTCACCAGTACCCCTTGTTTGTCTTTAAAGTCAACTAAATGGGGCGCTCCTTCGAATGAGGTGTGGTACAATAGAAATCTCTCTCAGTTTAAAGGCGGTAATTGCCAAACATAGGCTTAAAATAAAGTCTTTCATTAGCAACGGGACATCTCCATATAAGTGAAAACTTCTTGAGCGGGAAGTTAAACAATGTTCAACCCTACCACTTGTTAAAAATGAGTATAGAATACCTTATTGGTTAAGTTAGGAGGTCGAATGCCTGCACGCGGTATATTTCGTGACATTTAAATATTTGCAGATCTACCTTCTCTACAGAAGTTCTCTTTTATTTCAGGAATTCGCTCATGTCCAGAAACTGACTTACACGGTACGTTATTAATAATTTTGATTTGTTATAAGAAGTATAAATCTTAAAATCATGAATGCATAATACCGTTATATTAATTTACCCTTAACAATCATTTTTCATTGCTGCAGTGACAAACATGTGCTCAGCAGACAGTTTCATTTCGAACTTCATATATCTGGATGTTCACAACGCTAGTCTCTACTATCTCCAGTCTTGTGTGTGCACTCTGCACGTGCGGTTTCCAGGGACATTGTATTTTGTGCCATTAACAATGCCACATTCAGACTGTGGATCTGTAATTCACGTGATCAGTTACGATGGCAACCAGATTCATTCCTTTCAGTGTGGTGGTTCGGCAACATTTTCTGTGAAGCCTGATGATAAAATTAACATAAGTGTCCACAGTCTGGGAGGAGCTGTTTACGACACCTCATACTGTTATGTTATATCATTAGGTAGGAGCTTTTCATTAATTGCTAAAGTGAAGGGGCAAACCCATTTGAAAAGGGAGATAATCAAGAAATAGTGAAATTATAGTAGCATCTTTTAAACTCTTTTCATGAACTACTGGACCAGAAAAGATAATCTGGGTTAAGACGTGACCCTGGTTGACTTAGGTGGGTTAAACAGTTTTCGTAGGATAAAAAGGTAAAAGTTCTTTTCAAAATCTTTCGAAGAACAGCACGACGAGGTGGACTCAAGTGAGCGTTGTGACCCATGGCTTCTCGTGTTTGACACAAACACTTCACACACGTATGTATGAGCTTAATAATACGATAAAAAGACTATTATTTTTAATGTATAGGTTCGACACTTTATGTACGTCAAGTGTAGTACAAACATTCTGAATGAGACGTCGCTCGACGTAAATGTCGTAAAACTATTCATGTCAACAATACGTAGATACTGTGTATTGTTAATTTCACGGTTAATGTAATATGAATAGTCTCTGTTTTATGCATGTTTTTTTTCCATTAATCATGATTTATCATTCGATATAATTACTGATAAATATGAAGTGTGTATTTTGAAAATCCAAATGGTATCCATACCGTGCTTTTTCTGTACTGCTTACAATATGGAAAATTGTGCCCCTCCCCCATCATGTTTAAAAAAAATTCATTTAGTAAAATTCACATATAGTGTAATGTATAATTATTTTTAAGCAGAAAATTCATTTAATTCATTGAGACTCAGAGTCAATCAGTGTGACTGTCCTTTAGCGTAAATTAAAAAAAAAAAATATTATGAAAAGCACTTAGTGACTTAACATTTCTTAGGACATCATCCAAAAGGTCGTAATCATGAGGTAATGGTTCGGTTCTCGTTCCCAGCTCCGCATCTGGCGTCAAACCTGTGATATGTAGTGACTGTTCCATTACTAAGTGCCGGCACTAGTAGTGAAAGTCAAGGGTATTTCGGATATGACCTTAAGTTGTGTCGCGAAAGGCGTTGGCACGGTAAAGTACCCTCACTGTTCAAGTGTCGTTTAAAGTCCTTTACCGGGATTCGTTGACGACTCATACGAATGAAAAAATCTCCCAAGGGACGCCTGATCAAAAGGTATCTAATATGTGTGACCTTGACTAACTTTCAAGGTCTAATAATTCATTAGATAGCTTGTTCATAGAAACTTCGTCTTGGTACAAAAATGCCTATGCCCAACTGCCCTAATATCATTTCAACGTTTGTATAAATTTAAATCTTTCTGTAAAGCTAATGAGATGAATTGTTGACTTTTTATCATCACAGTTCATATAGGCCCTATATTGTATAGTGCTTTACGAAAAGGAATCATGATGATTTCAGATCTTAAATTAAATATCTTATTCATCAAATGAACAGACAGTGTACGCTTTAAATATTATTAAGATAAAAATGAACGTGTGAAATACAGTTATTTTACATAATAAAAAATCCTGTATTGTTGCATTCAGCATCAGATAGCGGAGTTGGGACAACGGCCTTCCAGATATCTTGTCCTTATATTGACAGAAAGACCACCACATCTACCATCACAACTACGTCATCCACCTCGTCACCAGTTACGTCATCAGCCGCGACTCGGGAAGCATCCACATTGACAAGTACACCAACTACACAAACAAAAATTAATGGGATTTCCACCACCAGACATGCTGACGAAAGTAATGATACAGGAAGTACACCGTGTAAGTTAGAAGGTTTATAGCGTGTGTAGCGAACGCGTTAGATCAATACGGAGAAAATTCGAGCTGCATATACTTAAAAAGCTTGATTGTTTCAGATTATGATTCTGTACAATTCGATATTATGCTGATTTACCGTTTAAAAATGTGTTAATGCTACTTGGGAATGATTATATATATCACTGCCTTGCTATAAAATAGGCACTTTCACACGTAATGTATCTACACCTCTAGTTAATATAATCACTCTCGTTTTCTTTTTTGAATTTTTATGAACACCCATACTTCATGAAAATACACACAAAACTAAAATGTCGACGTACTACCGTTGATTTTCTTTGTGTGTTTCATGAATTAGAATAAGAAATTTAAAAAAGAAAAACTGGAAATATACAAAACTGGATTAGAGGTCTAGTACAGTATGTTTGTTTGTTTTACGTCCCATCGAGAATTTTTCACTCATATTGAGACGTCACCAGCTGTAGGTGAAGTACTACAAATTTAGACCTATGCTTAGCGCTCAGGGCCTCATGATTTGAGGGTTCTTTAACGTGCCAACGCCTACTGTGACATGGGACCTCCGTTTTTAAGGTCATATCCGAAAGACCTGTGATTCTCACTTCTAAATACCGAGCGTTTGGCGAAGGAGCAATCGCTACCTATTTTTGCCTCTTAGGTTTGACGCGGTCGTGGCACGAGCGGGGCTCGAAATCACGACCTCCCCGTTACGAAGCGAACGTTCTAACCACTGAGCTACCGCAATGGATGGATGTGTACACACAAGTTAAACGTCTTTTTTCACCCCTAAAAATTTAGTTACACAACATACATGTTTATGTCGATGGGTATCCTTATAGCTAAACTTGTCAAGAAACAGTTGCGGATCTAGAGGGGTGTGTAAAAGGGGGGGGGGGGGGGTGCACCGTCCTCTTTGGTTGAACTTTTTACAATAATGGTGATTTTTGTGTTTTCTATTCCTCCTTCATCCCCCCTTTTCGGCGGAAAAGAAACAACTTTAAACCACAATTCCCTTTATTTATTTAATAATATTTATTTCCCACCTTGGGAACCACAACGTCATGGACTCCGCTTGTCTTGAAAACATTTAAAACTATTCACTGATGCCTAGAGCTCAATTTAAGACATACATGGAACAAAGGTCAGGTGACACTCATTTCGATCAAAACTATCATAACTTTAGACATACTTCCACACGATATCCACACGTTAGAATAAAAAAAAAATCAGAAAGTGCTGGATAACGCTAAAGGTGTTAATTCTGATATTTACGTGATGCATGGTTTTGATTTGGAGACATTAAGAAGATACAACACTTGTCATTTTTCCCTAGCAGTTGCAGGTATCCATCACAAGCTTGATTTTATATGAATAAACCACATTTATGATAACACCAAAAGCATAAACATATCTTGATGAAGTGCCAAAATTGTATGGGATGATTGATTGATTATATATTATTTTACGTCCCGCTCGAGAATTTTTCACTCATATGGAGACGTCACCATTGCCGGTGAAGGGCTGCAAAATATAGGCCTATGCTCGGCGCTCAGGGCCTTTGAGCAGGGAGGGATCTTTAACGTGCCACACCTGCTGTGACACGGGACCACGGTTTTTGCGGTCTCATCTGAAGGACCCCCCCCCCCCCCCAATTAGTCGCTTCTTACGACACGCTAGGGGTGCTGAGGATCTATTCTAACAACCCGGATCCCTCACGGGGTTCAAAATTGTATGAGCAAAATTATTTGTATGAAAAACCACATTATGTAAGCGCGTCGAATGTAGCATAGAGGTAGACCGTAACACGCAAGTGTAGCGATATATAATTATATATTAAAAATTGCGACGTCGTGTATATTAAATCATATAATACCCCTGCAATGTATACATGTACCATACACGTTAAGTATGTACAATTATGACCATACGAAAAAAAATTAGATCTAAAGAAGATGTATCACTATATCATTATACAGTTTCACTGTATACTAGAAAAGGTCATTTAATGTAAGTGTGTTTTCTGTTTTCAAAATATTTTTGTGAGAAACATTGTTATGAATTTCATTAAACTTTGGTTTTTGACAGATGACGTCATTATTCCTTTGTCCATCGTTTCTCCCGTGGTACTAATTGGACTCGTGGTGACATTTATTTTGCTGTGGAGAAGGTGAATGAAAGGATGTGTTCGGAATATCTAAAGAACTGATCTATAGGAGAGAACGATTTTCCGGAAAAAGTCACTTTTGAAAATTAATGTTCTTTTGTTATTTTTTACTGTATATTTCAAAATTTTTAAAATTTGCATTTCGAACCTAAAATTCCGTATTAGCAATTTTTAAATCAACCTTCTATGTTGGCTTAAATTGATTTATCACAATAAAAACGCCTATTTTGGTATGAATTTTGGTCTAGAAGTCCTTCAGGGTAGGACTGTCCCTAATAAAAAAAAAACTATGGTAATTTGATAGGTTTTAATTTAAAATAGGACTTTTTTTTTTTTAGGTGCACCCCTCCTGCCTTGAAAAAAAAAACCAACACAAAAAACGAAAACATTTCTATCACCGTGGTTCATATTTATGCCGTTTATATTTATCATTAGTATAGCTCATATATTTAGACCGCAGGCACTCACAATCAACAGTCATCCTGGTTCGAATCCACCTGTTGGCACACATTTACTTCTATAAACTTTTCACCTGTATAAACACCATTTTGATTTTTTTGTATACATGCTTGTGTATTTTACTTCAATTTTCTGCCTTAAATGCGTGTTTGCTCTTGACATAAAAGACATTTATGAGAATGCAGAGCATAAATTATCTGTAACTGGAAGCCATCAACCGGAACTATACCTCAGTGTAAGCACACTTTGTACGAGGACAAGAATCATTCACACTGTGTTACTCGATATATGTGTCACGAAAAAAAAAATCATGCCAAGCAAAAATTGCTGCGTTTGCCTTTTAAGAACACCACTGTGAAATAGTACAGTTGTGGGAGAGATACTGTAGAGTAGATGCAGTTCATTCCTCGGGAAAAATGTGTGCATTGGCGATATTTAATACCAAAAATGCGGTTTACAGATTAGAAAAAGAGTGGGGTTGGGTCAGTTAAGGTTTTATGTCCAGTTGCCATTATCAAGGCATCAGGTAAGGGCACTTGTACAAAGGTTTCTTCCATCTCTACAAGTTACTTGTACTGACTACAACTAAAACAATGCATGAGAAACAAATAACTATAGGTATGTGGCCTAAAGTTATCAATCGGAACGGAAATCATTAAGCGTTTATAAAGACTGACCCCCCCCCCCCCCCCCCGGTATTTGCAAAGATAAGTTCGACCCCCCACCACCCACCTGGAAAGAATTTTTGGATCCGCGCCTGCCTATAGGTCAACGATATATTAACATAGAAGTGTTCCTTTTATCATAAACAAAACTATGCATATTTGATATTACCAGTAGGTTGCAAGATATTGCGATAGAAAGTTGAAATTATCTTCATAGGCACAAGTATTTTACGTTTATATACATGTTATGTCACGTAATAGTATTTCATTATTGAATCTACATTTCATGGTTTTTTTCTGTTTTTATAGACACTTTTTCCAAAGATGCTTTAAAAAATCAAAGGACGATCCATGTACAAATGAAGATATCGTGATAGATGAAGGAGATGGATTGAAAGAGAGAAATACGGAAGATCTACACAAAGATGACAAATCTAAAATATCGGCAGTCAATGTGAAAGTTGCCAGCGCCACGCCCATAGCAGCACGTGTCAACCTCCGCAAATCATCCAGTAACAAAAACATTATGATATTGGCACCTGATCCTAAAACGAAAGACAACGGAAATGAAAGTGACGAATCTACTGACGTAACAATGCGAAACAAAAGTACAGGTACGCTTGACTGGAGAAAATCGGAAGCAGATGAAGGTTATTTTACGGAAATACATTTAGGAGGCGGGTCTAAAACTATCATTACCGTAGAGAACCTTCCCAGAATGCAAGACGATGTGCAGATTAGATACGATGATATACGAACAGAGCTCTAAATTAGAGAAAAAGTTTATCAACGAATGTTTGTCTAGTTTTTAGAAGGTCCTTAAATAATGTTATTAACTCTTATCATTTATGTAAGTACTAAATGACACTAGTTTGTCGTAAGTAATATCTGACAAAGCGGACTTTAGTATGAAAAATACCGGTATATTGCACACAGAGAAAATACCGGTATATCGCACACAGAGAAAATACCGGTATATCGCACACAGAGAAAATACCGGTATATCGCACACAGAGAAAATACTGGGATATCGCACACAGAGAAAATACCGGTATATCGCACACAGAAAATACCGGTATATCGCACACAGAGAAAATACTGGGATATCGCACACAGAGAAAATACCGGTATATCGCACACAGAAAATACCGGTATATCGCACACAGAGAAAATACTAATCACTTGTTTCCCCGAGATAGAAATTGTTTTATTATTTAATTTAATTTATTATGCGCCGAGATCAAAGATGAGGGATATTTTATATATGTTAATGTCTGTCCGTTTTCACACCTACACACCCTTAGTCATACCATGCATTTGTACACATATATCTGAAAGGTCAAGGTCAAACGTTTATTCACTATGAAGGTCACAAGCATGGTCAGTGCTGAAGCAATTGTTCTTTGGAAACGTTGACAAGTGCGTCATGCTACTTATATAAATATATTATCGGTATGGTGTTTTTGTTGTTATTGAGTATTCCCGGAGAATGAACTGTATAATATAGTTGATCTACATATTATAAGCATAGCTATTGTATTATTATACATGTATATTGTCATACTGTTGTAATTCCTCATTTTTGTTTTGTTATACTGCAACGTTGTAATAAAATTCTATATCGCATGTATGGCACATTTACAAATGTTAGTAAAATTTTAAATTACGGGTATTCGCCGATCTGTAGACATTATTAGTGTTCTATCTGAAAGACATAAATAAGCTGTTGCATTGAAAAATAAGAATTTATTTAGAAGAGACGAATGCCAAATATAAATAAATAAAAAGGTAATCCAAAGCAACTTTTATAGGTGTCAAATTTGTATTCACCTCAATACTTTACGCTCTATAGTTAAATAGAACGAACGATTAATTTCGTACGCTACCTATTATTAGTACGAATACAAATGTACCATAGACTACAATCATGTCGTTATTGTTAAGGACATTAGTACGAATACAAATTAAATAAACCGGCTGCATTCAACACACACATATATAATGCTGTTAATCTCATTCATGATTAATCTCTAGTTTCTCCAAAAAACAAGGTTAATCACAGTTTTATTTAATTTTTGGGGCGTTTAAATATTTAAATATGTGTTAAGTCGCTAACCATGAAATAGGGTTACGCGCACGTTTGGGCTGGCAAATTCCGATCAGACCGATTGTGTCATTGTTCCGATCGATGACTTAAATGAATGTGCAGCTTCTTGTCGATGAAAGGGTTTATTTGACGTGCATTGTGTGGTGGAACTCCTGTTTTTTGCAACGAACCAAGATTAGCTATTTAAATCTTCCACGCTTTTAATTCTGAAATCAAATACGAAACACATATATAACGGGAAAGACTTTCTTGAATGAAAACAATGGAAATGGGATAGAAACATCTCAGACACAGGACTATTCATTGCTCAGTCATGGAATAATTCCATCAGTAAATTCGGATGTACTTGTATATCACATGCAGGATGGTATTTTACTTTGTCATTTTCTTGTGCTTCGTAAAAGGTAAGAATTCAAGCCACATATTTGCCAAAAAAATTTTCCTTTTCAACGAGAAATGTAGCAAGTTAAATAATTGATTTAAAGAACAATCGGTATAAATCAATAGGAATAACCGGTTTGCCGGGTTGATTTTGAACTCTTTTGAAGGATTTTAAAACGCGTCAAAAGCACTGAATCGATAGCCTATAATGGAGGAAGGGGCGAGGGTAAGGGTGTGCCTACTAAATGAATTTGTTTTTACACTGATAAGCAAGGAACGTTTGGCGATTAAATGTGAAGGGGTATAAGCGAATAACGACACTGCATTTATTTAAACAGTGTGACGGTTCATTTCGCCAAACTTATGAATGATATGAACATATTGTCTATATGGAAGATTTATATCATGTGTTATATCGCTGTGTTGGATAAGAGGATACCTATGACCACTGTAATTGAGGACGCTGTCAGTTTCACGCCGATAGAGACAACACGTGTATATATCTTATTTTCAATTACGGACTTGAACTTTGAAAGATTACTTGTAGGATTTAGTCATACATGTATCAAAATAATTCTTCAATTTGAGCCGGGAATTACAGTCATTAGTTAGATATATAGAATTTTGCTTCTTTCATTCACGAACAATCAATCAATTACCTAGCTCAGTCATACTGGCTATTCTTTCATATTCAAGCGCGGATCCAAGGGGCGAGGTTGTGGCGGGACTCCTCTGGAATTGATGAAAGTACATGTTTTATCTATTTCAATGCAATTTCAATTGTAAAATATACTATTAAAAAAAACCAACAACAAAACCAAAAGCAAAGTAGGGGATACTGTAGTTTGTGATCAAAATGTTCATATATACAAAGGGATACGAAACCATGTTGTATAGTTCCTTAACGAGGAAGCATTTCCAAAGACATTCAGCACTCAAACACGTCAATCACACTCTCACAATCTGCACGGGATGCTGCTGATGATTAAGGGTGTTGTGCCACAAATTTGCATGTCTCTGAATGGGAAGGTTAGAGCCACTCTAATTGAAGATTTTGAAGAGAAAACATCAGATATTAGTCGTTGAAATCGTTAATTAAACAGAGACCATGTGCCGTTTAACACAGGATGAGAGGTTACATGTCCTTGGCATGCTACAGGTTGGCAAATGACAGGTCGTTGTAGCAAGGGCAATGAATGCTTCCCAGTCTGTTATCAGCAGATTATAGTCCAGATATCTTGCTACAGGGTTTGTTCAGGATAGATCAAGATGCGGTCGACCAAGGGCAACAACTCAGTCTCAGGACAGATTCATCCGCACTATTGCTTTGCGAAATCGTCTGGTAACAGCAAATCAGATAAGTCTCAACTTCAAAGGGATACTGGCTTGATAGTGAGTGGCCAGACCATCAGGAATCGACTGCACAGATTTCACTTACACGCCCGACGTCCTCGTGTCATTCTCTGTTTGAGGGATCGTCACATTAGGGCCCGACTCCAATGGTGTCGTCACCATCAACGTTAGGATAATCGCCGCTGGAACCACGTAATGTTCTCAGATGAGTCTAAGTTCACTGTGGACTTCCTGGAGTTTGACGCCGACGTAACGAACGTTTCCATGACGTTAATGTCATTAGACATGATCGGTATGGGGTTTGATGGGGATGAATCTGTAATGGTGTAAGGAGACATCACTGTTGCCGACAGAACATACTTGCATGCTGTTGCTGGACATGTGGCAGGGCAGTTCAACCGCGGCAACATCTTGGCACCCCACGTTGTGCCGTTTGTACGTCGTTATGGCCGCCGTTTCATTTTTCAAGATGACAATACCAGATGGCATAGGGCCAGGATCATTACAGATAATCTCCAACAGCAGAATATCACCACATTACCATGGCCCGCACTCAGTCCGGACCTTTCCCTCATCGAACATGTCTGGGACATGCTTGGACAGCGGCTACGCCAACATCAACAACCTCCTGCCAATGTCCAAAAACTTGCTGCAGTATTGCAACATGAATGTAATAAC
Organism: Ostrea denselamellosa; assembly: GCA_024699665.1. Lineage (NCBI taxonomy): Eukaryota > Metazoa > Mollusca > Bivalvia > Ostreida > Ostreidae > Ostrea > Ostrea denselamellosa. The sequence continues at coordinate 8,237,832 of JAMZEH010000018.1, forward strand.
CTTTCCCAAAATGACCTAGAACGTTTCGTTCTGAGTATGCCACTCGAATCCGAGCTTGTATGGCCAACCGAAGGGTTTACCCGCTACTGACACTGTTTCACAATAGTGGTAAATTTGCCGTGTGACCCTGTGTTGGTGTCGACCCATATTTTGGAGAATCTGTCCTTTTCTGAATGTACACAGGGTTTCGAATAAATTGACAAATGTTTCATTTATGTTTTTCTGTCATTTTTTTCCTTCCTGAACTCACGATCTGCATTTCATTGACCTTGTAAATCCAATATCCCCTACTTATTTTGAATAGTACACTAAATGTTCATCCTAATTAAAATCAGATCTTTGATCCGCTCCTGTAATGTTATGTCAATACTTTGTGTAGCGGCATAACAGTACAGGAGTGGATCAAAGATCTGATTTTAATCAGATTGACTAAATATTATATCTTTAGTATAAGTTGTACAAATCCTGGTATCTTTTTATCCTTTCATTCGCAACTGGAAATTGTCAAAACATTCCCAAAATGAAGAGCATCTTTTCAAGAATTTAAAGTATTGACCACGTGATTATTTATACGTTTATATTTTCAAAATTGCGTAGGTGCTGTTGCAATCTCCTATTGTGCGGAGGTGTCCTCAACACTACCGGGTAAGTCTACGTTTTGGACATCTAAGTTTTTAGGGTGTACTGTATTACTTAAATTGTTTGTAGATTTTTGAATACCCAGGAAGCTCTCTTACACTACAGTTCATTCAGTTATTTTTATTGTTTTGCCATTATTTAATAAACGTTGTAATTTTTGCAATAGTATGTCGGCATTAATGACGCTAATCTTTTGTTTATAAACCCAGTTGCCACCATGTGCAGTGCATCGTCTGCTACGGGTAGCCGTGTGGTGATCGATGTAATGGATTCCAAAGAGAGGATAGGGGAGGCCGCTCGCTCATGCACGTGCTACCTTACTCCTCTGACGACTAAAGAGAATGCTTATTTGTACGTCATAAGCCAGAACGCTATACAGCCCGGATACAACGGATGCGGAAGTAGAGTGGACATTGTAGTAGATAGTACTACCGGTACCGGGGTGCTCCGGAATATATGCTTTCTCAGCGGATCTATCCTGCTTAAAAATAACAGCCTGAGTAATATTACATACGTAAAGGAATTTCCACCTTATGATGATAGATACTGTGTTAGCTTGCAGTCAGGTAATTTCCATATCATTAATTATAAATGTTTTAGTTATATGTATGAATTAATTATACATGTGCTGACCTTCGACTCGGTCGATGTCTTAAACGAATTGTATTGTAATTTTAATCAACTTCTGCATCTGTGTAAATTCTAATATATATATATATATATATATATATATATATATATATATATATGGCGGTTTTCAAAGAATGTGAATACTTCATTCTGTGCATATTTCGTAGTAAGTATCTTTTAAGTATAGGATGTAGTCTCTAAAAAGCAGTTTCAAGATCTTTATCCTCCCACCAACTTTTTTACTGACCTCAGAAAGGTTATGCAATAAATCAATGTTATACTCGGTCACTGCCCCGAAATTACCGCGTTCATTCTATTTTACGGTGATGTGCCCTTATTTTTCAAACTATACATTGTGACGTAGGGATCTACTCGTCGAGGCGACACTTCTCTGCTTCTTTTCTGACGTGACATGCATAATTTTCGGTATGTAAACTTGTGTCGCAGGTTAAACAAGCTACACTGTAATTGTATTGACAGTTGGGTGAGGATTAAAAAAATGTGACAGTAATCGAGGTTTACTAAGCCATCATCACCCTCCAAATACCACTTGTGTTTCAAGACAGTGACCATGTTCTTTATATATGCATTGCAGTGCATCACATGACAACTACTATACCCCCCCCCCCCAGAGTATGCCCGGTAAACAATTTTGAACTATATTCAGAAAATGGATTCGCTTTTGGTTTTTGTAGTTGACATTGTGATAATTATGATGAGAGCTTTATAACACTGTTACAGCAGTTCTGCAGTTCTAGATATACAACGTTAACAATGGCTCTATCGCAGCTGTCATTGCTGTAAAAGACAAATAAAAAACCGGCAATTCTCTTAGTTTTCTTCTTCAGACAAGAACATTTAAACATATACTATGACCACGTGATCAGCGACTCCATGATACAAATAACCCGCCAGATTTAAGATTGTGTCTGTTTTGTTCAATCACCGATTTACAGTAAAGATCACTGTGTTTGTCCTACTATTATCATGAAAGTAATTGTCGTTTTGAAACTAGATATATGCAAATCTCGTGCAACAATATTAAAGAGGTCAAACGTTTCCTAACTAAATATTCCGCCTACGTCAAAATCGACTTGATTTCTACATATACTTAGCGTTTGAACAGAATTTCCAGGAAATATGTTCTTCTTTCTAAGAGTTAAAGAAACTCTAACAATGATTGAAAATGGAAGTGAAAAAAACTACTTTCAATTTACATAATTATTTGCTGACATATACGTACTAAACTTCTCTGGAATGTCCTTAGTCAATGTCAAAGATAATATTTGATATAGTACTCGTGTCTGAAAGCCTCTACAAAGTTAGAAGCTACGATATTTGGGTCGGGCCATTTCACTGTTTTTCTGTATCATAAAAACACGATCATGTATAACATATGACACAAAAATGATGCAGAAAGTTGGGACCAAGCCAGTTGGATTATACGAAATCTTAACAAGTTAAATACCTTCTGTCAATCACAATGACAGCTACATCTTCACCTGTTCTGACGTGATGGAGTTGCTTCATCCTCCCGAAACCATCGATTTTTACAAATTAGTGAGATGTGATGCAAGTCGAAATTGTTTCCTGAAGGAGACACATCAATATCTCTGTCAGAACCATCAAAGATGAAAGGACCATCAATTCCTCGAAGCTTCGTACTGTTCATCAGTGCATTCGAACTGTAAACTTTTAATCACGAATTAATTTTCGAATATAGAAAATGTGGCTTCTTAATCCCCATTTGGCTATCGTTTTGTTTACTAATAGATTTGGTGATATAAAATGATTCATTGATTGATTGATTATATATTGCTTAACGTCCCGTTCGTTATCACTCATATGGAGACGTCACCATTGCCGGTGAAGGGCTGCAAAATTTAGGCCTACGCTCGGCACTCTTTGACCTTTGAGCAAGAAGGGATCTTTATTATGCGACACCTGCTGTGACACGGGGTCTTGGTTTTTGTGGTCTCATCCGAAGGACCGCCCCATTTAGACGCTTCTTACGATATGCAAGGGGTACTGAGGATCTATTCTTACAACCCTGATCCCCACGGGGCGTTTATTTAAGATGTGTGCTTCGCTGAAAATGCAGAAATTGTCCAAAATATATGACTGTTGCAGTTGCTTTGCTTAAGATGACTGAACCTGAGATGTTAAGAATGTTATTGTATTATTTTAAAAGAATGATGCGGATTGTTCCGTTTATCTGATCAGGATGTATGGCTTACGGCTGCTGTGACCAGTCGACAGGGGATGCTTACTCCTCCTAGGCACCTGATCCCACCTCTGGTGTGACCAGGGGTCCGTGTTTGCCCTTCTTTGATTTGTATTGTCTATAGGAATTACGAGATTGAATACTGTTAGTTATCTTAGCCTTTGCATTGGGTCTAGACTTCGTATAAGAAACGCAAGTTACATGTACATGCTAACCAAAGCATCGATGTTTGTTCGACTGTAATATCTTATTATCTTATGTAGTAAGATTTTGAGCTTAGCGTAATCAAGCAATTTTCAAAACTTGTTATAGATGACAGTGGTGTGCAGCTCCAGGTACAGTGTTTTCTCCCGGGAGAAGAGTATCCCTTTCCAACACAACCACCAACTACACTGAGACCAACAACGCCCTTGCCAACACAACCAACCACTGCATCGCCTTCAACATCAGCTACATCACCTATAACAGTACAGACAACAACAGCGTCACCTTCAACATCAGCTACATCACCTATAACAGTACAGACAACAACAGCGTCACCTTCAACATCAGCTACATCACCTATAACAGTACAGACAACAACAGCGTCACCTTCAACATCAGCTAAATCACCTATAACAGTAAAGACAACAACAACATCACCTTCAACATCAACCTCAACATCCACCACAACAACACAACCAACAATGTCATCCTCAACATCTGCTACTTCGCCCAGAACAGAAGAGCTAACGTCAGAATATCCTTCAACAGCACGGCCAACATCACCTTCAACATCCACCAGAACAACACTGACAACATCATCATCTTCAACATCTACCACAAGAACACAGCCAACAACATCAACCATGACACAATCACCAACAAAATCTCCTTCAACAGCAGCTACTTCCTCAGTTTCCTCGTACACATCAACATCGCAAACTACAAAAACAGAAGGAATAACAAAAACTCTTTCACCGACCATGTCGAACACTAAATCAACTGTCCCACCTACTTCTATTCCTAGTACATCAACTCCAAACCCATTATCAACAACAATGACACCATCAACATCTACGAGAAAAATTACAATGACAGTAACTAATTCACATTCATCAACTCCAACCACAACACAATCAAAGTCTAGCACTACATCACCCTCCCTATCAAAGACAACAACAGCTGAAACATCTACAACTATTGAGAGTCAAACAACAACAGAATTCAAAACAGTACCTCCAACAACAAAATCTCCATTAAGTTCGGCTAGTGAACAACCTATTTCAACGTTAGCTTCTTCCACACAATCTTCATCTGAAACCGTATCCAGTTCAACTGCATCCAGTTCAACAGGAATTTCACTAACTCCCGTAATAAGTGATAAAACATCGCCAACATTTACAGTGGAGAAAACCACTGAAATAGATGGGCATAAGACCGACACAGAACACCCATCAACCACACAGAGCATGACGTCTTCTACCTCAACAACGACTAGCCAAGAAACCACAAGTATTCATTCCTCTGAAACGACAAGTGTATTCGAAGAAACAACGAAGACTATCGAGTTGACTACATTAACTTCATCAACAAAAACGACACCACATATCACAGAAACAACTCAGCCGCCTTCAACAACGACGACAATAACAACTAAACCAACAGAGGCATCGAGTCAACCGTCAACCATAATTAGGACAATTTCTACAACTACTTCGTCAGCAACATCTCAAACAGATGAAAATCTGTCAACTGTGACATCATCTAGTCCAGATATGACAACAACACAAAGTTCAAATGAAGGAAAACCTGCCCAAAAGAAAGACGATATACCATGTAAGTGCATTTCTTTATAACGTTCGTATAATTACATCGCTAAACCTAAAGTGACACGTTTGAATTGATGAATGCCGACGTTCGCATAAGAATTCTGAACTGATTCGGTCCTAATCTCAGGAATGTGAAGTCATCAAATGAACTTTTGTTGCTAAGATGGTCTTCATTGGTAATATTTATTGTTTGTTTGCGTTCCATTAGAAAGGTGACTTATGTAGAGACGTCACCAGATTTTAGGTGACGTGTCAAAGATTTTAGTATTTGTATGGCGCTCAGGACCGTAGCAACCAAATTGTTTTTCGTACCTACGTCTGAACGCCTACCGCGACACGGGCCTCTGTTTATAAGGTTATATCCGAAAGACTCACGTTTTTTTCACACTTCTTGTCGGGTGTTTGGCGAAGGAGCATTCACTATCTATGTTAAACGTGCTTGACGTGGCGCCGAGTCAGTGATGATAGTGCCTGCCACACTGCAAGAAAACATGTCAAGTTTGCTTACTATTTTTCAGTATCTATTGTAATTCCTGTGGCTGTAGGCGGCGTTGTCCTACTCATCATTATTGTTGCAGTCCTCGTGTGTATCAGGTAAGTCAAGCTAGAAGCAGTTCTATATAAAGTTAAACGTCCTGTCGATTTTTTTTTCATTCAGAAAGTAACGAAGAGGGTCGTGGGTCACACATCTTCAGATTTATTTTGCACTTATTTACATTCATATATCTCTTACAAAAAAAAAAATCATTATAAAGATAAATAATTGTGTTCCATTTCACAACAATTACATTCTATTCAATGTTGATTTTACTAATACAGAAGACAGCGAAATAGCGGGGCGTATGACACTTCCGCTTGAATACGGTAAACTGTGTCTATTGGGTACAGGGTTGTTTTTAAATGAGTGCCGCGAAAATCATCACACGCTACATGTAACAATAGCAGATGGTGCAGCATGTTTGTCTGTGTTTAGATGGAATTTATTATAGATGATATTTTGAATTCTTTTTTTTTTTTTCATTGAAACAGGTATATATGATATAGGCATGATTTGACTCCTCTCCAAAAAACAAAAACCCATATGGGGATGGGAATCTGAGAGATTTCAACGAAAGTTTAATTCTTTTTGCATTAAAATAATTGCCACCAGTACCTCAACAGTTCTTCTGATACACTAGCTAGTTTTGGAAAGGGGTGAAAATACGAAAATACGCCCATTTTTCACCAAAATTGCAAAAATTCAGAAGAGTTTGGAAATTTTGAAGTTGTACCTTATGATTACCAGCTAATGTTGAAAAATGTTTAATGCATATCAGAATATATATATATATATATATATATATATATATATATATATATATATATATATCAGGGGGGAAATGTAATTTACATATAAGTCAGGAAAAATGTAATTTGTCGGCAAAACTGAAAAATGTATCAGACAATTGTAATGTATATCAGACAACTTCATGAAAATAAAGTAAACTTCCTTCAAGTACAAGCATTGGAGGTTAATATAAGGCACCAAATTAGGCCTTTACCATATATACACGTAGTCCTTTTATTTTGCGGTGTGTTTTGGAATTAGATGATAATCGTTGATGTTGCCATATATTATGTCGAATTAACAATTGTTATACTTCGTTTACCTGTGTATCACATATAGAAACTCTTGCTACACATTAATTTCATACTTACGAATTTTATATTCAATGAAAATATATCACATCTTTTGTTTCAGGCTCCGCAACTAGTCTTTACCCCTTTGCAACCTGGTAACTTCAAGTGCGAAATATATGTTTCTAACGTTTTTACAGTTTTATGACAGAAATATCTATCTTACCTCAAAGATTGAAGCACATTTCCCTTTACATGTTTGTCATTTAAACAACAACAACAAAAAAAGTTTCTCACCTGACAAAAAAGCTTTAACTTTGTTCTTTGTTTTTTGTTTCAAACAACACAAACTTTTGCAAATCTTGCAAACTGAGAAGCTTTGTTAATGTGTGACCCACAACGTACATTAAACCACAAAACGATTCCATAAGCATTCTCTACACGAATAGGATATGTCTTGACTGCCCACTTATGTAACATCACATTATATGTTTCGTTCAGGAATTCCAAAATGAAGAAAGGAAATGGAAGTTTTATCACAGATTTTTTTTAATCAATTAACTTCATTAATATAGCCATGCACAATTACAGAATAACTACGTACTGAAAACTATAATAACCAGTTAATTGATAGCTATGTCAGAACCACTTTTACTTTCATCTTGCATTTCAAACTTTGTCAACTAATTTACTAGCTACGTGTAACTGTCTAGAATACAGTGCAGGGTCACTGTCAATGACTTGTCTTTTCTTATTTAAATGTAATGAACGATACTAAATGATAACCATCTTCATCCTCATACAAACATATCTGTTTTGCGTGAGGAATTGTGCATTTCAATAGCTCAAAACTCAATATACAGAATAATCTGTATTTTAAGTAGAATGTAAAAAATTAACATCATAATTCTGCTTTCAAAGTGCCATTTGTTAACGTACAAAATATATATGTATGTTAATTGTAGGCGTGGCAGCAGGGGCGGAGAGACACTTATTGGAATGACAGAGAGACAGATAAATGACAAGGCATCTTATGACAACCCGACATACGAGGATTTCTGGTACTCCAACAGTGTCAGCGAGAAAGACGCAGACACCGACTCCATGATGCAGGAAAAGGACAGAACCGAAAGTATAGAAGATTTAACTCCGGAAAAAGAGTCAGAACCAGTTAAAGTGGACGGCGAGACTTGGACTCATTTATGACGAAACGACTTAAGAATAAATTATCTCTAGATCTAGTCCCTGTGCCAAATATCTATTTATCTGCAATATCGTATCCTCACCACTATGTAGATGTTGCAGGAGTCACTTTATATCTTTCAAGGTGAAAGTTATTTGTATGAAACATACCTTCGGAACTGAGTATTCACCAGATGAACCCGTCCATACATTTACCATCGACGACGGATCAGTGAGATTCGAATTACTTGTATGCATGTATCAGAATCACTTTAAGTATAATAGACTGCTTCAGTTGGTATAAAAGAGTGGAACTATGATATAATTACACTTTAAATGTTTTGTATGTTGTTACATATTACAAAACTCTCTTTATCATAATTCTGCATGACACGTCTCTCTGAATGCCTCTGCGGTTTTCGATTAAAAAGATGTTTATCTTTTCTAAGAAAAAGTTCAAGGTGTTAATGTGCATGAACAAGATTGTCATAAAGTCACATGTGACTTAGATGGTCAATTCTATTTTATAGAAGTACATTTAACTTTTTGCATTGTTCTTCATAATATATATTAGTACGTCTACAAAATCAGTTTATACATGTGAATTTGTGAAATAATTTATAATATTACATGTCGTATGTTTATGACTCCAGTATATCAATGTTTTATTATTAGAGGTCGGTTTTTTTGTGACGCGAATATATCCATTATAATATTTGACATTTTTTTAATGTATGATACGAGTATACCCATTATAATATTATAGATCGGTTTTTGTATGATGCGAGTATACCCAATATGGTATTAGAGATCGGTTTGTGTATGACGCGAGTATACCCAATATAATATTTAGAGATTGGTTTATGTATGTCGCGAGTTTACCCATTATAATATTAGAGATTGGGTTGTGTTCGATACGACTACACCCATTACAATATTAGATTTATGGTTATGTATGACAAGAATATATCTATGCAACCAGATTTTGTGTGTGTGTGTGTGTGTGTGTGTTTGTCCTCATACACCACTTATTCCGTCCTGTCTAACTTGCAGCATATCTTAGTGTATATATATTTTTTTCTTGGTGTGTGTGGTGGTTTTTTTTTCGAATTTAAATTTAGGTTATTTAAACGTTATGGAACTTTTGAAAACATCTTGGTATTTGTTTCTGTTTTTAACGTAATGCATAATACCAAAAAATACTGACAGCAGGTTCGGAGGAGGGATGGAGTGGCTTCTGCTACGGGCCTGTACCTACATCATGCGTGCAACTGTACCCCAGAAATCACCGATTTTATCTTTTTTCCCATCACTTAGTGTCCTTGATGTCTTGCCGTATCGGACGGTATTCTGTAATTTGTCACCTAGTTGTATGTTTTATTAGAGTACGAAAGGAAGTGTTGAATGTGAAATTTATTGATCATTCATCTTACTTGGAAAATAAAAAGGATATGAGGAAGTTTATATTGGATGGTTTTACTTATTTTATTTATGTTCTTCATGCACGTGTCAAACAAATGTTAGTGATGTATCCTGACCTATACAAATAAATCATCACTGCGCCCAAATTTGATCAACAGTTGGTACAGTCTTGCTGCAGCCAGCCCTTTTCAGGTCCGAAGGAGAACGATAAACTGGCCTGTCATTGATAGGCTGTGTGCGTCCCACCATTGCGGTCATAATTAGATGTATTCTATGATATTGTCATGAAAACGTGAGAAAAATAATAGGCAACAAAAATCGCGCTAATTGTGGCAATATTTCACGTGGTGGATAAAATGGAGCCACACCTTCTATACCTAATTGTGATTGCTCCGCATCATGATCGTAGGGGAAAAAACTTATATTTGTATATGATGAGCAAGAAAAGTCCTGATGCGAGAGGAAATTTGAAATTAATACACGGAATTGAATTAGTACATAGATGTTATATGAACAAACCACTGCTACCTTTGATCTTCTAACTACAATGTACTGGTATACCAAAGTTGTACATAGTCTGCACAGTTATTTCTCAGAGGTGTCGGCATGTACTTGTATTTACTATAAACTACTACACCCTGTGCACTAGTATCTACTATACGCTAGCATTTACTACGCACAAATATTGACTGTACACTAGTATTCAATGTATACCAGTATGTACTGTACATTAGTATTCAATGTGCACTAATATGTACTGTACATTAGTATTCAATGTATACTAATATGTACCGTGCATTAGTATTCAATGTACACTAATATGTACTGTACATTAGTATTCAATGTATACTAATATGTACTGTACATTAGTATTCAATGTATACTAATATGTACAGTACATTAGTATTCAATGTGCACTAATATGTACCGTGCATAGTATTCAGTGTATACTAATATGTACCGTGCATTAGTATTCAATGTACACTAATATGTACCGTGCATTAGTATTCAATGTACACTAATATGTACTGTACATTAGTATTCAATGTGCACTAATATGTACCGTGCATTAGTATTCAATGTACACTAATATGTACCGTGCATTAGTATTCAATGTACACTAATATGTACCGTGCATTAGTATTCAATGTACACTAATATGTACCGTGCATTAGTATTCAATGTACACTAATATGTACCGTGCATTAGTATTCAATGTACACTAATATGTACTGTACATTAGTATTCAATGTACACTAATATGTACAGTACATTAGTATTCAATGTGCACTAATATGTACTGTACATTAGTATTCAATGTACACTAATATGTACCGTGCATTAGTATTCAATGTATACTAATATGTACCGTGCATTAGTATTCAATGTATACCAGTATGTACTGTACATTAGTATTCAATGTACACTAATATGTACTGTACATTAGTATTCAATGTGCACTAATATGTACAGTACATTAGTATTCAATGTACACTAATATGTACTGTACATTAGTATTCAATGTGCACTAATATGTACAGTACATTAGTATTCAATGTACACTAAATAATGTAAGGACCGTTGCGTATATATAATTATAATGATTTTGTAAGACTTGGACAAGAAGTGTTTGAAAAATTACGACAAAATGGCAATATAGGGAAAAATGATTGAAATAGCAAAAAATTATTCCAAGATTTATGGAATCTCTGCCTGTGGTCTTGAGTTCGGTCAGCCAGCATTACAGCTCGACATTTATTGGCATTTTCTAAAGTTTATATTTTTTATGCTATATATAGGTTTTAAAAGAAAATTATGTTGACGTTTAATATACGTACTAAATCATTTTTTTTTTTCTACGACCATGTATTGTTAAAGTATGCATGCCTGTTTTGCAAAACACTATTAATAATCAATTGGTCTAACCTACATTTTTGTTACATGCTTTATATGCACCGCGATTAAACCCCCCCCCCCCCAAAAATAAAAAAAACCCCACCTGTTTTCAAAAATTTCATTGCGCATTCGATTTAGTTGCTATTTTTCACAATACTTGTCTAGGTTGTTTGCATTATCAGGGAATTCAGTAGTAGCGTGGAATGATGCTGAAATAACACCATTGGTCATGCTCCTATCTTCATATCTCCCATTATACTAATAATTTCATTCCTCACACACGTGCTTATATTTGTGACGTAAGCTTTTGTATGAAGTTGAAAGGTCAGTTGCTTATATTTGAAAATATAATGCAATCTAAGGAAACAGCTAAGATACATATCTATTACTGGAAAAAATGAATGTAACCATTGTTCTGGGTCTTAAGGATATAGTTGCAATTCAATATATAAAACACGGATTTATACACAAGAACTGATAAATTGTTTGAAAAGCACCTACAAGTACTATAAGTACTATTGTAGTATTTCCATCCATTCTCATACTACAGACCGAATTTGACAGATTAACAGGACACAAGTCATTAATCTGTGAGACACTCGGTGACGAATCGTTGATTAAGACATTCGACAAGGACTTGTCACCAGCTACACAGGTAGCGCGTGAAGGGGATCTGCAGTCACCTGTCAGTACCTCCCTCTTCACCTGGCAAAACACCGGCACTGAACGTGCATTATCAACAAACACGCCCCTTCCCCCTTGTGGATGCAATTCACAGAGCAGTGAAGAAATGGTGTCACACCGTGCAGGACTTTAACAAATTATTTATGACGATGTGACAGTATTTCTTTTAAACAGATCATCGTTTTGTTCGGTGTTTTTACTTTCTGTTCTGGTGATGTAGAATTTGGGACATTTTGCCTTTGAAAAACTCCACTGAGAAAGAAAATTAGATGGACTAAGTGTATGTTTTAACCTCCATCATGAATCTATCAAAGGAATACCGTGACTTTATGTATGTTTTATACCTTTTTCTTCACGTGTTCTGCTTGTTTAATGGTAAGTTCTACTTTTCTATTTTCGTATTTTCCAGTTTTTGTATTTCATTGGTAGTTTCCATTTCTAAGAATTTAAAACTCGACTCTATTTCGTTGAGATTTTTTAGTTCAAGAATCTATTTTAACTACAGACTAAATATAACGCATAAACCGTTAATGATTTGTTTCACATTAACCTCATTGCGACTTTCACTATAACCTTATTTGCATAATAATCTAATTAACATAGAAAATACACATACCTTACATATATTTACTCAATTCGACGCGTGTCGTAGTTTCTTTTTTTTTTTTTTATGTTTTTCTTTAACGAACGCGTGTTTCTCATTTTAATTACATCAAATTCATTTAACAAAATGTATACACATGTTAAAAAGTCCATGAACATGTAGATTGAACTGAAAGTTTAGCAATACGAAGATTCAGTTCCGCTTGATCACTAAGTTGTACAGATTCTACGGTTTACATAAAAATGTGCTCAGAAACCTTTTGGAAAAGAATTAAATTCAGAACATTAACGTGCTTCCTTTATTTGATTTTGCTTGTTTTTTTCCCTTTTTTTCCAAAAAAGAAAAAAGAAAAAGAGCATTCATGATCGGTCGCTATCTCCTATTTTACTATTGTTTTTACGACGAGATATTACAAAAATGTGTAATAATTATCGTTATGCACCAGAACAGACAAAGCCATATCTATGTTCCGGCCATGCTTAATGGAATAAAACATCGGTGTGCTTCCTCATAACCATTCACAGGTCGTGTACAAATCTGTATAATGGATAACGATAAATGCACACGTCCACTAATGCTCTTGCATAACGGACATAGTTCTGTTTCTTCAAAATATATACATCAAACTTGCTAATAACTGGTGGAAAGGTTCTTAAATAACTACATTGGTATATTTGTTATTGCTATACGCAAGTGTATATTCTTAATTTTTTATTTTTTTTTTTAAAAGTCATTTTCAATACCAACGAAAATGTCTAATTTCTTTCAACTTCTTATTTGAGCATCAGAAGTTTTGCACCATTTTTCAGTGTGTTGTAAGAGAAATAAAACCGAAGTAAATGAAACTGTTTAAAATGTCGACACTCATAAAATGGCAGAATACCATCTTGTCTTGCTTGTGTTTATTGCACAATCAAACTGTCATCCACCAAATTAAGACATCAAACAGCCAAAGGGCTGCATGAGATATGTGCATTAGCGGAAGACAGGATGATGACGGGATTACATTTGCGGATGAATAACAAGATGTAAACATTACGCCCCAAGGACACTTAACATTAGTAGGCATACATTTTATTTTAGGAATTTGAAGTTTTGGGAAGAAAACATCATTTGGATTTTTAAATTTTCGTATGATTAATATTTTCATTTATTTATTTTTTACTTTTCAATGTTACGTTAAAGTTTACTCCGACAGCACCCCCACCCCTCCTCCCTTCGTTTGATTATCGATGCTTCGTGCCTGATAATGATTTAAAATTTAATAAACTGAGAAAATTATCATCTTGAAAGATTCAATCTAATTTTTGGCGCATTTAATAGGAGTGTGCATCCATTGAGAGATTCAAAGTTAAGGGGGAAAATCGGAAAATAAACTCGTATTCCATTTCCATGAGTCATATACTATATAACGTATCTTATTGTAGGCATTGTGGCCATAACGATACTAAATTCAAGGGTCAAACTAATGGCCGCTAAGGCTCGCCTCTTGTCTGAGTGATATGTTTCCGTCGAGACCGGAGTTATTGCCGATGAGTACCAGTGTTGTCCTGTGACACAGATCGAACACTAGTGATTGGTATCACAAATCAATAGCATTAATGACCAGTGTCCCCAGTAAATCTGTCAGATTTGCCATTCCAATCACCATCTGATTATTTGTCAACACTATTCGTCAGCATTACAGGGCGTCAACAAACTAAAAGCAGCGTACAAATCCCGCAGTTTTCGTGTATTGCTGTATACATGTGCAGTTTGCTTGTCTGCATTTCAAGAAATATCTTTATTTCACATTTTGTAAACAACTACTAATTAATTTATATCCATGCAATACATGAGCAGATCCAAAAAAGTTGATTGATTCATTGTTTCTTTCACGTCCCGTTGAGAAGTTTTCACTCATATTGAGACATCACCAACTGTAGGTGAAATACCACAAATTTAGACTTAGGCTTAGCGTTCAGGGCCGTAGCAGTGAGGGTTCTTTAACTTCCCAACGCCTGCCGCGACATGGGACCGCCGTTTTTAAGGTCATATTTGAAATACCCATGATTCTCATTTCTAAATGCCGAGCATTTGGCGAAGGAGCAATCGCTACCTATGTTTACGTCTTAAGCTTGACGCGGCCATGGCACCAGCGGGACTCTAGCTCACGTCCTCCCAGTTACGAAGCGAACGCTCTACCACTGAGGTACCGCGACCGGTTGCTCCCTGAGATTGACCCAAATATATGACTTTTTTAGACCTCTGGTATAGATTGAACCCATCTCGGTCCCCTCTCGGAAATCATTTCTAGTTTCGCACTTTACACTGATTGTGAGGTGGTCATTTGGGTAGAATGAATTCATTTAAAGAAACAGTCTACGGTAGATCCCATGACGAACAAGAGGGTGACGGTTGATGCAAGAATCCGCTCTTACACTGTGTGGGCCACTCTTTGTGTCTACGGTAAAAACACATGTACAAGCAGAACGCTCCATACCGTAAGCCTTTAATTAATAGTCGTACTATATCATATATATTTGTCAAGTGGCATAAGGACCAAAACAAAAAACAAAAAACAATAATGACATGCACAGCTTAGTAAATATTTGACCGGTGGTCAGGGGATGAACTGCTTGTAACTTTCCCCAGAATAGAAGTTGAGTCATGAATCATGCGCACCGAACTTTTGAGTTTTAGAAGAGATTCATCTTTCATATTATTTAAAAATTGCGAAATCCCCAATTCGTTTCAAACTGGCACCAAGACCCATAACAAATTTTGTTGGAAACAAATACTGTTGCCTTTTTTTCTTGTTCATTACATGAAAAAGGTACATTCATATTAAGAAACGTATTTCTAATTATTAGAGTTCTTGAGATAAATCATAGTCCTCTTTAAAGACCCTCACCCCCACCCCACGCCTTGGAATAGGTCCACACCGCTAATCTATATCCGGTACGGGATCTGTATCTAGTGTCGTCCTCATATTAATTAGTGAAATATAAAACTTACCACAAATCATGCCTTAATAAATTTCTGACACATTAGATCATAGCAGATGGTAATATTCTGAATTTCTAGAAACCTCTGACATGTGAACTTCCGATTCATGCTTCGAATCTGCAATCACCCAGGTCTGGGCTCGGGTCCTGCCCAACCTAGCGTTAAAATTCATTTTAGGACACCACAACGTGTACATTTATAAGTACCCATTAGTTACGATATTGGCACTTTTAAAACTTGTAACAAATCTTAACACCCCCCCCCCCCCCCGTAGTATCATGTGACACTCCATTAATAGATGTATAATTGTATATTAGCTTTACTTCATCGAAATGCTTGTATGTAAATTATCATGAATCTAGACGCAAATATACATTGAACACCAACAACAGATGAAAGGAGTCAAATTATTGGACGTTTGAGGTATTTTCTTTACAAGCTTTGATGTTTACAAACAGTAGTGGAAATTCCGACTTTTTGTTTCTCGTTTTATAATCGTTGTTTCTTTCTTTTTCAGCGTCTGTTGCTCAAAAGTGCCTACAAAGCGAAGGCCACGGTTAGTATTTTTAACATCGTCATACACTTCTTTCTTTTTTCATAATGTCAGTACTTCTTCTTTTTTTTCATAATCTCAGTATTTCTTTCAAATATGACACTCTGTGTAATATGTATCTAGATCTTTATAACAAGAATATATCACGTGTTCCAATTCATGAACTTCTTCAGTAGGTCAATAATTAGTCTTTTCTTGGAATGTTATGATTGAATAATTTAACTTCCTTTAATTTGAGCCTGGAATTTCGATTGTACTGTCGACATAGTAAGGTTTAGATAATAAAAACCTTCAGGATAAAATAGTTATTTACATTTGTCATTGTTTTGCTTTAGCTGACTCTACTAACGAATTTGACATTCAACTTTCCATAACTTGAAGTTAGTCGCGTGATCAGATTTTTCCCCTTGCATATGAATACAATCACCGCTTCAAACGTATTTGAGTCAATATAGGTTGTACAAGGTACATTCATCTGCCTTGACATCATAACAGAAACAAAATACATAAAAACGCATGAGAATATATACGTAGAGTTTATTCTGTAAGCAGACAAGAATTTAATTAAAGAATAAAACAGAAACATTATTTACATACCGTTCAATTGTTTTATTGTAAACACTGTCTGCAACTAAAACTGCAACCTTTGCAGATTCTGCAATAGTTATCACCACCATGAGCGAAGCTGGTTTCGAGCTCGAAAAATTATGTAAAGTTAGGACACCGCTACGAGTCTTCATCTATATCCTACAACAGAAACCTTTCGAGTGAACAAAACAAAAGTCTCTTTCAGTTCGTGTTTATTTTCTCTTACACACCCTGGTGGTAAAAAATACAATCCACCTGCACTTCGTCTAAATCTATCTGTATAATGCTACAACCACGAGTCCTAACGATGAACATGTCGTTGCTCCCTTCCAAACCTTACAAAAACCTGACCTAGAGCTTAACGTCAATTTGATCCATTCATCCTCCATCCTTTCTCTTAGATCCTCTGAATTTCTGTGTTCAACAACTGAGTTTTCTATTTAAATTAAAGTAGGCCACTGCAACCGTTTCACCCGATGTTATTTACTCCGCTATTTTTGTCTTCAATTGAGTTGACGATCAAAATTATCTTTATTTTACACTTGTTTCATCTATTTTGTTCCTTCCAATATAAAGTTTTACATTTTATATTCTCCTAGATATTGTTCCCAATTATTTATTCGATACAAATTTAACTATACCTTTTGTTGTACGATCGTCTGCTTACACAAGTATGGAAACTTGAAAAGAACAACACAAATCGAAACAGAAAAATAAATATAATATTGATTGATTGATTGTTGTTTCCGCCACACTCAACAATTTTTCAGCTATCTGGTGGAGACCAGTTTTTATTGGTGGAGGAGAGAACCCTGATGCAATGTACCTGGGAAGAGACCACCGCCCTTCCGCAAGTAAACTGGCAAACTTTCTCACATATATTGGCGCGAGCGAGATTCGAACCCGCGCCGACTAGAAGTGAGAGGCTTTGAGTATTATTAGGATATGACATGAAATTGGTACGTGATCAAAGTTTTGATCACGTGACCAACTTCATTTCATATCCCAATAACACTAAAATTTTATATCTTAATACTTAAATATCTGCAAATATTGCGTCACAATTGTCTTCTCATCTTGACATTAAAGGTTTATGAAAGAGCAGAATTTGTAAAACATAAATAAAAGGAATAAGAATGAGGCTTGTTTATATTGAATTAGACAATTATTTCTTAATCAAATTCCTTTCTCAATGACTGATAAAGATATACCAGATTTCCGCATTAAGAGAGCATTTTTTTGTAAATAATATTAGAAGAGAATAAGGTGATTTGGGGTAAGGAAAAGAAAATCACCAAAATGAGCCTTTTTAATTATTATCCCTTTATAGTACTCTATGAAGGAAAAAAATGAAAATCTGATTTCTGCTGCAAGGTGCTCAGTTCAAATGAAGATCAAAATTTGTATCAGCAGCATTGTTATAAGCAGTTAGGCATATTTATATATTATACATAGGAAATTCCTTCAAATAACACAAAAAACCCAATTACCTTTTTGTGTGTTCGGCAATATATTCTCGTACTGTCTGTTACAATATCGCATGAATCAATCTTGAGGTCCACCGCATCTCAAATATATGAACACTGGTCACTATATTTAGCTTTTTACGGAGTGTGTTATATGCATATAATTTTACCTCCCTCTACGCATAAGAGATTTTATTACCCTCTGCATAACTGAAGTCAACCACTGCGTGAATGGTTGCATGATCTAAGTGACTAGATGATCATTAAAAGTTTATCATAAGTATATGACAAATCAATCTATCTATATTTGTCTGTCCGTCTGTCTGTCTAAAAGAGCAAATCAAAATGAATTGGTAACGACTGCCAAACCTTTTTTTTTCAATATCAGTAGGCAGTTACTACTCACTACACATGAAAGAAGTTCTCAGATAAGCACGGAAGGATTTTATCATGAACGATATGCTGATATGTAATAAGTAAATATGTCAAAAGGCAGATAATACGCCACTTACGTAAAAAAAAAAACCACGAATAAGACTGGATTTGAATTCGGGATCTGCGGGTCAATAACCCAATACTTTATCTACTGAGCTACAAAGATAGACAAACAAATGATCGATACAAATAATTTCACAAGACATTTAAATCATCATCCTGTGACGTAATGGCATAAATTGTATAATGTTTGGTGTAATGAACTACCTTCATAAAATTGATTTCAAAACTTTGTAATTAGCTTTTAGAAATATGTATGCATATATAGTACGACTTAACATATAAATGCGTAAAAATCTTGTTGAGCAAAATGTTTTAATTGCCATGCATATGCATGTACATCCCAAAGATGCAGTGAAATAAATCAACCACATGCAAATTCTTCAGAAGTTTGCCAACAGCCCTTAGGGAAAGCACTTACAACATATTTGAATGACATCATACATTAAATAAATTCCTAGATACTTATTAAGGGCGCTATGGCATCGCCGCTAGAGTGCAGAGTCATCTAATAGTATTCAACTGTTACATTTACTATTTCTAATTAATGATAATGTTCCCACCAAGAGAGAATTATGCGCATCCCGCACCCGATCTGAGCACTCGAGAACAATATGGTCCTTCTCTGCTGATAGGATTAGCAACATCAAAAAAATGCCGAAGAGGGCCGTGCCTGGCGTAGGTGACAGTGTTACGCCGTTTAATGGCCATTATGACAGTTTTGTCTTCGGACAGCACCTAAACTGTTTGCTTTGAACCTAAATCATTGAGCCATGTTGTTTTATCGCCACAGGGTGACAGACTGCATTGGACAGAATACATTTGATTAGTTTTACGTCTACTGTTCGGAAATTAAATTTGGGTCTTAATTATTTAGAACCTGTTTACCCCTCACAGGTTGATTGATATTTCCTTGATCAATGATGACTTTCGTCTGGATTAGGAATTAGGTGGTTTGAAATTACATTTTATAGTAAAATATCATTTTGTACATGTGCAGACGGTGGACAAAAGAACCTGAATGGTTGACATTTCATACAAAATGATGTCCTGTGAATGGATTTTTCATCTAATTTATATCAAAACTAATAAACTCATAATTTCTGTAGTTTCTTGTAGTATTATACAATTATTCACATTTGTAGGTCAATGTGTTGCTTTGGGTACCTGGAGAGTATAGCATTCACAGCGCCGCGAGGCCGAAGTGAATATTTTACTTTGAGCGTAACGGAAGCGTCATGATGACCGAGAGAATATCAGTATTGGTTTAATTTATCATATGATTGAATAACCAAAATTACTAAAGGGTGTTAAGAAAGTTCGTTCCGTTTGTAAATTTGAAAAATTAAATAGAAAAACGACGTTTTTGTTTCAAATTTTTACTGGTAACTCTATAGACTTTTCCCCCCATTATATCAGCAGTTATCCTTCCCTATGTACACTCTCTTGTGTTACTATAGTGTGATGTAAACAAAGTGTCTATTACGTCATGAAATAAATATGCCGAGTTCAGTGAAAAAGCAGACGTCCTGTACAAGTGTTGATACAATCAATGAACGAGCTCAAGCTTTAGCTTTATTAGATGCAGGATTAAGTGTGAAGGATGTGGCTAAGCAGCTATGTAAAAGTGAGCGATGGGTAACAAAGTGGAGGCGAAGGCGAGAGCAGAATAAACAACTATCCGATCAACCGAGATCCGGCCGGCCTTCGAAGATAGTGGGTGTAGTGAAGAGAAAAGTGGAAAACATAAAATACAAACGAGGAAAATCAACAAGGAAATGCAGCAAGGAACTTAAGAACTCAGGCTTTAATGTGAGTCATGTAACTGTTTTTAATTATTTGCGAAAAGTTAAAAAATGGAAGGCATTTGAAAGACCGAGAAATCAACTATTGGTGAAAACACAGAGGCAAAAGAGATTTAAATTTGCTCGTGATCACAAGTTACTTCAGGACACGCCACATTTGTTCAAGATGGGGCGACCCATCACACTGCCCTGCTAACACAGAACTGGTGTGAAAATAATCTACCAAACTTTATTACCAAAGTAGAATGGCCAGGCAATTCCCCAGACCTAAATTGCATCGAAAATCTATGGAATATTCTGGACAGCGAGGCCTACAAGGATCCGCGCCCAACGACATGTGCCAATTACGACGCCGACTTCACCCCGCCTGGAGGGAGATACCTCAGAAACATTTGATTTCTTTGATTCATTCAATGCCAAATAGAATTAAAAATATATTGAAAAACAAAGGTGGACTGTCTGGTTATTAAAAACATATAAATTTGTATATGAGTTGTTTATAAATAATTTTAGACATGCTGTAAATCATGGAACGAAATTTCTTAACACCCTTTACTAGAGCCTACGAATCGATGTCTGGTTGGCCAACTTTGTACATAGGTAGACGGAAACAACAAATAGAATAGAAAGTGATTAGAGTCGCGAGTTTTTGTTTATCATCTGATATGATTGATTAATTGTTCATGATTTTGACAATATTCCTGCCATTTTACGGCGGCTAACTAACTGAAATATGGTCGGATGTGAATGATGAAGATTCACTGACGGCCCCAGTGAGCCTGCTCGTCTTCAGGGAACGATCTTTTGCGTGTCAAGGGGATTGTGATCCTTGACACTGGGTACTGAGTACGACGGATATTCATATGAATAGATAAATTCAAATAAGCGAAACCGGTTGCTGAAACATCTAGAACTTGCCAAAGGATATCTGACCGATCATTTTAGATTTAGTAAATATATCAAGTGAATGTTATGATATTATAACGAAACATCATTTTATTAAAAAGAGGAAAAAATAATAAGTTCTGATCGGCACAGTTTAAATGTTTACTGTTTGTATATGCATGCATACAATGTATTGACAAAACTTTTATTGATTGATTGTTTTACGTCCCGTCGAGAATTTTTCATTCATATTGAGACGTCTCCAGTTGCAGGTAAAGAGCTACAAATTTAGACTTATGGTTATCGCTCAGGGCCGTAATAGTGAGGGTTCTTTAACGTGCCAACGACTGTCGCGACACGGGACCTCCGTGTTTTAGGCCATACCTGAAAGACCTGTTATTCTCACTTCTAAATGCCGAGCGTTTGGCGAAGGAATATTCACTACCTTGGGTTGACGCGGCCTTGGCACGGTCAAGGTTTGAGCACACAACCTCCCGGTTACGAAGCGAAGTTCTAACCACTGAGCTACCGTGACCGGTGATTTGCATAGACGCTTTATTAGATACATGTAGTAGTATTGTACGCATTTAAAAATGATGCTTTGAATCATATAATTTATACACCAATGCACAGGCACTTGTATAGATTTTTTATGATATTGATCTTTCGTAAACTCTGATAAGCAAGCTAAACAAACCTGAATATATTTTGAAATTTGACCTTGATAACCCAATGGGAAACAAATCTCGTGTAATATTACATAAACGTAAACACAAGTCTGAATCAACAAACACGAACGGACAAGTTTCCGGATCTCTCTGGTATTCTTGCAAGAGTATATCAATAATTGAATTTCTTTTTCTATTATTTCAGTTGTGGAATTATGTAAAGACAGTGCTGTGCAAACCCAACATGCCATTATATTAGACACTTCCTTATTTTCTCCCGGAAAAGGGAGCTGCATCTGTCGATTTAACGTCACAGGCGATTACCTTGATATAGGCCATTTAGAATCCCCCGAGCAATGTGGATCCAAAATAGATTTTCACTTGGGATCAACGAAAAGTCCCAGTGAATCCCAATCTATAGACTGCACCACAGTTACAACTGATTTTAATACAACTGTTGTAAAGGATGGGTCTTTAGTGTTATCACAACTAGAAACTGGTGCCGTGGTCACAGGATTTTGTGTTTCCATGGAGACAGATCTAAACGGTAAATACCATGACTGGAAGGAGTTTTAAATTTTACTTTGGTAATGGGGTTTTAAGTTAATATTACCAAACTGTCTGAGTTTGAGAAATAAATTAAAACATCCGATACAAGAACGAAAAACGTAATTCAAATACATGTATATTAAAATACATTTGACTTTTCGTCAATACTTGTGTATTCTGATTGATAAGATGCTTTTAGATGCATTTATTTAATTGCATAAAACATCATAATTATCAATAAAATGTGTTTAAATCTTTAAAAAAAATTATCTATTTACACGAAACATCAATTCGATTAAATCATTAAATGAAATAAAAGCATTTTGGTATTTGAAAAAAGTCTTTTTTATGTGATGCTAACTTTTATTTAACAGCAATTATATCTGTACAATGTGATGCCTTGCCAGAAACGAGTACAGGAAGCATAAAGAAGGAAACATTCTCGAGTACTGACAATATATTTAGTCCCATCTCCATAAAAGACATGTTTCAAGACAGGTCGACAGGTGCATCTAATGCAATTCAAGAACTGCTCAGTAAGTCAGGAATTAATCAGGATAGTATATTCTTAGAACCAAACCTGATCCAGACTCCGGTGAATTCCCTCAAATTAATGGACAGATTAGTGACCCCTGCCATGATTGGGGAGGAAGTGACGACAGAGTCTACGCTATTGAACTCTTCAGCTATCGAAAATGTTACCGAATCTGATGTTACAACATCCCCCGCCTTAGTAACTGAACAAAATCCATTACACACAAATATCAGTCCTTCAGCGGTTTCAACAAATGAACGAAAATCAACACAAACAAGAATTATTCTTTCAACAGTTTCATCTCTATCTACTCAAGATGTATCTACACATATCGATGACAATACCTCATTTATTTCACCGTCGGCAGTCCAGACGAAATTAACAACCACATCCTCTTTGTTAACATCTACCACAATTCTCATGACCGGAAGTCCCCATCAGGAGGCAATCACTGTTTCAAATTCTGCTACAAGAAGTACATTTACACCAAGTCACTCTATCTCGCCAACTACAGCACAGACAGATGCGCACATCGTTTCATCACTTATGGGAACCGAAACAAGCACAATACCATTGTCAAGTTCAGCATCATTTTCAACCACGATGACAACAGAAAATACAACGCCGTTGAGTATGGAGGAGATAACGCTGTCTGATGAGAAGACTGTAAAAACGATATTTCCAACATCAGTCTATACAGAGACGTCGACAGCGTCTTCAGCTCCAGGAATAACTGCTCAGCTTGAAGCATCTGAGCATACATCATCTGTAAGCAGTACTGCTATAAATAGGTCAGTCCTTTCTTCAACAAGCCTGGGAGTGTCAACATCCGAGTCAAATTCTAAATCTTCTACAACTGGCTCAGAAATAATAACATCTGTTTTATCATCAACGCCAGCTAGTTCAACGTTGACACCCTCTCCAACAGAAATGTTTCTATCATCAGAAATGGGTACAGAGTCAGGGACGCCTTCATCAACACTAGTGAAAACGATGACACGAATTCCACAGGGTGGGATAACTGGAACAAGCATACTTAAATCTTCAATAACTGAGCATGAACTTTTATCATCTATTGAAAGTTCATCGACCACGTATTCATCTACTCTGTCTGATTTGAACGAGTTGTATTCTGAGGAACGTCAACAAATGTCGTCTTTCACAGTATCTGCTCCACAATCTAAAATTACAACAACCCCAGATTCACTAAAGCAGGATGAGGCGATTTCAACGGTTACCCCAACTAAGAAAGAGAAATCAATTTCAACAACAACACTAGAACCTACAGTGACTAATGAGGAACCAGGTATCACCGAGATGACAACCACAGAACGTCTCACAAAGGAGCAAACAACAACATTGAGGTCTGTTACAATATCATCTCCTTTAGAAAATGAACCATCAGCAACTACAAATGATCCATCGATGATGATCACAGATACAACGAAACCTACAACGACGAAATTTCCTCAAGATGTTCCAAGTTCAACAACAACCAAATCTATAACCACAACATCAAAACCAACATTAGGATCAACAACATTTAAGCCAACAACAGAAAGTATGGAACCAGTAATATCAAGGCAGACCACAAGCATTCCAACTTCAGGAGACTCTTCCTCTAAACAACCAACCATCGTACCTAGTATCAAGCCAAGAGGTGATATGGAGCCGAGGACCGCAAGACCAATGATTGTCAAAAAACCTGTTATGACAAGACTTCCCCCAATCGTTATTCCTATTGATTCGCCAAAGGATATATCTCTCAAACCGTCTTTCAAGCCCGGGCAAAATGATAAAAGCAAGGATGTAGGAAGTGAAAAGCCTCCAGAAGACCTCTCAACAGTTGATGACTCGGAACATCTTGATGATGATACGATTACAGGTAAAACAGCTTAATGACTCTCCAGAGTTTCTTTACCCAATTCGATGACAAATGAAACCATTGCTATTTGTATCTTTTCAGTCATCGTTGTTGGTTCAGTCATTGGTATCCTGGTCTTTATTGCAATCGTCGTGATATTGGCTACGTTTTTGAAATCAAGGTATGTACAGAAAATCGAAGCATATATACATCTGTAGGTATTATAAAAGTTAAACCGTTCAATGAAATGTACTCACTATTTTATGCAGATTTTATAATTCAGCACATGATTCAATTGAATACGCGTGAAGTAGTGCAGTTTATCTACTAATGTTTGTACTACATGTAAGAAGGAAAATGAATAATGTGGACGTATTTAATATCGTTGGGAAAATTTTTTTGTTGTTTTTGTTCTTATTATGATTTCGTATGGATTAATTTTCGTGGTTTGTTATCACTTAAAAATTACATATTTATGATTACCAACTTTATCTGCAATCCTAACTTGCGTAAAGAGCGTTATGATACTGTACATACGCCATTGATATTCCATTTCGTCTCGTTATTATCAGCTATTCACAAACCACTTCTCGGCGATTTGTGTAAACTTGGGATGTTAATTTGTTTTACTTAGGCCATTATAATACTATGATTGAAGTGTCGATATTGTTCTCCATTTTTCAATAAAATTCCTAAAGAAATCGGACGTACTGGCAAAAATAAGGCACATGCCCTTGCCCTGCTCGATGTTCATTAGTCACATGAGGACAAACTTTTCTCGATCTGCTACAACATATCCATATTCAAGCAATGTTTAACACCCTCAACACCCCCCGGCTGGACGGAAGAACATCATCCACGTGACCGTTCATTGTACAGCTAATAGTATATTGGAATCTATTGCGAAAAACAAATTCATGACGTGGTATGCGACTCGAGTATAAGATCACCCGTAAGAGGGTGCGGACATTGATATAACATGCTGGTGGATCTCCCAATGTCATAGAAATGACATATAGATGGGTTTCTCCGGGCGGCGTAAGTAAATACGCTGTCAGCACGAGCGGTTAGAGCTACCTCCACTCAGTCCTATCAAACTCATCTCCTATTACTATAAAATGAGCTGTACTGTTTTGATAATAATCATTCTAGATTACATTGAACCTTTTTCATTAGCACCTGTGTGCCTTTGCATCGAGATGATAAATATATTTACGCAACAAAGCGTAGGTACATCTATTCATGAGGATTACAATGGTGACGATTACGGTATTGACGAAATATGTAATCTGTAAATTTCTGATATTAAAATAAATGTTTTGTATATAAAAAAAAATTCGTGTTGGATTTATTTTCGTTGTTTTTTCTAGACACGAAAATAACGAAATTTGATCCGACATGAAATTAAAGGCGTCTACAATACTTGAAAATCAGGAAATGTGAGTTTCGTTTATAAACCTGAGTAAAACTATCATCTTGAAATGGTTGATAGCGCAGGGTTAGCACTTCACCTACAGCTGGTGATGTCTCAGTATGAGTTCTCGAATAGGATGTGGAACAACTGATCGTGAATTGTATCTGTGACTGTTTCTTGTAGATATATATTATTTTTAATTTTGAGGGTATTTGCTAATTTATGTGTCTTTTAATATTTCTTGTTATTGGTAAACTGCTGGATATTATTTACACTGAGTCTAGTCCACGTACTAAGCTGCCATTTTCAACTCTGTTTTAAATTCAAACGGATTGCTGTAAACAGAAGCCCCTACCGCAAACACCTGTTCATAAGTAATAATTACATGCACCATGTTCATAGTCTTGGAATTAGAAAATATGTTGTGTTTATTGATATAGGAGAAAAGTCAATAAGCAACCAGAGGAGAAGGACGATATAGAAATGAATGGAGGAACGAAAGGAATCGATAATCCTTTGCTTCAGCTAGAAGAGGAAGAATCCGCCGCTAACGGATCAGCGGTACTTACAAACGGAAAAGCAAACGGAATGGTGGAAGAACTCCCCACTGAAAATGGAAAAGCCACAGCCGCAGAGGAAAATGCTGAAGAGGAAACGGAAAAGGCTGGAAAGAGTTCCGATGCTCCGCTGTGAATCCAGATTCCAACAACATTCCTAAAAAATAATACTCGTTCTATAATTGTTATTCTGTGAACGAGACAGTTATGCACCTTTGCCAAAATGACTCGGTCGTATCTGATTCTGAGAGCAAAGACTGTTATAACAGTACAGAGTATCTCACAGTGTAAAAATAATGATTGTGACCGAGACTTTAGTTTGCAATTTACAATATCTTTGAAAATTTGGTAGCTGTTTCAGTTACAGGGAGACAGTATTCCTGCATTTTTAAGATTATTTGTGTTTCTTTTTGTTTAAAACGTGCTTTCTATATGTTAATTGAGTATTTGTTTTAAAATTGTAGTAGCTTTGATGGGTGATTACATTTCATCGAAACATTTTCTAAACTGAGTGTTTCTAGTCAAAGCACAGTCATTTATATACTTGCATATGTAACCATGACCATTCTAGATATCAACCAGGGAAATTCATTCAGTGTCATCTGCTTACTAGTAAAATTGTTTGTTTTTTTTTTTGTTTGTTTGTTTGTTTTGTTTTGGTTTGGTTTGTTTTTTTTATGTTTTGTTTGCTTTTTATTTTTCTTTGCTTTTTTTTTTTTAAATTTATTTATTTGTTTTTCTTTTTTGTTGTTTCGTTTGAGTTTCTTTTCTTCTTTTTAAGCATTATAAATATTCCTCTGGATGCAAAAAGTTAGTTGTATTTGAGATAACATTGAGAGTATGCGTGTGAAAAGGAGATAGTGAGAGAGAAAGAATGACAGAGAAAGAGAGATATTAATAAATAATAAAGACCATTAACGTTTTTCTAACTGAGTTTTCTTGGAAAGTTTATTGGAGCTATCACCATTACCATACAGCGGTGACTGTAGCGTGTGATGCTCGATCCATGACACCCATGCTAGTAACTGAAAGGACGAGTCCCATACCACTTTATACCTACAGAGTGAATATTCAGGTATCACACTGGTAATTGGCCAATCAAAATGAACTTGGTCAATTGTAGTCCCGTATATTTAAAGGAATGATTTTTAATGCATGATTTTTCTCATTTCCCCTTCCTCTTTTCTCTTACTCTTTGTACCCCTGATTAGGAAATTTTGTGTAATGAGTAGAAATAATCAATTGTTTACAGTGAAACTATTTGACGTTGGTAGCTGAGGCCACTTCCCGATGAGCATTCGTTCTGTTGACATACATGTGAAAAACACATGGATTTCAAGGTAGTCTTGTTTGCGGGTAAAATTATTTTAGAAAATGCCGTGTAGGGTGTCTTTTTTCTGATGTCAGCAGACGAGAGAGGTAACATAGAACATTTCCGAGTGCGTTATTTAGCATCAATTTTGTAAACTGATTTTAAATGATTACCGATGTGATACCTTCACATCTCTCCATACTTATAGATAGAGTGACTAATCACACCGCTCCATACTTAAGGATAAAGTGACTCATCACACCGCTCCATACGTATAGGTAGAATGACTAATCACACCGCTCCATACTTACAGGTAGAGTGACTTATTAGATTTCTCCTTCATCAACATCCCTTATCTAAGTGGCAATATCCCATCATCAACTGCATATAGTGTTTTTATCTCCCAACTGATTCGATACGCAAGAGCTTGTTTTGCATATGATGAGCTTATATCGAGACAGGCTACTGATAAAGAAGTTGATGTTACAAGGGTTTGTACAATGTCGTCTAAAGTCAGCATTTCGCAAATTGTATGGTCGTTGTAGCGATCTAGTTTACCAGTACAACTTTCCATTAGGTTAAATGCTGTCTGACGTGTTTCATACCAACTGCCAGGCCGTTCTTGGTACACTGATTTTGACTATGGATTACTCCCTTTACCTGATCTGTAGGAATTACGAGATTGAATACTGTTAGTTATCTTCAACTTTACGTCTCCATATGACTGAAAAATTCTCGAGCAGGACGTTAAACAATATATAATCAATCAAACAACCCCATACATAGAGTGACTAGTCACACCGCTCCATGCTTACAGATATAGTGACTAATCACATCGTTCCATACTTATAGATGAAGTAATTAATCACACTGCTTGAAAGTTATAGATACTAATCACACCGCCCCATATTTATAGATATAGTGACTAATCACACCGCTCCATACTCATATAGTGATTAATCATACCGCGTCATATTATGAATATGATAACTAGTTACACTGCTCCAAAATTATGAATGTAGTAGCTAGTTACATCGTTCCATGCCTATCAATGGAGTGAGTAGTCATACCGTACAAAACTAAAAATAGTAACTAATCACAACACCCCATACCTATAAATGTAGTAACTACTCACACCACTCCATACCTATAAATGTAGTAACTACTCACACCACTCCATACCTATAAATGTAGTAACTACTCACACCACTCCATACCTATAAATGTAGTAACTACTCACACCACTCCATACCTATAAATGTAGTAACTACTCACACCACTCCATACCTATAAATGTAGTAACTACTCACACCACTCCATACCTATAAATGTAGTAACTACTCACACCACTCCATACCTATAAATGTAGTAACTACTCACACCACTCCATACCTATAAATGTAATAACTACTCACACCACTCCATACCTATAAATGTAGTAACTACTCACACCACTCCATACCTATAAATGTAGTAACTACTCACACCACTCCATACCTATAAATGTAGTAACTACTCACACCACTCCATACCTATAAATGTAGTAACTACTCACACCACTCCATACCTATAAATGTAATAACTAATCACACCACTCCATACCTATAAATGTAGTAACTACTTACACCACTCCATACCTATAAATGTAGTAACTACTCACACCACTCCATACCTATAAATGTAGTAACTACTCACACCACTCCATACCTATAAATGTAGTAACTACTCACACCACTCCATACCTATAAATGTAATAACTACTCACACCACTCCATACCTATAAATGTAGTAACTACTCACACCACTCCATACCTATAAATGTAGTAACTACTCACACCACTCCATACCTATAAATGTAGTAACTACTCACACCACTCCATACCTATAAATGTAGTAACCAATCACACCACTCCATACCTATAAATGTAGTAACTACTCACACCACTCCATACCTATAAATGTAGTAACTAATCACAACACCCCATACCTATAAATGTAGTAACTACTCACACCACTCCATACCTATAAATGTAGTAACTACTCACACCACTCCATACCTATAAATGTAGTAACTACTCACACCACTCCATACCTATAAATGTAGTAACTACTCACACCACTCCATACCTATAAATGTAGTAACTACTCACACCACTCCATACCTATAAATGTAGTAACTACTCACACCACTCCATACCTATAAATGTAGTAACTACTCACACCACTCCATACCTATAAATGTAGTAACTACTCACAACACCCCATACCTATAAATGTAGTAACCAATCACACCACTCCATACCTATAAATGTAGTAACTACTCACACCACTCCATACCTATAAATGTAGTAACTACTCACACCACTCCATACCTATAAATGTAGTAACTACTCACACCACTCCATACCTATAAATGTAGTAACTACTCACACCACTCCATACCTATAAATGTAGTAACTACTCACACCACTCCATACCTATAAATGTAGTAACTACTCACACCACTCCATACCTATAAATGTAGTAACTACTCACACCACTCCATACCTATAAATGTAATAACTAATCACACCACTCCATAAACTAACATCACCACTCCATACCTACGTATATACATATGTAAATGTAATAGCTAGTCACATCACCCAATACAAACTGTGAAACCTCTTCACGCCTATATATCTAGGGAAATAATCACCTATCTTCATATCTACAAATGTAGGTACAAACTTATACTGAAATGCAAGATAATTGTATATTGGAATGCTGAAAAATTCACCCAGATAATTAATAAAACGATTATGTAATTATTTGAAATTTTGCTTAAATTTCACTAATTGAATTACCAAATCAGGGATATATTTCTATGGGTTTTTTTCTTGCTTTTTTACATAGCTTTATAAAAAAAACTATCAAGACCAAATATTAAGATAACCGATTTCAAGTGAAAGGTAAGGCACGTATAGTTTCATGGTTGGTGACACAATGAAGAGTTCAAAGGAAATGCAAGTTATACATTCTGATTACATGCACTATGAAACAAAGCTAGAGATCTTCGGTGAGAGACAAACGGTCCATGGATCACGTGGCTGGCCTGAGCAGTGGCATTAATTGATGTTAAATCCGCACCCTACACGTCGGGGTAACAAATTTGAATTGACACTAAGGATATTTGTATATAGATATATAGAGCAAAATATACTCTTTTCATCCTCGAGAGGAGGATCATATTTCTGCCCCTAGTCCAGGGTTTCATGGTGTTAACAATCCTAATCTATACAATATGAGGAAAACTGCATTTTAGACTGAAAGATCGTATCTTTGTAGTTCTGAAGAAGTGCATAGTGTCTCTATTTATTCTAAGAAGTTTATAAAACGTATAACCTTTCTTAAAATCGTGGTCCCACTCTGAACCCATGGATAATAGTTGCGAAGAAACGACAAGTTGCACTACATATATGGATTGATTGATTGATTGTTTTTCGCCACACTCAACAATTTTTCAGTTATCTGGTGGGGTCCAGTTTTTGTAGGTGGAGGAGAGAACCCATATACCATCTACCCGGGAAGAGATCACCGACCTTCCGAAAGTAAACTGGCAAACTTTCTCACATATATCGGCGCGAGCGAGATTCGAACCCGCGCCGCTCTAACCACTCGGCCACGGAGGCCCCTACATGTATGGAGATGTGCATAATGTAATGCGTCTTTTTGGGACTTGAAAAGAATATATACCTTATTACATATTTCAGGTTCAAGTCCATGATTTTCTGTCTGGGAGGTTGTAAGTCTGCTGCTGCTGCTGGTGGAAAATGGTTGGGGTGGGGGTGGCAGAGTGTTAAGGTTCTGAATAATTATTAGATGTAAATGAAAGGTCATGTTTTAATTGCAATTTGCTTTTTTATTTATTTTGGTGCGGATATCTTAATTATACAGTATATGTATAATTACCAGGCGCAGACGTTTTCTGAAAAAAAAAATATACCGTGTTTTAGATATGAATAATAGTTTTAAAAGTTGGGTTTTTTTAAGGACGTGAAATTACACGGTTTTTAAACTCACTTTATAAAGAATCTGATAAAAATCGTATTTCAAAGAGATTTGTTATACATTATGCTTGCAACGCCCAACAGATATATATTTGTGAAATAATTTATGGCAATTCATGAATGAAGCCGTATAAACATATATACATATCATCTTATGATTATACCTAAAAACAAACACATGTAATAATAATATATCCCCCCTTTTTTTTCCATTACTGGTAATTCAACAACGAACTGGGGGGGGGGGGGGGGGGGGGATTTGAAATTCTAAGGAAGATCGAGCTATAGGTGATGCTCAAAGGAGCACTTTAGTCCGGTAGTCCTCATAACCAGTATAAAAGTTATGAATCTATAGATAAGCTTCGGTAGGCGTCAGCCACATTTTACAAAAGCACTTGCGACTGAGACCAAAATCTTTTGCAATTCATTTTATACTTTGCATCGATTGAACTGTGCTTTTAAGTGAATAATAATAGTTTAATTTAGTTATAAAATTTTATTTAAGCATAATGTCACAAAAATTAAATAAGTTGACGAAATTTTAGAACTATGCAACATTTTTAGCCTTAAATATCCGTAATTTCTTCTGTAAAACAGAGTCCAATTGTGTATGTCACCTTCAGTCGACCTTGAACACCTATTTAGAAAGATCATCTTTAATAAGCCTTAGAAACCAGACTAGAACTAACCTATAGATCACTAATATAAAATGCAATCTATGCTATTCTGATGCGGGCATGTCTAGGCATTTTGCAAGAAACCCAGTAAACGAGGTGTGTGGAGGGTACATGTATATATATATATATATATATAGAGAGAGAGAGAGAGAGAGAGAGAGAGAGAGAGAGAAACCAAATATCATTATTCCACATCATATGCAATTCCATGAATGTTCTATTTGTATTACATCAGCAGACACATTGAGTAATAACCTTTCACCTACAGTGTATAAACAACAATCCTTCCAGTTGATGATAAAACACAGAAGTTACTGGCGTTGAATCCCGTGTGAACCGCACTTGAAAAGCGCTTCTCGCCGATGTAATCAATAATGCGCAGCCTCTGCTGAAACTAGGATTGGACAGTGCAAAATGGAGGGGAAAGGGACAGTGTTTGAAGGGTGTATTTTCATTTTGAGGAAAAGGAATCAATTCACAGTACTTCAGGATTAGCGCCTTTGAATTGATTACCTCCCTTTTAAAATTATATGTTGTTCAATTTAACGCCATTTATCAAAATATTTTTTAAATAAAAAAAACATTATAGAACTAGTTTAATACACGTTTAAACAGTATTAAATATAATTGTCAAAAATTAAATATATGGGATTTTAGAGATTTCTTGAAATATATGCATTTCTAACACTTTAAGAAAAAGAAAGGAGTTTAGTTTAGAAAAATATCGCGCCCATTCTTCAACCTACCAAAATTGTGAAATTCAATGTTTGAGGATAATCAGAGGTAAGTATCTCTGATTTTTAAGGTGAATGGTTAATTAGCAGGGAAAATAAAGATAGTGAAACTTGATATGGGTGTTGTGCACAGACGGCCATAGGAGTTATTACGTAAAGTAGGTCATACCGAAGAAAAGAAAGTATTGCATAGTAATATTCTTCAACATTCTCATATGACCCCTCATATATATATATCTGGCGCACATGATGAAGGTATATGATACAACATAATTCATTCTATCTCTCTCTCGCACTCGTGCGCAATATTGACGGAAATGTGATTTGTCGTGTTGGATGTTTGTTTTATTTTATTTATGTTTTATTTATTTCAGTATATTATTTTTAACAGACGAATTATCAATTTTATCTTCTTCGTTAATATTTCGAAGGACAATCAAACCAAATAATAGCGAATAGACTAAGAAAAATATTTTGCAGCAATTAAAAAAAAAATTCTGTAAAACGCACATGATGTTTTGGTCATTACCTCCCTTTTGATATTTCTGGAATGCAGGTTTTGTCAAATCAAATTAATAATATTTCACTAAATGAAGTATTAATTAAACAAGTAACTTACTTATGTGAAAACATATGATGACTTTAGTTAACGAATTCGATTTTTCCAATATGAAATAGATTTCTTCTTATATACTTAATTTGCCCCACATAAAAGTTTAAATATATACCTTATATAATAACTAAACTAATATAATTGGTGTTCCTTCGCCGGTCACGGTAGCGCGAAAACCTAACGCTCAAGTAGCGTATAGACGTTTAAAATAGGTACTTTGGATCAAGTCAGAGGTATGTACCTCTGGCTATAAAAGCACGGAATACAGTGGAGGATATGTCAGGAGTGACAGATAAGAGAATGTATATGAAAGTGTCTCTCAATTATCCATCCAGTTCATAGAATACACACGAGGAGTCGTATATATTTATAAATACCAGAAAAAATTGAGGCAAGATTACTCTCCATCAACTCTTATGAAATATAAAGCACTCTTCTGGAATATAATACACTCTTATGGTTTATACTGAAACCTTGGTGTGTAATGTAATCGATAGAGTACAAAATTTGACGCATGTCAGTTATAACTTGACACATTCAATGCAACTAATGTGAACAGAATAACCAAATATTTATGATAAGCAGCACTAATGGTACTATTTAGGATGTTTGCGAATCAGATTGGATTTCTTTGAATTTTCAAACTTAAAGGCTCCAAATTTTTATGTAATTACAGACCATTCATCATATTAACATAGAAATCCACCCTCCTTGATATGGGCATAAGTTGGCATGCACTATTTCCAGGAATATCCTTAATGCCTTTTAGGAAATCATACCATAATGCAAACCGACTATACAATCACCTGGCAGGACAAAGTGCAAGACACGAAAGTTGTTGCTCAAGTGGGCTACCCCTCATCTTCAGTCTACTATCTAGGAAAGCCCAAATCAGATGGGCGGGCCATATTGTCAGCATGCCCACGAGCCGCCTCCCCAAGAAACTGTTACACTGCGAATTGGCAGAAGGCAACTGCAGGAAGGTAGGGCAAAAAAAGTGCTACAAGGACACTCTCAAGGTGTTGTTAAAGAGCTTCAACATTGAACAAGAGGCATGGAAAACACAGCGTTTGATCGCCCCACCTGCTGAATCTGTATCAGCATGGGAGACGTCTTATATGAACAGAGGAGGAGTGTAGAAGCTCAAAAGAAGTGCAAGTCAAGGATCAACATCGAACCAGAATCAGTGGGTCACTAATGTCCAACCTGTGGCAGAACAATCCGAGCACACATCAGACTTATCAGCCACAGCTGGGTACACAAATCACAGCCAATAACCATTCTCTGATGCCATGGTCATCGACAATGATGGACGAACAACAACTTACATTGTATGTAATTACTCTAGCTAAAGATAACCCAAATTTCATTCAATCAGCAAGCACTAAATATTCTATTATGTGATGCACTAAATCGTCAAGAATATTTTATGTTCACAGTTGTGACTTCAAATTTGTTTTTAGCTACGCATTCAGTATTTAAAGTAAATGTCACTTTAAAAATGCTGGTGATGTCCCATACACGTGAACAAATCTCAGATGGGACATACAAAAAAACATACGTACAATCAAAACTATTCAAAAAGTTGGAAATTGTTAGATATAAGGAAAGACCTTGCCTGATAGAATTTGTAATTTTTGTCTAATACGGCAGAGGATGAATTTCTTTTTCTATTGTCCTGCATTTACTGCATAACTCTAACTCTCTGGGGCAAAGTGGTATAGGATTATCCTTTTACCAGTGGATTCACCACACACATGCAAGCACATACACACACACATGCACGCACACACACTACTATATTTACACAAGTACACTGTGTTTAAAATTCTCCATCATGTCACAGTGTGTCAATAAAGAAGATACTGTCATTTTCTAGTCAACCTTTTAAAATTTATAAAAGACACACAAAACATTATAATAGTAACCAGTGTATTGCTCTGAAAATGTTTCAAAATAACAACCATGAGTTGAAATAAATTTGTTCAATTGGAAAACATGTCTCTAAAACTACTCTAATATAATATACTGTATAGATACAATTTTTAAGTTCAATAGTTTTCTAAAATATACATAAATCATAACCAGAGGTAAAATAATTCTGTAAATTACAAAATGATTAACACAATCAAGTAGATGCACATAATAAATATCATAAAATTAGACCAGTACAAGTATTGTTTTGTTTATCTTGAATACAATTTCACAGCCTTGAATATGCAACATTTTGGATTTACAATACAACAGTTTCAGCTGCAATACCAAATACAATCTACATTAATTTGAGACAAATCATTTACTTGTGATAGTATTAGATAAGACACTTTACATAACATTTCTAATATACATGTAAATATTGTTCTGTGCTTGGATTTCATGAAGTGATGTGATATTTAAATGCTCCACCCTCCATCAATGACATACTCTTTCCCTGTCACATACACAGCCTGAAATTTATAGAAATAGCTCAAAGTTAATCGTTAATTACTCTGTTAAATTTTCAAAGAAAATCAACCACTAAATACATGCAGCAAGTTGAATTCCCACACACAAATTCCTGTTATACAGATATATACAGAAGCATCTTACAACATATAGATGTGAGTGTTACTCTCTGTCTACATTTACACTTCCCAAACCTCTACCATTGTTTAGGAGAGAAGAAAGTTCACATGATAAAATTAGCCAATAGACAATCTTTCTTGCACAAGATTAAACCCTGTTTGTAATAGTTAAGGCTATATGGACTGTGGATATCAGTCTGGGTAGTTCAGTGGTTAGAGCACCTGACTAGTGATACAGGGGTCCCAGGTTTGATTCCCAGTCAAGCCACAAATTTTCTCCTCTCTTACACTCCAGTTGATACCAATGACCACCCCTGGACTTGCAGCCACGTCAGGGGCAAAAAACAATCTTGGTT
Organism: Ostrea denselamellosa; assembly: GCA_024699665.1. NCBI lineage: Eukaryota > Metazoa > Mollusca > Bivalvia > Ostreida > Ostreidae > Ostrea > Ostrea denselamellosa. The sequence continues at coordinate 8,275,213 of JAMZEH010000018.1, forward strand.
GTACATGTATATTTTCAAGTGCAAAGACAATTTAAGGAGGGAGGAATGTGACAGTCAGATGGGTTCAACCACCAGTGGCCAGGTAGCTCAGTTGGTAAAACACCGGCTGGAGATTCAGGGGGCACAGGTTTGAATAACATAAAATGAAAAAAAAAATAATAATGAATTCCAGTCTGGTTCATTGTACTTTCTCCTTTCCTGTTACATTTGGTGCCATAGACCAGCCCCTGGAGCTGACAGGTGAAAATGCCTGCTAGCAGATAAAGACCCTGGGTTGATGTCTTCAAGGTGTGAAAACATTTAAGGAGGGACGAATGTGGTGGTCAGAAGGGTTCAGTCTCTGGTGGCCAGGTAGCTCAGTTGGTAGAGCACCTGATTAGAGATTCAGGGGGCCCAGGTTCAAATCCAAGTCTGTTCCAATGCATTTTCGCCCTTCCTGTTTTTCTACACATAAGGTTAGCATGCTGCACAACGTATAGCTCTTATTACCACCTTTGGTTTTGAAATTTGATGCTTGACCTTGCATACATACATGGAGAATGGAGTGTTTTGAGCATTTATGTAATAATGCAAACTACATGTAAATTACAGAGCAAGATTTCATGTAGACATTATTTTTGTCAAAGAGGTTGAAATTTACAGTTTATAGACTCTATTTCTGATTTATAAATCAGTATCAGCTTGAGCACACATGGAAAACAAGTATCAGTATTTTACCAATAAGCCTCTCTACCAATGACATCAGCATTCAGCATTACCAGTTTTCAAATTTGGCATCGTAACTAGCATTCCAACTTGTTTTGTAATATTGAAGATCCGATTTACACAAAACGAAGCAAGGAATGATCACCATCATAAAAGAATTCTAGAAGGTAGGTATGCATAGCAATGCTTAAATCAAACAAAAAAGTTGGTAACAACACAGAATATGGTTGTTTTAATATTAACTGTACTATTTTTTTGTACTTTTTGCTTAATGAGGGATGTTACACCAGAGATGACGATGAAAAATGAAGGATATGAACAACAATATTTTGAAACTAAAAACTTTCAAATTTACTAAAATATTTGGTCAAAAAATGCAGTTTTAGTAGAAAGTAAGCTGAAAAAAAATTTAAAATCCTTGCTAGATTCACACCCATGACCTACACTTCAACATTTGATGTCCTTAATTCAAATATTACTTACCCATCAATATTATGAAACATAACATTTTGAAGACATGTATTACTAGTTTGACATTAAGAAACAATGCCAAATGGCTTATAATACGCTTGCTCCTTGTAAAAATGATTAAGAAAAGTACGCTTTAAAAATGAAATAATGATATTTAATTCATTAGCTTTAATATTAAAAATAGCAATGCTGATACCAATAAAAAATATGTATTTTGCTAGCAATATTACGATTTACTCAGATTGAATTACAAATGCTAGAGTGAGCTAATACTCAAGATCAGCATTACTAACATCACTATAGCTAGCATTCAATATCAGAATCACTAGCATTGAAACAGGACAGGATAAAAACAAGATCAGCATAGGATAAAACATTGCTAGCATTCATATCAGCATTACTAGTACTGAAACAGGATGGGATAAAAAAAAATCAGCATTACTAGCATTGAAACAGGATGGGATAAAACACTGCTAGCATTCAAATCAGCATTGCTAGCATTGAAACAGGATGGGATAAAACATTGCTAGCATTCAAATCAGCATTGCTAGCATTGAAACAGGATGGGATAAAAAAAATCAGCATTACTAGTATTGAAACAGGATATAATAGATATTGCTGGCATTCATATCAGCATTATTGGCATTGAAACAGGATATGATGAGCAGTACTAGCATTAAAGATCAGCAAGCCTACAGATCACTACTTTCTTTCGTAATTGCAACAAATCATGTCTGCACTACCTCATCTGATGCCAGATATACCGCTAGGTTTGCCACTTCTTCTGGTGTCCCAAACCTGCCGGTTTTCTGCCGTGCCTCAAAGTCTTTTCTGGCCTGCAAAAAATGAACAGTGACATAATACATGTTAAAAAAAACTATACAATAAATAGTAAAATACTAGCATCTTACTAGGAATGTCTTACAGTCATCAATATTATTTCAGTATCATATTCTTATTCTATATAAAATTTCACGATTTCTAAGTGTATCCCTACTATAAAACAAATTACAGATGACAACATTCCGTGTAGAATACCTGATTAGGATCCGGCTGTGCCTGTATTCGACCTTGCAAGGAAGGAGTGTCAATTGTACCTTAAAAAAAGAACCATTTCTTCCCGAAAAATTCCTCTGCATATGCAAAATTTATTAATTCACTACCCTACATTGAAATGGACATTTCTGGGCTTAAAGTGTTGTTAGAAGATTTACTAGCACATGTATAAATTAGTCTTGAATAATGATTTTTATAATGCTGCACATTTTGTGTACGTGTAGATCACAGACAATTATGTTGCTTGGGTTCGAATTTACTATCAAAGAGTTCGAACCCATGCAATAAAATAGCCTGTGATGTAGACTTACCCAAATTCTGTCCGGGTACATTTTGCATTTCAAAACAATCCTTGCATAAAAGATTTGAGACAAGTGCCATAAATTGAATGTTAATTTACAATAGCATTTGAAGATGTACTAAACAAATTGAGGGTGTACTGTATAAAGTGAAAGTGTACTGTAAAAATTTAGGGTGTACTGCACGAATTGAGGGTAATCTGTACAAATTGAGCGTTTACTGTAAAAATTGAGGATGTACTTCACAAATTAAAGTTGTATTGTACAAATTGAAGTTATACTATACAAATCAAGATTGTACTGTACAAACTGTAGGTGTACTGAACTGATTGAAGGTGTACTTTATGAAATGAAGATGTAGTGTATTAATTGAGGGTGTACTGTACAAATTAAGGGTATATTGTACAAATTGAGTCTACTTTAAAAATTTGGAGGGTAGTGAACAAATTGAGGGTTCACTTTATAAATTGAAGGTGCACTGTACACATTGAGGGTGTACTGTACAAATTGAGAGTGTACTGTACAAATTGAGGGTGTACTGTACAAATTGAGGGTGTACCATACAAATTGAGAGCATACTGTACAAATTGAAAAAAATTGAGGGTGTACTTCACAATTGAAAGTGTACTGTATAAATTGAAGGTGTACTATACAAATTGAGGATGTACTGCACAAATTGAGAGTGTGCGGAACAAAATGAGACCATATTGTAAACATCAAAGGGGTATTGTAATAATTGAGAACATATTGTTTGATCAAATTTTCCAATGCTGAATTGTTCCATCTGATTTAAATTAGGACAGATAGAGTTACCTGGATAGATAGAGTTACCTGGACAGATTGAGTTACCTGGACAGATAGAGTTACCTCAGATTGAGTTACCTGGACAAACAGAGTTACCTGGACAGATTGAGTTACCTGGACAGATAGAGTTACCTGGACAGATTGAGTTACCTGGACAGATAGAGTTACCTGGACAGATTGAGTTACCTGGACAGATAGAGTTACCTGGACAGATTGAGTTACCTGGATAGACTGAGTTACCTGGACAGACAGAGTTACCTGGACAGATTGAGTTACATCTGATGTTGTCCTTGATGAAGTCTGCTGCTATTCCTCTACTTAGCCCTATCACAGCTGCCTTTGTGGACCCATAAACACATCGATTTGGGGCACCTGCAAAAAAAACACCATGTACTATATATCACTGGAAATTTAAAAAAAAATCTTATAACAATATTAATGTCTAGAAAAACAAGAGCTCTGTAAGGTGGGGCATATCCCCTCACAATGAGTGTCTAAAAGTTTTTTTTTTGATTTTGCATAGTGACTATGACCTTTTGACCCTACAAATCAAATAGAGTTTTTCCTCTCTTGATAACAAAACTACATGTGAAGTATCAAATCAGTCAAGCAAAATCTGTGGCCTGTAGAGTGTCTACACGCGAAGTGTTAAACACACACACTCTCTCTCACACACAAACAGTCCTGTTACTATATCCCTCTCCCAATGAAATGTGAGGGAATAACTATTTTGAATGTTCTTGGATCTTGATGAAAGAGAGGATGACACAGAGAAATGGAGAGAGAGAAAAAGAGAGATACAAGTATGAATAGAGACCCACCTTTTTGTATTTGTGACTACAGCACTAAGTATACAAAGGAAAAGTGGTGTATATGTGTGAATGTTACAATAATACACAGATACCTCACTGTGTGTGTACATGTGTTTTGATAGCTACAGCATCAAATTGAGAATAAATATTTTAATAAGCTGAGAATAATTTCACTTTTTGTCTCTACAAACTCACCATGCATACTGGAGGCCACGGAGGACATGTTGAGAATTACTCCCGATTTCTGCTGCTGCATCTGATCCAAATTTTTAATGAAATATTTGTGAAATATGTGTCAGAATATAAAAGAATATGATACACACTGAACTACTCCCAACAGGGGCAGACAACTCCTGAATTGTTCAAAAGTACAACTCTTAAATTTTGGAGTACAACATGATATAATTTAAATATGGCAGCACCCATGTACTTATTTTGTCATTGAATGACATTTATAGTGTATGTATAATCAATATGATGTCAAACCTTGGGGAGAAACTGGGTACACATGCGCCACATGCTCTTGACATTCAAATTAAAGGAAAAATCCCACGCCTTCTCATCGGTTTCCAAAATGGTTCCATGGTGTACATACCTGAAATCATATACCACACTGCTTATAATCAACTTATTGCATTCATGGATAGTATATAAAGTACTGTATTGTACGTGTATAATGCAGTATATAAACACTGTACCAATAACATGACTGTGTAATTACTGGGAAGTAAGATTGACAATCTCTATGAATTTCCCTGTAAATTCATACCATTGAAGTTTACACCTATTTTAAAACTTACATTTTTTCTACGATAACATTTCTTTTACAAAAAAAAGTATGTATACATGTATAGCAGTTTTAGGAGACCCGCTACAGTAAATGTTTCCCTAATACATTTATGGTTAATTTCTGTCAAATACAAGTGTTTTTGTAATCTGTCAATGAAGTGGTGTGTACAGAGTTACCTCCCATACTCTCTTGTTAAATGACAGTATCAAATGATTTGATAACAGATTGATTGATTGATTATATATTGTTTAACATCCTGCTCGAGAATTTTTCACTCATATGGAGACGTCACCATGCCGGTGAAGGGCTGCAAAATTTAGGCCTATGGTCGGCTCTCAGGACCTTTGAGCAGGGAGGAATCTTTAACGTGCCACACCTGCTGTGATACAGGATCTTGGTTTTTGCGGTCTCATCCGAAAGACCGCCCCACTTAGTCGTCTCTTAAAACAAGCAAGGGGTACTGAGGATCTATTCTAACGACCCGGATCCTCACGGGGCTTTGATTACAGTCTAATACAAGTAAAGTAAGAATTGATTTAGTATACCCTGCTACATTGAACAGTATGTCTACCCTCTCTATGGTGGCTGCAAATGCTTTCACATCCTCTGTGTTTGTCACATCAAGAACCCTGGTTTCAATTCCTGCAGGAAAAGAAAGGTGATAATTAATATTGCATGAATATGTATGAATTAAAGGAAACAACGCAAAGGGAGTTTTCCCCTTCTTTTTCATTTACTTTGGTACAAATCTAAAATTCACACTTCTACATTAAGATTTTTACAAATCTATAATGTGCATGTATATATATCATATACTATATAACGCATATTTTCTTTGGGTAAAAATGTTTGAGATCCAATCCCTAACAGGTAGTAAATTATATCCTGCTTTCTACTCTCTGCAGTTACATTATACCAGTCTGTACTTATATGTATCTGTACTTATATGTATCAATATCTGTTTTTAATGACTGTAATTTTTGTGGATTTTTTTCCTATCTGCAAAATTCTGCAAAATATGGACAACTGCAGAAAATACTCAATATATGGTATATTCATCAGATTCGATACAGGTCATAGCATAAATACTTTGAATAAATACATTTCTACAACTGTACCATAACACTGACACAGTATTCATTCAATGAAAATAACACCTGGACACTCTTCTGCTAATTTCTTCAACAAGTCTGCATTGATATCAGTGGCAATAACTTTGGCACCTTCTCTGGCAAAGGCCTGAAATAAAGTTAACATTCAGAAATCTTACAGTCAGCTACAAAGAACTGTGACAAGTGGAATAAGTATAGAGTTGTGAGACTGATATTGTATCTGCATGATCTACCATTAAATATCTAACACAAGATAGAGACGTGATGAAGAATTGTCTAATATTTGTCTTTTTTATTGGCTCAGCAGTATAAATCACTACACAGTTTTACTTTAGTCAAAAATGTATCTCAAGAAGGTAAGTAATTATATGCAACCCAGGTTAAATGTTGGTTCAGCACTTGAAGTGCAAATATTTAAAATTATTGAAAATGGTATGCATTCTGCAAAGTTGAAATTATCCATTTAAGAAATAAATTTCAGTTTTTGAAAAGTATGCTGGAAAGAAGTGTTGCTGTTCATACCCTCATGTATTTTCAAAAATAAAATTATTTTTGATATTTACATTTTATTTTCATTTCTGTCAGAATAATCAATTCCAAGCTGATAAAATAGTCGTACTATATTTATCGAGATTCATATGTACATTGTTCACATCCATGAGAAAATAACTAACATCATTTCACTTGGTTTAAGACACTGAAGGTAAAAACTAGGAAAATATAAATAATGCGTTAAAGATTAATTAACATAACAAAAACAGTGTTCTAAAGTGACCTTGCAACAGACTGATCTTCATTTTGACAGATCATTACTTCTAAATAAATTTGGTCTCCTGTTGTAATCTGATATATCAAATTATTAAATGAAGTCCTCTTGAGAAACCTAAGGTTATCTCTTGATACCTATGATTAAAATGTGATCATTTATCAAGTTTCTGGGATATGCTGGTCACAGTGGTTTGATGGTTTGAATGTCTGCTTCATGAACAGAAAGTTGTGGGTTTCACGAGGTCTACTTATTGCTCGGTCGGTCAAACCAAAGATGTAATTCACTGCTTCTTAATTCACCTGATGCTTGGCATTCAGAAAGGAGAGATGGAGGTCTTCTGGAGAAGAACTTAAAAAAAATAAGCCATGTGCCATGGCAGGCATCAGCATATGATAAAAACTCTCACTGTTACAGACCTGAGGTCAGTGTAAAGGTTAACATGTGTGGAACATCACCTACAGCTATTGTCTTCTCAATATGAGTTAAAAATTCTCGCAATGTAAAACAAACAGGCTTGCAAATTTCTGAGATAGAAGTGAATCTTCATTTATACCAATGCTGAAGCTTTTCCTATTCCTTGTCCTGCAGCTGAAAGTACAGCAATTTTTCCTTCTAATCTCCCCATTGCCTAAAATAAAATCAAAAGAGAATACAGCTTAACTTCTTAAACATTGACATCTTGAATACAGTGGATAAGTCAAAAATGAGTTGAAAGTCCCACCTTCAGTTTTTCTTTAGATGTACTTTAACGTCAATATCCCGGACCCTCAGACATATATGTATCTTGAACTTTTTATTTTTTCGGTCCCATCAAGTTTGAGACAACAAGGTTTGACTGTACATATAATTCTACAGCTAATTAAGGATAATTACAAAACTACAATCCTATTGTGCTCTTTTGCACTTGTTGTGTCCTCTCAATTCTAATGCCCTTAAATAGCCTTTGCAAGCAAATATTTTTCTAAAACTTTGTCTGTTTTACAAATTTTTTCAGAATTATTCTCTAACCCGAAGACTGGACCAAGTCCAAGAAAATTGGAGTTGGGCTTGTGAAATTTATACTCATACAAGACCACCAGACCTGTGCTTTACATCAGTATCATGCTATTGGAATTTCTCTTAAAATTGTATTACCATAAATTGAAATGTAGTGAATCAATACTAAAATAATGACCATGATTACATCTGACCTCTGCAAATTCTGCCATAAGTTTTTAAAAGAAAAATTATAATTGTTATGTAAATTTCCATTACGGAAAAGGTGTTATAACATTAAAATTTGTATAATCATTTAAAAAAAAACCCCGAAACAAAGCGTGATCGAATGTTAAAATCCCCAGAAGTCTTGGAAATACATGTAGTAAATATACAGCAGATATTAAATAGCAGTCATTTAAATTGATAAGTACTGCACTATATACTACTAATGCTTGTTTAATGAGATTATGAATTTTGCAAGACTACAGTCAGATAATAAACCACCATAAATTTGCTTAAATTTTTTTTTTTAAAATATTATGATATCATACAGTACATAATTGGATAACATATTACAAAAATCAGATCTAAAACTAATGACTTTAAAAAAATCTACTGGGCTGTCAATACAGGATGGTGGAAAATATTCATATTGGGTCAGTTTAATGCATTATATTTGATTTGTCTGCAAACTATTACACATACCAGAACAATGGATATAAAAATGAAATACAATATATAGATTAGTAGTTGATTCATTCCACAAGCAAAATTTTGAAAGCATCAGCTTTTATGATTTAATTTACAATAACGTTCAATGCTCCATCCATGCTGCATTTACATGTAAACTAGTGAATACAGGGGGCAGGAGGGAGGGATGGGGGTGTTTGAGGAATTTCGGATTACATTGAGTAAAGAATCTGAGGAATTTCGGGATTAAGGTGTACATTGTTGTAGTGCACCTCGTACTCGCATTGTCACTTCTTAATAAAATGACATATTGAATGTTAAGTTTATAAAAGAGGTATTACACCAAAGTGTTTTGCATAAAATTACTATTAGATATGAAGAGACGATGCAGTAACCAAGTACTTCCACTGTATGGCTCCAAGCTCCTTCTTCTTGACACGCTTGTACCAGTACACGCCCACTAAGTTGAAAATGTCTTTCGGTGCTTGCCGGAGGTTTTCGGCCCTAAAGGTAGTTTGACCAACTGTAAATCGATCTGTGTATTTACAAGTTTGGTCGTAAAACACCGGGAGTTTTAGGCTCATTTATAAAGGTTTCACCTAATCAACGTTTTTAAAAGTCAATTTATGAATGTATAAATAGACATATTTATTTGTAGCCGGAAGAAAAGTGGTGTCTAGCAAAAAATAAATAATAAATAAATAAATAATAAATTAAAAAAATAAAAGAATAAATTAATACTAGAAAACAATATTTTAGAATGAAAATTAGAATCAAACTTTTTACCCCATCTTTGAGATCCTATATGTAATGGGGGGGGGGGGGGGGGGGGGGGCTTTCTTTCAGCAGTCACAGTACAAGAATTCAGTCTTCGGTCACCCCCCTCCCTCACAACTTCAGATTTTCTTAAATCATGTGATGGGGAATGTTGATGTGATGGGGAATTGGCTCCAAGACAAGTCCAGATTAGTCATATTGTATTAGTAATTAATGTTACATATGATATACATGTATTATATAAAGTCTCTCATCAGTAGAGGAGCTTTGGAGGGCATAAAGAATGAAGAACAGGTCTTGTTTTAAATAACTGTTGCTGAATATAAGAATTCAGAACAGGAATTTTGTTCTAGATCTCTTAGCCCTTGGGACTAATGATACTTTTAACTAAAACTCAGGTGACTGAAAAGGCACTCTTTCTTTCTTTTTTTGTTTTTTTTTTTGTTTTTTGTTTTGTTTTGTTTTGTTTTGTATTTTCTCCTTTCCATTAAGCTTTTGTTTATAAACTATCAAATAAACCAAACGACGTCTTCATCACATGTTTTGTTGTTGTACAGGAATATTCGTGATCTAATAATATCTCATCAAAGTGATTGTGTGCCCCTCCCTCCAATGAATAAAGACAAAACAAAAACAAAAAAAAACAAACAAAAAAACAAAAAAAAAAAAAACAACAAAAAACACGTAAACAAAAAAAAAAACAAACAAAAAAACAAAAAAAAAACAAAACAAAACAAAAAAAAAATTAAAAAAAACCCACCACCTCACTTTTCATAGTGGAGCTACGCCGTTGACTTTTCAAACTTAATTTGCGAAGCTTAATATGTTGTCTGCGTTTAACAATAAATTACATGCAATTTGAAATATATGCAAATGCGAAATAACGATATGGATTCTTAAAAAGCTAAAAAAATAATATGCACCCAAACATCCCATATAGGACCGAAACCTCTGTATGCCAAATTGAATAGATATCTCAGGACAGTAGGAATCCTTTATGTACTAGTTAATCACTTTAACCTTTGACCTATGCCCCTTTGATCAACAACAACAGGGGCTTTACCATCGTGACTTTGTGACGGTACACGTGCGGTTTGTCCCGGCTTGATTATATTGGTTGTACACAATGGCAAATACACCGGAAAAGAGTGTCCTCTCAATCCAGAGCACTGTCGTTTTTGGATATGTCGGAAACAAGAGTGCATCTTTTCCTCTGCAGGTAGCGTTATCCTTCATTTCGAATTATCTCTGTGTAAGTATAGCAAACCCTCCCCCACCCACCCTTAGGTGTCTTATGTCTTTGAGACGTTCGAACAGGGTGTAGTTTGGAATATACCTTTGCGTTGTTTATATATAATATTCTTGAGTATGGTACATTTTATCATGCATAAACAGATAACCTCACTATATGTGATCATGATGCACGGTGCATCGCCCGTTCAGCCGTAGTCTACGAAAATAAAGACATGTTTGTACATTTAAGATTTCTACAGGAATTTGATTTTACTATGTTTTTATGCAAAGACTGCAGTTTTATTGCATGCATGTTATAAAATTAACTTCATTGATTTAACAATGGGCTGGGTTCATCTATCCCAAATGTGGATGGACTGATGGTTCATTAAAGATACACAATGTTATCAGATTAAGCTTAGCTCTATCTTTAGTACTTTGCATTTATCTGGTTGGCATATGAGTAGCCACTTTGTACTCCAATCAAAGAGGCTATCTCAATTAGATTATTTTGTAATATGTTCTAATCTTTGTATGAATACCTAAGTATCATTTATGAAAAGGTATACCAATGATAGCACTGAATCAGGTAGATCATTTATGAAAGAAATAAAATTAGACCAAGCCTTGAGTAAGTCTGCTTATAACATCATGCCACTTTGAATTTCTCTGATTAGGTGGACTTTCTTCTTTGTTTTTCTGCCAGTGCTGTGTATTCATTATCACATTGAGTTGTTTACACCGTAAGACTTAAGTTTATATATATATATATATATATATATATATATATATATATCTGTGTGTGTGTGTGTGTGTGTAGAACTTTATCAAACACAATCATGAAGTCCATGTACATCTGTATGTTCATGGTGATCTAGTGTTTCAGTCCATATATTTAGTTCTGTGAATATTTGAAGAGCTATAGACCTGTACTGACAGTTGCTAAGTCATGTGAATCGAGTATTCAAGATTATATAATCTGTAATCTTATTAGCTTTTCCATTGTCTTCTATAGTTGGGTGTTTTAAAGCTGTTGCACAATCTCCTTCATTACTTAAAAAATAGCAAAATTGTCAAGAATAAAAATTTTACTTGTCAAATCTTGAATGCACATTTGGCAATTTGGTAGTCTTCTATAGATATCTAGGGAAACTGATTGATAAATGAATAAAACTTGTTATGATATTGTCTGAGGCATATCGAGTTAAAGTCTTGCTATTTTATTAAAATAGAAATGTTTACTTTCTGGCAAAAATCTGGACTGGTGAACGTTCTGTGGACTTGTTGAAATTATACCCAATCAGTCTGGCTGGAACTGATGACATAAGAAATTAGTTTCAAGCTCCATGATGACATAGATGATGGTCAACTTAACCTGATGTTTGAAATGATAACTTCTCTATTGTTTTATTAGGTGTTGGGGTTTGATGTCAGCACGATTAATTCAGTCCAGTTTTCCAATCATACAGGTTTGTGACTGACTGGATATAATAAAATCTATAGGCTATGGAATGCTTCATTATCTATACCATATTCATCCTATTTAGCACTCTGGGAAAAAGGGGGGGGGGGGTATTTAGCACTTTGTATTGAAATATTTCCAGTGAAATTTCAACATTGAGAAATGTTTTTATAAATACTGAATTCTAATTCTAAATAAGTTAGTATTTTACTTATATAACCCAATCAGGCCTTATTTATTAATTTATTATTTCAAACTGTCCAAACAACATACATATAGTAAATACACCAAGTTATAATATATATGTAGCTATTACTGTTATAAGGTCATTCATGTTGTACTTAAATGGGGGCTCGCAATTTTTGAGAGTTGAAAAATATTCTGAAGGGCACCTATAGGAGTAGGGTGTTCAATAGGGTGAATTATTATTGATACTTTGAAAGACTAAATTACTTTAGAATATTTTAATTGTCAATTGAGAAACTCACTCATGGCACTTTCATAATTTCAGGGTACAAATGTTTTAAGGGGCAGGTGCTGAATAATGATGACTTAGCATGCTTGTATGATGGTCTGAAAGAAAACAAAATCAGTGCATTCTCTCATATACTTACAGGTAAATTGCATAATCATAGTATATTATGAATGTCATAACACATACAAGTAAATCATAATTTTTAGTGATTCTCACTAAACATTCAGGTTAATCACATTATTAGAATATTTAGTGATTGTAATTTTACACATTCTGTTTGGGGGCTCACCCATAAACATTATACACAATCTTTTTTCTGATTCCAAGAAATACTGTTTAAAATCTGAAACTTGTAGTCATGTTACAACCACACCTAACACAATCACATCTAACACAATCACACTTAACAACCACACCTAACACAATCACCTAACACAATCACACCTAACACAACCACACTTAACAACCACACCTAACACAATCACATCTAACACAGCCACAACTAACACAACCACCTGACACAACTACACCTAACACAACCACCTAACACAATCACACATAGCACAGTCACTCTTAACACAATCACACCTAATACAAACACACCTAACACAATCACACCTAACACAACAACACCTAACATAACCTCCACACCTAACATAACCTGCACACCTCACATAACCACATTTAACATAGCAGCACCTAACACAACCACACCTAACACGGCCACATCTAGCACAACCACACTCAACACATCCATAACTAACACAGCAACATTCAACACAAACACACTTAGCAAAACTACACCTAACCACAACTACACTTAACACAAGAACACCAACACAATGTCACCTAACATAACCACACTTAACACATTTACTTAACATAATCACAACTAACATAGCCATGCCAATCATAACCACATCTAGCACAACCATATGTAATATAACCACATCTAACACAACCACACCAAACAACCACATCTAACACAACCACACCAAACAACCACATTTAACACAGCTACACCTAATACAACCACACTTAACACAACCACACCTAACACAACAACATCCAACACAACGACACCCAACACAACCACACTTAGTATAACCACACCTAACATAACCACACTTAACACAACATACCAAACATAACCACAACTAACATAACCATGCCAATCATAATCACACCTAGCACAACCATATGTAACACAACCACATTTAACACAACCACACCAAACATAACCACATTTAGCACAGCCATATGTAACATAACCACACCAAACAACCACATTTAACACAAACACACCTAACATAACCACACCTAACATAACCAAACATAGTAGAACCACACTTAACATAATCACACCTAGAACAAGCACATCCATCCCATGGTGATCTGGGTTGAAATAAGTCTTCTGTACTCTATTCTTGTTGTAAGATGATTAGATGTGGCTCTCCTTTGGATGAGACCTCAAAAATCAAGGTCCTGTATCACAGCAGGTGTGGCATGATAGATCGCTCCCTGCTCAAAAGCTGTAAGTGCTGAGCATAGACCTATATATTGCAGCCCTTCACTGGTAATGTTGAATTCTCCATATGAATGAAAAATTCTTGAGTAGGACATTAAACAATATAAACCAAACAACCACATGCAACACAACCACATCTAGCACAACCACACTTAATAACACAACCACATTTAACAAAACTACACCTAACATAACCACATCTAATACAACCACATTTAACACAACCACACCTAACATAACCACATCATATAACCACACCTAACACACATTTAACACAACCACACCTAACATAACCACATCATACAACCACACCTAACAATACACATTTAACACAACCACACCTAACAAAACACATTTAACACAGCCACACCTAACATAACCACATTATACAACCACACCTGACAAAACCACACCTAACACAACCACACCTGACAAAACATATTTCACACAACCACACCTAACATAACCACACCTAACAACCATACCTAAGAAAACGCATTTTAACACAACTACTCTTAACATAACCACATCATACAATCACATCTAAAAACATTTAACACAACCACACCTAACATGATCACACTTAATATAACCACACCGAATACAACCACACCAATTCTCAACTTGGTTTTGCCATACTTAAGTAAAAGGTTTGTTTCTCACTTCAGTGAACATTAATTGAAATCAATGTCTGAATTGGATGCAGTCATTTCAAAGAGCCCTTCACTTATGACATGTAGTTATAGCTACTATTTCTGAGAAACATACCTATTTGATATACTTTTGCATTTCTAGTTGATTATACAATATGTATGTAAATTATCCTTATCTATATCTTTATAGTCCAGCTGACTACATTTAAATTGTCCTTGTCTATATCTTTATAGAGGTTACCTGACTACATTTTGATTATCCTTGTTTTAATTTTTAAAGGATACATAGGATCTAAGTCATTCTTAGAAAAAGTTGCAGATATTGTGGTGGATCTAAAGAAAAGTAACCCCTCGCTATTGTATGGTATGCTGTTTCATTGCTTTATCATCTACTGTATTCTTTATCATCATTCTGTGATTTATTCTGTACGTACACTGGGTACATATTAACTATGTTGATATATATGTGTTTCTTAAGACTGTTGATCTATATAGTTTACTATTTCCTCATTTCAGTTTGTGATCCTGTCATGGGAGATAATGGTAAAATGGTGAGAAATATTTAAACACATCTTTAAACAGCACAGTTACTTGTATTTTATCTGTAAGTTTTGCACAGTATATGTATATTACCTGAGAATTTTGCATAATATATGTATATTACCTGTAAGTTTTGCACAGTTACATGTATATTACCTGTAAGTTTCACAGTTACATGTATATTACCTGTATATTTATCTATAAGTTTTGCAAAGTTACATGTATATTACCTGTACGTTTTGCACAGTTACATGTTTATTGCCTGTATGTTTTGCACAGTTACATGTATATTACCTGTACTTTTTGCACAGTTTATGTGTATTACTGGGACCTCCGTAGCCTAGTGGTTAGAGCATCGCGCTCAAAATCACAAGGCCTCTTACCTTTAGTGGTCATGGGTTTGATTCTCGCTTGTGCCGATATATGTGAGAAAGTTTGCCAGTTTACTTACGGTAGGTCAGTGGTCTCTTCCTGTGTACATTGTATCTGGGGTCTCTCCTCCACCAATAAGAAACTGGACGCCACCAAATAACTGAGAAATTGTTGAGTGTGGCGGAAAACAACAAACAATCAATCGATGTATATTACTTGTACATTTTGAACTCCTTTCGTAGTTACATGTACATACATGTATTACTGATTAGTTTTGCATACTTTGATGCTAAATATCTAAAAATCATCACAAATTTAACAATTTACACAATCAGTCTTAAATTTTTCCTCCATTTCAACATAATACCCATCATGTGCTAAACTTTACTACTAAAATAATATATTTGAAAGCTTAAAAATGGCCATTGTTAGATGTTAGATATGCAAAACCTGTGCTCCACTAATAAAGATATTCTATCAAAAGTCGATATCATGCAGACTGTATAGTACAGTATTTCATACTACATGTTTGATACCATATTTATCCTATTGAGCACTCTGGGCACTTAGAAATGAAAAAGATGGGAGTTATTTAAAACTTTATTTTGAAATATTTCAAGTGAAATTTTGACTTTGAGAAATGTTTAAATAGATATTGAATTCTAAAAGGGTTATGTTATACTTTTTTCTATGATAATATAATCCAACCAGGTCTTTTTTATTGATTTGATATTTCAAATTGTCAAAACAGCATAGTAAATACACATAAACATAGTAGCTATCACTGGTATATTTAGGTAAGACATATGGTATTTGAATAGGGGGGGGGGTCTTAATTTTTGAGAATTGAAAAAGTCAAAGGGGGCATTTACTGGGGTAGAGTGCTCAATAGGATGAATGCAGTATTTCCTGCAATTAGTATATTATCGCTTCAGTACCAATAGAGTAAGATTTATTTCCAGGCTAAGTCGTGCAGTATGCCATGCCTCAGTGCCCAATATGTAAGATTTACTTCAAGCTAAATCATGAAGTATTCTGTAGACACTGTATATAAATATACCATGATTAAGTGTGTAGAATTTGGAAGGCTGTAAATGTATGAGTTTAACATGGCAATGGTGTAGAGACTTCAATTAAACTGTTTTTAATATACTACACCAGTGCACGAAATACTAGCATGTGAAATTAAAATTTATGTAAAACTCACTTTTTTATGCTTTTACAATAACTCTATTTGTACAATTTCATTGTCAAACTATAAAAGTGTAATTTTCTTCTCTGTTAACAGTATGTTCCAGAAGAGCTACTACCAGTTTATATGGAGAAAATCTTACCTATAGCAGACATAGTGACCCCCAATCAGTTTGAAACAGAGTAAGTGTGTATAATGAGAAAATAATTTATTATAGTAGAGTGTTAAAATTACTGAAAAAATGCAAACTGATATATTTACATTCTGTTGTATATAGCACTACCAAGTAGGTAATGGGTTTATGATCTCAGGGATCACCATACTCTTGTGTGCTTATTATGATGTCACTTGCCTATTATGATGTCACTTGCCTATTGTGATGTTGTGAATTTCAGACACAAACTTTGTGGGTACGTGTTTTATTTATCACAAATGTACACAATAACTGTCATGACTGTGGGGTACTGAAAGGAGTAATCAAAGGAATATTACAAGCGTAACTAAAAAATGTAAATATAAAGAATAACTGTAGCATAACTAAAAAATGTAAATATAAAGAATAACTGTAGCATAACTAAAAAATGTAAATATAAAGAATAACTGTCATGTTCGAGGGGAGGTTATGAGCTAATAAGCGAATGGAGCACATGGTAATTGTACACATAAACACTTTTGGTATTATGCCAATGGCCACATGTTCCAATCTCTTTATCAACTCATAACCCACCCACCCCTAACACACACACACACACAGACACACACACACGACAGTTATTCCTTATTTAAATCATGTACATGTAATGTATATCATCAAAATAATCAGATAAAAGTTCAAACCTTCTAAATCCTACTACTAATACATTTAAAATATTATATTTTTGTAAGACATGTCTATTTAAAGTAAAATGAGTGAAACAATGTTTGATTTCTTGGAAATCTGATTTTATACCGTTGTCTGTATTTACATGTAAATGCTATAATATTGACATTGGAGCAGTCGCCTGCTGTATTCCTGTGTAGTAGCATTCATGGTCAAAGCAGTGAGGGTCTTAACATTCCAAAGCCGGTCGTGACACGGGACCTCTGTTTTTTAAAGTCATATCCGAAAGATCTGTGATTCTCACTTCTAAATGCCGAGCGTTTGACAAAGAAGCAATTACTACCTATGTTTATGTCTTAGGTTTGATCTGGCATGAGCAGGTCTCGAACTTACAAACTTCAGGTTATGAAGCAAATGCTCTACCACTGAGCTACCTACATACAGTATAATCACATATAGCATCATCACATACAACATCATCACATACATCACCATGTACAACAAGATAATCATAATGATTCACATACAACTTTGCAACAACCGCTAACTTGTCTTATAATAGAATGTATAAAAATACAATTAGAAAACTTTTTTTTTTCAAAAATTCTTCAGAAAGTTGACGGGAATGAAAATTAGCAATGTGGAGGATGCCATTAAAGCAATGGAGATTTTACATAGCAAAGGGCCAAAAACTGTGGTCATCAGCAGCAGTGAGATAGCAACAGACGGCTCCATCATGAGCCTGGCCAGCACTGTCATCAGTGGGTACTTTTTGGTTTTCCATTTTGTGAAATTAATTCTATTGTGCAATTTTTGTACTTGTAGACTTCTATAAGGCATATCTTTATTCTCTTTGTTTTTATTGGGCAATGTGTAAATTCTGATCGTACTGTAATGTAATATTTTGGAGCTGCAAATGAAAATGCCACTGGGACATGCATTATGTTTTTTTCCTATCTAACAGATGGTCATAAAGAAGTATATAAAATACAGTTTGAAAAGATTCCAGCCATATTTGTTGGAACTGGGGATTTATTTGCTGCTTGCCTGCTTGCATGGTTGGAAAAAGACAAAACCCTAAAGGTAAGTATGAATGATACTTTGTCAGAAGGAACACATTGTGGCCCAGAGGCAATATTTTCTGCTCAGTTTTTATTTTGACCTTGAGCATAGCCAAGTCCTTGATAAATGACCTTGACATTTATCAGTCACTTGACTTTGGCCTTGACCCTTTAGTTCATTAAGTATCACATTCTTCATGACTGTCTTTGTTTCTCTTTATCTTTCTACAACTTAAACTTTGGTATACACAGTATTTAAGGGCAAAAGGTCATTTTAGCCATAATTGTATTTTGGTCATGGCCAGATGCTGAAGAGCTCCACAAACACAACCTGTATTACTTTACGCTATTTGCAATTTTTTGTTGAAAGATATTTATCGTCTGAGTATATGCAAATACATTTTCAGTAATGCAGGGTAATTAAGTCAAAGCATATTCAACTACATGTGTGTGTGTCAATACTTTATATCCACACATAATGCTGATGTGAAATGAATGTAATATGTGGCTGATTTAAGGATACAGAGGGTGGGTAATTACAGAGATGAACACTGACATAGACATTTGTATTAAGTCATTTGTTTACTGAATATTTTTTTTAATCTAATAGATATCTTAGAGCTACTTAAGAGACCTATTGCACCCTTCATCATTGTGTCTTTACTATTGAACATTTTTAACTTCTTCTACATAACTACCAATCCAATTCTTTTCAGATTTGGCTTAAAGTGTCTTTGGGACAAGTGGGGCATAAATTGCAAATCTTAGGACACCTTGCATTCCTGGGGCCATAGGGGCAGGGCAAAAACTGCCATAAATTGACCAATTTTCAAAAATCTTCTCTACAATTTCACATCTGCAAAAGAAAATAAATGCATAGTCATATAGAGTAGGAAAACTTTGACCAAAATTGAAAATTTCATGATATCTGGGGTAGAGGTTCTGACTCCAGGGTGGCGCCAAACTTGGCATATAATGTCTATGTGTAAAACATTTGAATAACATTAGAAGGAACGAGTAACCCTTTACCAAATTTGTAAATTTCATGATCCTATGGGTGGTGTTTTAGTACTAGGGTGGGGCCAAAATATCATAGTGGTTAAATGTGTATCATTTGAAAAGCTTTAATTTTTTTACTTTTTTTTTTTAAATTCTTTAATTTTGATGATACAGATATAAAAACTAAATGTTAAAGTAAAGCAGAAAGGGATGCAACCAATATTGTAAATTCCACACCCCCAGGATTCTGACTCTAGAGTAGGTGCAAAATAGTCATATAGTGGGTTTATAACATATAATCAATTCTTAAATCATTATGGGCACTTTTGGAGGCATTAATTGTGTTAAGAACACTGCTGCTGAATATTAGAACTTAACATAGATATACAAAAGAGGAAAATTATTATATTTCACAGTCCTTGGGGTAAATGATCTTTCAACTAACTTTTGGGTGACTGATAAGGTCTATGGGTGTCTTGTTTAATACAGAATAGAATTTGATGTATATGTCCCATAAATGTCCTGCTCCTTCAGTTACTGGTGTTGCAGAAACCTTACCAATTAATTAAATATATGCCCTACAATATCATACTTGTAGCTCATTGTATACAGTACAAATTAATGACGTATGCCCTATATTATCATACTTGTGGCCCAGTTTACAAAATACACATGGTTATACATTATAAGCTTAAAGTTTGATCAGTTCTAGTGAATAAAGCAGAAAATAAAATATATTGAAGAAAAAAATATTTCTCATTATATATATATATATCATTTGTATTTATCTTTTCAGGTGGCATTTGAAAAAACCATATCAACACTTCAGTGTGTCATCAAGCGTACCTTAGCCAGGGCAAGAGGTGAGTTTAATAGAATCCTTTTTTAGTGTGAGAGTTGGATAGAGAAATTCTACCAAAGAGACAAGATTTGCAGTCCAGAACAAGACTTTGCCGAGTCCTAGACAGCACATTTTGTTCAAGAGGTGGAATTTCCCAATCCCCCATGAGTTAAATATGAAGGGCTATTTTTCTCATATTTTACCCAAAGTTTAGTGCATAATTTAGGAGCTTTGAGAAAATTCAAAATTATTAAAATCATCATTTGAACTTCATTGCAAAAAGTAATTAGACAAGCAGAAAGAGCATACATACACTAAACTAAAACACCCAGTGTTTTCCGTCAGAAAACTATGTCAAATTGAAATTTAAAGAAAACAATACACATTATTTTATTTCACTGTGTAATGTAAATCATAAAAAATATATGACATCAGAACCAATGATGTCACAGCGGTGTAAGATGGAGAAATCTCACATGGCTGTCTCACATGGGTGAAATTGATGTTAATGATATGAGAAAGCATAATCACTAAAGAAAGGAAAATGATGGACTTTAATATTCTGGAGACATTATGTTTAGTGTGGATACTAAGCTGGGGCTCAAGTGACCTACAGCATGATGGAAAGCCTGTGTTCCTCTTTATTGTATGACTGGATAAATGACTGTAATTTCATTGGTTATAACTGGAGAAGTATATCGTGACGAGTCCCTATAACTGCATACAAACTCTCAATGCTTTTCATTGTTATATCAGAATCGTCCTCATATGCACACATGATATTCTCATGGCTGATTCTGGATTGTAATTGTTTGTCTACCATTGTCACTTATATTTTCCTATTCGTTGTGATGTCAGACAGATGCAGAATTTTTTTTTTTTAACAGTTTTCTTGGAATATAAATATTGCCATATGATAATACAATTACTAACTTTATTTTTGGTTTATAATAGTAGCCAATCCAAGATATTGATAATGATATGACTTTGAGCAATATCATAGTTTTTTTTAATACAATTCCTTAATTTATTATAATTATGATCAAATAATTCCAAGCTAACTTTTCTGATTGGCCGAGATCCAACAAACTAAAAAAAAAATAAATAAATAAATAAAATGGACATTTATATGTTCACCTGAAGATGGTTTTTAGGTGAATATAACATTTGATTTCTCCAACATCAGACAAAAATGAAACTTGGAATTGTCATATTGATAAGATTGATTATAAATGATTGTTTTTTATTCAGTGAAAACTCACACTTCTAGTCACTTTTGACCAAGTTTCACACTCGCAGCTGTAAAGAATAGTTGTCTTCAAGCATGAGCTGGAGTAACAATTGTAAAATTATAGTGACAAACATTGAATCTCATCTAAAGATGGCCGATCGTGAATTGTCCAATCACTTTCAACTAGGTCTTATATTGTATCTGTAAACAAAGTGACTGACCACATAGTTTGAATGCAGGCTCTGATAACCAGTTTCAATGTTTTGAAATACTCTTATCATATGTATACATAGTATGACAATTATTATGTTTGCCAACGAAGTTTGGGAACATATTGGTTTTACTATGTTTCTTCTTCTTCTTATTTTTTCTTTCTTGGGATTTTTTTTGTCCACGAGTGTTCTTAGAAACTACTCATGGAAACAATATGAAACCAATATAGAATGATAGTGTAGCATATGAGAATGTGCGGAATGAATGTCATTTTGTCTGAAAATGCCTGCATGTGCATGCACGTGCATTGGAGGTTTTGTTTATTTTGAATTGTTTTTGTTTTTCAATGAAATCGTTTGAATTTAGGTTGTAGGTATACCTTGAGCCCCTTTAGTGATTTCAGTGGTTAAAATTACGATTCTGCACGGGCATGCACATGTGCTTTGATTTGATTTGATAATACAAATATGTATAAAACTCTGTTGAAGTTAATGGGAATGAGATCATATTCACAGTATAAGTAGATATTCCAAATATCTATAGACTGATGATATAAAACTAGCAAACACGCTAGTGCGTGCACATTCATCGTCTTTTGAATTTTCAATTCTTTGAATGACCATAACTTTCGTCTTTTTTGTAAAAAATTTTTGAAACTTAGTTTTTTAATGTAGGTTGGTATTCTTAACGTAAATATATAGTAAAAAACTTTTTTTTAAAATTGTGATTGGCCGATTTTCAAATCGCCCTAACTTTCTTATAAATGATGCACATGACATCAAATTTATACTGTAGGTATATCTATCAAGTACCTATCGAATAGTCTTTACATCAATGTTGAATCTTACTCATGTGCACATATATGCAAGTGCATTGATTTTCCGTCATTTTTGGGGTACTAAAATGGCCATAACTTTCGAATTAAAAGATAAATTGAGCTGAGATTTTACTTACTGGCTTATGATTTTAATGCCTATTGAAAGGTTTGAACAAAAATTTCATCATCGAATTCGTGAGCGCACATCAATTTCATTTTTGAGGTTTAAATTCAAGTATCGATCCATAACATTTTTAGATTGGAATGAATTATTTTGAAATTGATTTGCAGATGTGTATTGTGACTCCCTCGTCAATGGTAGTGTCAAAGTTACCTCCCCACATGTGCATGCACTTGCGCTAAATTTTGATTGGCCAATATTCAAATTGCCATAACTTTCTTATAAATGATCTAAACGACATGAAATTTATATTGTAAGTATATCGATCAAATGCCTATCGAACGAGATCAACATCAATGTGGTGTCTAACTCACATATACGTATATGCACGTGCATTTGTTTTCTTTCTGTTTTGGGTACTAAAATAGCAATAACCTTTGAATTAATAGTATATTGAAATGAAATCTTAGTTGTGGGTTTATATTTCAAATGGCATTTGAATGGTGTGAACAAAAATTTCATCATTGAATTCATGTGAGCGAGCGTGCAATTTCATTTTTGACGTTTAAATTCAAGTATTGGTCCATAAGATTTTTTGATTTGAGTGAATGGTTTTGAAATTGACGTTGCAGATATTGGGACTCCCTCCTCAATGGTAGTAGCAAAATCATTTCCCCACACGTGCATGCACGTGCTCTAATTTCTGATTAGCCGATATTGAAATTGCCATAACTTTCTTATAAATGACGTGAAATTGATATTGTAAGTTTATCTATCAAATGTGTATCGAATGACATCAACATCAGTATGGTGTTTTACTGACGTGCATGTATATGCACATGCATTGGTTTTCTTTTAATTTTGGGTACTTAAATGGCCATAACCTTCAAATTAAAAGTTATATTGAAGTGAAATCCTAGTTGTGGGTTTATGATTGAAATGCCTATTGAATGTTGGGAATAAAAATTCATTCATCGAATTCGCGTGTGCGTGAGTGTGCGTGCATTGTCATTGTTCATGTCTAAATTCAAATATAGTCTATAACATTTTTATGTTTCAATGAATTGTATTGACATTTGTGTTGCAGATATATTTTGAGACTCCCTACTCATTGGTGTTACCAAAATCACTTCACCACATGCACATCCACGTGCACTCGTATTTGATTGGCTAGTATTTAAATACATATGTGTTGCTCATGAATATGGTATATTCAATGATATTAAGATGATATGTACACACTACTAAAACCTAAATTGGAAGATCATTGGATGTGCAGATATACACTCGCATGCGCGTGTATGCACGTGCATTGTTTCAGGTGTTTCTAACTTCTACTCGCTGTTAGTTTCTCATTTGACATTGAAATGTTTTGAAAATGATGTTGTAGTTGTATATTTAGACTTTTAACATATTGACATGTTTAAGTTACTAATCAACACATGCAACATTTGTAACGGTCCCCATTACAATGAGTGCAAGTTGTTTTTGTTTTTCAATCAGAATGATGTTGACCTCAAAAATGTCACTAATTGTATAATATCACCATCAGTAACAAATAAAGTGTTGTCTGTGGCCCATAGTACTTGTACTTAATATTCTGTTAAAATATAACCAATGTTTTTCATAGCTCCACTTTTTGATTAAGGTAAATATACATTTTTATACGTGGTATTTATTTCCAATAAATCCAAGGTAAAATAAAATCCATGTAATTTCATATAAGCTGACCAAAAGTATAAAAGCAATTTAATGTAAGTTTGTCATATATGCAAATAAAATGAAATTTCATACCTGCAGACAAAACCAAAACTATGATCTTTGAAATTATGGAAGTAAATAGGTCTACTGCACGTAGAACACCCTCAATCTTCTTATAAAGATAATGGCCTGGTTGATTACCTTTTGTATACCTATGTTCACTGCGGTAACCATACAATAAACCATGCTCATAGCAAAATGCTGGTGACAAATAATTTTTGATTTGCAAAAAACATGAGTTCATGGTATGTTTTAAAACTACAGAGAATGAAAATGACTTCGCTGCCAAGTGTGAATCGTTGAAGGCATGTTTGTTGTGGCCTTGTTTTATTGTATTCATTAGTGCTGGATTTGAAGGCATGTGCTATATTTGATGTGTTAATTCTTCACATATCTACTTAATGATGGTCATATACATGTCACTCTAGTTATTTATTCCAGTTGCTTGTTAGGATATTATGAGATAAGATCTCACCACAATATGGTTAAAATATCAACTTGTTGTGAAACGACATACAGTCAATCAATGAAGACATCAGGAATTCAAGTGTAGGGACACTTAATGAATTTGTAAAGTGTTACTAAACTCAGAAATGCATTTCCTGATAGACTTATCATGTGCCGTTGTGACTGTTAATTCTTGAACCTATTATTTTCAGTTCTTGCCGGTGATGGAAACACCCCCACTCCAGCTCAGATGGAGCTACAGTTAGTGCAGAGTAAAGCAGAGATAGAGAATCCAACTCACAGCTATACTGCAGCTTTGTTATAACACAGGGAGAATTTAGGTTAATTAGTCATTCCTCAAGTATAAAAGAGGACCATCAGGGTAATTAGTCACACCAATCAATGACACCATAAATTTATGTACTTATATTTTTATGTCATTTGCATTATCGGTCAAAACTATGTCAACCATTTAAAGCTCAACTGAACTGAAAATTTGATTGAGTGACCTTTCCTGATTTAAGTCTGCATAGTAACTGTATTTGCAGAGCTAACCACTTAATTCTGTTGTATGTTAGTTCAGAATTATTGTGAAAATACAGTGAGGTAGGGAAAAATGACAGAAATGTTATTTTTTTTCAATTTAGCATCCCTAATTAATCAGTAGGAGAGATGTTAAATACAACTGATATTATAGTTAAATAAATTATAAATTTACAATTTATGACATCACTAACAAAAGAATATTTCATGTTATTTCCTTTGTAAGGGATAGAAAAATCCATATTTTTGTATGCTGGTTAGCATTAGGAAGTATAGAGCATACATATTGACAGTGTTCAGATTAATGTATTAATCGTTATACTTATCTAATTTAATGTTGAAAATATATATAACTTGTTATAGTTTGAAAAACTGTCTGATAAGTTGTCATTTTTGATAATGTTTGAGGAAAGAGGAAAACTCACCAACTATTTTAATAATCAGTTGGAGAGAAAAAAAAATCCTGTTTCATATATGGTCATTTCAAATTGAAATTTACGGAATGAGAAATCAAAGAATTTTTAGATTTCAGGACCAGTAATGGCTAATTGTAACCTTAATTTAACAACCCCCCCCCCCTAACATTTCCTCAATTCTGCAATGGTTTACATAAGATTTTAATATTTTTTTTGAATATTTTCTTGTACACAACATGGCTGTATCACTCCACAGAGTACATTGAAGTTTAACTGATAATGACATGCATAGAGAATAGTACCATTACACATACTTATAATTTACAGGTGTACACATGTTCCATGTGTGTGTATACTACATGTTAACATCTACGTAAATGCTCTCAGACATAATCATGCCAAAGGAAACTAGGTACAGATTCAAAAATGAATAAATTATTCAAAGAAATATAGAGAGAGCAGCACATTTTAATCAAGACTTGCCCATGTCATGTCTTTGGTTTCAGTGATTTCATTTGATTTGAATATATTGTATGACAAAGGGTCTTCACTCATTTTTAGTATGCTGTAGAATGACACTGTTGTTGAAATCAAGATGAAGCTACTTTAAAAGTTGCACAAACAAGTTTTATTATGCAGAGATTTGTGATATTGATTGAGAAACTGCACATAAAACATACCTTCATATGTCAGAATCATTTTGTTTTTATCAGTATCAATATCTATATTGTCAGGTTTAAGAAAGGGCATTGATGATTTTAGTCGTACTTTAATATTTACATTTCCAAAGTTCTTGTCTTTGGTTCTCTACAAATTTTAATGATAGCCATTTCTTCATGAAATTCAATGTGATCAATTTTGTGAACAAAGCATGTATGAATCTTGATAAATATAGTACGTCTTTTATATGGATGGGAATTCTGCAAAAAAAGCAGAATGAAAATTTTGAAAATGCACGAGGGTATGAACTGCAACACTTCACGCAGGCATTTTTTTTCTGAAGGGCTAACACACTTCATGAAGTATGCAGAGATGAAGGATTGTAGTTCACACCCACATGTATGATCAAAAGTCAAATTTAATTCTTCAATAAATTCCGAAGCACAACATTGCCTTGCACATAGAGAGCTTGCTAGCTGCCATAGCATGGTGTTACAAATCAGATGTGTTATCAGAAGTTTTACAAAGTGTTGCATTCCTGTATAGCATTTTAAATGTCAAAGCACAAGAGAAAAGATGAAACAATTTTTAAAAAAAAAAAATGAAAAATTCAACAACAACCAAAAAAAAAAAAAAAATGAATGATGAAAAAAAAAGTAAATGTGAAACAGTGAAATGACTTATGTTTTCTATCCAAAATAAAGTTATTAAAGTAGATAATTAATGGTGAATTATTCGGTGTTTTTGATATAATATTTACAGAGTGCAACAAGAATCAGAAAATAAATATTATCAGACTGAGTGTGTGTGGGATTACTGGTGTACCAGTGGCATTATCTGCCTTTCACTTCCCAGTAAATTAATGTGACTCTATCAAGAGGAGTGAACTGTGTGTATGGACAAAAATCTAGAAATTAACAAAATTCATGAAACCTCTAGCTTAATGGAATGCAACTCAGTATGTTGTTGTATATGAGAACAAGGATGAAATTGAAATATGCTGCTGCATTTTAACTGAAAACTCTTTGAATTAAACAAATGTTGAGTTTTACTATAAAGTACTGTAAAAGAGTGCTTCTTATTATCCCCTCATAATTCATTGTGAGAGGGGAAATGGTAAGAGGACTGTTCATGTGTGGGTGTAACACTTGTAGACAACCTACAGGCCACATTTTGCATATGTAGCTCTGTTGTCGAGAGTGAAAGAACCCTGTTAATTTTGGAGTCAAAGTTCAAGGTCACTATGGGACTTCATAGAAAAAGCCTGTAGACACTCTGCAAGCCATATTCTTTGGTCAATTGATTCGATACTTCACATGAAGCTTTTTTATCAAGAAAGGAAGAATCCTATTGATTTTGGAATCCAAAATCAAGGTCACTATAGGACTTCATACAAAACATTTGTAGGTACACATTGGAAGAGGATATGCCCTGTCTTGCAGATCTCGTGTTATTGTGATTTTGTGCATCAACAATGATAGAATTTGGTCATACACTGTTGTTTGAAATGTTATGAAATAATCTACTGTTGCTGGCCAAATTTTGAAAAGATGTACTATGTAATTCTGTTATGGTGAAGAGGTGATGAAAATTCTGTTCCACATGCATGTAATATTTTGACACCTCCGATTCTCTAATCTGTCAGTTATTTCTGTCATGTGTGTGTACAGCTATAAATAAACAAAAGGATTTTTAAATGTTCAATATACCAGGCTTGACTCTAATCTAATTTGATTTCAATATGGGGTACGGATACTGTATACACACGTGAAATAAATTATGAGTTATTTGTTTAATCATTTTACATGTACAAAGTAAAGTCACTTATGTATGAATATGATAAGCAATGTAAATTCTTTGGAACAGAGGAAAAGAAATAGAATTTAGGATACTGATTTCTAAAACAAAGCTATAAATATATTATATATCATACACACTAGATATTTTGAATATTCTATCTTTAGATGATAGAATCCAAGTTTTCATGTAGCATGGATACACAGAGAGAGAGAGAGAGAGAGAGAGAGAGAGATGTGTCAGTTTTTTTGGTAAAGTGTTTATAAAAAAAAGTGTGGAATTTTCACATTTTGAAAGTTAATATCCATATATTCAAGCCAACTTGCCTAGTTAAAATTGCAGGGAAAAAACTCATACTTTCAACTTTAAGATTACGTTCTTGAAAGAAGTCGCTTTCACAGTAAGTTGTAATGCGGTCAAAAATTTAACAGTATAAACCCACGAGAAATATGGATGACATTTCTGATTAGGTGGGGGGGAAAAAAGTCAGAGTGTCGAATTATGAGCTAGGGGGTATTGAAGTAAAAAGTCAGAGGTAAAAAGTCAGAGTGTCGAATTATGAGCTAGGGGGTATTGAAGTAATAGGTAACCTAGTCTCTCCGGACCTCTACAGAAAGGTTTCACTGAATTGTTCTTTAAGTATGATTTGACGTTGGGTTAGAATTGTATTCGATGTGATTTTGAATAGGACTCCTGTAATTTCCGAGTCATCAATTGGATATTGATTGATGGTAGCAGTGTTTGGATACTAATGCTAGAGTCCTATATTTTAAGTTTAGTTGTAATGTTTTAAAAGCTGTCACGATTTATGAAAGGAGATACATAGAAAGCAGAAGAAGAAAAAATCGCCCGTGCAAGTACTTTCGTTTTAATTCACAGGTGTGTTTGTTTGTTTTTATTTATAGTCGCCTGAGCAATTTTTCAGCTATCCGGCGACTGTCACTATTACCGGTGACGGGGCTGCAAATTTAGACCTATGCTTAGCACTAATGGCTTTTAGCAGTGAGGGTTCTTTTACGTGCCACACCTGCTGCGACACGGGACCTCCGTTTATAAGGTCCCATCCGTTCGCGAGGCGAGAGCTCTACCACTGAGCCACCGTGATCGGTAATTCACAGGTGTGTGTGTGTGTGTATATATATATATATATATATAGTAATGGTGATTTCCTGTGTTCCTGACCGAACGCAGTGGTATGAAAGATCGCGTCCTCTTCCGAAAAAGGACACATAAAATAATAATTAAAAAAAATAATGAAAAAAACAAACTTGACATGACCGCGGAAGTGTATGTGTACTTCGTGCACTACATGCACAAATACACAAATTATTAACAGTGCCGTTCATAGCACACACAGTCCTGAGTGCGAATTTTCTTTTGTGTGTGTGTTTTATTTACTTGTTTTAATATTCCCTGCATTTATATATAAGGGTATGAATTTACCGAAATATACAAAGGGGCTCCTCTCTATTCTATATTTAGATGGTGTCAATTTTAATGAGACATTAAGTTCGTGACGAGCCCCTGTGAAATATAGTATAAAAACTGAAAATTAGGGGTTAAATCGTGAATGTGTTTCACTTCTATACAATGAAACTGAGAATATAATTGTTCAAAACACATTGCAGTGGGAGATCCTTGTGTAGGATTTTTGTGTTAGAAAATGATAATAGGAGACAGTCTAAGGTTTGACATATACACGTAAATGTGTAAAAACAATCATTCGTCTGTGGATATTAACGATAGCCCATACCTACATTATTACTAATTTGACAAAAACCATATGAGGAGGTCGAATGTTGAGCTCGGGGTATAGAGTAATCATAGAGATAACCGAGACACTCCGGACCTACCATAAGATAAAGGTATATTTCATTAACCTATATATGATATGCCAAGATAGGGCTTTAAAATCGTTTTATCAATATTTAAATGTCTATATAAAAATACTCATTTATGAAAATTTATGCATTTACTTTTTTCTCATCCTAAACACAGTTCTTGCTTTATATAAAATACAATATCTTGTATAAATTATTCTTGGTAACGCTTCTCTTATTGCCAAAATTTTGTTTATTCTTCATAGAATTATGTCGACACACCATTCTCTTCCCGGATGTATATACAACGGGACGTAACTCCTATACTCTGTTTATCCGTAATACGTTTGTTAGTTTGTTGTTTTCCACCACACTCAACATTTTTTCAGTTATCTGGAAGCGTTCTGTTTTTATTGGTGGAAGAGAGAACCCAGATACAATGAGACCACCCAAAAAATTACTTAATGAGTATGTATGTACACAAAGCAACACGCATTTTCAAAGAATTGTATGCAACCATTCTAATTTAAACAAATGACCACAAATATATCATGGACACCAATTGCCTAAAAAATAAACAGTTGCAATTCGACTGAATGAAAAGAATATGTAGAATTTTAAACAGAATGAAAACAGTAACAACAACAAACAAATAACCCATAAGAACAAAATGGAACACTGGATGAAAAAAATACAAAATGACTAATATGAAATATTCACAAAAACCAATGTCACGCATTACACGAACATTCAAGATTGTGTTTCCAGAACAGACTTTGGTATCTTGTTTACTTTATGTTGTCCTCGCCGGTCTGCGCTTTGAAACTTGCTTTCCTGCTTTTTCTGTGTTATCTACTACAGAATTTTCCAAATTCCCACTTAATTCCATTTTTCACAAGATTCATTTCTTACTAGAATCCTTACTTTCTCTAGGAATTCCTGTCGGAGATCCTTGAATAATAATGACTGGTTGCATCTGTTCGTCTGAAGACATGGTTTGCGGTCCATATGCTGACTCGGTCTATCCAGATGTTGAGGGCAAAGAGTTGACCATCTACTTCTCTGTTTTTGTTTTTTGTTTTTTGTTGTTTTTTTTTTTATCATGACTACAGCATTGTCATTTTATGGATTCCCAAAGTTCACCAGTATTCAACAGTGTTCAGTATTCAATTTTGTTTTCTTACTGTTCTCTTCCCCAGAACCATCTAACAACTGTACACCGGATTACACTTCACGGTCACGTTTTTTGAGTGCTCTATCATGTTTATATGCTGTTGAATTCCAATGATCTAGATTTCTGTTTCTGTCCATAACATGATTCCTCAGTAATACGATGGATCCTACATCCGTTGATTTTTGGGTGTAAGTGGAGTTGTATACTAGCATGAATTACGGATAAAAATTTGCTGTGATAAAATTAAGAAATCCATTTCAACATCAAGGATTATCTCCCTCATGCATAGCTCTGATCCTTAGCCGTATTTGGCTCCACTGTTTGGTATTTTTTGGTTCTTTCAGCTCCTCCAAGTTGTTCTTATTTCGGATTTCCATAATATTTTTTACTTGAGCATCACTGAAGAGACATTATTTGTCAAAATGCGCATCTGGTTCATCAAAATTGGTACCGTTTATTTTTTTATATATACCGGTGAAAGTCGTCTCTGCTAAGTATTGAGACCCGTCATCAGTTTTTCTCGAGTGGTACAGTCTGTAGCGGTTTTTAATCTGGCGTCCAGTGTTCGATTATATCGCTCACATTGACCACTTCCTGTGGCATGATATGGAGTTGTCGTTGACTTTTTGGATGTTGTAGATTTTACACAGCTCCCTCACTACATCACTTCCAAAATTCACCCTTTGAATGAATTCGATGCAGTATGCCCGTACTTAATGAATCAGTCTTTGAATACTACTTTTCAGTCGTACTGCCTTCTGATTTGATGTAGCTATAATCAGTAAACACATCCATTTTGATAAGCAGGTTTTTCTTTCCCATCACTAGATTTCTCAAGAAGAGTACAATCTATGGAAACAATTTCCAACGGCTTATGTGCAAGCAAACTTTCAATGGGCGGCTTGACAGTTGGAAACGGATCTTTGGCAATTATACAGCGTTCACATTTCTTTATCCAATGATGGATATCAAAATACATTCCTGACCAAAACTATCTCCTCTTGACAAGCGCAAAAGTCATATCAATCTCTTGATGACCTGAAAATTTAAGTAGCAATTCTAATACTTGATGTTTCAAGGATTTTGGAATTAGCATTAACTGCAAAAAATCTCCATCCAAGTCCTGACATTTCTTGTAAAGAACACCATCTTACAGGAGTAATTTATTCCATTTATGATCCCGTGAGGACCCGGATTAGAATAGATCCTCAGTATCCCTTTCTTGTCGTAAGAGGCGACTAATTGGAGCGGTCCTTTGGATGATACCTCAAAACGGAGATCCCGTGTCACGGCAGGTGTGGCAAGGTAAAGATCCCCCCTGCTCAGTGGCCATAAGCGCCGAGCATAGGCCAAAATTTTGCAGCCCTACGCCGGTGTAACGACGAAAAATGACCCCCGTAGAATAATGACCGGGGGTCATTTTTCTACGTGGAAATTTTACCCCCTGGTCAATATTCTACATAGAGAAATGACCCCTTTTTTCGTAGAAAATATGGCTTTGGGGTCATTTTTCTCCGTGTGGATTGTAGAAAAATGACCTCGTAGAATAATGACCCTATGTCATTTTTTGATGCAAAAGGCTGGTTTTGGTAAGAATATTCTTGTCGGAAAATAAATAGGGGTAAAATCACGCAGTCTTCTGATATGAAGTGTTTATTTCATGCGTTCTACCCACTATACCTAAAATCAATAAAACAAGATGATTTATCCCAATTAAAGGAAAGCGAATAACAGTTCCATGACTATAGAGCAAGAATACCACGTTCTTAGATTTGTTTTATCAAATTTAATTTATAAAATATATTTCCATACTTGTTATTATTTTTAAAAAATCAAGATCATCCATTAAAAAAAAAAGTTCAGTTTCAATAATTGTTATCCTCTCTGATTTTACTTTGGGTAAATTATGTGCAAAATATCCCCAAAAAAGTCTCATTTTTTTTCTTCACAAATTACTAGAAAAGTTTATGTTTCTGAACCACCAAATTTGCATGAAAAACGGGCAATTGTTGAAAAAAATTATATCTCATAAATATCTTCAACATCAGGGGCACAAACTGTGATTAACTTTTCTGAGTATAGTATTTTATTAGAGTAAATTTTCTTTTAGATGTCCCCCCATCCTCTGCTAATACACGTTCTCTTTTTATTGCTTCAAGGTTGATCACTAGGAAGTTCCAGTATTTGGACAGATAAGATTTTTTGTCTTTTTTTCCCCCTGAGATCCCTCTTCTTTTTTTTTTATACCTGATTATGTCTTTTGTCGTTTGCTAGTATCACCAAAGCACAAACAAATTGAGACATTTTATATCAAAAGATTTGATGCATATAAAAGAAGTATTTCATATTCAAAAAAAATTACAGAATTCTATACACAGTTATATTGCCTTTTTCCTTTTTATTTATATATAATATTTTTTACCAATAGAAAAACCGAATGTCTGCTGCATAAAAATCTTCCCAGTCTAATATACATAATTTTTTTCCCCGAGTATGATTAGCAATATTACAACATTTGATGTTGGGTGTGCACAAATATAAAACATTACTTGTTTTTGAATAACTGATTCAATCGGATGAAACATTTTCTTGAGGGGGGGGGGGGGGGGGGGGGGGGGGAGCAAGGGATACCTAATGCATGTACATAAAATTATTATTGCTAATCCGAGATTTCTTATATCAATGTAAATATGAGCTCACCCGATTTGGGGCTCAGACTAAAGCAATTAAACTTCATATTTTCAATTCACAAATTCCTTTCAAATTCTAGCGTTTTATTTATTTTGGCTATTTTTGATCGTTTACCAGTTGCCTTTGTTAGTGATTGTGACAACACAGTCTGATTTCAAAACTTTGCTCCCATGGGAAAAATATTATAGGCTTAAAACATCAATCACTTTGTTTAGGATGAAATGATGCCATCAAATAGGCGGGGTTCTTTGAAGTTTCAAAAACAACAATTCTGTTCGTCATTTTGCGGTTCTTTGAAGTTTCAAAGGCAACAATTCTGTTCGTCATTTTGCTTCACACCATGGACTCGAAAGAATATACGGAAATATCGCTTTTCGTGGAAAAATCATATCACAATGATGTACGAAATAAAGTTGTTGGCTTTATGAAGGAGAATAAACATCTATTGCAAACCATGGAAGCGGATCCAAAATATTTGAAACGTTCGCGGATGGAACATGAAGGTTCCTGGGGTACTGATACAGAAATCCGTACATTCGCTACAATTTGCAATACAACGATCTTTGTTTACTGCAAGCACGGGATGAATGACAAAAACAACGACAATTACGTCTGGCTTTTCGTGGAAAAATCATATCACAATGATGTACGAAATAAAGTTGTTGGCTTTATGAAGGAGAATAAACATCTATTGCAAACCATGGAAGCGGATCCAAATTATTTGAAACGTTCGCGGATGGAACATGAAGGTTCCTGGGGGTACTGATACAGAAATCCGTACATTCGCTACAATTTGCAATACAACGATCTTTGTTTACTGCAAGCACGGGATGAATGACAAAAACAACGACAATTACGTCTGGCTGCCGTACCCTCCCCTACACGAAAAAAACCCGAATCCAATTCGAAATGCATTTTTATTATGAATATTGGAAACCATTACGAACCTGTATTGGATGTAACAGAGGATATTTACAGCAGAACACCTTACATCTACATTAAAAACTTCGTGCCAAAGAAATACCACCAGTATATTTCAAAAAGAATGCTTGAAGCTGCACTGGTAAACAATGAAACCGACTCCAATATTGTCAGAGAATTAGAAAGACCAGAAGACGTATACATATTGAAGTTCAAAGATTTTCCCCATCAAGTAAAAGGTTTAGAAAAATTAAGCGAGGAAATAGATCCAAATGTGTTCAATTTATTGTGTGAATGGGAGGATTTGGAAGACAAGTTCGTTGCAAAAAAATCGAAATATGATACCCCTTAGTAAACGTTGAAAATACATTAAAGTTAGTGGCAAGTTTCTGTGCCCTTTTTATAGTTGTAGTTGTAATAAATAAATATATAAAAATATATATCAATTTGGAATTCTTTAATGTACTTTAGTTGCTTTGAAATGAAATCAAAGAATTGTGATCTCCGCTTCCGGTGTCAGTGGATGGGAGACCATTATTCATGGCATGTTGTGTCAAATATAAACACCCTATCATATAATTATGTCATTCAAAAGTAATTTCCAGCGATTTTTTGGCAGATTAGGTCAAACATGAAGGTCAAGGGGTAAAAAAACCATAGCATGCTCGAGAACGTCTTGTTTCAGGAATGCAAATACGAAACCCCTATCTTTTCCCAATCTAGAAATATATAGAAATATACCATTTTTGAAAAGTAGGTCAACCTTCAAGGTCTAGGTCACAGGGTCAGAAAACGTAGTTTTAGAAAGGATTATACATATATAAAATGATAGCCATATCTCTTTCTTTTTTAAAAATCATAGTATATTTGGTAAGATCTTGTAGCAGGTAATATACATGTGAAATACGAAAGCCCTATCTCATTCAAAGGTTACGACAAAGGTTAAAGTTTTTGTGACAAATTTAAACAGACAGACTTGCAGACGAATGAGATTAAATGTCCCCTTGTCCCATTGAGGACACCAATGCCAGGCTCTTTCATGGGATAGATTTGGGGGGGGGGGGGGGGGGGAGGGGGCGTTATCAGGGGAAAATGACAGCTAAAAAAATTTATTAGCTCGCACCTCCTCCTTCCCAACCCCGTACACATTGAAAGTCATGTGCAGATAAATATAGAAGTAACATTTTTCTACATTGGTGAATCTCAGCCAATCACAAAGAAATAGGAATTATTAAATCATATTTTATGGGGCCCATATAAGAAGTGGTGTTAAATTTGCTTCCACGACATTTAAGGATATTTTAAAAAAACAAAAACAAAAACAAAAACAGGAGACACAGTTATCTTCACCGACCCTATCCAACCCTGGGATGAACGAATATTGAGTATTACATCTCATTTCATAAGATATTATTGTATAATATAGTGAAAAAGTAGGGGGTCATATTTCTATGGGGGTCATTTTTCAACGTGTGTGGTGTCGTAGAATAAACGGTCTGGAAGGGTTTTCTACAGTCGAAAAATGACCCTACTTGCCGTAGAATAATGACCGGGGGGTCATTTTTCTACGTAGAAATTTGACCCCCCGGTCATTATTCTACGGGGGTCACTTTTCGTCGTTACACCGGCATTGATGACGTCTTCGTATGAGTGAAAGATTCATTTATGAAGCAAGATCTTTGCAATGGGTTGCACCTCTCCTATCAATCTTAATGTTGGCCTGTGTCCTCTTTAACCATATTATAAAACTGGCTAATAATATATCTTATGACTGTTGTTTTACAAACACTCCCTTGGAAAACTCTGACAACATCTTGGTCGCTACAAACCCCGAGTCTTCTTTGGATTGCTCTTTCGGTTGAAAATTACGAACATCTGTTAAAGACAGCCCCCCCCCCCCAAAAAAAAATACTGTACGGTTTATACACGGATCACTGGATGTGGATGGGGTTTATACACGGATCACTGGATGTGGATGGGGTTTATACACGGATCACTGGATGTGGATGGGGTTTATACACGGATCACTGGATGTGGATGGAGTCTATCTATGGTCATTGTTATTTACCTGGTCAAGAAATCAGCCTATTGTGAATTATTAAGATATATACAGGAAGAATCTCAAGACCGCCTTGAGAGTTTCTGTGATCGTTGTGTTTGTACGAGTACAATAGTGGAACCCCTAATCGTTGCTCTCTCTCTCTCTCTCTCTCTCTCTCTCTCTCTCTCTCTCATTGCCCCAATGAATGAATACTTTTTGTAAATATAAAGCTATTATAAATTATTAATAAAATTTCAATAAGTTATGTGTTTCAGAAATTAATGTGCAAACTATTTTTGGATTTCCGATTGTGTAATTTGTAATGCATGTATAGATGAGAGAAAACATGTAATGATAAACTGCATTCTTCAGGGAACTGTTTTCATACAGCAGCTGTGTACAGGTCAATGCTATCTCTGGTAACTGGGTTTCCTCAATATCTGGTTTGGTTTTTTTTTTTTATTTATAGTCGCCTGAGCAATTTTTCAGCTATCCGGCGACTGTTCAATATCTAAATAGAGTTCAGTAATTATAGGCTGTTATTATACCAAAAAAAAAAAACTTTCTCAGACCATGGTCTTTGCAAATGTCAATCCACCCTGAGATTTATTGTTAAACGTTTGATCGACAGGGGGCATACTATTGACCATTCAGGTAAATTTTGGGGGTGTTAATTTGAAATTGGGGTTTTTAAAGTTGAACTTTTCACCACGTCTGTTCCTCTGAAATTCTCAATTCCTCTATAGCCATGTTTTCTCTATGCACAGTCTTCCTACTAAACGCGTCTGCATTCTTATTTGATTGATTGATTGATTATTGATTGATTGATTATTGCTTTCCGCCACACTCAACAATTTTTCAGTTATCTGGTGGCGTCCAGTTTTTGTTGGTGGAGGAGAGAACCCAGATACAATGTACCTGGGAAGAGACCACCGACCTTCCGCAAGTAAACTGGCAAACTTGCTCACATAACGCCGCGGCCGAGATTCGAACACACGCCGTCAGAGCTGAGAGGCTTAGTGATTTTGAGCCCGATGCTCTAACCACTCGGCCACGGAGGCCCCTGAATTCTTATTTGAACGTCCAGATTTTTAACTTGATCGCAGAGTCAAATTGTGCTAATATTGTGGAGCCCATCTCATTTCAGTCGATCCCAGCTTTGCAGTCTTGAAATATCAGTATATACATTCAACGAGCTGTAATTTGGCATTTTGTCTGTGTTGAACGTCGACTTCTTAACGCATACGCAATAACGACACGTCCTTTATCCCGATCTTTCGATAGATAGATTGATTGATTGTTTGTTGCTTTTCGCCACACTCAACAATTTTTCAGTCATCTAGTGGCGTCCAGTTTTTATCGGTGGAGGAGAGAACCCAGATACAATGTACCCGGGAAGAGACCACCCACCTTCTGAAAGTAAACTGGTAAACTTTCTCACATATATCGGCGCGAGCGAGATTCGAGCCCGTGCCGACTAGAGGTGAGAGGCCTTGTGATTTTGAGTGCGATGCTCTAACCACTCGCCCACGGAGGCCCCGATCATTTGATAGAACTGCTCCCAATCCATCATACATGTATATGGCATCAATTTCCAAAATGAAATTCTGTTTGAAGTTTGGGTATCCTGTCGAAAGGGTTCTGGACTGTTATAAAATCCCGTAGGCATTCTGAGATACTAGAACAGTCCTACACGGAAAGCTGTCTTTGGTATTGCCTCATCATCACGATCACGCAAGGCAACTTGACACTGACCTTTGATAAATCTATTGTACGCTAATACTTGGATACACACAACAAATTCAAAGATTTTTCAATTCCTGGTAATGGGAAAGCATTTTTACCGTTCTCTGGTTGGGAAGGCGAAATTCAACACACAGACACAATGATATCTCTTTTACGAAGTGATGCAGCGGCAGCTCCATATGGAGTAGAACTTCAAATCATTCAAATCACTGTTGATCAAGAAACTTCTTAATAAGTTATTTCACTCCATGCACCATATGTAGAGGTATTCGTCATGGGGGTAAAGGAATGGCTTTCTTGTATGTTAGTTCTATGCGATGTGCCACCTTTGTAGTGTACCCCAAATCATCATAGTCTTTACAAAAAAGCGGCTCCATGTTTCTGTAATAACTGCATGAGTTTCCGTTTTTGATCACTACTAAGGCTAACATTAATGTCAAGGTCATATCCATGTAACTTCAACTTTACATCACCATCTTCATTAATATATCAGATGCTGGTTTAGCCACTACGTCATTAACATACATTTGAATTTCAATATCACTAACTGTCATTTGAACAGAATTTGTAAATAAGTCTGCAATTTCTGCTTCATGAACTGTCCCTATTCTCGACTTGGGGTGTAACCATAAGTTCTGTTTCCACATTTATCACCAGGAAACTAAGAGGTCACTTAATAAAAGAATATCGATCTCAGATTTCAAGTAAATAATGGTGGTAACCAACTTCTTTATAAACACTTTAATTCCCCAGATCATTCCATCTTATCCATGAGGTTCAGGATTCGAAGTAAAATTACCCTCATACAAACACAAACGATCCAACCTCAATTACCCATTTTTGTAGACAACGAGATCACTGGATTAAAACTCTAGGCACTGCATTTCCATATGGATGCGACAATAACGTATACAATGCAGGGAATTTGACTAGTCCCCAGGGAAATAACGTGAATGTGACAAGACTTTTTCCAAAAGCACAAAGACGTCAACGCAGTCACGGAATGGTTCATATAAAAGACAAAGTATTCACGATGTCATATTCGATTCACTTTTTTGCCTTGCTTTAACAGACAATTAAGTCCACATAATATTCGCACAACATTTTGCTGTGTTCCACTGAAAGTTATGAATACGTCATTTGAAGAAGCCAAAGCTAGTCCACATTGGATTTTCGCACACCAGAATACAGACTGAATTCTATGATTATAAATGTTGCCCGACATAGGTTCTTTAAACCATTACTCGTTATGGATGACATTCCTTCAGAATCATACCTCCAGATACAGTTGAAAATGAGGACCTCAAATCACTTATTTTAAAAGATACCTAAATTCAGAGAACCTCAGTCTTTTAATTAGCGATATAACTTCAGCTCTATTATGATTTCTGTCGACAATTAGGCCAAACGCTGGGCTAAAAATGAAAAGAAGAACTTGATACCTTGTCAGAGTGTATAAAAGTATAAAACGAATATTAAAATCCCGTATTGGCCATATCAAAACAAAAGTATATACCATTTATCCTTCAGTGTTTAGTAAACAAGACGTGATAAAAGAGTTAGATAGGTTACATGAGGAATATTTTTTTGCTTCCAGCTGACAAAGCTTATTGCAACATTGTTATTGCAACATTGTCTTTGCTTGTAATGATCATTATTACAACTACATTTTAAATGAACTTGGCATTAAGTCCACATTTAGTAATCATATACTCCAACTGCCCTTTCAAAAGATGAAATTATTCAAAATCATGGTACAATTTTAGGCACATTTAATATCTCTCAATGGGATGATGAGTTTCCGTACG
The DNA here is from genome assembly GCA_024699665.1 of Ostrea denselamellosa. NCBI lineage: Eukaryota > Metazoa > Mollusca > Bivalvia > Ostreida > Ostreidae > Ostrea > Ostrea denselamellosa. Next base: position 8,315,859 of record JAMZEH010000018.1, read on the forward strand.
TATACTAGATTCCTAAACTTTACAAAACCCTGTTACCTCTGGTATGTATGTGGATTTTTCCATCTAATTATATTATATTATACTATGTGATTGTGCGTTTGTATATATGTATGGATGTATTTATGTGTGTGCGTATATATATATATATATATATATATATATATATATATATATACATATATATATATATATATATATATATATATATATATATACATATATATATATATATATATATATATATATATATATATCTGTGTGTGTGTGTGTTTATTTGTTTGTTTGCTTTACGTCCCGTCGAGAATTTTTCACTCATATTGAGACGTCAACAGCTGTAGGTGAAGTACCACAAATTTAGACCTATGCTTAGCGCTCAGGTCCGTAGCAGTGAGGATTCTTTAACATGCCAACGCCTACCGTGACAAGGGACCTCCGTTTTTAAGGTCATATCTGAAAGACCCGTGATTCTCACTTCAAAATGCCGAGCGTTTGGCGAAGGAGCAATCACTACCTATTTTTCGTCTTAGGTTTGACGCGGTCATGGCACGAGCGGGGCTCGAACTCACGACTTCCCGGTAACGAAGCGAACGCTCTAAGCACTGAACTACCCCGACCGGTACATGCGTTTGTGTGTGTTTATATACATGCATATTTTCTGGATTCATTATGTCTATTATATATGTTAATATCATGATCATATAAAATAAGCTTTTGAATAGAATGAGACAAAAACAAACTTATCAAATACATTTACATGATTATGTTAATACTCTGTTACATTTGTTACACTAACTATTTTGACCCGCGATAGTTAGAATATGCAAATGGGTATTTATAGTGATTAATAAAAGATAAATAGAATGCTTTACAAAACCCTAGACACATTGCTGGATCCAGTAACTGTTTTACCAATCTCTTATCTTTCCTCGTCACAAACGTATTAACAACTGTAAAGGATAAAATCCAAGGGTATTGAGCCGCAACATATGCCAGAAGTAATGTGAATCAAATATGGATTTTTAGAAAATTCTAAAGAACTTTTAGTAAATCAACAACATCATTTGAAACGTATGACTTCTCAACACTTTGCACTATTCATTCACACGATAAAGTAAATACTAGACGTTTTAACATCAAAGGCAGTTGCTTCTTTCACAAAAAAAAGAAAATATTCACATATAAAGATCAGATTAGTCATCTTAAAATTACTTTGTTAAACACCACTCTGATTCCACGATGTGAAGTTGTAAAGATGATAGAGATCCTCATTGACAATATCTTCATAGTCAATGGTGATCGGGTCTTCCAACAGTCTTTTGGAATTCCCATGGGCACAAATTGTATTCCTTTGTTAGCTGACCTGTTTTTATATTCTACTGATGCAGAATATATTCTACATCTTCTACACGAGAAGAAACATATCTTGTGGTAACCTTCAACTCGATATTTAGATAGATACGTTTTATCCATTAACAATCATCATTTTCATTCATATGCCGATTCGAGATATCCATGTGAACTCGAAATAAATTCCTAAGATACCTAGGAGTCCTACATATTTGCTTTCTACTTTGATATTTTCTTGAAAATAGATGTTATTTAATCCTCTATCTTGCACGCAAACAGGGCAATATATATTCAAATAAAGAACTTACACTAGTATCACCGTAAGCGGTGATAGACCATAACCCGGTCTCAGACCAACATACGCGGCCACAGACCAACATACGCGGCCACAGACCAACATACGCGGTAACAGACCAACATACGTGGCCACAGAACAACATAAACCAGTCATAACTTAGTCCAGTTATAGAACAACATATCCCAGTCACAGACCAACATACGCGGCCACAGAACAACATAAACCAGTCTTAACTTAGCCCAGTTATAGAACAACATATCCCAGTCACAGACCAACATATGCGGCCACAGAACAACATAAACCAGTCTTAACTTAGCCCAGTTATAGAACAACATATCCCAGTCACGGAACAACATATTCCAGTAATAGAATAACATAACCTGGTCATAGAAACCGGTCATAAAAGAAAATTCCCCTTCCAAGAACAACATAGCTTGGTCATAGAACAACATAGCTTGGTCACAGAACAACATAACCCGGTCATAAAGCAATATAACCCAGTCATGGAACATAAGTTGAATGATTGTTTCTGTGATTTATGCCCTGTTAAAAAATTTCGCTCATACTGAGACGTCGCCAGCTGTAGGTGAAGTACCACAAATTTAGATCTATGCTTAGCGTTCAGGGCCGTAACAGTGAGGGTTCTTTAGCGTTTCAACGCCCGCAGCGACTCGGGACCTCCGTTTTCTAAGGTCATATCGGAAAGACCCGAGATTATTACATCTAAATGCCGGAGCAATCGATGTTTATGTTTATGTCTTGGGTTTGACGCGGCCATGGCATGAGTGTGTTACGAAGTGAACGCTCTAACCACTGAGCTTCCGCGACCGGTCATAGAGTATAAACATATCACATAGGACATAGGCATGCCACTGAAAACATACCCCAGTCACAACGAAATAGGACCCCGCCACCAACAACATAAATCAGATGCAGAACAACATAACCCGCCTGCAAACAACATCACCAATTGCAGAATAACATACCCAATCATAGATTTACAAACACCGGCCACAAAAAGTTTCCCAGTCACAGAATAACATAATCCCGTCAAAGAAAAATATAACCCACTCACAAAACAACATAATCCACTCACAAAATATATCCCAGTCATACAGCATAACTCGACTACAGAATAACAAACCTGAGTCATAGAACATCATAAATTGGTCATAGAACAACATAATCCAATCACAGAAGAACACAACCGAGTCACATAACAACATTACTCAGATACATAACTCAAACGTAGATTAACGACCCAGTCATAGAATCAACATAACCAAATCATATACCTACACAATCCAGTGACATAATAAGGTAACCCATTACGAACAACATTACCCAGTAACAAAATCTATAAACCATTAACAAATAACCCAGTCACAGAATAACAACCTGACACAGAATAACGATCCACTTATAGAATAATATAACCCAGTCACAGAACACATACACAGTCACAGAACACATAACCCAGTCACAGAACACATAACCCAGTCACAGAACACATAACCCAGTCACAGAGCACATAACCCAGTCACAGAACACATAACCCAGTCACAGAACACATAACCCAGTCAAAGAACACATAACCCAGTCACAGAACACATAACCCAGTCACAGAACACATAACCCAGTCACAGAACACATACCCAGTCACAGAACACATACCCAGTCACAGAACACATACACAGTCACAGAACACATAACCTAGTCACAGAGCACATAACCCAGTCACAGAACACATACCCAGTCACAGAACACATACCCAGTCACAGAACACATACACAATCACAGAACACATAACCCAGTCACGGAACACATAACCCAGTCACAGAGCACATAACCCAGTCACAGAGCACATAACCCAGTCACAGAACACAGAACCCAGTCACAGAACACATAACCCAGTCACAGAACACATACCCAGTCACAGAACACATAACCCAGTCACAGAACACATAACCCAGTCACAGAACACATAACCCAGTCACAGAATACATAACCCAGTCACAGAACACATAACCCAGTCACAGAACACATAGACCAGTCACAGAACACATAACCCAGTCACAGAACACATACCCTGTCACAGAACACATACCCAGTCACAGAGCACATAACTCAGTCACAAAGCACATAACCCAGTCACAGAACACATAACCCAGTCACAGAATACATAACCCAGTCACAGAATACATAACCCAGTCACGGAACACATAACCCAGTCACAGAACACATACCCAGTCACAGAACACATAACCCAGTCACAGAACACATACCCAGTAACAGAATAACAAACCAATCACAGAAAGACAAACCAATCACTGAATGACAAACCAGTCACAGAATGATAACCAAGTCACAGAATGATAAACCGGTCACAGAATGATAATCCAATCACAGGATGATAACCCAATCACATAATGATAACCAAGTCACAGAATGATAATCCAATCACAGAATGATAACCCAATCCCAGAATGATAGCCCAATCACAGAATGATAACCCAATCACAGAATGATAACCCAGTCACAGAATGATAGCCCAGTCACAGAATGATAATGCAGTCACAGAATGATAATCCAATCACAGAATGATAAACCAGTCACAGAAAGATAACCCAGTCATAGAATGATAACCCAGTCAGATAATGATAACCCAGTCACAGAATATTATAAACCAGTCACAGAATGATAACCCAGTGACAAAATGATAACCCAATCACAGAATGATAACCCAGTAACAGAATGATAACCCAGTCACAGAATGATAATCCAGTCACAGAATATTATAAAGCAGTCACAGAATGATAATGCAGTCACAGAATGATAATGCAGTCACAGAATGATAATCCAATCACAGAATGATAACCCAGTCTCAGAATGATAACCCAGTCACAGAATGATAATGCAGTCACAGAATGATAACCCAGTCACAGAATGATAACCCAGTCACAGAATGATAACCCAATCACAGAATGATAATGCAGTCACAGAATGATAACCCAGTCACAGAATGATAACCCAGTCACAGAATGATAACCCAATCACAGAATGATAACCCAGTCACAGAATGATAACCCAGTCACAGAATGATAACCCAGTCACAGAATATTATAAACCAGTCACAGAATGATATCCCAGTCACAGAATGATAACCCAGTCACAGAATGATAATCCAATCACAGAATGATAACCCAGTCACAGGATGATAAACCAGTCACAGAATGATAATGCAGTCACAGAATGATAACCCTGTCACAAAATGATAACCCAGTCACAGAATGATAATGCAGTCACAGAATGATAACCCAGTCACAAAATGATAACCCAGTCACAGAATATTATAAACCAGTCACAAAATGATAACCCAATCACAGAATGATAACCCAGTCACAGAATATTATAAACCAGTCACAAAATAATTATAATAGTAACCCACTTCTTCGATAGCATAACCATGTCACATAACAACATAACCTCGTTATAGAACAACATATCCCGGTAACAGAATAACATCTCAGTCACAAAAAACCCTTCGGGAAACTTACCCCAGTCACAGAAAAAAACAACCAACCAGACACCAAATAATATAACCCAGCGATAGAATAACCCAGTCACAGAATGTCATAACCAACTCATAGAATAACATAACTCACTCACAGAATAACGTAACTCAATCACAGAAGTACTGAACACAGTCACAAAATAACATAATTTAGTCACTGAATAGCATACCCTAGTCACAATATAACATTATCCCTCCCATAGAATAACACACTCAACCAGAGATAGCATAACCTAACTAAAAAAAAAAACATATCCCAGCCACAGAACAACATAACCCAATTACAGATTAATTTAACCCAGTACAAAAAAGAGTAACCCAATCACAGACCTACGTAATCAACTTAATCTAGTTTTAAAAAATGTAGTCATAGTGCAACATTATCAGTCACAGAACACCATAACTCAGTCACAGAACACCATAACTCAGTCACAGAATAACATAACTCAGTCACAGAACACCATAACTCAATCACAGAACACCATAACTCAGTCACAGAATAACATAACTCAGTCACAGAACACCATAACTCAGTCACAGAATAACATAACTCAGTCACAGAACACCATAACTCAGTCACAGAATAACATAACTCAGTCACAGAACACCGTAACTCAGTCACAGAACACCATAACTCAGTCACAGAACACCATAACTCAGTCACAGAACACCATAACTCAGTCACAGAACACCATAACTCAGTCACAGAACACCATAACTCAGTCACAGAACACCATAACTCAGTCACAGAATAACATAACTCAGTCACAGAACACCATAACTCAGTCACAGAACACCATAACTCAGTCACAGAACACCATAACTCAGTCACAGAACACCATAACTCAGTCACAGAACACCATAACTCAGTCACAGAACACCATAACTCAGTCACAGAATAACATAACTCAGTCACAGAACACCATAACTCAGTCACAGAACACCATAACTCAGTCACAGAACACCATAACTCAGTCACAGAACACCATAACTCAGTCACAGAATAACATAACTCAGTCACAGAACACCATAACTCAGTCACAGAACACCATAACTCAGTCACAGAATAACATAACTCAGTCACAGAACACCATAACTCAATCACAGAATAACATAACTCAGTCACAGAATAACATAACTCAGTCACAGAACACCATAACTCAGTCACAGAACACCATAACTCAGTCACAGAATAACATAACTCAGTCAGAATAACATAACTCAGTCACAGAATAACATAACCCAGTCACAGAACACCATAACTCAGTCACAGAACACCATAACTCAGTCACAGAACACCATAACTCAGTCACACCATAACTCAGTCACAGAACACCATACCTCAGTCACAGAATAACATAACTCAGTCACAGAATAACATAACTCAGTCACAGAATAACATAACTCAGTCACAAAATAACATCCGATCCAAACACAGGGTAACATAAACAGGTCACAGAGTAACACATCCTAGTCACAGAAAACATGACCCAATAACAGAAAACATAACCCAGTTACAGAACAATATAACCCAGTTACAGAACAATATAACCAGTTACAGAACAATATAACCCAGTTACAGAACAATATAACCCAGTTACAGAACAATATAACCCAGTTACAGAACAATATAACCCAGTTACTACAAAAACAAAACAAATAACAAAGCAAAACAAAATCAAAACCAAAATTAAAAAAAATAAACAAAAAAAAAAAAAAAAAACACAAAAAAATAAATAAATGAATAAAAACAAATAAAAAAACCGGAACGAGTAAAAACCGCTAAGGAGTTGCTCAAAATGTTTCCCAAATTCAATCAAAAACAATTTTCAACGTTGTTACTGGTGACGAAACATGATTCACCTTTTCGAACCAGTAAGAAAAATTGGAAACAGAATATGGCTAACTAAACACAGTAGAAGGTTTGTAGTTGCCAAACGAACCATAAGCACAAAGAAGGTTCTTTATTGCATATTCTTCTCATGTGATAGTACAGCCGTTCAAATTGCCGATGGGCAAAAGTGATACAGGTCGGCATTACTGAGATGTTATACTAAAAAACTCAAGAAATATTATCATAAATCGTTTATGATGTGTCAGGATTTAGGCATGTTCGTTTAGTTCATGATAATGCTCCATCTCATACATCTCAGTTTGTGAAGCAATTTTTGAAGTCGGGGAAGGTTACCGTCTTGCCGCACCCACCACAGTTTCTAGATCTAGCCCATTGCGAATTTTTCCTTTTTCCCAAAACTTAAAAAGTTCTGACCTGGTCGTCATTATAAGTCCCGACAAGGCCTTGGCTCACCCATCAGTCATTACCTCAGAGGTCTACCTAAATCAGCGTACTGTGACGCATTTCAGAAATGGATTCAAAGATTGAAATTATGTATTTCAAACCACGGAGAATATTTTGAAGGGACTTGATGTTCATTTCACTATTTGAGTCGAATGCTTTTGAGATATCGTATAATACACATTTTATATCGAACAACCCTCGTATAACCCAGTCACAAAACAATATAACCCAGTCACACCGGTGATAAAACAATTAACATAACCCAATAAAAATAATATAACAAAGAGCGAGAGTAACATAACCCAGTCATAGAATAACATAACCCAGTCATAGAATAACATAACCCTGTCATAGAATAACATAACCTAGTCATAGAATAACATAACCCAGTCATAGAATAACATAACCCTGTCATAGAATAACATAACCTAGTCATAGAATAACATAACCCAGTCAAAGAATAATATAACCCAGTCATAGAATAACATAACCCTGTCATAGAATAACATAACCTAGTCATAGAATAACATAACCCAGTCAAAGAATAACATAACCCAGTCATAGAATAACATAATCTAGTCATAGAATAACATTATACAGTCAAAGAATAACATAACCCAGTCATGAAATAATATTACCCAGTCAAAGTCAACTTAACTTAGTCAAAAATAGTCTTGAACATTATAACACGAACACAGAATAGTGAAGATTTACAAGGGATCTGTTGGAAGTATTTTCATAAAGTTTCACTTTAAGATTTCCTAGTTTATACAATATGTCAAATTAGTAACAAGCATCTCCAAACAGTGTAGGTTGGAGAGTTGTCACGGTCTGATGCTTAAGGTGAGTAGTGTCAAACCAGAGACGCGTTTTAAAGACTTATATTGGGATATGTTATGTGAATATTGTCTGCAAATGTTTATCAAGAAATGCATGGGTATGATTTATGATAACGTATAAAACATCCTCACGCAGTGTATATTCACTGTTACACAAATCATGACCCACAGAACCAGTGTGGGGGGTCATTGTATGGGTTAAAAGTGTACAAGAGAATGCATAGCATTGATAATCTTCTAATGAATACCAAAGGTGCATAATGTAAAATCAATATACAAGGACCTTCTTATAGTGTAGATCCACATGAAATGACAAATCACTCGCAACATAAACTCAGTTAATTGAAGATAACTTTATTTAACTGAAGATACCATCAATTAACTTCATGCGCACAACAATGCACTTTGAGATCTCTTTAAATAACTAATATCTTCAATTTTGTATTATTGCGCACATTAATTGAATTGTTGATAGCATTCATTAAATCTGATGAATTAATGAGCGCTATAAATACTGCTTTCTTCAAATGGATTGATGATATCAACATTTGAATTGATGCGCTCTACAATTCAACTGACGATAGCAATACTTTATTTAATGCGCGCATCAATTCAATTAATGTGCGCAATAATTCAATTATTGCTCTATCAAATCGAATTGATGAACTAACTCTGGACACTACAAAGTACACACTTTTTGTTACCATTTACGATGAAAATTATAAGAACAATCAAAGTGCATGCGTTAGGATTTGTTAGCAGTATTCATAGTCCAAATTTGGACTCACATATCCTTGTAGAATAATAGATATCAGCCTCCAAAGAAAAACATCCTATAGGAAAATAGCGGGATTTTACATCCTAAAAAAATCTATCATAATCCTATAGGACAAAAATCCAAATATTCCAATAATTTTCGGTAGGATAATTAATCCTTTATAAAGCGTGTTTGGAAGAAATCTTTTATACAGTAAGTGGGTTGGATAAAATGTTCCATGTTTGATATTATATAGGTGTGATAACAAATACATGGGGCATTTATCTCTTATTTTGAAAATTACATGAAGGTACGAAATCAACGCTTAATGTCGGCAAAAACTTCATGATTTACGCAGGCGTAAAGCGTCGCAATTTATCGAAACTGAAATTTAATCTTGAATATATTAATTTAACAAACGGGAGTGCAATCGCCTCTAGGTTTAAGTTGTGTTTTTTTTTTAGAAAAAAAAAATGATTACAATTCTTTGTTCACTTTATTAAAAACTCTTTTCAGAGACAACTGCCCCACAGTGGTGACCATTTATTGTGCATCCAGAGAAGGGGCTTAGAGTTGCCTTCTTTCAGTTCTTGGAAAATATCACAATGACATAAAATACATCATTCAGTATTTACATTTCAAATGTGTTTGCATTTGATATCGTTATAAATTCTAATGATAGCATTTTCTCATAAATGTGGTGCAGCTGCAAACGATGCACTTATGAAGTTTGATAAATATACCGGCAGTGTATATATCTATTCTAGAAATTTCGACAGAAATGAATGTAATGATCAGAAATAAATTTCACGTCTGAAAATACATGAGGGTGCGAACTGCAACCTTTCAAGCCGACATACATTTCACGAAGCGCGTTACACGCTTCATAGAGTACATGTATATGCCGGAGTAAAACGTCACATTTTAAAAATAAATACTGCACTTTTCTTCGATGTACGATATAAATTATACAAAATGAAAATATAAATAGTTTAGTGTGAGAGTACAGGGTTTCCAGATGAGCGATTTCTACAGGACGGACAGGGTCTTTTTCGTCCCTTTCTTCCCCACGTGTATCGGGCCAAGTGTGGTGTGCATCTGGAAAAACAAAACAAGCGATAACGTCAATTCAGAATAACGAATTCTTAAGATGAAAAGAAAACACCATGCATGCAATCCCTATACAGTGAAATATTATTACCATGATCGAATAATTCCGAGCATTTTGATTGGCGAGGGTCCAACATACTAGAAAAAAAACTGAACGTTATGTTCACTTTCAAATGCCTTCGAGGGGATTTTAATTCGAACAAAAATTAAATCGAGGCTTTTCAATCTGATATGACTAATTATTAATTTTCGGCAATCCAATAAATATTCTCGTCTCTACTCACGTTTGACTACGTTTCGCACTCGTAAGTGTGAAATAATAGCAAATGTTAAATTAGAGTGGCATTAAAGCCGATCTGCGATGACCTATTGATAGGTCATATCAAACGATTTCAAAATTTCATATAAAGTTTAGTTTTTTTTTTAGACAATTCTTGCTATCTTTAGTAAACTGACATAAATGTATCATACGCTTAATTAATTATATCTCATTGTTTTTCATTGTAACACAATTTCAATTTTCTAAAATACGAAGAGAACCTAGAAACTTTTGCATACTACTTTTCCTTACAGGTATGACCTTAAAGTGGACATCCTGCTAAGTATTTGTACTGAAATTCAGAGGTATCGATTCTCCCCAACATTAATGTCTCCGTTTCAAGAAAAACAATGACAAAATATGTTCAGTATGCTTAGTAAAATAGGTCTGATTTACATAGAGTAAAAAAGACCTTTAAATTACCCAGTTTTTCACAAATATCACTTGCACCGCAATTTATTTACTTAAGATGACGGGTTCCAAGAATTGATTCTATACTAGAATTACAGCAAAACGCTTTTAAATGAAAGACGTAATTAAAATACTAAACACAGCCAGATTTGCCAACATATTACTTCAAATCTTGGATTTACAGTATCCCAATATGGATACACATACCACTAGCTTTTATTAACATGTGAGTACTTCAAAGAAAATCAAAATATCCCGAAAGAATAGGATGAGTTTTATAAATTTAATTCTAAAGAGTGTGAAGGATAGGAAACACTATTGATTGATTGATTGATTATTTATTGCTTTCCGCCACACTCAATAATTTTTCAGTTATCTGGTGGCGTCCAGTTTTTTGTTGGTGGAGGAGAGAACCCGGATACAATGTACCTGGGAAGAGACCACCGACCTTCCGCAAGTAAACTGGCAAACTTGCTCACAGAAACACTATTGAAGAACCGCAATAACATTGCATGTTATTTAAAATTGGTCGGTAAATTGATTTTGCAGACAGGGCATATTATTCATATGCAATGATTTGCTTTACATAGGTAGATATGAACGTTTCTGTTAATTAATACATTCAAGAAATCTTCTGTGATAGTTGTTACGAATAGAATTAAAGTTTCAATTTCATGAATTGTAATTTTTTTGTCCATTTATCTCTCTCCTTTAAAGATTGAAATCTTGTAAAATTATTTAGTTGTGCGTAAATAAGATTACCAGCAAATTATCTCCCTTGCACTGAACAGCTTTTCAACCAATAAAATAACAGCAAATGTTCACATCATGAATATACATGTACCACCAAACACAAAGGATAGGAAGTACACGGTGCAAAGACTCAAAGTCGCCGGATAGCTGAAAAATTGCTCAGGCGACTATAAATAAAAAAACAAACAAACAAACAAGCAAAGACTCAACTCTATATGTGCTATCCTTCAGGAAGACAGTTATATTACTCGAAAAGAGAAATCCGCGTTGCTAGGTACTTTCGACTAGGTCATGCATTGTATCATAAAGTGTTATTACTTGGTATCATATGTTTTAAATTATTCGACCATACAACGTAATAATTTTGTCGGTCAATATGACGCTTTAGCTACGTAAGAAGTACAATAAATGTATTCACCTCACCATATGAGCTCGATGAATATTGTACTGAGTTCTATCCCCAGTTGCATAAAATACTCATTTGTCTGTCTGCCGATCGATAAATATGTACATTTATATTTAAAATAATCAAAATCATCATTGAATAATATAAATTATTGTACATGTGTTGGCAATGTCTAGGTGGATACAATGCTTTAACGACATGAGAAATAAGTATAAGAATTGAGAAGTATTTTACTTTGAATGTATTAGATGACCACAAGGTAGTTTATCCAAGTTTTCCGGGATTTGGCCCATACTTTCCCCACACACTCCACAAAAGAGTTCCAATTCAGTTGTTAAATGTGCAATGTTTTCCTCGCATTGCTGAGCGGCAAAAGAGTTCCCAGTCATTATATAAAGCTCGGCTAGCCTTGTGTTACAATCCAGTATTCCCATCTAAAATGTAAAACACTACAAAACTAAGTCAAGGATTCTTAGATCCAAACATAAATTCAAGGGGATAAAAAATTATGGATTATTTCTATTGAAATTTGTATATACCCTGTTTCCTATTTCATCAGCTAGCTGGCGTGCTTTGTGGTTTATTTCTATGGCCTAAGAAAAACGAAAAAAAAATAAAATAATAAAATAAATAAAACACAGTCAAAGATTTACAATGAACGTTAATCAAGAATTCTTCAACAGCACGCTACCAATCATTTAATGAATAAAACAATTACGTGAACATGGATTTACAACTGTATAAATTTGTATAATTTCTGTATGTAAAAAATAGTGTGCAATGCATATCCACAATCAATGCTTGTATTCATCTTCTAGGATGCAATTACATCTTCGATACATGGACATGCATGGTCCCAATAATGCCCAATCTTCCATTCGTTATAGTTAAGCGTGTCGAAGTTTGATATGGATTATATTTAGCAGATGAGAGGCATATGAAAAAAAAAAATACGGGTGGTTTGGGATTATTGGTATTATTAGAGCTAACACTTTTACGAAATTGTTTTATTGAAGTAGCCTGTTTGTGTTTTGAGTTATGATCTATATAGTACAATATTGTACGTGTAGACTCTCCATTATGTTCCTGTGGTATGCGTGACGATGGGCATCACTTTATCTTCACTTGTAAGAAATATTCTAATGCTAGATATGAATTAATGGATGAATTGCTAAAAAATAAATAATTTAGTTATTGTTGATACAGCCTTCTACTTTGGGGTGATAATGCCTTATCTACTGAACTAAATAGTTGTAATGTTTATCATGTTCAAAAGTATATTCAAGAAACCAATAGATTCAAGCGATGCTCATATATCCTATCTATAGAATATACCTACATGGAATATCTATCTATCTATCTATCTATCTATCTATCTATATATATATATATATATATATATGTGTGTGTGTGTGTGTGTGTGTGTGTGTGTGTGTGTGTGTGTATTCTTTGTATATTAATTTTCATTAATAATTGCTTACATATAACATATTTGTGTACTAATATTCGATGACAATTGTGTATGTTATTATATTTTAGGGAGAGGAACCGGTAAGTCTTTAGAGCTTGTTTCCGGTCCTTTTGTATACATTATATACAACTAAATGTGTTCAAATAAAAAAAAGTAGTTTAATGGTTATGGCGATGACTATGCCACTGCGAAGTCCTGGTTTTGATTTCCGATCTCTATTGCCGAGTCAAACTTAAGGCGTTCCTACAGTGACTGTTATTTTGCTAAGCGCCCATTGTGGAAGAGAAAGTAGCGAGTCTTTCGGATATAGCTACAAAAAAAGGTCTTTAACTCGGCAGGCGTTGGCATGTTAAAGAACAACACTCTCTGCTACGGCCCTGAGCGATAAGCATTGGTCGACATTAGAGGTACTTCACCTTCGACTGAGACGTCCCTATACGAATGAAAAATTCCGAATGGAACGTCAAACAAGAGACACAGAAGCCAAAGGTCTAGGGTTTTATTGAGGATATCGCAAAAACTCTTCCCATCTCTGTAATTGCAATTAGTGAACTAATTACCTGTTCAAAATCTTTGAGGGCAGTCAGGCATTTCGCCATTCCTCCCAATACTTCTACTTGGTTCAGGCGATCTCCCATTTCTACAAAGAGGGCGTAGGATGACTCGTACCGTGGGAACGATCTCTGAAATTATCATCATCGTCATCATCATCATGATCATCATCATCATCATCATCATCATCTCTCTCTCTCTCTCTCTCTCTCTCTCTCTCTCTCTCCAAGTTGAGGATCATGATAAAATAAATTTAACACATTCCCATTTGAAAAAAAAAAAAAAGATTCATTAATCAAAGTTTCCATATCTATGTTCATGCATGTTTTTCTGTGAGACATATTTATGCTGAAAAATTCTTACGGTCATGACACTAAATGATTTGTGTACGCTGTTTATAAACAGAGGGGCACCTGCTTTAGATCGATACTAGAGTAACTGCTTTGAATTGGCGTTTACGTTCCTCTGTGATGTCTACTTTTGCGAAGGGTGTCTATTACAAAGTATATTTATAAACTCAAACTGACATAAGGACTAGAGACTAAGAAAAGATACAATACATACCTACATTAGCCGTATAAGAAACAGCAATGCATGCAAATGACTTAGTCCGCAAAAGAGTTTCTGTTGCCTTACGACTTTAAAATTGGTGATTTTTACTTTAGATATATTTTGAAATTGCATAATATTTAAGGGTGTATAATCATGACGTAATTGTACACTATTTCGAACATGTTAAAAGCCGTCACACATTATGTACCTTGTTACATCCATATTGTCTATTTCACATTCAAAATAACAACGTTAATAAATTTTTTTTCATTTTTTCTTTTCATTTTGTAAATGAGCAAGTAAAAAAAAATAAATCCATCGTGTGAAAACTTATGATTTAACCATATCATGGTCGTGTTTTATAAATCCTTTGACTGACTTTCGATTTAGCTATGATCATTTTAAATAAATCCCTTGACTGACTTTTGATTTACTTATGGTCTTGTTTAATAAATGCTTTACTAACTTGTGATTAAAGCTATGGTCATCTTTGATGAATGAAGAAAAAGAACTCTTTTGTAAATAAAAGACGAGTTTTAGAAACATAAAAGTTACAATCACATGGATGAAGTAACTATTAAAATCAAAAGAGAGGAGAAACACTTATGAAGTTGATTTGGTTTTAATTAACATGCTTTTACACTTCTTCTCACATGGAAGATCTAGACATGTTCAAAAGGATTGTGAATATTAGGTTAAAGATTCAATAAAAGTTAAACTCAAGAAAATACAGTGAGTAATGAGTCCAAGAGATATATTCCATGTAACTAAGACCAGTACACTCAATATTTTGTCCGACTAATTAGTAGTTGATAGGTGATTGTACACACCGAATTCGTGTTGGCTTTGGGTCATTAGAAGTCTACAATCAGAAAAATGGGAGATAAGCAACATGCATTCAAACAAACAAAATATTCAGAGTGCAATTTTCTTCATCATCAAGCGCTTACGGTATACTAGTGGTTAGGGTCTTAGATTAACAACTGATAGGTCCAAGGTTCGATTCCTGATCCCGGTACCGTGTCAAACATAAGACGTGACTGTTCCTTCGCCATGCGCCCAGCATTCATCAGAAGTTGCAATCAAAAGACTTTCGGATATACTATGTCGGTGTAGGTGTTGCCTCATTGCTACGACTGCGCAACCTCAAAGTTGGTGACGTCTCTTCCATGATTAGGTAACTGGATTTTTTTCGAATGTGACGTACAGCAAAGAAAGTCTTATTTGCCATATTCTTACAGTGGGTATCAATTTATGCAAATGTCAAATGTTCATTCTAAAGGAAAAGTACATTTTTGTTTGTTGCTGGAAATTTGATATCCAGATGCAGTGTTTGTCCATAAAAAACTATTCACATTGTACATGTACAAAAACTTGTAGTTTATACGGAGTGTTTTGTTATCTAATTTGTGTGTTTCCATTCAACTTACATGTATATCATAATGTATATTGTTCAGAGAGAGAGAGAGAGAGAGAGAGAGAGAGAGAGAGAGAGAGAGAGAGAGAGATGTTTTTTCTTCACTTTTTTACATTGATATCTTGCAATGTGATTTCAACAATGGGGACTGTCATTGACAATCTTACACTTGGTAAACTGCCTCATATTTGTTCAAAATCAATAGAATTTAACTGTACTTTTCTATTACTGACAAATTGTTTTAAATGTCAACTTTCTGATACTGATAAATTGTATGATTTTAAGCAATTTTCAACATAGTCTGAGGTTGGTGTCACGTGTATCAGGGAGGAATGGGGAGGATTATGACACTATTAACGTCGTACATGTAGGCAATTGAAATCTTGCCTGAAAGGGTCCGAATTTGTGTCTGATCATATAGATTATGAATGTACAAAGGAATGTGGATATAAGATGATCACTGTTGGACTAAATTACAAATTATTTACGAGTATTCACTTTTGTGACATCTGGATACTTTCAAAAATTTAAATTGAGGTATATTGTTTATAAAAATACAGATTCTATAAACAAGGAAGCTCATTATCCCCTCGGTGCGGTTTCAAAATTTGGAACACTTGTGGAGAACAGGTGTGTTCTATATAACAATACTGGTTACCTCAAAATCTTTTCTTTTCCTGTGAATCTCTGCAAACGTAAACAGGCATCGAGCTTGAACGGGACGATCAGTCCGTACCATGGCATCCTTCATAGCGAGCTTGAAAACACAATGGAAATGATTGATGGGAATTCCGTGCAGGTACTCCTCGTGTAGACAGTTATGTCTCCCGCATTCTATGATTACTTAAACATTGAACACTCGGGGCCAGACTTCATATTTAGACGAAAATGTCCAAACAATTTTTATCATACGTTGTAGACTCCAGTGGCTTGATATGAAACGCACTAAATTAAATTACTAAATTAAAGCTGTATGTAGTTTCCGAATGTGTGCATTTGATTGTTATTTTTTCTGTCTTTTCAAATAGAATCCTTCTGTTGAAAATGAACTTATGCCACAGAAATCATATACACGTACTTAGATCATTTTCATATCAAAAGGAGAAAAAAAAAAAAAAAATAATAATGTAGGTTTGGTATGTGTTTCGTAATTAGAGCACCCCCGTTATTATATATATGATACAAATATTTCAGATAAAGGAAATGCCTCTGCGCCAGAATCCTATCTCCTGTTCTGAACTATCAATAACATTAATTACCTTAGTTCGTTTGCACAAAATACACCATTAACCTTTATCACAGAAAATAGTTGTCAATTAAGTCTCAGACTAATCGCATCTTGCGTTCTGACTATTCATTGAGATGAAGTTAGTTCTAATACGAGACATGCTGTTTGTAGATCCTTGTAATTATCGCATTAAACACAACCATGTGGCTTTCGGTCCTCATTCTTAGAAATACAGTGAAACAGCCAAGGATTACCCAGCAATCTTTGTTTATAAACTGGGAGTGAATCGAACCAAGGTTAAATTCAAGTATTGTCAAAAGTTATCAGTGTTATATAAGAACGTAATATATATATATATATATATATATATATATATATATATATATATATCACAGAGGAAATCACTATTTGTGGATACCCACTTCTGCCCCTACCCCTATCCGGGGTTGCCGAACCAAATCTCCTAGCAGCGTGTGAACAGCACGCTAGCTAGACCGCTCGACCTTCTAGACAAGTCAAATCTCATCCTGCTGTCACAAGCTCCATGACTATCATGTATAAAAACGGGATATCTATAATATAATTGGATGGATAAACAAAAATCCTATGCCTGTTGTTTTACAATAAAGCACGTGCTTCACGAATCTAATTATATTTCAATATTTAAGTCTGTGTTTGTTCTCTTCTTTTATTTATCTATTTAGTTTTGGTTTAAACTAGGGGAGCGAATCTTCCATTTATGAATTAAATATAAACTAGGATGCAGAATATATTTTAAGTACGAACAAGTTTATAACTGTACTTTACAGTTTTAATACATTTCTTTTGAATATGTACCGTGATCAGATTAATATAATTATTACAAATTAGTTACAGATAAGTGGTTCTGATCCCTGAATCCCTAGGAATTTTCCCCATTATAGACTGGTTCGCGATATCTCTTTTTGAAAATTTTGTTGTAAGAAACAATATGTGGATTTCATTTTGAAAATCAAAATAACAGAAAATATGTATATCCCTTGCGATTGTATATTATTACTATTATGTGAGGAAATATACAAACTCCGCACGTGCATTGTGCGTACTCGCAATATAAAATATTATTGTTTAGAAAACCTTAATTTTGTTATTAGTTATGCACTGTTACAAACTTTATGAAAATACATCGATCGTTTCTTGGTTTATCATTTTAATGATCAAAATTTCTAAAGTTTAAAACCAGATGTTGTGAATTTCAAGTGAAACAATAAGAAAAAAAATCCCAGATGCTATGATCGATTAGTGGAGGAATTAGGAATTTTATAAACAGAAGACTGTTCTTCAATGTGTGTGGCATACTCATACCCACCTCAGCGTCTCCACGTTCACCAGTCTCGTACTGTATCACACAATACAACAAATATAGTAAATGCAATATGAATTCATACAGCTTACATTAAAATTTATGGAGACACCGAACTTACCTCACACTGTTCCATAGCGTCGTTGAAATGTCCCATGTGGAGCAAGGGTAAGGCAATTTGACTCTGAATTCGTCTTCTATACTTTGATAATGTGACGGCATCTTGCTGTATGATGTCTAAGCATCTATCATAGTAAAGATGTGCTGTCTCATAATCTTTTATCTTGGAGAAAAGCTGTCCAAGGCTCTCAAACACTAAAAATTTCATGTGTAGGGAAGGTACCTGCGCCGATCTACTTAAAACGGTGTCGAAGTTATTGATAGCATTATAATAATCACTGAGACCATGATATGCTTTTGCCAGACAAATGGTTGCAAACGATTTAATTTCTCCGGCATTTTCGTTGCTTGGTTCCTTTACAACACAATTTTTGGCATATGAAATACTTTTCTTGAACTCTGATAATTTTTCATATCCTCTCGCGAGGTTGAAATATGCCTCCTGTAAGAAATCAGTATTGTTACACATGGTTTTAGAATTCAGCATTTCAAGTTGTTGGTTAGCACACATGATAACTTCGCGGTACTTCCCCATATCAAAATAAGCCATGCATAGAAGATTTAAAGTGTTGAATTTGTCGGGGAGTTTCTCTTTCTTTGTCATTCTTCTTAATGCACTTTTCCATTCAGTGGTTGCAGCGCCAAATTTTTGTTCTGCATATAATCGCGTTCCTTTATCAAGTTCCCTTTTAGCAGCTCCTTGTCCCATTATTAGATAAAAATCCACAAATTATATGTATTTCTATTAATGAATGTAATACACATCATCAGATTGATTCTTCACAGCCCGCAATAACTGTCTTCTCTCTTTTACCAGCACGTTAAGATAAAACATGCAACGAAAGGTAATTAGATTCCATTAATTCTTGCACATGTCTATACTTTGTGAACCACCATTGTATCACATTGTGGAGTTAAAGGTATTCATTTCCTTTGTAAATGTCATTAAACTAGTACAAAACTAAAAGTTTATTCATTTTCCACAGAAGAAGTAACTAAAAATTAAGCAATGTTTAGAACTTTTTAGCGAACAATGTGATGTTCATTCGCGAATCGGGAGCCGTTGGTTTCTGAGAGTGAACTTCTCACGCACCTGCCGAAAGTTTGCCTCCTTCTCGACAAATATTTTTTCATTATGGCTTTTCACTTTTTGCGAAAAGAATGAAATCGTTAGTTTCACAATAAGAGCCAAGATGAGCAAACCTATGGTTTGTTTTTAATTAGTATGAGGAGCTTCTCGCTTTAAATAATTCTGTAAATGCATGTCATGTTTCGAAATGAAAGCTAGCATTTACTGTGTTTATGGGTTTCAACTTCTCGAAGAGTCTAGCGTTTTCCTGAAATGTGAAGTGTTGGCATATGGATTTCATTGCAAATTTTAAAGAAACGTTTAAACTGGCTCTTTGGAGCTAAATGCCAAAGTCTTTTATTTCCGTGTAAATTAAATAAGACGCGTGTATTAAGCACTTTAATCACTCATAAGCATATCGATTTTGGTTCAAACAAAAAAATGAGCAAAATAAATAACTTAATCTGAGTACCTATTTCCGTCGGATGTTCTTTTTTCCCCAGTAAACCGACATTGTTTCTACGTTTTCTTTGATGCCCGAATAAAGCTTACCCTGTAATCACACACTGTTGCATCATCTTCAAAAACAGTACATGTACTTGCATGTATGTTAATTTCAAACAAGATGGGGGCTGTTGTGTTTCTAGTGAGAAATGTATTATTTTAGAGTAGTATATTTGAAGAGAGGATTATTTTGCCATGTAATATATTCCAATTTGTAAATATACATGATGAGCTGTCTTCCAATATATTCGAGTTTGAAAGGCAGAACATTAAATAGAAATACACACACCAAATTACAAACAATGCAGGACAAGCTGTTTTCACTAATAACGTGACTTGCTATAGCTTTTTAAACAAAATTTCTACGCTTGTAAGGAAATGTCCTTCTTGAGATATTTGGTTTTTTTTTATGAAAAGCTTTCTGGCAAACCGATTATCTCTTTCTGATGGACAGACTTACAGTAGACGATACATCCTTAGTGAAGATTTTCATCTTTAGATCACGCGGATAATCAATAGGTAGATGTTCATTTGAACGTAATCAACTTCTTTCCAGAAAGTACACGATCATTATTTAATCAAATTTGGTAGAAACATGTCTGGGATAAGGGAAACTAAGATTGTGAATTTTATGGTCATTGCAATCCTGGGACCAAAGGGTCGGGGATAAAACGTTGATGAAATGATACAATTTTTAAAAGAAAATCTTTAGTCAAAGACGTCGTCTAGCGTTATAGTGATGATGAGGTGGAATGACTTAAAAAAGGTTCTGGTGCTTCGGAGGGATTTATGGTTCATAGTTAAAATGCATTCATTCTTTGAAAATCCACTTCTTCACCCATGGACATTAAACAATATACATTAATACAGAGGGAAATCTTTACCGATATTGTTAAATCCATAGTCCCTGGGTGAATCGTTCTGGCGTTAGGGTAGGACTTTATTACTCGAATAGTGAAGAAGTGTTGTTGCTCAGGTTTTACAATCTTATTTCTTAATCCAACAACTAACATGAGTACATAGCGTTGATAAGGAAAGAGCCTCGTCAACATTTGTGAAATTCTTGACCTCTGGGTCACGTGTCCTGGTGCCAAGACGGGGCTTAATAGTTCTAACTGTGAAAATGCATTTAAAAAAAAGAAAAAGAATAATCTTCTTGACTTTTTGAGTTCAAACAATAAAAGTAATCATATTGCAATAGCAAGAAGAAAAACCTTTACCAAATTTGTGAAATCCATGGACCCTGTGCCAGAGGCCCCGGTCCTAAATGAGAGCTTGGTGGCTTATGGTAAAAATGTGTTATTTCGTTGGAATCTTCTTTACCCCCGTGTGGCTTGAAGGACAAAATTATATATACATTGTCATAAAGAACATGGAGTCCTCAACTGAAATAGGGAAAATCGGGAACCTTTGGACAGGAGGTTGGACTCTACGATGGGCTTAGATGGATATACAAATTATAAAAGGGGCGGTCAAAACCTTCAAAATGTATTCAATCTTTATACATCCCTTTAGTATTTCTGTGCATTGTGAAAATTTGCTGTATTCATGATTACATTGTATAACAGTATGTAACTGTCTACCAAAATATTATTATCCCCCCCCCCCCCCCCCCCCCCCCCCCCCCCCTCTGGACCAAACTTTCAGTCTTTGGGATAGAGTCCAAAACTGCATATAGTGAAAATACATGTAATGTTTTAAAAATCGCCTTCTTTGTCACTGAATATTGTGAATAAATAGGCATGAAGTACAAACGTACCCCTCTACTAAAATTGTGAAATTCCATTACCCTGCATCAGGTGTTCAGACTCTATTTCAGGGCTAAAATTTTATCTTGTAAAAAAGTTTGTTGTGCTTTGACGTATTGTGACAAAATACTATATGTGCATGTGATGAGCATGAATATTGTAAAATTCGTCAGCCATAGTAACATGTACATAAGGTAGAGGAAATTACGTAGTCACGTCCATCATTTTAAATTTGTTTTTTTTTTTTTTTTACTCTTGGACAAAATTGAATCTGGAAAGTCAAGTACAATTTATTTAATTTCGAAAAAAAAAAGATTGAACTTTTTATCAAAAAGTGGATGTTTGCCATTTTAAATGACCTTGAAAATCATTGGGCCTCTTGTCCTAGTGGTTTTACAAAGAGCTGAGCAAATAGCTTTAAGACAGATTTCTTCACATCATGCAACGTAATTTACAAATTCATTCTGACTCACACGTGGACGTCAGAAATTGTAGTAATACATGTATGCCTGGACGCTCGGACATGGCGGAGAGCACGTTCAGTTTCGATGAGGTAATCAACTGCTTTTGAAACACCTGTTCTGCTATTCATCTAACTGAGATGTCGTCAGTAGAAAAATAGTATGCGGGTGGATTTTGTTCGAAAAGGAAACGAAATCTCTTTTGAACTTCATATGAGATACTGTCAAAAAAGATAAATCTTTGGTCTTGTATGTAATAAGGTATAATATATATGATGAATGAAAGTACAGATTTTTAAGTAATAACAAATCCCTTCGACTGAAAGTGGCGTCTGTTCTCCGAAGATGTCTCTCTTGCCTTTTAATTTATTTTTTTTCGTTATTATGGACCGATACCTCTTATACGCAAGTATTTATTTTAACTAGAGAAAAAAATAGTTATAAGCTCATCTGTGTTGTGGGTATATTTAGCAGTACTTTGGAGTATGTAACTGCATGTACATTCATTTTAGGCGCATGCTTCGCGACCTCTACCCAGAGTTATCGTTCCTTATACATGTAGTCTAGTAAAACCTCTGTACTTCTCTCGAGTTATTCAAGATTTTTGTAAAATGGTAAAAATGCTCCAGTAAAAATGGTTTCAAATTCAGTTGCAAATATATATATGTAAATAAATCAATATTAAGCAGATGTCAAGTCTCTCTGTGATACAAGCAACACTGAACTGCGTTGAAACGCGAATTACACTATACAAAATGAATGCATCGTAATGGGGAATAAAAACTGTAATAAGTTGTTTGCCCTACATTTTCCTGATATTTCATAACCTAGTTCTTAGTTTTATTTTTATTAAAAATTCTTACTGAAAACGTGAATTTACACGTGGAATAACACTGCTAATTTTGAGACGGTGACAGAGGTGTATGTAAGTGTAAGGAACGATAACTCTGGGTAGTAAATGTGATTATTTCTACAAATTACACAAAATTTCTTAATCAGGAGTACAAAATTTAAGAGAAAAGAACGGGAAATGAGAAAAATTGCGCATGAAAAAAAAATTCTTTTAAATATACGGAACTACAATTGGCTAAGTTCATTTTGATTGGGCAATTACCGTGTGATTATACAGTGATACCTCAAACACAGGTTCTGGTAGTGACAGTTCCTTCGCCAAACACCGTAGTATCTAGAGCGAGTATGTTTGAGGTTATCCAAACATGCACCATCTCGACAATTTTCATCATCGTAGAAGAATGAACATATACCCTCGAGAATTTAACTTTTTTTTTTTACATCTCAAGATATTAAGATTAAATTTAGCTTCTGACGTAAGTTTGATACGCCCCATATACATGTATAACAGAGAAGACTTCGACAAGAAAAACAGTTATTACTTTTTTGCTAAACGAAGATGTTGCTTTTATATGCAATAACTTGCATTATGGGATCCCAGCTGAATAACGATTATATAGTGTCCACGGGAGTAAATTCGACAATGGCTGACAGATTTTCATTATATGCTTTATGAACATTTCATTGAAGGTGATTTTAGGAAAATTCCGCAATATTCGAACGTTTATGTAAATATTGCCATGAGAGGAAAACAAGTGTCTTCATTTGAACTATTCCATTTTATATTTTAATTTTTTTTCACTGAAAATAACTTCAGCATGCAATAAGAAACGACAATTATCAATTCCCCTTTTGATATTTAATAAATTGTTAACGTTTATTTGTTTCCATTAACAAACACGCTCTGCTTTTTCTCTGTCGCCATTTTTGAACTCGGTAGACCCTGACCGGAAGCCGGGTTCAACTCGGGTAGAGGTCAAAGTTGAAATAACGAAACTGTAGTAAATGTAAGAGCTCTACTAGATTTACTCTAGTACATACTACAGTTCCAGTGAAAGTCGACCCAGATATCGTCTTGTGTTTCATAATTTGCGAATTTATACGAATTAGTAACTAAGAGTGGTTATGCCTTCAAAAGTTTGCTTTAATTACTTATCCGAAAATTATAGCTCAGTTGCAACATATTCAACACATTCTCATGAATATCATCTTTGTAAGTTCCATTATTCTATAACATATAGTTCCTGCATCAAACATTTGAACTTCGTCACTCATCCGAAAAATATAGGACCGGAAAATCGCAACATTTGTAGCAGGTGCGCTGTTTTAAATCCTAACAGGCATCAGTATGAAGGATTCTGTAATCTCGAAGTAACTTCATAATTCAGTTATTTAAGTCGGTCAGTCGTCAGGATGGTGTATATTGTTTAATATCCCTCTTGAGATTCTTTCATTCATGGAGACGTCACCATTGCTGGTGAAGGGCTGCAAAAATTTAGGCCTTTGTTCGGCGCTTACAGCCTTTGAGCAGGGAGGGATCTTTAATGTTCCACACCTGCTGTGACACGCGGCCTCGGTTTTTTGCGATCTCATCCGACGGAGCCTCCAGTTAGTCGCCTCTTACGACAAGCAAAGGGTACTGAGGGCCTATTCTAACCCGGTCAGTCATCCGGAAACAGTTCATCTAATATACATCTCAAAAGGTACAGTCTGATCTTTGTACGTTTATAATGTTAGCTTATAAAGATATTTGTTATTGTAGTTGCCTTTAACAAATTTGACCTTGGTCATTCATTTAGAAAGTTAAATGTAAATCATTCGCTGTATAAGACGCCATATTTGCATATTTACAAGCTAATCAATCGTCTCATCACACACTCTGAACCTTTATATGTAAAGGAAGTTCCTTTCACAAGCATTCACCGGGATTCAGCCTGCCTTGCTTATAATTCTCTCCATTTATGACCCCCTATAGACCTGAATCCGAAATCTTGTATTATTGCAAATCTGCGAGATATTTTGCTACCTTTTAAAATGTAACAGTTTAATTGACAAGAAAGTGTCAGACGGACGAACATTTCGGTTTTAAAAAGGTGTTGTTATAATAATATATTGATATATTTCATAATCGAAACTTTTATAACACAATTTCTAGGGGGGGGGGGGGGGGGGGGGGCTCTGATATTTTTTTTTAAATTAATAAAACATTGCGATATACATGTACTGTCATCTATGATTTACTTTTATTTGCAAACTGATAAAGAAACAGTAATAATCGCTAATTAGAATTAAAAAAGACAGACATAAAATTAACACGACAGACATAAAATTAACACGACAGACATAAAATTAACAGACATGAAATTAACACGACATACATAAAATTAACAGGCATACAATTAAAACGACAGACATAAAATTAACAGACCTAAAATCAACACGACAGACATAAAATTAACAGACATGAAATTAACACGACATACATAAAATTAACGCGACAGACATAAAATTAACACGACAGACATAAAATTAACACGACAGACATAAAATTAACACGGAAGACATGAAATTAATACTACATACATAAAATTAACACGACAGACATAAAATTAACACAACAGACATAAAATTAACACGACAGACATTTCTCAGTTTCGGGTTATTTTATTGTTGGTTATCTCTCTTGAGCTGTACACATGAAACAGTTGTTGCGCTGTATGATCTATCGAGTTAGGGACCTACTCATTTAGAAACGTATTTCGGGAATTCTTGAATGCGAAGTGACAAATGATTTCTTTCAGATACATTTGAACTTGGTGTGATGGCTTTTAATTTACAGATGGTAATTTGTTTAGGGAATGCACAAACGCTACTGCATCGTGCACTAAATTCAAGACTTTCCTTTGAAGAACAATTAGAAGTAAAGAAATTATAGGGAGTACAGAAATTCGTCTGTGTTTGACTGATTTAAAAGGTATTTTCCCCTAGATATATTGTATCCAAGAAGAGAAAAAGACGTGGTTTAAGTCTGGAACAAAGATAAGTCAAATTATAGGATGCGGATAAATCGCAAGAAAATCTAAAAACTCCAATGCTTTATCGGTACACATTCTATTGCTAATACTCCAGACAAGCTGACCCTAGTGCCTCCGAATAATTGTCAAATTAGCATGAATGTCAAATAAATTGTATGGCAAATATTCACCTAAATATCACACCAATCAAAAACATGGTTATACACTGTTTACCCCCGTTGTTCTAATTAAAATCATTTATATCCAAAATCAAATAAATAGATAACTAAATATCTGATATAAATGGATGTTCATACACTGGTTTTTTCCTGATATTTATATGATCTTAGTCGAGTTTCTCGATGAGAAGATTGTCATTCTACTTAAAAGTACTGCATTAATAAATAAGCACTCACGGTCACTTTCAGTAGTTAAGCAAATATTATAATATAATTAAAGTTCTGAAACAATTATAAAGTTTTACATTATACGGTAATGGACACGGTAACTATATTGTCCTTATCTAAGTATACATTTGATTGAATTGTTTGGTAGATCTAAACGCACACTTACAGGTATGGTAAAATTTTGCATATTCTCGCCAGTGAGGTTTATATACCTGCATTTCAATGTAAGCCGTCCTTTTGTCTTTAAGGGCATATAAATTACATTTAATCCATCTCTGGATCGAAATCTTAACAAATAATCAAATATGTTGTATTGTTGGTGTAATGTTACATGTCTTCTCGGAACACCACAGCGTCTTAAGAACTTGCAATTTCTTTCATTTTTTTCGGTTGCAGATTGCACCTATATGACAAGGATGATGACAATCTCACATTTAAAAGGTACATAAGTTCACAAATATGAGCTTGTATCATGAAATAAATTTTTAGATGTACTTGGTTCTCAAATATCACTATTTAATCTGGCTGTAATCTGTAAATTTCAGAACTGTGAAAAGTGAAAAAAAAAATGAATCGTGGAGATTTTTAGGGATTATGCCGTGAAAAACTATTTTCAGTAGACTACACTTAGATGAATACACTTAACCAACTTATTTTTGTCAAACAGAGGATTTTAAACGTGCATCTGGGGCTATATCAAGCATAATTCTGGCAGCTCATGTTTTATTTTTTTTTAATTTTTAATTTTTTTTTAAACTTATTAATGCGTTCCATATAACCCTTGACGCATTACCCGATTCAGTGCGACAGTAATTGACAGATGGTTAAATGTGTGTATGGTAGCAAGCCTTTCTGATATTTCTTGAGTTTACGTGAGATAAATAATATATATCAGTCAAAGATCTACATAAAATTGATAATGACGTGATTGATCTACTGGAGCATAAAACATTTTCGAATTCAACATTAAAAAAGTGTTTATCCCGAAATCAGTAATTAATGTATGATCTTATTATTTAACCTTGATTTCCTTTGCCTTGCTCCCACAGTTTTATCTTGAGGGAAACCCATTTAGCTCTGTAAACGTAATATTCGATTGTTCACAAATCAGAATCAATTATTGATTCAATAGAACATAAAGATGCATCGTCAGCAAAGCTTTCTATATGAGATTGTATACTTAGTAAAAAGAAAAGCTCGTAAATGTATGATAAATGAAAAATGGGGACTTAGTATCTTTATTTAAAATCGAACCTTTATACATATTTCTATAAGCAATTTTTAAACCAACTGAGATTATATAATTAAAAAGGAAACGCAAAATGGGGACCTACTATTGATTCTAACGCAGGACATTTACATTTACAACCTAACTTCTAAACATAGTTCTAAAAGCAATGTTTAAACTAATAAGATAAAATCTTTTTAAAAAAAAAACTACACAGCATGTTATCTATTAAGAAATATTATCTTTGTATTAAAACCTCAAATTAACACGAGTTTCATTGACGATCCTGTATAATGGCCGAATCATAGCAGCAACTGAGTGCAAATCTCTGATATGTACTCCCTGAATTGTCCTAGCAAAACACGACCCTACACTATAAGGTGTGACAAATTTAAGACTCCTATCGATAAAAAAAAGATAAAATCTTGAGTTAATGACTTCAAGTCTGTGATGTTTTTGTGTACATCTGCAGGCCACGTGGTTCGATTTTTAATTGACTCATTTCCCGCAAGCATGTTAAGTATGAAATTGCAACTTAAAACCAAAAATTAGCAGCGACTGATATAAAATGGTGATAATATTTACATCATATACAGACTTTTATGATCTTGGAAAATAAATGAAATACAGATGATATTTTGAAAGTGTTTTTATAGATTTGTACTGGTAAAATCTTCCAGGCTCAACGATACAACTTCATATGTACTGATACAACATTAAAATACGGTGTACCATTCTTTGAGATGAAGACAGGGGGACATTTGACAGGAAGTATGTGTCGTTTTTCCTTCTAATATTTTCCTTGTAACATGGAAATGAAATTAATCCCACCTCTGAATCGACATGAGTGATTCTGAACATTTTTGATTCAATTGGATGAACGACGTTCATCGCAGAGCCAAAATTTGTGATTCGTGAAGGGAATTTGCAGATCGAACGATTGCTCTTCCACACCTGGTCTGTGTTCGTCAATGGTTCCGAATAAATAAAATGTCAGAAATAACAAGATTTGTATAACAAACGAAGTAGATAAATTCTTTTGCAAACACCCATCTTTAATGATATGCTTTGATTGATAGTAAATAAAAAATGACTGACAGCAAAATTATTGTTTTAACACAAACGAGGATTCCGAGTTAGAATTTTTAGTACATTTTTTTTCTAGGCAGAGGATTTTATCATTAGACAAAAGTTTAAGAACATACCGACTAAAACTAAGTTTGTATTTATATTTACACTTTATTGTGTGAAAGGGGCCTCCGTGGCCGAGTGGTTAGAACATTGCGCTTAAAATCACAAGGCCTCTCACCTCTAGTCAGCGCGGGTTCGATTCTCGCTCGCGCCGATATATGTGAGAAAGTTTGCCAGTTTACTTTCGGAAGGTCGGTGGTCTCTTACCGGGTACATGTATCTGGGTTCTCTCCTCCACCTACAAAAACTGGACGCCACCAGATAACTGAAAAAATTGTTGAGTGTGGCGAAAAAAACAAAACACCAAACAATCAATCAATTATTGTGTGAAAGTACACATGTACAAATATATATAATTTATACTGTATCACGAGAAGAGCTTGGAAGGCAATAGGAAATGGTTCAAAGAAGTAAAATACAAGCCAGGTTTATTGAAGAAATATAACCTTGGGCATTACAATCCCTCAGTGTACAAAGGACCATGACACACTGATAATGAAAATGACCTGTTTGAAATATTAATCATATACTATGCATGGTGTGCGAAGTTTGTTACCTTTTCTATGTATTGAAGGTATTGAAGGTGAACTAAATTGGAGACAAGATTGTGGAGTCTTTTAATGAATTCAAATTTTCAAGCAAGGATTATGAAATTTTAGAGTTTTAAATTTACATTTTACTTTCATTTTCGTCTGACTTCCCAGCCGCTAAAAAAGACGGTGATACATTTATCTGTATTCACACGCGCATTGTTTACAATTGCAATGCATTCATGAGGAAATGGTTATAAATAAAGATATCAAAGGGGAAAAAAGGTCGGAAAAGTAAATGATGAATGACAAAATATTACATGTACAATGCAAGGAGAAGGAAGACAATTCAAGTAGTTACTGCGGTTATAAATTATTTTCTAATAAAGTATGTATCACGTGTCTTCCTTTATCAGCGATTTAATATCACATGCACTCGTACGCAAAACTTTCGTTGCATTTCCACGGACTTTTATTTGACGATTGATTGTTTTGTATATATCAATTAATTTCTTTCTTTTTCTTTTTTTTCCTTTTTGCTATCACAAATACTTTATAAAATGGCAACAGCTTGATAACATAAATCAAAGTATCAGAAAGTAAAAAAAAATCAAAAATGTTCACCACAATTATTGGAAAGTATCCAATTTTTCACAATTGATTCATGATAAAAATCAAAGCGTACAGAAGTTTCAAAATTATGATTAATCGATGTATGAAATTTTTTTTTTTTTTTTATAGTAAATCAAAGTACCAATGTGTGTACTATAGGACATTTTGCTACGACTCTACAGTGTATAAAACATGTGTTTGATTCCAATTGGTACATGCAATATATGTCTATGTTAATACTGGACTGCATATCGATATTATTGATAGAATATGCGAGAGGTTATGCGTTAGTGCTTCATGAATTATGTCGCCGTGAGGAGGTGCAGTTCATATCGTCATATATTAAAAAATAAAATCTTTCCTATAATTACATTCTACTTTCATTATGTGGGAATTCCTAGTCGTTAAAATAGACGTACTATATTTAATAAATAGTATTGTTATAATAGGTGCATTGTTTACAACTGCTATGTTTTCATGAGGAAATGGATATCATTACAATTTGTAAAGGTATAAAAAGCCAAATCCTAAAATATTTATACCTGCACAATATGATTTAAACCATGTACATACATTTGTATAAAGCGAATGTTTATATCGTGAAATTTTCATTACTTAGACCCTATATCAATTTTATAACTATATGAAGAAAAATCTTTCGACAAAACGCTGTTTACTTTCCATCTTTCCCGTTCTATATGCATCCTTATCGAAAGATTTTATTGATAATCCAATATAATTGGTTTAATATCCAGAAATTTGATTTGCCTTGGCCTATTTGAAATCGTCTTTATAGCGCTAGACACTACACTACATTGATACCTGTTGAAACTAAAACTTCATGACGTAATATTAACGACAGATGCAAGAAACAGAACGATTACAAGAAATCTCGGTTTTTATTTCCTTGATTCTTTTGAAATCGTATTGACAGCAATGATTTTATTCGTCTGATTCATCAGCTTTATCATTTTGTTTATTTTTTCATGTCTAATGCGTTGATTTTTCCCCTAAAGAAGTCTAAATATTGTGAGGAAAAGCAGAATTTTAATCAAATATAAATGATAACATGGGGTTATTTAATTAGTCATAGTTTTACGATTTCGTGGTTGATGCATAAAACACTTTTTATGGTGTCCTAATAAAATTAGGACATGTGCACTGGAACGGGAAATAATCGTTAGAAAGAAACAGCTGATCAGGGTTGTTAGAAAATGTGCGGCTGTACCGAACACATTGAAATGATCAGTACAAAACAATTGATATTTTCTAATTTTCTAAAATTTAAATTTTTTTTCAGACGAACATAAGTAGATTTATAAAGTATATAATATCAAAAATACAATTACTTACAAGCATCTATGATAAAGTAAACTTTTAAATTACATACAATAACACAATGAATAAAATAATTATATCCAACAAAATTACGGAAATTCCCTAGAATAGCATGACTCTTAAATACTTTAGCATTGTTAAAAATATAAATATTCAAAAGTATGATATAATGCATATGTAGGATTTTGAAAAAAAAAAAGAATTAAAAAATAAATACTAGATTAAGCCATGAATAAATCTATTTCTTCATTTACTGACAACACATCGTCTTTTTTGATAACTGTCAATCACAGCTGCATTTTTCTTTAACGTAAACATTTCCTTCTTCGCACATCTAACATTAAAACCATTTGAGCTGTGTCAAAACATGGCAATGCAACAGAGTTCATCACGTTTCTATATAAAGAAAAACCTGGATTTCCATCAACTGTTTTTTACATTGTTTGCATCTGCAGGAGGAAAGCCTTCATAGAAATAGATAAATGATTTGGAGAAATTTTAATTCAGGTGGATTTTATTATTTTTTTTAGGGGATTAGGTTTTTTTTTTCATGGTTTGAGAAAAATATGATATATTAGAGGGGGGGGGGGGGGTTGTACATTTCTTATACTTAAGTTTCTCTTGTTCGTGAATATGTAAGTTTAAGGGTATGCCCACACGACCAAAACAAATAATATTAAATCCCCCTCAAAATAAACGACATTTTAGAAATAGAGATGCACAATGCGCATAGTGTCTACCATTTAATATGTTTTAAATCCTAGTTTATGTGAAAGGAAATACTTTCATATTACATAAGACTATAAATGCAATTATACTTGAAAACAGATGTCCAGATTCAGTGTGAAAAGGAAGTGATTGGGTTGAACATTATACGTAAATAATGATCATGTCAATTCAAGTATTTTTAAATGATATACCCACTTCCGCTTCCCCAACAATAAGGATCCGTTTTCTCCACACTGGTGTTAGTGCACAAAACATGCGCTGAAGAGGTGTCCCCATCTTGCTTTGACTTTCTCTCATTTGGGCTAAATCCGCACCATCTCAAACCATCAGAGTACCGTGCAAGGGGATTTAGACACTGTGAACAACCAAGAACGCTGTCTTTCCTTCTTAGGAATCTACCTTAGATCTAAGGCCATCCATAATCCCTCTCAGCTACAGATCTTTTCCTGGACCATATATGCTAATAATGTGAATTTCACCAGCAACTGATCATGTGTCAGTCTCGTGTTTGCACCCATTTATATGCTAGGCATCAGGGGGACACCTACATAGTGTATATCACTTACTTTAATAAACACTCGGCTACACTTGATATTTATCCAAACATAATTCTATACATTTTTACACATGTAATATCACTTCAAATGTTGCATATCTTCTTCTTTTTTTTATTAAACACTCGGCTACACTCGAGGTATATCCTACAATAATTCTACACACGTAATATTACTTCACATATGGAGTATCTCCATCTTGTTAATAAATTTAATCGCCCTATAGTTGGAAAACTATCCCCTGTGATCTTAAATACGACGGAGAGTCAAGAAGTAACCAGTCTAACTTATTTCCGGTTGACATACACCTCTTCTTTTTCGATGTAATTTTCCTCTAGTGTGATGCATTTAGATCAACGTTGTTCAAGTGTCAGTAGTCCAGAACTGAAAAAGTCAGGGTCCTTTCCATTCATCCACTCCTTAACTGCCATCACGACTTCTTCGTCTGACGGGAAATGACGTCCACGGATATCCTTTTTCACGTTTGGGAATAGGAAGAGGTTGCTAGGAGCTAGGTCAAGCGAATAGGCAGGGTGTGGTATTAATTCATACCCATTTCGCTCTACAGCATCCACTGCAACTTTGCAAGCATGGACTTTCGCGTTATCCTGTTGCAGCAAAACATCTTTAGAGAGTTTTCCTCGGCGTTTTTGTTTTACGAGTGGCGGTTCTCAGCAGGTCTAGCAAGATTGCATACACTCCAGTTATTGTACTTCTCTTGGGCAAAATGTCCAAATAATAACGCCTTTTGCGTCCCAAAATACAGTGGCCACCAACTTGCCAGCATATGATTACGTCTTGAACTTCTGTGGCCCCGGAGACCTCGGCCCTACCCACTGACGACTTTGAGCTTTATTCTCTGGCTCATAATAATCAACCCAAGTCTCATCTACAGTCACCAGACGCAAGAGAAAATCATCTTTTGGCCTAATAAGCTTCAACATGGCGCTGCATACTGATGCTCTGGTTGCCAATTTCTCATCGTTAAAGATTTGGGGACCCAACGCGCTGTTCGCTTCCGCAAACCTAAATGATCATGTAAGATTGTTGAAACGCTACCATGTGATATGGCTAATGCCTGTGCTATGTCTTCCACCTGAATCCGAATATCAGAGTATATCAGATCCAGAAATTTGTGACACATTTCTTCGTCAGTGGCATCCATTGGGCATCCAGACGTGGCTTCATCTTCTAAAGACGTTCTACTGCGTTTGAATTCCCCTACCCAGAATTTAACCTGAGCATAAGATGGTAAAAAGATCCATAAACATCGGCCAGCTCGCCGTGTATTTCCTTGCCTGTTTTATCTTTTAAATACAAGTATCGAATTACAGCACGGTACTCAACTTTAGATGAAAAGCATACCTTTGCATAACTAGCCATGCTTGACATTCAATATCTTGTTATAGAATGACTCGATACGCGAGCAATTTTGAAGCCATATATAAAATATGTATTGAAACTGACATGATAATCGTGACCATCTCAGTCGGTCGGAAATGGGATAGGCTGGTTACTGATTGACTCGCCCTCGTATGATCAAGAGTTTATTAAGTCGCGGCCAAAGGAGTCAGGGTTTCACATTTACCGATTGCACAAAAGCGTCAAGATGCAAATTCTAAATTATAATACACATGTTTCTAGAAATATTTTTGTTTTCAAGGGAGATAATTGTGCTATCTCGATTAAGTATGGGAAACTATTGAGTGCCAATTTGATAAATCCGGCATTTCTCCAAAAAGATGTAGGTATAATATTGGACAGATAATTGCACTTGATCAGTGAGATGTCAGAATATATAAACATGTATGATATTATGTAACCTAAATATATGACAAAATTAATGCATATACCGTCAATACCAATCAGTTCAAATTATTTTTCGTCGGGGTTTTCGTCATTGTAGAGAGCTTGAGACATGGAAAAGTGACCGTCTCTAGAAATGAGGTAAAACTGACAATTGCATTATTATTACATTAAACCTTCCATGAAATTAATTTTCGTCTGAAATTCACAGACTATGGTGCATGATGAAATACCTTTTCAGTACTTTTTTCCCCAGGTTTTGAGGCTTAGACAAAATTCTCACAGATAGTCTGATTAAAATCAAACCTTCACTAGCTCGTTTTATTGTGACAGTCGAAATAAAATGGCGCTAGTGAAAGTTTGATTTTAATCAGACTGTTACAAATGCTGTTTTCTCTGAGTTGTCTACTCATCATCGATCATTGATCCCTTTATATTGAGAAGAATTTCCATACATTTCATTTCATATACGTCCTTTTTCCAATGATAAATAGGTTGCGCTTTTCGCGATCGACAAGTGACAGTTGTAGATAGTCACAGAACATTGTCAATATACCTTATACAGCTTTTTTGGCTGTAATATAAATTTAGCTGTTTTCGCTGGAGGTCAATAACCATGAAATTGAAACCACAGTGAATATTCACACTGTATTTCCTCATCACATGTAAATGAAATAAAACCGTGAATTCTAAATGTTCGTAAAACGATTTGGAGAAGAGACCGTGAAAAATGACCAGGAGGAATTGTAAGTGGTAATACTGTGATATATGAGCAGGAAGTATGAGAAGGGTAATTCAACTACCCTCTTCCCGCCATATTGTGACAGTGAAGCCACCTAACAGGAAGAGAATGAGATTACAGAACATGAGAACATTGATAATAATAATTCTTTATTTCAAGAAGGTGACCCGATTAGTGCACGTGCTATTCTTCCTCAGCACCGCCCGGTTGATACAGTCAATTACATACAAGAATAATCTCTTAAAACAGAGTCGATCATGAGCAATCACAAAGTCTGATATTCCATAATGCGATTTAAATAAACCCCTGCAAAAAACTACACAGCCCGGATCAATATGTATTCTGTTGTCATCGATCACACGTTACCTTTAAATGAGTGAATACTCTAATTCAGATTATATAACATTAACGCCTAAGAAGTCAGTTATCGTAAATATAGGCAATTACGATTTCAAGTCAATGATACATCTTTCAGTTTAAAACAAATTCATCTCCTAAAATGCCAATCCTTTCATGAGTATGGAACACACTCTTTTATCGAAAAAAAAACAACGCAATGCTGCTCAAAGTAAATATATCGATCACAAAAGAACGGTATGTCAATCGTCTAGGCAAGTCTCGGATCATCATCTCAAATACCTTCTCTAATAATTCTCATATTCGTGTTATGTGACAAATATCTCTTAAATTCCTCTCTATCAAGCGATTCAGGTTGTAATAGATTCTCAGTACCCCTTGCTCGTCGTAAGAGGCCCTGTGACAAGGCAGGTGTGGTACGGTAAAGATCCCACTCTGCTGAAATACCATAAGCGCCGAGCATAGGCCTAAATTGTACAGCACCTGCTGTGACATGGGGCCTCAGTGTTTGCGGTCTCATCCGAAGTCCCGCCCCATTACGACAAGCAAGGGGTACTGAGGACATATTCTAGCCTGGATTCTCACGGAATTTGAGTTTGATGAAAAATGATAGAGTGAGAGAATTGGTTTACGACTAGAAAAAGCAGAGGTTGCAGGGGACAGTTTCGCACTATAGACTCGATCGGCTTTCTTACAAAATGGAAATACCCCATATTTGAAGTGATATTACATGTATAAAAATGTGTAAAATAATTTTAGGATACATGTCAAGTGTAGCTGACTGTTGAGTGTAAAACTTGATGTGCAACATGCAGGTGTCACCATGATTCCTAGCATAGAGATGGGTGCAAATACGAAACTATTCCACGTGGTCAATTGCTGAAGAAATTCAGATGAAAACCTACATGGTCCAGGAAAAGGTCTGTAGCTGAGAGGGAAGATGGATGGCCCCACTTGCAAGGTAGATTTTTCAGAAGGGCAGATAGAGTTCGTGATTGTGCACAGTGTCTAAATCCCTTCGCACGGTACTATGATGGGGTTTGGGTGGTGCGGATATGGCCTAAATGAAAGAAGATCGAAGTGAGAAAGAGGTACCTGCTCGGAGCATTTTTTATGCACCAGCACCAGCATGTGTGGATTACATTTAATTTAGGGTCATAAATCATTAACTATACCAATATGAAATACGAAATTGGCGTAATGGGGAAATATGATTTTTCATTAACATTTCATAACCTGACTTTGTTGTATACCTCCTGCCTACATGTTTCAGACCCCCCCCCCCCCCCCCCTGCCACCAGAACATGGGAACTGTAATATCCTTTAGACGTTCGGGCACTTTTGATCCCGTTTTTTCTCGGATCTTACGTAGCCCAAGTCGTTCACGTAAAATCTTCAAAACACTTGAGGAATGAATGCCACTTAATTCTTCTATCTCTTGCACAGTATAACGTGCGTCTTCCTCAATTAACGTTTTCACAGTAGCAACGTTCTTTTCCGTCAAAACGGAAACCGGCCTACACACTCGAACGTCATTTTCAATTGACTCCCGACCATCATTAAAACGACGTTCCCACTTGCAAAATGTAGCATATTTTAAAGCACCATTCCCATAAACGTTTTGCAAATCAGCATGAATTTTCGTTGACGGAAACCCGAGGTGTGCTTGAATCTTACAACATACCCTCTGTTCAGAGATATTTACATCCATATTGAACGCTATATTTTACTGTAGTGTATAAAATCACGTGTTGAAAATACCCAGCGCAGAGCGCACGTGGACCTCGTGCGCCGCATACCGTGATACCGTTCGAGAGAGGAATGATTACGCAAGTTCTGTATAAAAAAAACCGTGCAACTTCATAATCGCGTTAAAAAGTTATAGGGTTACTCTACGAACTTAAAAAGTGCCCGTCGTATAACCAGTCTACATTACAACAGAAGTTGATCCACAAATTCCGTCTACTTCCCAAGATATACAGAAATGAATTCCGAAAAATACCTATTATTTTTTGGTCGAGTTTTAGCAGGGGCCCGAGACTGTACGATTGTACCTTACTACATGCAAATGCATATAACGTGCAACATTAGATATCATTTTAAAATTGAAGTGTTTCCCTCATTTCATAAACTGAAGTCCATAATTGCTCCAAGTGACTGAAAATTGTAAAACCGTCTGCACTTTCACTTATCACAGCAATTTTGTCCGGTGTCACTAATTACCCAAAAACGATTTTAAGGACCCATAACGATTTAGAGTCTCATATATTAATTTTAATGAATAATAATTCATTATAGAACATAAATTATGCTAATAACATGTCTTTGTAAATCCAAATCACATCAACAATGGTGTTTGAAGATTATAATAATGAAGATAATTTGGATATTTAGTGGCACCGGTCAAAATGTTTGTGATAATGAAACAAATAGTTGTAGCAACTTACAAGCTAATGAAGCATCACTAGTATTTTGTTTTGTAATCCCAGTAGTGTAAATATGCATAACTATAACCAGTAAATGATTGCACCCATTAAGTGTTTAACCATTGACATGTTCTATAAGTTCCATTTCTACTGACTTGTACCACAGGCTTAAATCGCTTGGGTTCGAATTTACTACTCAATAGTAAAGGTATAGACCTCTAAATATATAGTGCCCAAGTATGTCAATGAAAAATCCGTAAACCAAATGATGTAAAATTCTACTTTCCAAAGCGCCAGCCTTCTGGGTGCAAATTTGCGCAAAACGTTGAAACTTTCATTTTGTCGCTTATGCAGTCTGACGTCACGTGTTGTCTACCTGTTCTATAACGAAAATTTGTTGAACCATGCTGTTGATTTCTGCTCCAAAGGCGATGTTTAGTGCTTGATGCAACATTAAAATCTCTTGCAACTGCAAATTGTGACACACCTGCTTCCAGTCGTCCAATTGCGGTGTTGCGTTGAGCATCATTTAGAAACGGCATTTCTCAAAAAAGCTATTACATTTAAGATAACACAATCAAATATCGAAAACTCGTGCATTTGACAGACTTCTGGTGCCGAAACACGTGGATTAGAAACTTTACCACAATCTCGAGTTGCAAAGATCAATTTTAAGATTTTGTGAAAACACGTTTTATCGTCCTCAAATTCTTTAGAATCAACAAGGGTATAATTAGGCGATTCATACTAGACAAAAGAAGTATGAAAAACGCATTAGAAAAGATTCGGGGATACATATTACCATACGTTTCTTGTTTCGATCAGTATTAAATTCAAAAGCGCATTGTTCACTGCAACTCCAAGGCACGCATTAGGAAATTGCTATCATTACAATTTGTTAAAAAAAACTTTGGAAATGTAGATATTAATTAATTAATGTCTCTCGTTGGCTCAGGTATCGGTGTATTTGGTGTGGAAGGAGGAAACTGGACTCCCCGGAAAATACCCATGTGTCGAAGTAGATGGTCACCATGCCCTGTTACATACTACCTCTACTGATCACGATGGCGACCACACGATTTAGCTGCATACCACTCCTTGTTGGTGCACATTTGATAATTTCTTAATTCTTAGATTTATGTGACTCGTGAAACGTAATTTGATTGGTTCATTTGGCTTTAACAACAGTTTTTATATCGAGAGCTGGGTTAACGTTAGGTCGCGCAATATGACGTCACATGATTGTCGCAATGGGCTAATTTCCTGTTTCCATTTCGAGGCTTTTCTGTTTCATGATAATTCGTCCATTTACATCAAATGCGTTTTAAGAACCAAATGATAAGATGAGGAATGAATATAATTTCTACGCATCCTATACAATGTAAAAGAAATTGGAACAAGTTTACACACATTTTACAAACCGCTTTGTGGTGTACAATAAAAAAAACCCGTTCTAACTAATTTTATAACGCAGAAATGATGTAAAATTATTTTCAATCCTTAAACCAACTATTAGTATACAAGTCGACAACGACATAAGCAACTCGGAGAGATGTGTACCGGTAATGTTTATGGAGTAAATGCAAATAAATAATAAATTTTATTTGAGAATCTATTTTTTAATCAAAAAATAAATAAATATATAAAAAGATCTCTCAAACTGTTTGCATTGAATTATCGATTGGTTGGCACAGTATTGTATACTGTATATGACTTTGCGTGAAGCTATGGTTTAACGAAGGCGTTCTGGATGTGCATGCATTACGGGCTGTGAAAATCATTTTGAACTCACTAACACTTAATTATTATGTTTATATCAAGTTATCCAAATTGGTTTCTGCTGGCTTTCAAAGACTTTCC
This sequence comes from Ostrea denselamellosa, assembly GCA_024699665.1. Taxonomy (NCBI): domain Eukaryota; kingdom Metazoa; phylum Mollusca; class Bivalvia; order Ostreida; family Ostreidae; genus Ostrea; species Ostrea denselamellosa. The sequence goes on from JAMZEH010000018.1 coordinate 8,356,082, forward strand.
AAGATATGGTTTCTAATTACAGCATGAAGATAATATACATCATTAGCAATGTGAAGTTACATATCGTAAGCACGTTAAAATAAAGTGTAGTGTAGTCATCAGTTTTGCAAGTTTTACATCCACGTGTCTACTTATTGAATAACACGTTTGTTACCGGAAGTAAATAAAAATGAATCTAACAATTGTATCGTAGTTCTCATGATATACCACTGGACAGCGTTCATGATGATACTCGCGCAACACAGCGTGTGCGACTGTCACTTTCGGGTTTGGTTTGTTTTTAACTTTGTGGTTCTGTAACTGTAACATTGTCACAGCAGGTATGGCACAATAAAGCTCCCTCCCGTAAGCGCATAGGACAAGACCTTCGCCGGCAATGGTGACGTCTCCATATAAATGAAAAATTCTCGAGCGGGACGTCAAACAATTTACTTTCAAACGTGACACTCTTCCTATTTACAATCATTGGATCGATCTTCGTGTGTCACGTTCGCATTTTTAGGTATACGTTATATTCATTTTATAACATTTTTACGTGCAAATATCAAAGGACAACAGCTTAGCTGGATCTTCAGTGTGTATTTTTCTTATCGTGCTATCCTTGAAATTAAATTTCTTGTCAAATCTTTGTGTATGATGCGATTTCAAAGTATGCAAATACGACTATATGAAACTTGTATCAGGCCCCTATATCAGAGTTCTAAAAGTACATCCATAATATACACTGTATGATACGATCTCTTTTATATAAACAAATATTTTAAGACAGCAACGCAACTCCCAGATTCCTGCATTATTTTCGCATTATTTCCAGAACTTTAGGACTTGACTACAAAGTAGACATCAAATATGTAGAGGCCGTAATCCTTTTCAAAGAAATCACTGATATCTCTGCTTGAAAAGTTTTGAAGTTACAAAGCCCCCATCAGATTGCGCGTCTTGTCAGATTTTGATTCTTTATGTGTGGCTATATAAATGTTTCTTTAAAAACGATTTTATCTCGATATATGACCAATTATAAAACCTTACATGAAGCTGATATTTCGCTTGGGTGCTTCTCTGTAGTCGAGGTTCTCAGAGAGTTTGGAATAAGTTGTCAGTTTCATGCTTTGTGAAATTGCACTCAATTGTCAAATAATGGAATCTCAAAAGCAGATGATTCCCTCCAAAGAATACATTTAGAATTCTTATTATTCTGTCTTTGAGGCGTTGAGTATATCATTTTCCAGCCTCTGTTGCTGTATAAATTTCTGCTCAAATCTTGTGGGTTTGTGTAAGGTTCTACGCTCGTTGGCTATTTGTAATTTTCTTGCTAACGATGTGTGAAATGAAATTAACTGCCATTGAAGGTTACAGACAACAATGGCCTTGGAAGATTGATAAATGAGTTCCAAAAGGAAAGGCTACAGCTACTAATGAAAAGATTAAAACATTCTTAAAAATTCGTGCAATTGTTAATGTGCTTTTGAGAGAAAATACTACCCAAATACCGTTCTACATATGTACCAACTCTGTCAAAGGGTAAGGACATTAAAATACCGATGGAGAGACTAATATATTTTCTGAGATACATATATATGGACTTATTCCTGTTAAACTTGGATTTCATCCAAACCAGACAAAGATATAGCTCTGATTTGAACTCTTCCTTCCTTCTGGCGAGTATTTGTCTGTAAATATTGCGCGACAGTGCATCGATCTTGAACAATTTTCTCCTAGCGAATAGAAAATAGGAACCAAAGGGATTTTGAAAAGGAAAAAAAAAACTTGGTCCTTTCCGTAACGAAAAGGGAAAATACTTGATGCATGATATAAGAAATTACATGTAGCAATACATATATTTATTTTGCATTATCAACCTTAACAGCTCAGTTCCAAATGGATGAACCCCAAATTGCATTAGATTGCTTAACGATTGCTTGTTATTTTCCGCCACACTCAACAAATTCATTTATCTGGTGGCGTCCAGTTTTTCTTATTGGTGGAGGAGAGAACCCAGATACAATGTACCCGGGAAGAGACCACCGACCGTACGAAAGAAAACTGGCAAACTTTCTCACATATATCGGCGCGAGAAGTTCCAATATCCAATATGCATAAAATATCCTGCTCCGTCAACAATTAGAAAATACGATCTCAATTGGTAGGTATAGCTTAACAAATAAACTACCAAGAGCAGTAGACGACAATGTGAAGACTACGGTCAGCTCTCGTCAAATCGGCCGTTAAAATTGTAAATATTCTAAACTATTTCCAAAGAAGCACACGGTAGAAATATGAAATATTTTATTTAAAAATGTAAACAATATTAAGAAACAATTTAATTTGAGTTAAGTATTAATATTATATCATTTATGTAGTTTCGAAAATTATATTAATGCATGAGATGTCGTTTTGTTAAAGGTTTCAGTATTAAATGTAACTGGTTTAAAATGCTGCAGAACTTAACATAAATCATTTTAAATCAGCAAATGTGTCTTAAAGGATTTTAAATTTACACGTGCTAGAAATACGTATATACCGGTCGCGGTGGCTCAGTGGTTAGAGTGTTCGCTTTGTAATCGCTCGTGCCATGGCCGCCGTCAAATATTGCTCCTTCGCCAAACGGACGACATTTAGAAGTGAGAATCACGGGTCTCTCGGGTATTATCTTAAACACGGGGGTCCCGCGGATGTTGCGGCAGGCGTTGGATCGTTAAAGATCCCTCTGCTACGGCCGTGAGCGCTTAGCATAGGTCTAAATTTATAGTACTTCACCTTCAAGTGGTGCCATCTCAATATGGGTGACAAATTCTCAACGGGATGTAAAACAAACAAACACCTATATCGCGGAAGTTCATAGAAAACATATGTATATAAAATACGAACGTCACCCAATTCTGTCAATGAAAAATCAATGCTAGACACAGGGAACCAAGAGCGTTATCAAACATGATTAGATGAAGTTCAAGAACTGGAAGAGTAATTATTCTCAAATTAAATTGCAGCATGTGTACTTGAAAATGTTATTGCTTTTACATAAGATTTTATTATTAAAATACAGTTAAATACGGGGCGTTTGGGGGCGTTGCCCCCTGGGCCCTATTAGGGCGAATTGGGAACCTAAAAGCGACCAACAGACCTCTTGTCTCTTTGATCCCCCCTTCTAAATTGAAATCTTAAGTTTGCTGATAAGGCAATTTGTTTTGAAGAAGCTAAGTTGATTTATAAAATTTTGATTGATTGTACATATATTGTTTAACGTCCCTCTCGAGAATTTTTCGCTCGTATGGAGACGCAGTCATTACCAGTGAAAGGCCGCAAAATTTAGGCCTATGCTCGGCGCTTACCGCTTTGTTGAACGTTGAAGGATAATCATAAATATGATGGAATGCAAATGAAGCACTAAGTTTTAAGTTTCAATAGATTGCAGAAACAAAAAATGTTTCAGAAATGTGCTTAATGTGTAATATAATGCAATGGCAAGATATATCTCCTCCTCTGTGCTCGTGCTACGTGGAAGTGGCGATAGTTTTGGTGGACTGGCTATACAGTGCATATGTGCAACTCTGATTTCCATGTCGGGGATTTTAAACAAAGCAATAACCAAAATATAAACACATATATCAATATATACAGCTATAGCATACTCAAACCAAAATAACTTTTGTTTTACATCGTCAATCCGAGGAATACTCATTGTAAACACTTCGTATAATATCGTAAATTCATATTATATCTTTAATGATTGTTTAAAATTTAAACTTATTGATTATAGCAATATCAAGAATTAAATCTTTATATATACATATTTAAAATATTTTATTCAGAAATTTTATACATGGTATTGACAAGGAAGTATTCTACCGAAACACTCATTTCCCCATGCGCACTTGCAAACACAACTACAAATAGATCGGCCGATCCTGCGGCCGATAATAACTAAGCTTTGGTTCAAAAATAGAAAGGTATGTTTTGTCGGTAATTAGTGGTCATATCAGTTTTGATTATTCCACTATTCAATTTAATTGTTTGTAAGTACCACTTCAGACAATTAGTATTCAGTCCATCCTCTCCCTCCATATATGATCATTATTTCAACAAAATGAAAATAGAAATAAAAATCCTTTATACTTTGACCTTTGTATAATATCATTTCGTCTCATCCTGGTGAACAAAGTCTTGCAATTTCCTACCGTGATAGAAAGTTGCATACTGTATACCGACTATAGTATTTATTTGTAGAGTCGAAGGAAATGGGTTAACACCTGTTCAATTTGCGTCCCATTTCCTACAACTTGATTACAACAATACACTGGTATCTGATTAAGACTACGAGAGCATCTGATAAACAGTTACTCCATGAATTTAAAACGGACATTTGTTTTAATGACGACCTTAGCTTGTCTGGTTTCCCATGATTTTACGGTTTGATTCTCATGAGATATAATTTCATACTTTCATAATGAATGGAATTTGCATTTTGTTTGTTACATAACGATTTCCAATTTGTAAACACAATACTGCTGTTAATGATAATTAAAATTTTGATGATTTCATTTACTATATAATTGAAATTTTAATACTTTGAATAACTGTACTAAATCTTTAATATCTTGATTAGCAGTAAACAAACTGATACTTTTAAACATCTATAATAGATATTTAATCCTTTGACTTAACAGATCCCACCTCTGGTATGTCCAGGGGTTCGTGTTTGCCAATCTCTCTGAAGTGTATTTTCTATAGGAATTATACGAGATTGAATACTGTTAGTTATCTCAGCCTTTTCACAGTAACTAAAACTTTGCTATCCTGATCTGACACAGTACTTCGATACCTATTGTTACAGTATATACTTGATGCCCTCCCCGGTCTTTTTTATTTTTGGTTTTTTTGGTTTTTTTGTAACTTAGACAAAGCTTTGATGATATGAATACTCTATGACTAGTTTTAAAAAATATTGGGTAACTTGAATAAACATAGTGAAAACTGTAATACTTGGATTGTTTTCATACTTGAACTTTGATAAACAATTGTAGCAAATAACTTTAAAACTGATCTGATAAACCTAAAAAAAACAAACCTTTTACTGTAAGGATGAGATCTTCTTACATTTGCTGACACGTGTTGTAATAATGTTATAATTTGTCTGCAGCAACCACTGAATGTACAGATAAGTGGATGTCAAGGTTTTATGGTCATTTCAAGGTCACACTCTTCAAATGAAAGAGCTTAGAACAGATAGAGCAGATATAAGTTGTATATACTTATGATTTATTTTAAATTTTGTTTTGAGTTACAGCATAATGACTATGGGTGAATATATTTTATCTGTTACATAGCACAATTTATAAACAATGGTGAACTCAATAATACTGTATATGGTAGACCGAATTTCCTCACATTCATCGTTATTTCTGTCACATTTCTACTACTTAGATTTCTGGGGAAGGTCTCACATCATTACACTGGTGAAATGAGATACATAATGTCATAAAATAAATTAGAAGTATCAGACCAAAAAAAATATTTGTTTGTTTATTTGTTTGGCGTCCCTTCGAGAATATTTCACTCCCATTGAGATGTCACAGCTGCTGATGAAGTACCACAAATTTAGACCTATGCTTAACACTCAAGGCCGTAGCAGTGAAGGATCTTTGCCAACGGATGCCGCGTCCTCTGTTTTTAAGATCATAGACCCGTGACATTTGTTTGATGATGGAGCAATTGCTTCACCTTTGTGTAACGTAGTCATTACACGATCGGGGCTCGAACTCACCTCCCGGTCACGTAGCGAACGTTCTACCACGAACGCTCTACCGCGACTCCTGGGTCATAAAAGAAAGAAAAAAAATTACTTTCGCCTTTCTTTCCTCGTAAAGAAATATGATTAGGGCACTTAAATAGCTCCCATAAGGGTATCAAGTGCAATGTATCTACAAATTTACTATGCCCTGTTACTATTGTCAATTACGACTTATTTCCATTATATAACAGTGTTACACCTGTACGCAAGAAGAGGTGATGTGGCCCCATGACCCTCAGATTTTACAAGTGAAAAACTGCATGCACCTATGGCGCATGTCATCTCATTTGTCTGAATAGTGACAGAAATCCATCCTTTGCTGACTTGATTCAAAACTGTAATATTTTGATATGTGTTGAAATTATATTTTTTGTGTGTGTGTTCGTATCTATCATTATGAATAGGACAGCGAGGATGCCCAATCTATCCAATTCCATGTATAATAACCATCATATTACATGTATATGTATGAGGACCATCCCATTCCTAATATAATGACCATATTTCATACTTGAAAAGTGGTAACCAAGATATAACATTTTCAAAGCTTTTAGCGAATGAAAATTTATATGCTGTACAAATTTCAGAAAGAGATTCGAATTATGAATTATATATTTCTCTGTGAAAACGTACACAGCCATTAGATGTACGAATGAAGGTTTAAAAAGAAATGTGTCACCGCACAAATGTTTTAACGTTTTCGTTTTTCTCAAGGGCAGATAACACAAAATTATATAAAGGTCACTTTAGTTCGTTATTCCACATCCTTCATTATCAATTGTATACCTTAATGAACCGAACAGCGAAAACTTAAAGCTAAAAAAATGTCATCTAATTGCAAGTTATCGGTGTTATATTTCTGCAATGTTTAAATAGTTATAATTTTTGTTTTTGTTTTGAGATTAGTGTACTATTAGGACAAAAATGAAGCCTAACTTGACACTACATTTTACTTACATATGCGTCCCTTCTCTGACATGCTTCTCGTCGATTTTCAAGACATAGCAATTAACACTTACATAATGGTGTGATTGTTTTTATTTGGGAGTTTCATAACTATGTCTCCTTTGCCTTGTACTGGGAGAGGAACACCATGAGTTTCTCGAAAAACTTCAAAGACAAAACTACTCACTCCGAGACAATTTTCAATCCTAGTGCTCCCGTATTTTTGCTTCGTCTTTGATTTGTACTTGAAACGTTGATTATGGGAAGGTACTATGGTTTAGTGTTTTCTAAACCTCCTACGTTATGCTAGTAACAATCTTCCCACCAGCGAAAACGCATTCATGTTTTCAGAAGTGGACACTCGAAGGGCAATCAGTTGAAGGGAATATGCACGTGCAATGACGTTTACTTAGTGTTCTGAAGAGAAAACACACTAAAAACAAAGATTACAGTAGACACTTACAGTGTAAGTTTTGTGCTTCACAATGTACTCTTTTCATATAATATTCTTATTATGTTTTCAAACAATCTATCGTAAAGAATATATTTTGTTTTCAACGAGCAGAAAGAATATCCTTTGCACTTTTTTCTTTAAATACTACAGAGAATCGGAAGTAATACACGAGGTTTTAAGTGCCAATGAATGTAGGTCTCCTTAAAAAAACCTTTTGTAAATGGAAAATTGAAAGCCCACTTGAATCACTTAATATTTTTATTCAGTAAGTCGTACTACGAGAGGGATCGTCTCCCCTCAATATCACAATCATTGCACATATGTTTTTACTTTCATTTCACATTTGACCTCTTAAGTGACCTTTTCCTCTATCATTGAAAAGGCGTAAAAGGGGGAGGTTTGAACGCGGAAGCAAAATTCATCATTTCTCTTCAACGGCGTTGATTGGCTGAAAGCTAATTATATGTAGTACTTTTGACGTGATATATAATACAAAAACTTCAAAAGTTTCTCACGTAACGAGGCTCGTTATAAATATTACAATTTCTTGTTATCCCTGGCGTTATTTTTTTAAAAACGCTACCAAGGCATTGCGCTCGCTCAGGTCTCTAGGGCGAATTTGCTTCTAGCTGTGCGGATGGTGGAGCTTGGCAGTTAATTAATTTGAAAATATTTTCCACGTGTGAAATTTATTTTCTTATCGAGTTTCGAAATTTTTGAACACGACTTGATGACATATGAAAAGTTGCTAAAAGTGAAATGGTTTCCGTTAATGGCTTCTGGAATCATTTTAGCATTTAAATGCTAACCGTTGACTGCAAAAAAATTTTTGCAAGTAAAAATTACAACTGGCAATTAGAAGTTTTCAAAGCAACAATTCTGAAACCGAAAACTTTTCACAAGGCAGTAATTTAGGAGGAATCTGGAGAGCTGTGTTAAAAAGTCCCTTGATTGATTTGAAAACCAAGGGGATACTCTTTGTTGATTTATTAGAGTTTTAATACTCTTCGTGCGAATTTACTTCAGTTTTACAACAAATTTTTCATCATAAACATATTAAATTGAAAAGACAGACGATAGCCCAGCACGTGCTCTTTTATCAAGATGATGATGATGGCGGATTATCGGAGTTGCCGTTATGAACCAAGCCACCAGAACTACGCTGGACATCCATTGGTAGCAGGCGAAATGCCAGAAGGGCGTCATTTGACGGATTTATCTTATACCAATTCATCGGGGAACTCTGATTACTATTCTTCTACCAACGTAACATTTCACCGCCATTTCGAACGTCCCTACAGCTCCGAAATGTATCCTTACCAATCAACCAATATTCCCTCTAGAACGTTTTTCACTCCTCTTCAGCCTTCGTCAGGTGAGTTGGGTGTAAAATCCGAGTTTTGTTCTCCGACGAAAGATCAACGTCCATATTCTGAAATGAAGGATGCCAAAACTGAACATGAGATTGAGCGTGAAGCCAAACTGATAAAAGGTGAATCGTTTGAAAACTGCATTGAAAAGCATACTTCCGAGTGTGATTCCCCTGGAAAAGAGGACTCTCTGGATAGAGACAGCCTTGGATCTGATGACGGGGATGACCATGTCCCTCATGTTTTAGCGCCAGGATTTCATGGACCAAACCGGCGATGTCTTCTCTGGGCGTGTAAGGCCTGTAAAAGAAAAACAGTCACCATTGATCGACGAAAAGCAGCGACATTGAGGGAAAGACGCAGACTTCGGAAAGTGAACGAAGCGTTTGAAACATTGAAACGACGGACGTGTCCGAATCCAAATCAGAGACTACCGAAGGTAGAAATATTACGAAACGCTATAGAATATATAGAAAGTCTAGAAGAATTGTTGCATGGCAATAGAATCCCCCGGAATGATGACCATGTTAATGACACAGGCTCTACCAGCGGAAGTTCAGATTACATGGTAAGCCAATTCAATTAGTCTTATTCTAAAATAGACAGAAATTAAAATTTTCTAGAATTTGTATATCATTATATAAACATAGATAAAGTACTGAAGAAAACCATTTTGAATATTTGTGTTTATTCCCAATCTCTATGGTTTATTTTCCGGCGAAATATTGACAAAGAATTAAAAAAATTTGCACAGATTTTAAAGAAAGTGAATGAAGTATGTCTATCTGAAAGCTTGATAGTTGCAAAATAATTATCGATAAATGTCAAACAAATCTCAAACGGACTGTTAAGTTCCGTAGCGTTAAAATTGAGAACTCGGAGGAAGAACTTAGATAATATTTTGTTCTTTAGCAAGATAATCTATTCTGGATTGCGATAAGACTTGATGAATATCATATCCCCCGTGAACCCCGATAAAAAAGCGTAACGAGTGTATACAGTACGTGGATTAGTTTATTGTGTGATGGCATATATTGTTTTCGGGAAAATAAACAGATTTTAAATCTTTCCATTTTATGGTTTATTTGTTTCCTTTAAATTTTTGTTTCATAAATAAAAGCACGCCCATTAACTAAAAGAAAGTATACAACATGCATTTTAAAAAAAAATATTGCATAAGCATAACTACATGTGCAATAATTATATAGAAAACTAATTAGGGAACTGTTGTATTTAGTCTTACCCAATTCAATGAAATTGTCGAATAAAAAATGATGTCTTTATTTTGATGTTTAAACTATTATTCATATTATAAACAAACTGACAAACTACTATTTATATTAATTTTCCAATTCTATTTCTATATCGAATTATGCAGTTACAATTTAATGAGATAGATACTTAATATCATAGAAAAAAAAAATAGTTTAAATACTGTCTATGACACACATTTTACAAACCTTCTGAATCCAAAACATGAAAAATACGCGAATGCTAAAATAATCTTTCAAAAGTCAAATATCTGCTTTCGAATTTGACATCTTAAAATCATCATTATTCTCTCGGATGAAAAAAAAAGATAAGTTGTTGATAATAAAATGAAGACTATAATTTGTTATTTCAGCAATAACTCTATCGCTAAACAGGCAAATAATTGGAAACAATATATGCACTCCATGCCGAAAGAAAAATAAGGCATCTCCCTCTCCAGCTTCAATATTTGTGAAATGCACCGAGTTTGATGAAGTAAGTAAATAAATATGCTTGCTAGGATAAAAAGAAAACTAGCTATTAATCAATGACGGTGAAAATTAGGAGTTCATTAATTAAGCGTCAATGATGGACGGATCATGAAAATGGTGCTGTTATTGGAGGGGTTTGTCACGTGGTCGTCTTGAAATCGGCTCGTGTTCGTCTCCGTTTCACAGTTTCCATTGCCGAGTAACATCGTGAAAATAGTTGTTTTAAATTAGCTTGATTTATGTTGTATATAACTAACATCTTCCAGTTTTGACACTTGTTAGCGGTTACGAACAAAAACGAAAATCTGTTCGGCATCAAATCGTGACAAAACGTTGGGGCCATCACGCATGCTGCTTGATTAATGAACTGGAGGTTTTTTTTAATGATTCACATCAAAAGATTTTAAGAATGTTTAACTTTAAAAGTTTTCAAATATTCTAAAATATGAATAAACTGACAATTCCATTATTCCCAGTAGGTTACACGTGTATATACTCTTGCACGACACACATATGTACACGCCATTTTTTCTTCTTCAATAGATTGCGTTGTGTTAATTTCTCTCTTTTTTCAATCACGTGATGTAAAGTCAATAACACCACTTGTGATCAAATATGTATGTAATTGATTATATAAGATTGTTCTTTGACACAGCCCAAGTAAAACAGCACTATCATATGATATCGTGTTTACGTTACAAATTGTGTAAACCAGCAAGCCATTGGCTTGCAAACCTTGTCAATTTCGAGCTACTTATCAGAGACGACCTGAAGTCAGAATTTCGTCTGTCAACACGACCACTGATTAGGGAAAATTAGACACAGTCGATTTTTAATGACCACAATTGCCACTAATCAAATCCCGCGGGGAAATCGCAGCGTCGGCTTCGAATTCCACGACTTCGGTCTGTACTGTAGGATGTTTCGGTTTGACTTCATCAGTCAGTGTCGAACAGTATCCATCTTATTTTTCAGAAGTGACAAATCAAATCATCTGATTTGCATGTCATTTCAAGGAAGATAAAATATGAGGCATCGTTCGAAGATCGACATAACGTTAAAAGGCAAGAGCTAAGCATTAAATGCATTGCCATAATGTCAGTATTTTTGAAAATTGTTTTAGAGATACATATACATCTCTGAATAATTATGGGTTAACGGAATAATTATGGGTTAACGGAATAATCATGGGTTAACGGAATAATTATGTACATATCACTTTAATACATCAAGTATTATTGTGATGAAAAATCACTAAATCAAAATAAAATAAACATTTAAAACACGAACCAGAGAGAAGAAATTAAAGTATATACACAATTCATTAGCTGGAGGTGGTAGTCCCCATAAATATACTGAGATCTTTTTTTCTATTTAAAAATGCACCGTTATACTTTGTGCTGAGCTCATTATCTTTTTTAAAATTCAGAGGATTAAATCTTCCTCCAATTCATAATTAGATTTATACTTCCCATCATATATGCCCTACATCAAACAAAACATTCTATCGGGTCAAAGCTTTCATCTAATTAATAAACCTCCTATCGCTCGGCGATTTAGATAGCGCTTCATTGAGATTTAAGACCGGCGGTTCGATGAATTCTAGATAATTTTTCTCATTAAATCAGTCTCAATTTCTTCATCAATGTCGCTTCTCCGAAGATAAATATAGTTAGCATAGTGTCAAAATCTGTGCCAAAAAGTTTTGAAATGGAATCACCAAGAAAGCTAATTCGAAGTTCGCTAACGACATTTTTAGCACAACTCGCAGAAATATTTGACCACAAACATGTTTAAATTGGATAACATGATAGGATACATCATTCATTCATTCATTCACCATAGCTGATGAAAATTACCACTGCTCCCTGTGGATTGATTAAATTTACGAACAGGAAAAAACCGCCATGACGGTCCCAAAAACTCGCAAACCTAGGAACATATATCGAAAAACCATATGCGACCGACGTTAACGATTCCGAAATCTGATAAATCTTTGCTTCTTTAAGATTGTAATCAGTGCTTCTTTGAGATAACTACCGAGATCCCATAAAGATAGATATTTTTATTTCATGTTATAAATAAGGTTTTCTCATATGGTTTATTCTTAGAGTCCTTAATGAAACGGAAGTGGTCTTTTGTGCAAAATACTAAAATAGCGCACGCGCAAATACTACATGTGCAAATCTATTCCAAACTACTATCAATTTATAATGTTTCTTTATACACGTGCCTTTTTTTCTAATAGGAATAGTATATGAAACTCACGGTTGGCAGTTGCTTGCGTAACGTTGTTTCTGTGAAAATATATTAACATGTTGTGTCATTATGGGAGGTGTAAACTCCAGGAAGTGTGGAGCACATAATTACAATCCCTGTGAACTAATATAAACTGTTCAGCTATTTATGGAAGGTTTATGACAATATATGTACCGACATTTTCTACAGGTTTCTATATAAATTTTGTAGCAACATCACACCCCATCCCTCCCCTCCCCTCCCCACCCGGTAACCTTAACCACGATATTGAAAAGTGAGTGAGCTGAAAAATTCCATGATGAATTATTTCTGAAATTTGTAACTTTTTGTATCGTAGATAAAGCGGTACTTTCATTAAAAGGCATTAGAATATTCCTAGAAGAAAAACATGTTTAACTATTACATGCTGGTCATTCTGAAGACCTGTAATATCCGCTTTCTTCTTCTTCTTCTTCTTCTTCTTTTTTAGCGAAAAGACTATACAAATGCATATAAATACCTTATGTGAGAACGGTGATACATGTATGGGGCATATGTAAAGAATTAATGTCATAAAATTAATCATAAGGCAAATGAAACGGATTACTAAAAGCCTACTAGCCAAAACCAGTTTCAGTTGTACAAAACAACTCCAATAAACAACCCAATCAACAACAACAACATCAAAATTATTGAGATAACAAAATTACGATGAAATTAAAAAGAAATGTTCATACATGCAAATGATAATTAAAAATTCGTCTGCATGCATGTACTAAATTCATTGTAAACTACGTACTTTTGTGTCCATAAATACACTTTCACTTCAATGTAGTATTTATTTAAAAAAAAAAAATGCAAGTGCCAAAATACTAATGATGAGAAACATTCCTTGCAATGGTAATCATCTAGCATAATGAAGCTCGGAAATACGAGTATACGTGTATTCGATCGGGAGTTTGCATCTACCCAGAATGTGGCGAAGCACTTTGATTTCAAAACACTTCCGCTTTCATACACCGATTTCCGTTACAAGGTATATTACATTTCCCTTCAAATCAATTGTCCCACAGTTAAACTCTGCAACAGAGAAGTGCTTCCTGCAGGAACTATTGTAGTGTATCCCTATCTTTCTTGTATGTAACACTGTATAGGGTATTGGAATACAACATATTCCTTCTTAATATATATATATATATATATATATATATATATATATATATATATATGAACAGCAAACGCGGATGTCTCGGACGTAGTTAGTCGCTACATATCTACTTACTTACAATCTTCAAAATCCCTTGGTTGTGTACACCACTGATCAGCAATCAATATTCGAATGCTATGAAATAAAGCATTTTTTTAGAACGGAAAATGTCTTTCCATTGCTAATCAAGATTCCTTTTATAAACGTTGAAATCACCCTGTTTACATCTGATTAAATATTACATTAAGTTACATGTATGTTTTAAAAGGTCGTTGTTTAACATTGATTATATCATTGATAAATGATTAAAACACATTCTTAAATCAAACAAAAAGATGAATGAATGAACAAAAAAAAAAGAAATTTAAAAATAAAATTAATAAAACGAAGTAGAAATTTATATTAGATTAATTGATTTGAGAAATTTATAGCTAATTACAAGCAATGCGAGCGTATTGATTTTTTTCTATATCGATACTACTTCTTATTTCAAAAAAAAAAAATTGTAGATATAGATGTAGAAACATAATTTTAGATTTGAATGCAAAATTTCATTTTCCTTTAAAAAAAAAAAAAAAAAAAAATGTCATAAATGTGTAAACTGGAAAATCGCGGCATGTCTTCCAACAGGCTACATTGTCAATGTTACTCAGTGTATTACTATGAAAATGATGAATTACTGAATCAATTAAACCTACATGTGTGAGGTTTACAAGAAAACATTTGGCCAGTCATAGACGTTTAAATAAAATAACTTTCCTGTAAAATGATGACTATGTAATTAATCTAGAAAAGAAATCAAACTGTTGGTATATGACTCTACTTGTTTGCTTTTCCTGTTGGGTTTAAGGTCGTGCATATAGAACTCAAGTTTTTAATATATGCGTACTATCTATTCTAAAATTTCACGGAAGTTTAGCATTTATGCAAAAAAAGATTGAAGCATGTAATCTATGATGCACCAATTTCGGATTGAACTCATTAAACAATTCATCGATTGGGCCCTTGATCAAAAAGTGCACACCTGTCGTTATTATAACACTCTATTACAATGAATACCGAATTCAAGGATATAAGTGGCCATTTCGAACATATATAGCTTATTTGCATGTATGGCTATGTTCTTTGGAACGGTGCGGCGCATGAGCTCGAGTTGAATTAGAATTTGAAATTGATATCCCAAAACCCCCACTCTACACATTTCATCGGAAATTCTCAAGTGATGCTTACTTAGATAGAAATTGCACAACAAGGGGATGCAATGAATATAGTCTTCAAAATGCTCTTTCAACTATTATTTTCGGTACAAATGACAATATGGTTATAAGTGCGTGGAAAACACACCCTTGATAAACAAATAGTACTGAACGTGACAATTATGCATCACAATTTGTTTTGTTTTAGTTTTATTTTTTTTTATTTTTTTGGTTTTTTTTTTTTTGTTTTGTTGTTGTTGTTGGTTTTTTTTTTTGTTTTTGTTTTTGTTCACATATTTGTCTTATGTTACGGTTTTTTCTATTCTTGCCCTTTATAATTTCATACCATGTTTAGAAAATACACTGAGGTTTAGTACTATTGTAGTATGTTTTTTCTCTGTAATGTCGCTTTTATTTCTTATTTATATAATCATGTCCACGTGTACTGAATATGTATATATTAAAACTAATACTAATTCTATGTTTGTATATATGTTTTAACGCAGGACCACAATGAAAACTAGTTGTATGCTAATTGTGTTATCCTGGGTACATAAAGATTAATAATAATAATAATAATAATGGATTTTCTACATTAATAAGGAGCCTCCGTGGCCGAGTGGTTAGAGCATTGTGCTCAAAATCACAAAGCCTCTCACCTCTAGTCGGCGTGGGATCGATTCTCGCTCGCGACGATATATGTGAGATAGTTTGCCATTTCTCTGGGTTCTCTCCTCTACCTACGAAAACTGGGCGCCACCAGATAACTGAAAAATTGTTGATTGTGGCGAAAAACAACAATGACCACAAATTTTCGGAACGATCTGTCCCTTCTTCAAGATGATGACAGAATATTTGCACAGGAATGAAAAACTAAATAAAAATAAATAAAACAAATAATCTAATATGCAAACTAGCACTAAAACTACATTACAAAACCGATCGTCTATATAATGAAATTATCGAATGTACATCATGTAACATGTAAGTCAATAAACACAATAAACTCGAATAACATGTCACTTCTAGTGCTTTCGGCTTTAATGCTACTTCTGACAGCTATTAAATGAAATATATATATATATATATATATATATATATATATATATATATATATATATTGTTTGGGTCTACACAGTGTTAACTCACACTGATAGTATTGGTCTAATACATCAATGAAATTAAGTTAAGTTGCGAAAGAAAATTTAAACATAGTAACAAAGATCCTAATAAACATGTTTCATTTTGTATACTAATGCACACAGCCCTATTTTCGCTGAAGGTGAAAGCCATAAAAAAAATCAAAATTACATGGAAACGATGAAAACCGCGACAATAAACAGGAACAAAATATATATTACCTTGTTTCTAAGTTGATAAAGTGCGGTGTGATCATGATTCTTTTATTCTCTATAATACTGAGACATTGGAGAGTTCTCTTTATCTTTTCACAGACGGTGAATAGCCCACAGTACTATGACAAACTTCACCACATAGGGGACGTGCATAACGGTTACAGTCATGGAAATGGTAGGTATGGTTACTCCCCCACTATACTTAAGCTTATCATTTTACATAACCTTATAGTTTTCCCAAAGTTTGTAGTTTTACCGACGGTAAATATTTCTACCTAAGTTTACAGGTCTACCTAAGATTTTGATTTTACTTAAGTTAAATAGTTCTAGCCAACACGCTTCATTTGATATGTCGATGTGAAAAGGAACATCTAATACACTTTCAAAATCTGAATGACATTTTGGAAATATACCCGAGGTGTAAACATTATACATGTTTTTATAGTATAGCGTGTTATATTTCAAGTCTAGTCTCGAATCAATGTTTTGTTGTATTATATTCTCAGCCCCTCATTGCTATTCATTAACGAGATTTCTACCTCCTCGTTTGAAGTCGCATTTCAAACCAATGGCATTTTACATAACTCTTTTTAACGGCATCAGAAGACAAATTGTGCCTTAATTTCGGCGTGCTAGGAACTGGAGGCTAATCTATTTTGTTCCAAAGAATTATCATGCATTAGGTTGAGCTTTGTTAGAAATGGGCTACACACAGCCATTATTAGATGGAGTTTTTGATTAATATCTTAGTCTAGCTGACAGACTTAGTTATAAATCATTTTATACCGATATATTTTCTTTCTTTTCTTGCCTTCAATCTTTATTGTCGGTATACGTGGCTTCACCATCCTAAATGCCCAGTTGTGATAATGAAACAGTCGGACTTGGGACGTGGCGCATTTTGTTTGATAACAACACGGTGCAATACCGATCTAGTGCATATGGATACGGAATTTATTCTTTTCCCGAAATTCCACTTATACAAGTAGCATTGTATGTTTATATATTATTGATAATACACCGGTTAAATGATAAGTAGTTAATGGTCTCAGAATATCTAACTTATATCAGGCAATGATGTATCTGTAATTTTGAGATTTTTTTTAAATGCCGTATTTCAGCCGTTCATCTGATATTTTGGTAATTCGGAAATAAAATATAGGTATACAAATCGCCTCTAAAACGTCTCACGGCGGGTTTCACCGGTCAACATAAGCACCCAATTCTTTCTCTGGTATGCACAGGAGTCCGAGTTTGTCCTGCTCTTAATTTTGTATTCTATGTAGGAGCTATGAAATTGGTCATTGTTTGTTACCTTCACCTTTTCTGCTGAGGGATCATTTTAATCCTTGAGGGCATTCTCAAATTTATACCATGTCTGTTTGTATTGCCTACATGTATGAATTAAATTTAAAGAAACCAAATTCTCCTGATGTATGATTTCCATCACGATATATTGAAAAAATAGAAAAACCATTTCAACAGGGATTTTGCACATTTCTAAATATAGTTTAATACTCCTTAAACTTTTAAGTTACGTTGTTACCGAACCGGAAAATGTCCCTTTCGAGACAAAAATTCTACATGGATGCTAAAATAATGAAAAAAAATTAAAATACACCTACCATATACAAACTTATCAAAAGCAATTTAAAATGTCTTCTATATACAAATAAATATGATACAGGGGTTTGATTTAAAATGTCTTCTATATACAAATAAGAGAGAGAGAGAGAGAGAGAGAGAGAGAGAGAGAAAAAGAAGGATTCTGTAGAAATTTCAAAATGCGTTCTTCATATTAGATTTTCAGAAATATTTTGCTTATATTCTACTAAAACATTTCAGCACTATTAGTTTAATTTTTGTACAATAAATCATCATGTATATGATTTAACCATACTGACAATAATATCCTCATTTCCTAGGTTATGATCATCACCACCAATTGTCTGCACAGACGCAGCAACAACCACATAACGGAAATGTTTCCAGTCTAGACTGTCTCTCCCTGATTGTGGAGAGCATTAGTCCAAAGACTTCTGCCGGATTGATGACTGGAATATCCCCACCAGAGCGCCCTCTGTGAATCTCGAGAAGACGAATGGGTATCGTGTCTAGAACAATTTAAATTTGATACTACTTGCTGTGCCTTGGGTGGTGTGATACAGAGTCTTGTACCACATACTAATGCCATTGCAGATATTTGAGACACGGAAAACGATGCTACACGTAACTCTAGCTGCAACTTTGTCGCCAATTCTCATTTCGGCGCATCGCACGACAGCTGTAAATAGAGTCTTTGTCATATGCTCTATATCAGGTGCATTGCGTTAGAGAAAAGACAGTTTAAGATAATTCCTTCGAATTTTTCAACAAACATACACACACACACACAAATATATATATATATATATATATATATATATATATATATATATATATATACATACATACATACATACAAACGAAATCGCATATATGTGAATCGATGCTAGCTGATTATCGCCAATCACAGAGAAGGAAGAAGCGTCAGCTAATTTCTCTCGAGTTAACAGTTGATGTCCGGAGATAAATTATGTAAGAGGAAGGGGAAGAATTAATTCAATGTGTATTTTCCTAGTCAAAGTCACATTGTCCTTAGCGGATTCTTCGAAAAATAATAATAATAAAAAAAAACCACCTAAATTTGTAACCATGTAACCATGCAGATATTTGCGCGAGAGTTTACCTATTTCAGTTGTGTAAAGTACTCTCCCTTCCTCTGTTTGACGTTTGTTACTTTGAAGTGTTACATTTCACAATGATTATATTAGGCAGCATGGCAATTAGTAAACATCATGACTGGACAATATACATGCAATACAGATGTAATATATGTATATAGATATTTTGATACTGATCGATTTATCAAATATTGTATTTTTACGATATGAAATAAATAGTACAAAATAAATGGATATATTTCGTTTATCTTTATCACGTGACATTAACAATTTGATTAAAAGGTAACTAACAAAATTAAAATGAATCATAAACAGAAGTTACGAAATAGAACTAAATGAAAATAACTGAAAGTAACTTATATATATATATATATATATATATATACATCAGAATCATGTATGCTTTATGGGCCTCCGTGGCCGAGTGGTTAGAGCATCGGGCTCAAAATCACAAAGACTCTCACCTCTGTCGGCGCGTGTTCGAATCTCGGTACATTGTATCTGGGTTCTCTCCTCCACCAACAAAATTGTTGAGTGTGGCGGAAAGCAATAAATAATCAATCAATCAATTAATATGTATGCTTTATGAGTAGAATTGTTTTTATTTGGTTATCACATCTTTCAATAAATTTTGTGGTCACGTGATGATCATTGCAATCTCAATGGGTGCCAGATTGCAAAATTCAATTTCATCCTGTCAATTGAAAAAGCACAGCTCACAGCCTTACACGGATTCATAAGCATCGTAACGGATCTCAAAACGTGGCATTTAGAGTTGATCACATTTTATTATGACGTTTCCAATCTTTTTGCTTTAAATATCTTTACAAATTGTAGAGATATGCATTTTCTCAAGAAGAAACTGTAGTTGTAAACACTGCGTGCAAGGATCTTGATAAACATAACACGTCTATTTCAACGACGGAATTTCGACAGAAATAAAGTATAATGTAAATATATAAAAACAAAAATGAATTTCAGTTTTGAAAATACATGAAGGCATTGAATCATTAACTGCAATACGTCGAAAATCATTGCCTGACGCACGAACGCGCCCCATGAGGTATACCGTCGTGATCCCCAGAAATTTCAAAAAATGACAATTTACCCATTTTATGTTCCCATTTTCAATTGTTCGTCAGTAAATTTAAGTTTTACGCTTCATAACGTTAAGTCAGTTTACTCATAACAATTAAAAAGGATCAAGTCCATTTAAAATATATATCACATTCTTTAAATCGATGAAAATAAGTTTTAAGATATCACATTCATTACAGTACATAATAGACGTGGTTGTACATGTGAAAGACGATATGCAGCGTAGGAATACACAGTATATAAAACCATAATGAAAAAATGAACAAAATCTCATAACATTATATGTAGAAGTAATTATTTACATTGTGACACATGATTGTAGGTTATCAATAACGAGTGTATATATAAATACTCCAATTCTCTAATTGTGGAGAGTAAATCGTACCATTGTACAAACTTATATATAATGCATATATACAGTGCACTAGAGAAGGGTAATTGACTTTCGCTATGCTGATGTAAATTGTCAATGATTCCCGTTCACTTTGGTGATCTTTGAGAGCATTTGTTTTTAATCTCTGTAACTGTTTCTAAAACAATGTGAACAAACTAATTTTTCATCATGTCTCTCCTCTGATTCAACATCCCGTGTCAGAAAGTTTTACAAGAAAAAAAACCCCCAAGAATCACTATCCGTGTTTCCCTTTTTTTTCATTTTTTTTTTTCTTTAAATGAAATGTCTGAATAATTTCCTTTTCATCGGTGCTCGAACAGTTGATCAAGATATTCATTATTACGTAAATCGCATTGATAAAAACAGGTTTTTTTATCATAGGAGTGAAATATATGATCAATGTGCTATGGCAAAGTAAAATTTTGAGAGAAAAAAAGTTCTTATCAAATTAATAATTTGAGTTGGTAAAAACAATATTTGTTAATACAGAGAGTGTATCAAAAATTTGCCAGCTGCTGTCCGTGACGTAGATCTAAGGTAAAAAGGACATTGTTTTGAAATTAATACAGACTGGAAAAAAGTTGTTCGTAAAAAAAAAAAAAAAAAAAAAAAAAAAAAATCTTAGGCCTTTCAGATCAATAGAAATAGTGTGTATTCACGTTCACTTATTCAAATTTTAATATTCACATTGCATTTACGTAAATTTCACATTGCATTTGCTCAGTAATTTGAAAATCTCGACAGTAGTACACTTTATGTATATTGTAATCACTATGGCTACTTGCTATCCCGAGTCTTTATATAAAGAAAAAATATAATACAAAGCATATGTTCCATATATATGAATAGAATATCAATACACTGAATAGAAATCCATGTGAAATTTATCTGCGCGAAATTCCACCTTTTCAGTTGAAAGAAATTCATAGATAAGGGTGAACACTTTGACTGATTTTCTTATCAATAATCAGAACCTAAAATGAATGGATCTCGGATTTGATTTATTAAGTTGACATTGAATTTCAGATTCTGAATCATTTAGAGTGCGACTAGTTATATAAATAATGATGTAACGATACACCTTCAAACAGCGCCTTGGTTGAAAATTAAGACACATTAGCTAACGGGCAATAAATAATATGTGTTTGTGTAACATGATGATGCAGAGCGTGGCAACATTCAATTAATTTGACTTCATCATTGGTGAATGACCTTGACCTTTACAAGTCACTAGACAATGACCTTGATATTTCAGTTTACAAGGTATGGTCTTGAAGTATCTAACTCATATAGTCTAAAAGGTATAACCAATGTGAAAGGTGCGTAGAGAGAAAAAGACACACTAAAAACAATGTGAACTATTATGACCTTCGATTTCGGGGTATAAAGCGCATGATCGAACAGGAGTATCCAAAAGCCCTTGCCTAGTTATACCTGAGGAATGAGTGAATATTTAAAAACACATTCGTAAGCTGACTGTGTTTATATGGAATATGGAATTTGGGCCTTTGTTATATAGCTCAATATTCATGTTGTTTTCAGTTGTATAGCTGACATATTTAGACCTAGTTTAATGTCAAACAGCTTCGGTGGTCCTTCGCTGGGAAAGTTGACCGTGACCTCATTGTGTTTGTACAAGTGGTTGGTGAATCTTATCCTCATCTTGAAAAATACCGTACAGTGATTGTTTTCTTCCGCGGGTGTAAACGTTGGCGATTTTTTAGGTCACGTGTATACAAATGAACATGTATATTTTGGCAGACACGAAGTCCCAAAACATGAAAAATGATAAGCATTGTTAATAACTTATTAAACGTTGTACTGTCGTCAGCAAAACACATTAGTTTATACCCCCCCCCCCCCCCCCCCCCCCCCCACGTTCTTGAAGCTGGAGAGTGCTTCATGTGCATTTGGACATAAAAACAGTTGTTATACAGAGTTATCTCTCTTGCAAAAATACGTATTATTTGGGTCTAAATTTAGCTTTAAAAATTCGCGACATGATACTAAACCGTTAAAATAAGCCAATTTATCAACCCGCGAAAAAAATATATGGCATGTTTTCTACAGAACTTCAGTAACTTATAATATAAAGGTTAAAATACTGTCATATCATGTAAGGGAAAAGTATGTCTGTATATTTCAGCTTTTACGTAATAATTCCACATACGACATTCCTGAAACTTTTTAAATTATCCATGAGTTTTATTGCGTTACGTTGTTGAAGGAAATCTATCTCAAGATAATACATTGACTAGAATATAAAACTGATGAAGTAATGAAAAGAAATATTGAAATATATTTTCCATAGGAAGTTTAATTCAAAATGCTTCTATCATTCCGAATGAAAGCAGATATCAAAAAATATCCATTACGTATTTGTTTCGTCCCCAAGGACGAGGATATATGTGTTTATTACACATTACAGTAAGTCTGTACATGTGACGTTGCAGTGGTGGAATACGGCCTTTGTCCACTATTTTGTGACTTATATTTGCTGCATGGTACAGTATGGGTTGTCACAAATAAAATGAAATGTATGAAGACACGTCATTCTAAGATTTCTTTTCAACAATATCTGTATCTAATGTGTGAATACCGAAAAAAAAAAGATCAGTATATGACACAATCACCAGTGTGACGCTGAATTTACTATTGTGAGATAGTTATGTGAGACAATCATGATACCGTCGTGTGAGATAGCTATGTGAGAGGGTCATGTGAGACGGTTGAATGATAGAGCCACATGAGATTTTTTTTTTCTCTTACAATGCTATCACGTCATTGATCATATATATAAAATCAGGTGATGATTTTGATAACCAGAGCCCCTGAACTAATGTCCTAAATAGTATATAAAATGTGTGGAAAAATATTATACGTTTATGTGGCATATAGTAAAATTTCACATCAGGGACAAGATTTATGATCTAGAACTCGACAAATCCTCGCCATCTTGTCCCCTCAGTGAAATTTTGCTATCCCATACCCCTAACGAACGAGTCAACTAATTCATATATAATCTAGCGTCCTTTAATAATTCCGAATAAAATTTTATTCAGAAAACTATTATGCAAAATTTTTAAATTTCAATTCTAATTAGAATACTAGTATGCTAGGATAATACAATTGTGGATTTGTAATATGTCACACAACATACAAACATCTTGGCATGCGATTCGGGTGGTTGGTAACATTATACAGAAAACTAGGATTACTTAAAAAGCATTTTAAGGTGTCTTATCTTTCATTAGACTTAAATATGTGGTTGATATATGGCCCGAGTTTACAAACGCTAGGGGAAAAAAAATCAATTATTAACAACACGAGTAATAACTGGCATTACTATTATTGCTTAAAGACATTCATTGTATCTGGAAATAGGCTGGGAACCTCTGGAAAAGTGACAAAAGAGGGCTAAACTACTAATTATAAGAATGTATAAAACACACAGCCATATAGTGCTAGTTATTTACAGGAAATTGCACCTGATCTATGAAGCACTAGTACGAGTTGTTCTTGAAATTCGTCAAATTATTCATTGCAAAAATACAAAGAGAACTATTTAAGAAATCATTTACTCACATTAGAAAGCATATATCATAGAACTTTTTTGAGTTTATACCAGCCTTTTTTTTTCAATGAATTTGATCGTTTTCTACAAAATGTTTAATGAATTGATTTTTTCCTATAAAGAACCATATTATTTTTATTTAAAAAAGAAAACCAACTCCAGATTTTATTTGTGTTATACATACAGTACATATGCAAATGACTAACAATATTATACTTAATGTTTACAGCAAACGTTACTACACGTATATTCATATTGAATGACAATTTTTACAAGATGTTGTAAGTAGAAAAAAAAAACTACGTTCCATACTTTATGTCAGTATATTATCATGTTCAATTCAGCGTGTTAATGACATACTATCATTCAAATACATTCCTATATCTACAATGTAAATACATATAATTTGAAAATATGTTGTTGATCAGCAAGAACATTTTAGAGCTGCGTTGGCTGAGATTCCCGTGATAATATGTCTAATTCCGATGTCATGAATATTAATACTGCTGTTTTCATTTCATTCACATAATCATAAACAACCATCTTTCTTCGATATTTGATGTTTATTGAAAGAACTAAGACTTCATGCATCTCAAGAGGCAACAACTATTTCTTTTGATGTTTCATATTATCTCTTGAAAATTATTGTTTGAATGCATGAAGAATACTACACATCAAAACTCATATTCAATAATATTTCTGAAATACGTTTCTTTGAAAGCCGCGAGCCTTCTTCTTTGAAAGTCTTTACAGTGTCCTCTAGAGCACTCAACGTAAAGCAAGTTGCACGTGCAAACCTACTCCCGTCTTACGTTAAACGATGTGTGATAACGCTTCAAGCTTATCACAGTTTCGATATAAGTTTTCTTAATGATGTCATGCTGGGCTGTAAGTTTCCTTCTTTCTTGCAGATTTTACGATTGTTGAAATTTTTATTTTCCACCAAATAAAATGTTCGTGTTCTTTTTACATTTTGTATATAATATGTGCATGTTATCGGGTCAGTGGATCTGGAATTGATGAAATGATAAAGCGGTATTCGAGAAGCTTTCGTTGACATGTGAACATCAATGATGAATGGGTGAAAGCGATAACCTCTCCTACGCGCGTGAGTAGCAGAATGTATCAAACAATGCACGCGCATCAAAGAATTAGGCATGCATAGATGAAATATACTACATTTGATAAGTCACAACGGCATGTACAATCTATATTTGAAAGTAAGTAAGTTCGTCCCTCAGATTTCTAATGGCACCTCCTGAAATTGTTAGTAATTTAAGACTCGAAGGTTTTAACTATATCTATCTTTTTCAGCCGTTTATTATCGTGTTTCTAAATAATTGTTTGATATTAGTCAAGAGAGGAAGACGGGTAAAAAAGAAAAAAATATCGAATCCTATATATTTCCATGACGAAAAGTAATTACACGTGCAAATTGAACAATTTACTGAATCACATTGACAAGGATGTGTCAAATTCTTGCGAAGATCTTGATTGTGATATTCCTGGGTGAAAAAGAGCATTCGATAGCCCATAAGCATCTCATTAACACACATCAGTTCCTTCAAAGTATTCACTTTGCACCTTTGAAAACAAAAGACATACATTTATCTGTCAGTGTTGATACTCAGTTTCGTTGAAACCTACAATACATATTTCTGTCTTATCAGATTAAAACAATTCATTAAAGTGTTAGAGAGCCAAAGAGTATAGTGTTATCACTGTGTTTACAAGTGAGTAGGAAGTTGGGTTCTTTTTTTGCAACATGAACTCATTTAATTGATATCATAGTCACCGATTTCTTTCTTTTTTTCCGTTTTAACATTCCTACAGTTTTTCCTTAATTAATGCTTTGATTCATCAGCACTATATATATATATATATATATATATATATATATATATATATATATATTCCGCATCATGTATATCATGTAAAACTCACTATGAACTAGACAAGTTGCTTAGGTCTGCTAATTGCTTTTTGTTTCTTCACATTTCTCCCACAATTCCAGACTAATAGAGCTATTATAACCATTTATCTGTTTTATGAGGCGGCCTCTCTAATTGCATTAGCGGGCAAATGGCCACTCAACAATTTATGGTTTCCCTGGTCACTCTGTGCAGGATATCTATTTTTCCCTTTTAATCTTTGGCACCACCGGAAAATTTCTCCGCTGGAATACGGCATTTTAAAACGCCATGCCTCCTTCTTCACCCGTAGTTGACAATATGCTGTTTCTTTTCAGGTGTTAATTTTTTTTCGAAGACAATTAGAGTTTAATAGAGCCCGCATCTCAGCTGTTTGTGTAGCTATCTGATGACAATTTTATAAAATCTCCACTCAGCAATAAGATAGTCTGCATTTAAAATTTCAGCTCATTAAATGTTTCATATGCATATGAAATAAAGTAAAATTTGCTACAGTTGTGCAACACGATTAAAAAAAAAAGTCATTAAATTCATTTTCAATAATTATCTAATTTTCAAATAATTCATAACTTTTACACCGTTATTGTAAAGAATCGAATTTTCTCTCTCTCTATATATATTTTTTATGTCTTTTTTAATAGTTTAATCTCATTTGATACATGCATGGTATATTTTGAGTTATTATTCAACTTCTCGTTAGAGAAAAGAAGCAGAACATGAATTATCTCTTCGGAAATCTAAGTAGTAGTTCCTAATCAAGAGGCACCCGTCGATTTTAAAAGCATCTCGTCCGAATACAAGCATTGGTTGTAAAAGCTTTGGAATAGCATGCGGTTAAAATCATGGGAACGTGCGCTTTGTTCCCTAATGCCAACAAAGGCAAAATTATCAAGATTGAAAAAAAAAATATCGAAAATTGAAAATAGATTTCGGTGATATTGTTTTCCAGCTTATGACATTTTTGGTACGTTTTTATGAAATGTAAACGATAAAAGAATAGTACTACGATCTCGTTTGGTACCAAAAACGTACACTAATTTCTTGAATTCAAGACATCATTTTTCCCAAAATAATTATAAAAATTCTGTACAGGTAAGAAAAGCCGATTTTGCAAAACGTTAAATGAATTATGAACATGTAAAATTTCTTTTAATTTTAAATCCTGTCGGACATATACACCAATCAAAAATCTTCATGACACGAAGGGGGTTTTATGTGTTAATCGACCTCATGCACAAATTGAATTCCTGGGACGATACCGCAATTGCAAAAAACACATTAGATGGTTTGTTTTATAAACAATTGATGGAACAAACAAATTCTATAAAATCGAGAGGAAGAAATACATTGTAAGTGGATAAAAGCCGTTTGCTGTTTCCGGGTTACAATGTTCCTAGCCTAAATGGAGTCATTCAGTCGATTTCTCTGATTTCCAGCAACGTTTGCATTCGATGAACGGAAGTGAGTGTAGTTGAGTAAGTTATATCTTTATCAAATCTACGATGCACAGAAGTGGTGTTTGCTGTGTTTACGATCGTATTTGTAAAAAATAAGTTTTAAAAAATTTGCAGGAAGTTTGTATTCTTACGCGTTCCTCTCACAATACCAGTGCAAATAAAGTAAAGAAAACATAAGGAATGTATTGTTTTATATCTTTATCCTTTATAATTTCATAAATTTATAAACTAAGCCATATCCTTTTCTGTAATTTCTTGTTCGCTACACCAAGTGTTACAAAACGACATTCGTTAAAAATCTTTGTGCTCTATTTAATGCGATTTTGAATTGACCATTTGCAAATGTTGACCAGATGATCAAGGAAGTTTTAAAATGTCATGATATTCGCAACTGACAGTTTTCCGTCCTGCTTCGTGTTATGACTGAGTTCATGTTCTATATCCTTTGAATCGTACAATGTACATTGAACCCAAGGCCAATTTTGATTATAATAGTCCAGATATTTTGCGTTAAGATTTCGCTTGAAATAAAACATTCATGCTATAAGATATTACAAGTAAGTATTAGAATGAGCATTTCCCAATCTGCCCCACAGGAGAAAATTCAGAATATGCCAATATAGTACTTTCATAGAAAGGCATTATATATATATATATATATATATATATATATATATATATATATATAAAAGATAAGATATTCTTTATTTCCTCCAAATTAATGGAAAGTATATCAAAATCAAACAGTGAACTTATATGAGCAAAACAAGAAAAAAAGTATTTTAAAGTTGACATTTTAGAACTACATATTACGACAGTCAATGACAAAAACGATCGTATTATTGTTATAGATATGTATAACGATAGTATAATTGTTATAGTTATGTATAAGAATAATATTATCGTGTTATAGTTATGTATAGCGATAATATCATTGTTATAGTTATGTAAAACAATTGTATTATTGTGTTCTAGTCATGTATAACGATAGTATAATTGTTATAGTTATGTATATGGATAGTATTATTGTGTTATAGTTATATATAACGATAGTATTATTGTGTTATAGTTGTATATAACGAAAGTATCATTGTGTTATAGTTATGTAAAACGATTGTATCATTGTGTTATAGTCATGTATAACGATAGTATAATTGTATTATAATTATGTATAGCGATAATATTGTTGTTATATTTATGTATAACGAGAGCATTTTTTGTTTTAAAGTCATGTATAAGGATAACATTATTGTGTTATAGTT
Organism: Ostrea denselamellosa; assembly: GCA_024699665.1. Taxonomy (NCBI): domain Eukaryota; kingdom Metazoa; phylum Mollusca; class Bivalvia; order Ostreida; family Ostreidae; genus Ostrea; species Ostrea denselamellosa. The sequence continues at coordinate 8,384,816 of JAMZEH010000018.1, forward strand.
ATGTAAAACAATAGTATTATTGTGTTATAATCATGTATAAGGATAGCATTATTGTGTTATAGTTACGTATTACGATTGTTTTATTGTGTTATAGTCATGCATAACGATAGTATTGTTGTTATAGTTATGTATAACATTTGTATTATGTGTTATAGGTATGTATAAAGATAGTATTATTGTGTTATAATCATGTATAACATGTGTATTATGTGTTATAGGTATGTATAAAGATAGTATTATTGTGTTATAATCATGTATAACATGTGTATTATGTGTTATAGGTATGTATAAAGATAGTATTATTGTGTTATAATCATGAATAACATGTGTATTATGTGTTATAGGTATGTATAAAGATAGTATTATTGTGTTATAATCATGTATAACATGTGTATTATGTGTTATAGGTATGTATAAAGATAGTATTATTGTGTTATAATCAAGTTTAACTATTGTTAACTGTTACAGTAAAGACTTTGGGTCTCTGTAGTAAGAACTCTAATTTACTTTAAATTGGTAGACCCTTTGATTTACTTTAGTAAACTCTTTGAGTTTGAGTTAATATAGTAAACTCTGATGTATTTTGACAAACACTTTGATATACTATAGTTAACACTTATATTTACTATGGCAAATAAATGGATTTATCAGATAGTAAACACTTTGATTGACTATAGCAAACATTTTTATTCATTTTGTTAATTACTTTGATCTACTATAAATAACGGCACCAATAAACACAGATTTACCATGCTTAATATCTGTACTTTCCTATGTGAGTAGTAACTGCCTTACTATAACAGTAAACACTATGATAAACATTGAGAATATTGTATTCATGTATCCACTGTAGTAAACCTTTAGAGTAAATATTTGAAGAAGAAGAAGAAGAAGGAGGAGGAGGAGGAGGAGGAGAAGGAGGAGGAGAACATTAAATTAAAATCTTTGACAATTTTGCATTGTAAAACTATGCTGCAGTTATATCTACATACCTTGGTATTTTGTGTTATTGATTAGACTGAGGGAAATATTTATGTAGCAAGTATCAGCACAGTTAGCTACAAAGAGTAAAGAGACTGGTACATAACTTGTCTTATGTTAATGTTTGTGTGTTCTGTTTGCTATAGCGAATTAATTAGATATTTAACAAGTATATAGTAATATATGGTGTATTTAGTGACAGCAGATGTCTTGTGAAGTATACAAATTCATAGATGTTTTAGCGTTGCCAGTTACAAATGTGAAATTTTTGTCTTAGGAAAGGGAAACAGAAACCATGTCATTTAGAACCACATGGTAATTACAGACATAAATAAGTTTTAAGCTAAGAAACAGAGTGCATATTTAAAATTGCTAATACCTGCAATCTTTTATCATAAGCCATTTAAGAGATATATGACCGGTAGTGAAATATTTACTACAAGATGAGACTATAAAAGTAGGATGTTTATTTTATGTCGTGTAAAAAATACAGCTGTTATGAGGACGATAAGAGATTCGTACAAAAAGAAATAGAATTCGTTTACTTCCCTCTGCTTAAAGTTGCCTGCCCTTAAATGCATCATTATCAGACCATTATTGAAATTTAAAATCGCGTCAATATCATGCCGCATTAATAGTGAATACTTTTTTTTTCTTTTAGTCGTTTGGTTTGAGGTGTAAAAAATACACCTTTCACACTTCCTTGTGTTGTATTTTACAGGCTTTGCAGACTTACTAATTGTGTATTTTAGACACTTTTCGGATTTACAATTTGTGTATTTTTCAGAATTACTAAACTACTATCAACACACTTCAGACTGTATAGTGGGAGTATTTTTCATATACTTTTCAGTCTACGTAATGGGGTATTACTGCACTTTCATATTGACTTGTGGGAATTTTTCTGACTTACTAGTGGGGAATTTGCACCTTTTTAGTTTAGCTAGTAGAATATTTTACACATTCTTCAGACTTTATGAATTCTTTATTAACAGAAAATGTTGGTATCCTAAGATGGAAATGCTGTAGACGTTTTCTTTATGTGCAAAATTCTACAAATTTTTCCTGTTGTCCAAAGGGGTATATTTCTGGTTGGATCAAACTCATTTCTCGGCAAAGTACCGCAGACACCAATCCAAATATAAAATTATCTGAATTAGTATATTTCAATTTGGGTCGACACATCCACTACAGAATCAAGTGTTGGAAGGGTGAAACAGATTTTAATTAGTACAAAACAGGATATTACATGATGTGGTAAGACACATGTCGGTACAAAAAGCTACATACTCGTAATTATCAATAGCCCATTCTTACACCATACATATTTTTTTTAAATTACAAACATTTAGAGTATTTATTAACACTGGATTTAATGTTTCAATTTTGTATAGAAATTGATAGAAAATGTTATATTATCAATACATACTGTCCAATGAGATTTTCAAAAATATTTAGGGACATTTCACAATAAGAATAAATTATTCCTTAATAAATTGCCTACCCACTCACTCGTTTGCAAATTACAAACATGATGCGAATTTGCACTTCAAAACGGGTTTACAAAAAGGTTTCTTATTTATATCTATACGCATATACTGAAATGATTGTTTCCAATATTGTTTTGAAATCAAATAAATTCATGATGACGGGTAGGGGTTACGTCGACAACACTCTAACTCTCGGACATCTTCGGTTGGCCTTATTTTGATAATGCGCGTCTTCTTTATTCGTGTTCGGGGGAAAAAAAATATTTAAAAAAAATTAGTAAAAATGGCGTTAGCGCGTTATAAAAAATTGTATGCATACATCGTTGCAGTTATGAGACTACATCGTTCAAAAAATGACAGTTCATTACTTATATTTACATTTTAAAACATAATTCTAATGTGTACAGGGGCCTCCGTGGCCGAGTGGTTAGAGCATCGGGCTCAAAATCACAAAGCCTCTCACCTCTGTCGGCGCGTGTTCGAATCTCGGCAGCGGCGTTATGTGAGCAAGTTTGTCAATTTACTTGTGGAAGGTCGGTGGTCTCTTCCCAGGTACATTGTACACCAACAAAAACTGGATAACTGAAAAATTGTTGAGTGTGGCGGAAAGCAATAAATAATCAATCAATCAATCAACCTAATGTGTGCATTGTTTACTCGCTGTCATAATTCCTGCTGGATCATTCGGGGGAGTAGCAATTCATAGAACAGCCGCTAGCCTGTGATGTCAAAGGGGAAAAAAAGTGCGCAATGTTGAAAAAATTAATGATCCAATTCTGAAATAAGTTATAAATGTCACTTTAATCAAATTCTTGCAAAATTGAAACTTTGAATAACTCATTTTATTAACATTAACTCGTTTAACAGTCGTTGCTCATTCCACGGAGGAACTGCATGGGAGTTTGTGAAGCGGTTCTAGTCGGCCATGTTTTTCGTTGTTGTGAAGTGAAATGTACAATAGCTAAAGAAAGAATTACTGAAAAAACCTCGCATTTGGGTTTATTTTCTGTGTGTTATTGGTAACATAGTCCATGATGAGCAGTGATGAAGCGGACGGTTTATCATGAACAAGTAGTTCTTGTACTCACAATGTGATTCGTCCAGTCATTGCCAATGTTGTTAAGGACAAATATCAACAAAACACTTGTAGTATTTTTTATTAGAGGATCAAACAGATAATGTAAATATTAAACCATAATCGGACTGAACCATATTTAGAGAGAATTAAGCAGCAGGGGCGTTCTATAATAGACGATTTAGTGATATTTAACGTTGCGTACTGCATATCATATAGTTATACTTCCGAAAAATCATATACAGTACAGAGACATACTTGGGTAACAGCATTTAAATGCTTTGGATGTTGATTTTGAATATTAACCATACTAACTATTCTGATGTTGTTCTGTTTTAATGATACTTTAACAAGCAAATCCTAGCAAACTAGCATTGAAGACGTTCTCACTTTTGTTTCTGGAGAAAGTCGAAAGTACAATACCAATATCTACATTAGAGATACTTTAAAGTTATAAAGATTATTTTTCAAAAAGATTGTAGGAGTATTTCTTTTCCTACAGAAAATGAAATGAAAACAATCCTACCAAGATATTTTTAAATTGATATCCTATCGCACAACCACGTATTCTTTGGAATTTTATTAAGAAGATCCAAAGAAAATTTTATTATCTTCACTCAAAGGCGGTAGGCACCGAGCTTAGGGCTAGATTTTACAGCCGTTCACCGGCAATGGTGACGTCTCCATTTGAGTAAGAAATTCTCGAACGGGACGTTAAACTATTATTAATCCATCAAACCACCAACCAATGGACCTACGAATTTCTTACGTTTCTATGTAATATGCGGAGGCCTTCATAAAACGCACGCCTGACTGTGTAATATCTGTGTAAAAATTCCGTCCATTTTTAGCATTGTCTCTTGAAGATAATCACGGAGCCTCATACAATTACTGCGTGTCTGAATTGTGTCCGACATCGGTCAAATTTGTCCGCGAAATTCAAGTAGACGCGTCATTCTAAACATTTTCGGGCATGCTCCAACAATTGTAAATTCAGTACTAATCACATATTAAATTTATAGAAAACTGACTAAACGTGCAATACGACTTCCAAGAATGTTTCAGCAATCTTTTTATACGCTAGTCTGAACAAACTGATTCCTACCCATAGAATAAAACATCTGACTAAACATTATATATTATATAGCATTGAACTTATATAATGATATTGAGAGGACACAGAACAAACACATTTTGGCATTTATTACAAATTAATTTAGTCTTTTTCATTTTTAACAGCAACAGAAAACGTAGTACACGTTTATTAAACAGATGTGAAGAAAAATTCTTTATATACTCCACTGCAAAATTTTAAAGCCTGACGGTGGCCGCTTCGAGACCATAATCTGAGAAATCTGTCACTGCCAGTTGTCATGTTATACACCAAAGCGAGGAAACTCTGGTTGTTGGAAAATCACCTGTATGATAAACGTAATGCAGCAAAAAGGCATTTTATTGTCATAGGTGACAAAAGGTGTTCTGTCAACATTCCGATATTAGTCCTGATTTGTTTTGTTACAAGTTCAACACGTATCTTAAAGCAATATAAGCTGTCAAAATTGTTATTTTGGGGCCCCCAAAATTTAATCGAAATTTTGTAACATCTACCTTCTAATACCTGATTTTATCGATTAAACTTTTGACATGTTGTATTTTTTGCATTAAATGAAAAAATTGTTCGACAGTTGAAATTAAGTCTTCCCGTACCTTAATTTTTCCGACATTATTTCCGTATGCAATGACCTAAAGTTGAACTCATTCGGCAAAATCAAATGCGCAAGCGCAATATTTCCGGTAAGCACGAAAGATGTCTGACACGAAAAGTTCGAAGGGAGGGAGAAAGCCGACTTTGACTAATTCGGGACGAAAAAGATATAAAAACATAGAACATCGTTAACAATGCCAAAATAATGATGGTAACTAGAATTTTATCTCACCTCGCCGTCCATATTTTAATGACCCGGATACAACCCGATCCACTCCGATCAGCATCAGAATCATTCGTGTCAACATCGGTTATCTTCGGGATTGTCGCCGACGATTAATCAGCTGCCGTTGTTAGGGTCAAACGGAATGTCGAGGAATATATTTTTCATCACGTAAAGGTGTGTAAACGATGCATAAGAGAGGAAATTCGATGCAGTTCTTTTTTTCAATCATATCAACGTTCATTTAACCTCTTTTAATGCCACTATAAAAAATTGCAATTTTGGCAGCTTATATTGCTTTAATATCATACGCAGCAATGGCAGCGCTCTGACCGTCAAATTGAAGATGAAGGTCATTTCAAGTGTGTTTCTGAATCCGTTTTATTTCAAAATGATTATGTTATAAATTCATGTTAATGATCTCAACCCTGCTGTAGACTCTACTAAAATCTCTCTCTTTCTCTCTCTCTCTCTCTCTTTCCTAAAAAATCCCCCGCCAAATACAACTCCCAAGTGGCTGGGCTACATAAAAGCAATCTTGTATATAAAAAAATAAGTTATATACTATGATATAAAGCCCAATTTATCGTCGGAGTTAAAAACATGCATTTATTTCTACTTATAGCAAGTACATGTATGTATTATTATTGTCAAATTTACTCTAAACATTTAAGCAGTAATTGTAATCGCTTAAATGTTATGTTTGGAAGAAACATGTAATGAAACTAAATATCATTGCCCAAATCACGTGTACATTCAAAGCTCTTTAACTTCAAAAACTAACCCCGTAGGGACCCGGGCTAGAATAGGTCCTCAGTACCCCTTGCTTGTCGTAAGAGGCAACTAAATGGGTCGGTCCTTCGGATGAACCGCAAAAACCGAGGCCCCGTGTCACAGTAGGTATGGCACGATAAAGATCCCTCCCTGCTAGAAGGCCGTAAGCGACGAGCATAGGCCTAAATTTTGCAGCCCTTCACAGGCAATGGTGACGTCTCCATATGAGTGAAAAAATTCTCAAGCGGAACGTAAAACACTATACAATCAATCTTCAAAAACTATCAATTCTTACAGTAATATCATTGCTCAAATCTGAGATTTGATTTAACATCGAAATTGCACATGGAGTTCCTAATCTTCAACAAGAAATCCTTAATGGTTACCTGAGGTTGATTTGCTGATCTGCATAATTGGTCATAGTATCTACTGATCGTCAAAGATTGGTGCGAAGAGATAATGCAGATACTCTGATAGATATGTATGACGAAACCTCACTCCCTGAATCATACAAATCTGTATATTTCTTACATGAACTTGTTCAGTTAAATCTCATAAATATATCTAGCTTGGAATTACAGAACCCCATCCTATTTTTGATATTGAGGGGCAGAATTTTTCTCAGATCCCCCCCCCCCCCCCCCCCCCCAAAGGAATCCTTATTTATAAACATCAGTAGTGGAAAACAAGTTTGCAGAACATTGTAGTAAAACATGAGAAGGTGAAGATAACGAACAGCGATGCTTCTATAATATATAAAAGTTCAGTATTTATATGAATTCTAAAGATAATAAAGGGGCCTCCGTGGCCGAGTGGTTAGAGCATCGGGCTCAAAATCACAACGCCTCTCACCTCTGTCGGCGCGTGTTCGAATCTCGGCCGCGGCGTTATGTGAGCAAGTTTGCCAGTTTACTTGCGGAAGGTCGGTGGTCTCTTCCCAGGTACATTGTATCTGGGTTCTCTCCTCCACCAACAAAAACTGGACGTCACCAGATAACTGAAAAATTGTTGAGTGTGGCGGAAAGCAATAATCAATCAATCAATCAAACTAAAGATGATAATGACTACCATTTAGGGTACAAAACTTATTTGTTGTCATAAAAACATGCCATCTAGGTATGCTACAGTTGTGATACAAGGCACACATCATATTTTAATAAAGTTGCTTATCATTGGCCTCTACAGTTGCAATATTAACAAAATGTTGCACAAGAGCTTGCATAGTATTGTCCACGTGGCCTATTTATAACTTGCTTGAATTATTATAATATCAACGAAAATTAACACAAACAGATTTCATGTGTTTAACTACTTTGATAACTCATTTAAACCTATTCGAGTTCATTGAGCCACCGTCTTGCCGTGGTACTTTTGTTTTTACACTACGAACAGCTAGGAAAATAATTCAAAGACATTTATTTCGTACAAATCATCGCTTGTATACATGCATAAAATCCGTATTTCATTTTAATGCTCAGATAAAGATATAGGACGTCCTCACATCTACACTCTGTATATGTGCCATGTCAAGAAATATCACAACAAAAAACAAAAAGAACCAACAATTTTTTTTTTCTACCAGAAGAAAGTACCAAATCAAATTGTTGAATACTTAATTAAAATATCGAATCACCAACTTATTATCAGTTTGATATTCAACGCTGACATTACGTCTATATTAGTAGAAAGCGCCTGAACAAGTAGACAACCTTTCACGTTGACGAATGACGATGTATGAAACCCGACGCCATAATAGTATCTTAGTTGAGCGCCTTCTCATAGATTATACCTCATTCTCATAGATTATACCTCATTCTCATAGATTATACCTCATTCTCATAGATTATACCTCATTTACATTGACCACTCTAGATGAAAAAACAATCTACATAAAAACAACCTGATACACAGACCTGGTATGTTCAAACCTTGAAATATCGAACCCAAGCTAAAGTCAAGGAAATCACATGTGGAATATATGTTATGTCCTTATTACAATCCCTTGTCAGAATTGTATCATATAATGAAGCCTGTAGATCAGTTAGGTACACGTATTTATATTTGATGTTTAATTTGACTTTGTGCTAAGTTGTTTTTAGCAATTTGTATTATTGTAAGCATTGATTCCTATGTAAAATTTAGACCTTTATTTCAGGCCTACCCTACCCCGGAGGACTATGATTTTGAATAAACCTGAATCTATACTGTGTCAGGAATTCGAAGTTTTCATATAAGTATATTTTTCTGGCTCAGTAGTTTTCGAGAAGATTTTTGAATTGCTTCACCATATTCTTGCCTTTTATTGATTATCTCTCCATGGAAGAAGCATTGCCCTTCATAAGAGCAGACTGGAACTCCTCTCACACAAGATTGCATTCTGCCAATTGTGACAGCAATTGATCCAATGGGTCTGGAGAAAACAACTGAAAAAGTAAGAAGTTAAACAAGAATGGGATCCCAATAGGTCACCTGAATGACACAGGTGATGTGGAAATATGAAATCGATTTTATTGCATAAAACAAAGTACTTCAACGTGTCAAATTAAAATATCTTGATACACATTCCTGCTTCTTGTTTGTAAAAGTACTATTGAGATTTTTTTTTTCTCCGTCATTTTAGTAAGAATCAACTGCTCAGATTGTGAATTCACTGTTTTGAAATATCTTCATTGATTCGCAAGTATTGAACATATTGATTATGAAAATAAAGTGAATCTTTTTTAAAATGCAGTACAACGAATTCAGTGACTCCTGCTCACGAAATCCACTGGATGAGTTTTTTTCCCCTGATTTCGTATTAAGCCACGATTTCTGAGAAAAAATCTTACTTATGAAAGAACTGTTTATTTAAACACAAATCATCCAAAGAAAAGTCAGTCTTGCGACTCGGGGATTGAATGAGCAACTTTTTAGTTTATCATCAACACCAGGTCTATTACAGTGCATATCTGACAAGATTTGATTGAAATCGCGTACATCACAAAACATACGATCTATATATTCTAATTGATTTAGCGACCTTCTTGACTTAGCGGAAAAAAGAAAACTTTGATAAGAATATTCGATCCAATCAGGTTTGTATGGTGGTGCATTTGTAAATAATAATAAAATAAAGAACACTTCTATGTCTTTAGAAATTTCCTCTTCAGGATTTCTATTGGTCTCATTAAGTAATTTAATTGGTAATAATCGAGAATTTCGGGGAGATTTTACTCCTGTTTAATCCACTCCAAGGATTTACACCTCTTTAACAGTTTTTATTTTCGTATAAATATTTTTTTCCTATAAAAAATAAAGTCACCGATTTAAAAAATAAATAAATAAAAGCGATGAACGAAGATATTCCAGATGCCAATGTTTGAAGTGACTAAAGTGTCATTAAATATATACTTCCAGATTTTGTAAAAGTTCAAAAAATTAAGTTTTCATATGACATTTTTTTCACAATTTGTTTTCTACTTTCGCGTTACATGCAAAAAAATTATCTTTTACTCAATTGTTTCATTGTTTCATGGATATGGTTGCAGTTACAAAAGGAAGTCCTTGTAAGGGTTGAAGGTGAACAAAATAATTCACGGTAACAGTCACGTGACTGTATGTATATTTTTATCTGGTAAAGATATGGTATCAAGGAATCGCTAGACGTGGAGACTATTCTTTTTGATCGTATAAAATTGTTCACGTCTTTGAGATGTGCATCTTTAGCTGTGACTTCTTGATGCGTTTTTGAGATATTCTGTGTTCGGCAGCGTAATAGAGGTATTTTGCAATAAAGTAGCAAATTTATGAGCAATTCTTGTTCTGAGTCTGGGAAAGAACTCCTTTGTGTCTAGCGTTTTTAGAAGATAACATTATTTACAGGTTAAGAAAGTTTTTTCAAATATTTATCAATGATTTAATCTCGATATAATCATAAAGATATATTATGCATTGGTTTGGGTCAAAACATTATCGAGCCTATTCTAGATTATATGCTTAACTTCTTTGTTTTATATATATATATATATATATATATATATATATATATATATACATATATATATACTAGTGCAAAAAGGTGAAATAATCCCAATTGAAATAGCATATCAATGTGTATTTTAAAATGGTATTGGCCTTCTATCCAATAATATTGTCTTGCTCTACATTTCATGATCATACGATATCCCGAAATAGTATTTATTTGATTCAGAATTTAACAAATATTTGACGGCAAAAGCATGATATGTACATGTACAAGACATAAGATAAAAGAATGAATAGTATCCTTCTAACAAACTTGGATTCCTGAGATGAAGTATGTCAAAAACGGATGAATGGATTGCTAAAACTTGTTTAAACTTAATTCACACCTTGGAATCAAAAGAAAAATATTGGTATAATCGACATTTCATGCTTTTGAATCCACAGGGGGCGTGTTACCTCCATGGCGATGACCAAGTCCTGGAAACATGTATTGCTAATCTTCTTTTATCTTCTTTGTGGTCCAGATTTGCTTGGCAAAAAATATTCTCTTCAGATATCCATCGTCCATCCACGGGGCATTATGTACACAATTAGGTGCTTCAATGTTCAAAAGTTATGTTTTTGATTGGTATCAAAGGCGGGAGGGTATGTGGTCTTTGACACACACGAATTCTTGCCTTTTGATTTCACTAGTTGTTATGCTTCAATGGTACCTCCTAAGGTTTTTTGGTGATAAAGAATAGCAAGGGTGCAAAGTGAGAATAAAACAGAGAGCTGGATATCAAAAGCTTTCAATTATTAAATGCAAAGCATGACCAGCTTCCAATCTTTGTGGACTTTCTGAGTTTTCAGCTTTATTTTTACGAGTACATGGATTTTTTTTTCTATCCCTGACAAGGTGGGGTAACTTCAGCGTTCGTTATTTTTGTGTTCGTTAGTGTTCATCATTGTGGTCATTACGAAAATAGATCCTCTTCTATTTCCAATTGGGCGTTTCCTTTAGTTTACAATATCATTAGTATGTCTTGCTTTTAGTGTTTAAGATTTAGTGACAGCTGGAAGATTACACTGCATTTCCGTTTTGGATCTGTCCAAGTCAAAGAGCATTTCCATGGGAAAAAAAATGAAAAAGTGTGTATTACTCTCAAGTGACACAAGGCAGCAATTCTAAAACTAGATGCCGTCATAATACAGTAATAGTCGCACACAGATACACTCTCCGTCGTTCTTGTTGTAACTCGGCAAGAAGTCACAATAGTTGTTTTCATAATTTATTTGAATATACATGACATATCAAATTTAGCATAAAATGTTCAGGTGAGAATGTGACTTCTGGGTCTCTGGGATGAATATATTACCGCTACATTGACGAACATTACATTTTTAGATGTTATACTTTCCACATGTACATGTATAAGGCGCCAGCTAACGATACCAATAAACCTACACTATTTAGATTTGGCAATTAGAATGTGGTAGTAATTTTGAAAATATAATGATAATTTGCTACAAGCTGGTCTCCTGTATTAGTGTGTAAAATATCATCATATCATCAATTCATAACTTGATAAAGAATGAATTCATAATTTAATAACTAATAAATTATGTTTGGAAAGGAATTGTGGAAGGACGAGTTTTGTTTTTAAAGAAGTCCTTCCTACCGTAACAAATTTATTCTTGTTGCGCATGACACAATGCAGTGACTACCCGGTGTCTGTTTCACTTCATTTGTTCCTCAACATTGAAAAGAAAATTCCGAAAACTGATTGCCCATATAAAGGAAACCACAAATTATCTCCCCAAAAATCAGAGTAAAATGTTGCAGTGGTACTGGGAACCACAAGTTAAGGACGAAAGTCGTTTATTCGACACCCATTTAAGCCCCAGGGTAAATTATGAAAATTCGGAAACCTTATTGCACATCTACAGGATGCCATCAATCATCTTCTAAAAGATTTCACTAATGCATAAAAATTTCGCATAGAAATTTTCATGCATTTATTATGATCAGTGAAATAACATTTTCAAAAACGGTTTGTATGAGAAAGTTATGCATTCCATTCAAATATAAAGATTCTTTTAAACTTTTAAAGTTACATTTTCTATTTTTTAAAAAATACACCCAAAATATCCAAGAAATTGAACATTTAAAAATACAAGAAGGGGGGGGGGGTACCGGAAGTCATGTGATATGTGTACATTTCAACTGTTTTCTCTGTGATAACACTTTGAAGCTCCAATGTGTTAATTTCCCACATATTACAGCAACATGCAAATATCTCGTTTACATACAATTTGTCATGGCATCAGTAGTCGGTAACAGTAGAAATCAACATGAAAGACTATGGGTACTTAAACTTCTATTATGCATTATATTTTTATTTTATGCTTTCATTTTTATTGTAAATACAAGGAATCACTGTTTAGTTTGTTTGATATTTGAGGTGATTAACTACAATGGAAAACGTGATAATTTATGCACGGCACTCCTTATGTAAATTATCACATTTTCCATTACAGTTGATCACCTCAAATAACCAGCAACCTAAAATCATGAAAAGGTCATTGAGTTTTATTATCAAAACACGCACTGTAACATAGTTTTCTCAGTGTTCCACTTTTGCTTGAACACGTTGACTCACAAAATTCTACGGTTCTTGTCTCAGAACAGAATAGAACTTTCAAATAATATTTGTGCAAAAACAAGTACGCCACACAGGCAGCGCAAAGCGAGTAATTAAATGTACTGAAAATATCTTTTAAAACATTAACAATATGAAAACGAAAAACGAGTAGAAAAATGTTAAAATATTTCAGAAACGTTAAATGGCTATTGTAAATTTAAATATTAAATACTCGTATGTGAAGATGGTACTGTGTAACCGACAAGTGCTAGTACACAGGTACAGATCTGCTAATACTGCTATACCTGGCCTGCCACTATAAACACTGATGTACTAATATTTCAAACTTTTAAAATACGAAAAATAGTTAATGATAGTGAATACTTTTTGTCCAGTAATATCCATGTATTCATTGAACAATATTTACATTTTCAATGACTTTGCCTTTAAATTTTCTACAAATTATAATAATAGCCTTTTCCAGTTTTACGTTGCAGTTTAATACAGATAAGTACAGTACATCTATTTTAACCCAGAAATGAAAGTAGAAAGTAAATATTTTTTTGTTATGAAAATACATCAGGTTATGTTGCTGGCACACCTTTCATGAAGTTCTAATGTGTATCATCAAGCATATGTCGGTACGAAGCGTCGCAGATCATTTCTTGAATATCGATAACTCTAACTAAGCATGTATCTTTATAAAGTAACAGTTTATTAAGGCCGTTGTAATTAAACATTTTGTCATGTTAATTAGTTGTTATGTATTTTTATTACGTTGTGTAATGCGCGATTTTCTGATGTGGAGTTGTATGTCTGACATCTTTATAAAGGTGACAACCTATCCACGTTCTTGTATAGATTACATTAAGAACTTGTTTAGAAAAGATGGTAATTTTTTTTTTCTACTCGAGTCGTTGATATTGATAAGTCACATGAGGATGGAGCTAGCTTCAGGTGTAGATTCAATTTTTACAATGCGTCCATAGTTTCAGAAATTTACAGCATGCTCTCCATTTTCAATTGTTATGATTTTTGTTTAAGTATAGACGAGCCCCACCCACCCACCTACCCCACCCACCTCTCTGTACAAACACTAGAACGTTTCGTTAATCACTACCTTGTTCGGGAGAATTCGATTTTAGTATTTCTTGAACAGGATTGTTATGTTCGACATTGAACATGAGGACGAGAGGCCTTATGGGTCACCTGAATGTTAATCAAAACTACCATTAGCCCCAGGGGAAATGAAATCTAGAAAACAAATTCCTGTTCTGAATATATCTAAGCTAAATTCAAATATTCAGCAACATTATAAAACAATATGTGTTTCTAAATCTAAATTGCCCCCAAAGTGCCTATTCTCATAATATATATATAATGCTATACTAATAATATAACACTATATGATTAATCTGGATTAATCCTACAGTGAAGAACCTGGGGTTGCGAAATTTACACTTTCCTGTTTTTCCTAAATATGCGTATAGGAAACTAAGAAGTCTTTCAAATGATAAAGCCAATAATCACTTTGATAAATTGCCCCCACCCTGGGACCAAAACCCTTGCCTATTATGAAATAATGAAATTCACAATATCGATATACACTAGCTCTCCTAAATATATATTTACTTTCAATTTCGTACCAATAGCATTACAAAAGATGATTTTTTAAAATGATTTACACATATACATTATGTATACCAAGATTGGCCCCGGCCTAGAATCCGGACCTCTATCCAGGATATCATGAAATTTACAATTTAGGTATAGGCCTTCCTGCTCTACGTCACTATGTATTTAGTTTTTCTTAACGATATGCGGTTGCAGAGAAGACGTATTCTGAAATTGGTCCATTGTTGGTAGTTTTTGTCATGTCCTTTCGGCTAAAGAGGTGCAAGAGTCCTGAAAATTACTGAGTAACTCAAGTGACCTAACATGGTGGACGTACAATAACTCTTATACTAGAGAAGACAACAATTTTTATTTTATCAGGCCGTTCTTTTCATAACGACTTTGTCCAATAATTAATCCGTTTACCTGATCAAGACAGACTGCTTACGGAGGGTGTGACCAGTCAATAGGGAATGTTTACTCCTCCTAGGCATCTGATCCCATCTCAGGTATATCTAGATATCCGTATTTGCCCTACTCTTAATTTTATATACTTTATAGGCTTTACGGGATTGATCGCTGCTTGTTATCTTCACGTGTTCAATTTTATATGTACGATATGTGTGAAGAGAGATAATCCGTGAAATACTTTGATATAACAGCATTTACTCTAGACTTATCGTTCCTGTATTTGGAATTATATCATGCTTATCATAGCAGATTAAAATATAACCTCGCACATTAAAACAAAATTATAACCATGGGTTTGCATTATCCATTTCACATTGCTGTAGAAACCCCAGTATATTGATACCAGCTTAAAGATTCCGCGGAGCGATTTATGGCACGTTTAGTCTTAAGGTGAGAAATGAGCTATGAAAGCGTGTGATAAACCTCTTGTTTCTGTGACGGTGGTGTTACTAACGCTGCTATACACACTAAAGTAACTTTTCTGAACTTAAATACGTTCAAAGTGTCAATGTAGAGGCCAATCGGATTAAAAGGTGTTCTAATTTGTGTGCAAGAGTTTCAAGATATCTTTCATTTCAACGTTTGAATTACCTTTTGATAACTTTTTTCCCTAACTTGCTCAGCAAAAATATTGTATTTAAGAAACCAACTGTGTGTATCTTACAATATGTTATTTGGGTCCCTCATCTGAAAGAGAGCGCAAGTACACTTCTTTTTACGAATGAGGAATTTAAACTGGTGGTGAGTATCGGGGAAAAACCTGCTCTGGTATCGAATTTGAACATTTGCATTTTCAATATTAATGCCTTTGATGTCTTAACCACTTGTACTGATAGTCATTTCTTCATGAATGCGATATAGGTGTGGGAAAACAAATGCGTATGAATCTTGATACAGTAAATATAGTATGTCTATTTTAATGGCTGTGAACTTCGACAGAAATGAAAGTAGAAAATAGATCTAAGAAATAAATTTCAGTTTCGAAAGGACTGCAACGCTTCATACAGGGTACAGGTATATGACGAGAAGCGTCGCAGTTTATGCTCCCATGTACTAGTATTTTAGAAAATGAAATTTATTTCTTTTAAAACTACGGTAAGTCATAAAAATTATTTATTGGTACAATGAATTGTTTTATAGGAATTTTTCTTTTCTTTTCAAAATCGTTGCTAAAATTTACGGGTTTTTTTTTCGACGATGTAAAAATTCCCGGGTCTTTAGATCACTTATCTTAATGGAAATTTCCATTAGACAATACCACAGAGTTTGTCCACTACTAAGATACCCATATTACGTAACAGCCTGGCTAGGTACATCTGTGTATGATAGGCCAAGAGTTAGCCAATCAGATTGATCGAACGCTGGTCAACCAACCGATGAAATTTACATTGTAATCTACGATTTATCTGCTGATGCAAATTACCTTATTGATATCGTTGAAGTGTCATTCTCAAGGGCTTTCGATAATTTAATATTTTCGGTTTTGGTGATTGAGTTTAATAATTTTCCATCCAGGTATTCTCCCGTTATCAATCCTGGTCCTTTTCCGTGCTATTTTCCTGGGGCACGTTTCACAAAAGTATCATAAGATCTGTCATAAGTCTGATCTTAAGATTGTTATAAGATCTGACTTATGACAATCATAAGATCTATAACTTGCGTTTCATAAAACAATCTTAAGTGTTAGAAATCATAAGACAATTTTACGCTTGTATATACTTTTAATGTGATATGTTTTAAATGATTTGAAATTATCCACTCACAAGAAGAATATTATTTTTTTTCGATATTTATAAATTTTATTTTAAGATTTGAAACATATTTTACATAATTATTGAAACAATTTTAATAAGTTTCACCATTTATGAAATATATACATGAACCTAGTTGCAACTACATGTATATCTGTATTTATAATATTTACATTACCTGTGATGGGGTACCCGGTATTGTTGTCTTGCTTTATACATTTGTATGTATATTGATTACAGTTTGGTTAAAAAAACACATTAAATATGCACTTTTTTAAAAAGAAAATAAAAGACCTAAAAAGAATTGTAATCATATTACTATTACATTTATATACATCAATTGTGATCCACCCCTGCGTTTGTGTCTAAATAAAACTTGCACGGTGTTCGAATGCACTCAGTTGTGACCAGTAAGTGTGTAGAAACTCGGAACTCCGTGCAGTCGGAAAAAAAATCAAGGTTTAGTGAGCTGCAGGATGACAAAACGGAGTCCAAATTTTACAGCAGCTGAAATATCAGTTTTGACAGATGAATTTGAAAGTAAGAGAGACATTCTTTTTTCAAAACAAAACTCTACTGTTTCAAATTCTTTGAAGCGGGATGCATGGAAAGAGGTAGCAATAAAAGTGAATGCAGTAAATACAACAGGGTATGTCAGGGCGTGGGATGAAATGAAGAAGAAATGGATTTGCTTAAAGCAATATAAGCTGCCAAAATTGCAATTTTTTATAGTGGCATTAAAAGAGGTTAAATGAACGTTGATATGATTGAAAAAAAGAACTGCATCGAATTTCCTCTCTTATGCATCGTTTACACACCTTTACGTGATGAAAAATATATTCCTCGACATTCCATTTGAACCTAACAATGGCAGCTGATTAATCGTCGGCGACAATCCCGAAGATAACCGATGTTGACACGAATGATTCTGATGCTGATCGGGGTGGATCGGGTTGTATCCGGGTCATTAAAATATGGACGGCGAGGTGAGATAAAATTCTAGTTACCATCATTATTTTGGCACTTTTAACGATGTTATATGTTTTTAAGTTATGATAGTATGTTTTTTAGTTATGATAGTTTGAAGGGATCGCTCGAAACATTACGCAAAATTCCAAAGCCGGCTTTCTCCCTCGCTTCGAACCTTTCGTGTCAGACATCTTTCGTGCTTACCGGAAATATTGCGCTTGCGTATTTGATTTTGCCGAATGAGTTCAACTTTAGGTCATTGCATACGGAAATAATGTCGGGAAAATTAAGGTACGGGAAGACTTCATTTCAACTGTCGAACATTTTTGCATTTAATGCAAAAAATACAACATGTCAAAAGTTTAATCGATAAAATCGGGTATTAGAAGGTAGATGTTTACAAAATTTTCGATTAAATTTTAGGACCCCAAAATAACAATTTTGACAGCTTATATTGCTTTAAGTAGCGAGAGCAGGAAAAAACTAGCATTGATTAGGAGAGAGCAGAAAAAGACGGGAGGGGGGTGTTTACCATCAAACGCAACGTTAAGACCTATAGACGAGAAGATTGAGGGGATTATTGGAGAAACATCTATATCCGGAGTTGAAGGAGGCATTGATATCTTAGACACGGATGGACCATTAGCATCTTCAAGCAACAAGACACATGCCACAATAGGTACCTACATGTGCACATTTGTTACGAGGAATAATCAATAATAATTTATATATTCTAAAATTTAAGAACAATATATATTGATATTTACTTCGCTTTGCATATAGAATCATATAATTTATTTTTTAACAGACTGCCGACCTCCTATTGAAAAGTCAAGTTCATGCAGAAGAGCACAAAAAAAAAAATATCAGTGAATCACAGCAAAGGGATGATCTAATGACAAGATTTGTGACAGCAGAAGAGGATAGGCTGAATATTGAAAAAAGAAGACTGGACATTGAGGAAAAAAAACTCCACACCGAGGAAAAGCGTCTCAAGATTGAGGACCGGCGTCTTGTGGTTTCTGAGGAAAAGCTTAAGATACAACGGGAGCAACACACACTTCACCTGTGCCAACTTGGGATTATTTCGATCTCTAAATACCCGTTCTCTTCTTAATTGTCTTCTGTTCTGAATCAAAATAAAGGCCGCCGCCATGTTAAGTTTGGACTTATGACATGTATCTGGTTGTCTTAAGATTATGACAGATTTTATGATAATCATAAGATATGATTGTTTTATGAAACAGCAATGATCCAAACTTATGACAAAGTTTGGTCTTAAGACAGATCTTAGTCATAAGATTGTTTTGTGAAACGGGCCCCTGTATTTTCCCTGAGTACATAGGCACCAGATTGGACGTCGTACTTTGGTATTATCACAGGTTCCGTAGTAAAAAAAAACCCCCAAACACCTGTTGAAATTCATTAAAAAGATCAGTATTATCATTTGCTTCATTGTTTTTAATTCAAACGCTAAAACGTTATCTATATTGACTGAAATTAAAAATAAATTTTATCAAAATCACGATTGTTTCGTTTTTTGTTTGTTTTTGTTTTTTCATTTACTTATTATCAATTAAGGGTCGATCTTCTTCCTGAAATGTACGTCATTACAGGTATTGGATATTAAATTGTTTTGAAAACACCACAAAACGACACGGGATTGTACTTTCATAATATTTCACTCCTTATAAATATTAATGATTTGAATAAAAAGTACAAAAACAAACAAAACAAAACAAAAAACAAAAAAAAATTCAATAAACAAAAAAAAAAAAAACCCCAAAAAACCACACCCCCCCCCCAAAAAAAACAAAACGAAAAAAAAAATAATAAAATTTGACCAAAATAATAGATATATATATATAATATATATATATATATATATATATATATATATATATATATATATATATATATATATATAAACGCAAGATAATTACGTTATCTTAAGCTTAAAAATACGAGAACATCATGTAATTTCCTATAATGATATTGCGTTATAAAACAACACCCGACCCAATTAACACGTGAAAGAAACAGTGATGTGTGGATTACTAAAACATAATTACAGTAATACGAGTTTAGTTAGTGTAAAAACTTCACCATTATTTCGTGAGACACCATTACACGTGAAAGAAACATAGTAATGTGAGAATTATTGAAATGTAACCAATGAATACGAATTTTTGTTAGTTTGAATGTTAGTTTAAAGCAATATAAGCTGTCAAGATTGTTATTTTGGGGTCCTAAAATTTAATCGAAAATTTTGTAAACATCTACCTTCTAATACCTGATTTTATCGATTAAACTTTTGACATGTTGTATTTTTTGCATTAAATGCAAAAATGTTCGACAGTTGAAATCAAGTCTTCCCGTACCTTAATTTTCCCGACATTATTTCCGTATGCAATGACCTAAAGTTGAACTCATTCGGCAAAATCAAATGCGCAAGCGCAATATTTCCGGTAAGCACGAAAGATGTCTGACACGAAAGGTTCGAAGCGAGGGAGAAAGCCGACTTTGGAATTTTGCGTAATGTTTCGAGCGATCACTTAAAACTATCATAACTAAAAAACATACTATCATAACTTAAAAACATATAATATCGTTAACAATGCCAAAATAATGATGGTAACTAGAATTTTATCTCACCTCGCCGTCCATATTTTAAGGACCCGGATACAACCCGATCCACCCCGATCAGAATCATTCGTGTCAACATCGGTTATCTTCGGGATTGTCGCCGACGATTAATCAGCTGCCATTGTTAGGGTCAAACGGAATGTCGAGGAATATATTTTTCATCACGTAAAGGTGTGTAAACGATGCATAAGAGAGGAAATTCGATGCAGTTCTTTTTTTCAATCATATCAACGTTCATTTAACCTCTTTTAATGCCACTATAAAAAATTGCAATTTTGGCAGCTTATATTGCTTTAATATCTTCGCCATCACCTCGTGCGGCACCATGTTATTTCGTATATTTATAATACGTTATAAAACCACACGTGATATAATTCACACACGACAGAAACAGACGTTGCAGGTGATTAGATTAGTATACTTCTTCAAGGTTTTGTCAGTTTAATATGTTTGCCAGTACCTCGTGCAGCGCCAAGCAGTTTGGTATATAAAACGACATGTGACAAAATTTATTCGTGAAAGAAACGGACAACGCAGCTGAACTGATCAGTCTACAAAATCGAATCGTATCTTTGTCATTACTTCCTTTCAGCACGATGTCCAAAAATACATCCTATCCATAATGAACTGACCTGGCA
The DNA here is from genome assembly GCA_024699665.1 of Ostrea denselamellosa. Taxonomy (NCBI): domain Eukaryota; kingdom Metazoa; phylum Mollusca; class Bivalvia; order Ostreida; family Ostreidae; genus Ostrea; species Ostrea denselamellosa. The sequence continues at coordinate 8,405,740 of JAMZEH010000018.1, forward strand.
TGACTTTTGTATTATAATGCTACAAGTTGCGGTTGGTTTGGTTTAAGCCAGAAAATGTCACGCATCAATCGATTTCCGGTACCAGTTTTACCTTTCATACCTTATCAATCAAGAACAAATTGTTCAAACGGTGGTTAACTTCACGTCGGACTATCCCAGTGGTACTGTGTGCATTACCTGCAAACAGCTATTCATATCAATCTTTACATATATGTATGTTAACATAGAGTCATAATACCCAAAAGAGAGCCCACCTCAATAATTCTAGAACGTTAAAATCACTTTAGTTTCTTTGATCGGTTTTCCGTAATATAAAATAAATTATAGACACTGTGAAAAAATAATTCCAGACTATTTAATGCATACAACATGGAGTCAGCACTAAGTCTTTATGAATAATATATATATAAAGACAACAGACTGATACACATGGAAATTAATTCACATATGGGCTTTTTAACGTCAAGGACTACACCTTGATGTGTACTAGTGGTACTCTACCATATGAATTAAATGATGGGGACAAGGGCTCTTGGTGGTACAATGACCCACTATAAAAGTTAGTCTTCATTTGTAAATTTTATAAAAGGTCAAAACATTCCCTTATTATGAAAAACGGTCAAAGTTCAATATTTCCTTATTGCTGCACTGATGTTGTTATAGGTAAAACAAAGAAAGTATGCAAAACTATGCATAACTGGACTGAGCATCACTAGTCTACTGTAAAACTATCTTCAGAAACATGCAAAGTGACAAAACAGATATTTTTTATATACATTTATAGTATTCCCAAGCAATTATTTTTGTGTATTATGAAAATTAATTTCTGTAGAATGGGGTACATGTATGTACATGTACGCGACGTATGAAGTATTTTCAATAATAAGAAATTATATGGTCTCAGAAATTAATTAATTAATTGATAGAGAGAATAATACGTTGGTGGAAACCTTAAAGAACACCAAGGGGAAAAAAGTAGGAAAGGGCATGAAAAATATCTATTAGATACATTAGCATGTTCAGTGGATAAAAATATTATCTCGGACAATTTTTTATTGATTTATCCATTATCTAGCCGAGTCTACTCAATTGACTTAGTGATATATTTATTTTATTATTATTATTCCCTTAGATTTTTATTCGCAAACTATTTACTTTTTTAATGTTAGCTCCATACAAACGTGAAAAAAAAAACCACTTTCACAATATGATGGAATAAATGTTATTGGCCATCATGATTATTATTGTAGTCATGTCAATCAAAACTCATTCAAAGAAAATAAATCAAATTTATTTCGTACAACGCACTTTTTAATACATAACGGGCATGCAATAAAAATCTCGTGGTCTCCACGATACCCATGGTGTTTTTTTTATTATTTTTTTATCTATAATATATAAAGCGTAAACGGTACCAGTTTTGATGCACCGGATGTGCATTTCGACAAATAATGCCAAAAGTGTTGGGACTCCCAATTAAGAACAAACTTGAAAGCTGAAAGAAAAACAAATACCAAATACTAGAGCCAAATCCGGATAAGGTTCAGAGGTTTGTATGAGGGAGATAATCCTTAATTTTGAAATGAATTTCTTCATTTTATAACAGCAAATTTTCATCCGTATTTTCAAGCTAGTAATATATAAATAATATAATAACTAAATAAGACATTAACATCAAATGTATAAAGGAAAATACATTTTAAAAAAAATATCAAATTCGAGTAGGCATGTTTCCCCCCATGTCTTGGTTCAAATTTTATGTGGTCGCGGCACTCTGATAGTGCCTTCGCTTTGTAACCGTGAGATCGTGAGTTCGAGTCCCGCTCCGGCCATAACTACGTCAAAACTAAGACGTAAACAAAGGTAGTGATTGCTCCTTCGCCAAACGCTCGGCACATAAAGTGAGAATCACGGGTCTTTCGGATATGACCATAAAACAGGGTACGGTAAAAGAACCGTGCTCACTACAGGCCTTTGAGAACTTCGCCTACATCTGGTGACGTCTTAATATAAGTGAAAAATTCGCGACGTGATGCAAACAAATAACCAAAGGTTTCTTTCTTATCAAGATTAATGACATCACACTTTCAAATGAATAGAGTTTGAATTTTATATATTCAGAATCTTAACAGTTCTCATCATTCATTAAATCTCACTCAGCGTTTGGTTACGGATTGTATACGGGTTTAACACTTTACGGATGGACAAGATTTTCAAATTCTTTAAAAAAAAAATGTTTTTATAATAATCCTATCAAGGGACAGAAATGCACTCAATAAAACCCTATGCTATTTTTGATTATCATAATTTATACAACTGTGTTAAATATTGGAATTAAAGGTAACATGTAGGCAAGGGCATAATCACGGCGGATTGTTCCCTCGTTTACATTTCTAATTCTAAACATTAGTTGTAGTATTTACATTCTCGCCATACATCAATGAAGACTGGTTTAGATTGAAACATTCACAACATGATGTTACATTTTACCGTAGAAGGTCTTCGTTCCTTTTCTCTCACTAATGTGCTTCGTTATTCCTTGTATTGTAGACTTCACGTCTGCCGTATGCCCTACCTTGTCATTTCGAAGGCACATACTTTATACATTATACAAATGCATTCAGTTGATAAGTTAAATCATATATTATCTGGAATTTGACCTATTAAATATTTTGTTCATTACGATAAATACCGGAATACACAAAAGCGTTTCCCGTGTAATAATTATGATATAATCGCGCAGAAATGCTAAATAATAGTCACGATGTCAGATGGCTGATGACCTTGGAAATCATTTTTTGTTCAATAACATTACAAAAACTGCGATTTATAGACCATAATTACACACCAATGCTTTCTCACTTGTGGTTGATATAGGTACTGTAATTTTGTAAAGTTTTGATAACAATTCAATAATAAATTACTGTAAAAATAAAAATCGCTACTAGTTACACATCTGGAGTATTTCCGGAAAAAAAAATTGCCAAAAGCAAATTGGTATTTCTATGCCAACTAGCGATGACCTTTCCAGAAAAAGTTTGATAGACCACCATCTAAAACACTGAAACTCACATGACAGTTAAGATAATCACCTTTGATGACAAAAAGTCAGATAGGAATTTTAATAATTAAATTTTCCTGCATGGAATTTAAATTTCTTCAGTTTTTTTTTATATTGCAGGAAAATGAAACTTCCTTGTGTACAAGTTTAAGCCGCATCATTTACTCGATTATCAAACTTGTAGGAAGTATGTTTTATGACGTTCTTGATTCCACTCGGATTTCAATGGCATAGGTGGAAGGTCAAGGTTACAGGATGGAGAATAAGTACAAGATTTAAATCGTATTTTTCATCAAAATCTTTTCAGACATACAGGATCATTGTCAATATTGTTCCTACAGATTTCAATGATTACAAAACGAACGTCAAGGTCACTGAACCGGAAATTCCCACAGTTTGTCGTGTACAGGATTTAACTGACATTTCCCATCTAAATTTTACCATATTTTAAGGAATGATACCTTAAATAAAGCCCTTAATTCAAAACATCTATAGATATATTAATTTTCAAGTTACAAATGGGGATCCGGGTTTGTTAGAATAGATCTTCAGCACCCCACGCTTGTCGTAAAAGGCTACCAAATGGGGCAGTCCTTCGGATGAGACCGCAAAAACCGAAGCCCCGTGTCACAACAGGTGTGGCACCATAAAGATCCCTCCCTGCTCAAAGGCCATAAGCGCCGAGCATAGGCCTAAATTCTGCAGCCCTTCACCGGCAATGGTAACGTCTCCATATGAGTGAAAGATTCTCGAGCGGGACGTTAAACAGTATATAATCAATCAATCAAGTTACAAAATGAAAGGTGAAGGTTACTGAAATGTTTTTTTTTCCGATATGCCTCTTAACAAGATTTCAGCTATGTTTCTTTTTAAGTTAAATAAAAGACTTTTAGTAAATGAAGCCTTTCCTGCAGATCTTATTTTCTAGTGTTGTTTTAGGTAGCATATAAGAATTCAATGTCACCGACATGAAATTTAAATCAAACAATGTAAATTGTATCAAAATTTTCTCAGAAGCTTTGATAAAGTCATCATGTAGGTATCTTAGTCCCTACTGGATCTCAATGTTATAATTGGTTGTTTGATATTAAACGTCACCTTGAAAATCACTGGAAGGGAGATTTATTTGTCAAGTCGTTTTTGTTGTGTAGTTCATATTTTGGTAAATAATGCCAGGTACACCACAGACTTGGTACCTCGACGGGTTCAGCACAACACTAGGGGGGGGGGGGGGGGGGGGGGGTAAGTCTACGTTTAAAAGAGGATTCAATAATTTTAATTTGCTACTGAAATCGCTTTGAGGATGAGCATTTAATTTGTTTTGAGCGGCTGAATATCATTTCTATAATCAAAAGTACTGAGCCACCAAGTCACGGGTAGGGACAGGAACATTGATTTCTAATAAGGAAATTAAAAACAAATATATCTGAAGAGGATGGTACCCCAACAATCTGGGAATTATCTCAAATTCTATCATGGCGTAGAATCAGTAGAAAGGATGGGCTACCTGATGACCCGTGCACTCATTATTTTTCTGATATTTGTAATAGTAAGGAAAATATCGGACACCTCAAAGCGATTTCAGTAGAAAAAAAACCCCACCGAAATCTCCTTCCAACAATACCGATTACTGCTATGTTGCATTCAACCCGGTGACTAGTTTCCAAATTTAAATGTAACGTATTGTTGAAATTTCTGGTAGAAAATTGAAAGAAGATTAGAAAACAACATACAACTTCACATGATATAATACAAAGATGGTAAAATCATAACTTGCACGTGTGGAAAATGTGTATACGAATAGAAAATCTGTTGATTGTATCTATTGTAGTAAAATCATGACATGCATTTCATTAAAAATTTATTTTTTTATAGATTCCATGGATTATCTTTTTCTTTATTATGTTTGTTAATTTGCTGTCTGTATCTAATAAACTAAACAAACAATGATATTGGTAGCAATAAATTTAAAATATCGAATTACCAAGTTCCACAAAATCACAAGGCCTCTCACCTCTAGTCGGCGCGGGTTCGAATCCCGCTCGCGCCGATATATGTGAGAAAGTTTGCCAGTTTACTTTCGGAAGGTCGGTGGTTTCTTCCCGGATACATTGTATCTGGGTTCTCTCCTCCACCTACAAAAAACTGGACTCCACCAGATAACTGAAAAATTGTTGGCAGAAAACAAACAAACAAACGAAATTCAGCTAGTGTTTCCAGCATAGACCCATACAGGTATGTAGAAAATTAATAAACAAAATTATAATTGGTTTTTCCTTGAGATGTAAATGTATGGTATTGAACATATAAGTATGACTGAATATTAACTATATATAAGCATATTGATTAAAATATATATGCACGTGTGTGATAAAAGTATAATTACATTCCGAAAATAGAGACTCCATGTACACGATTTCATTGTCCCCTGGAGCATGGACAAACTTTTGTATTTCTGCATAGAAGTAAAGGTCAGACATAGGTTGCCAATGCAAATTAAAATCCTTAAAAAAAAGAAATGATAAATAAAAAATAAAAAGTCGCACTTCCGATTTTGAAATCAATAATTTAAATTCAATTATCATGAAACGAAACCGGGTTAACCCAGAGACGACAGCATGTCGAATTTACACTAAATCAGTTTATGGCAAAGGGACGAGTAGCTCAAACAAATTGTCGGTAATTCTTGTATGAGGTGAAATAAGATGATATCAATGTTATTTATGCCCCGTACATGACCATGTTTGATCGGTGTTGTAAGTAAATGATACCAATCTGTGCATTTTATCGAGTAGTACACTAAAAATCGATGAATCATCTCTTACACGATGAACTACTGATGACATTTATGTTCAATAACAGTAGCAGAGTCTGAAGTTCACAGCTTAAATCTTGTACACATTACCATTCGTAATTTTCCTTCCACTGACCTCACTTTTAATGTTTCACATTTGCATGCAGACAGTTTGGCCATTTTTTCCCAGGCGAATTTTCGGAATTTCACTGACATTGCCCCATCCTTTGTAACGTTGGAAATCAAGATCGTTATGTAAGGTGCTTTTTTGGGGGGGGGGGGGGTATGCCATTCCGTGGTCTTATACTTTAACCAAAAACTTTGAAAAATAATTGGCCATGGTCTTTATATGGTGTAACATATCTGTCTTGAGTTTGTTTGAAATATCCTACACATGACTAAACACGCGGACGCTGAAGACACGAACAAAAGTACGAGCAAACGAAAATTCTTTGCTTAGAGTTTTAAGTATAAGCAGCGATATTCCAGCTATATTTCGGCTTTCCTGTTGGATCAATTCTCGGTTTTACAGATTTTTAGGTCGCCATAACAATGATCTTGTTTGTCTACTCTGTAACCGAACACCGCGACAAACGTCTGTAACGAGCCGGAGGAGTTGTGACCCCTGATACGGGCCACCATTCCATCCGATGGATTATGAATATATTTATGTTTAACTACAACAATATGATGAATTTATATAACTGTAAAGGTATATGAACATATTTCAAAACTGTTACTTTAAAAGCGGTCTTGTGTAAAAATTGTATAATTGCATCAATATGTTTACTTTTTATAAATACCTCTTGTCTTGGGATGTGTAACTGGTCACTGTAAACCAACATACTATGTTATTTGTTACTGGGCAATCACAGATTTGCTGTTTCCGGTTCAACAAAGATGAATGAGTCAACTTACAATGGACGATACGAATTCTAGTGATAATTAATACTATCTTGTCGATTCATTTTTTTGTTTTGTTTTGATGTGTTTCAATTATATGCAATTATATGCAATTTGTTTCACATATGGATCCTATTCACACTCAGAGAGAGAGAGAGAGAGAGAGAGAGAGAGAGAGAGAGAGAGATTTAATTGGAAGTGTCTGTATTTTCTGCATTGCTGCTTTTGCAGCGTTGTCATCTTGAGTGTTGCCATGGATACTAATGCGGCTTGGATTCCAACAAAAACTAATTCAATTTGCCTTCTTTTGTTCATGCACAAATTGTAGAATATATGATTACCACACAAACACCTGGACATATCAGTTCTTGTTTTGTGTCAATGTAAATTCAAGGCCTAGGTTTCTTCTCCAGAAAGCTGGGGGGTAGCTCCGTACAGATGGGCCACACCTGGCGGGAATTGGGAAAGATGGCACAGGACCTATGATATAGAAAAAGCAGCTGCTTATGCCTCAAAAAGAGGAACAAATTTAAAGTTTTATTTTTGCTTATTTGTTTATTTTACGAGAATATTTCACTCATTTTACGATGTCACCAGCTATACATGTAGGTAAAACTCCATAAATCTCAGAGCTCATGTCCGTAACAGTGAGGGTTCGTTATAGTGTCAACGCCTGCGGTGACCTTGGCGAAAGCGGGACTCGAACTTACGACCTCCAGGTCAGGACGCGCACGTTCTACCACTGAACTAACACGACCGGTCAAGCTAAAGTAAGTAGTTTAAGGTCCAAACTTAACTAAATACATCACAGTAGTTTTTGCATTCTTGCATATTTTCTACAGCAAGCTTTTCATCTACAGACTGCTAGTTAAAACGTTATACGGATGCTGATTGTATATTTGTAAAACATAATGTTATTTGTCTTTCGTTAGGTAAGAGGTCAAGGTGTTTAGCTTGTATCCGAGATCTTAAAACAGGAAAATATTGACAATGTACGCATAACACTAGTCGATCAGATACTAAAATCTTTTGAATAGAAACATTCTCAAAACACATACAGAGAAATCAATCGAGGTGGTGTTAAACAGTATCATTCACTAAAATAGTGTTAATGTATATTGTTAGGGAACAATGAAGGCATGGCTCATAAATGAGAAGTAATGGGCGAAGTGACAGCGCGTATATTTAGCATGATTCCTGACCAGCCACAATAGCTCCCAGAATAGATTCCTGTGAAGAATCACATTAAATTTGGTACATTACTAATGTCTGCCCCATGTATGTAAAATATTGATTTTGTTCGCCCAAAAGTGATCAAAAGCATGGCGGTAGTTGTGAGAGTTTTTTTTTAATGTTAATTCCTACCGTGACACAGGACCTACATTTTCAAGGTCAGATCCGTCTCATTCACTTTTAATATCAGGGTCTTTAAAAAAGTGTTGTCACGCTTAAATTGAAGTTTGAAAAATAAACATATTTCACATACGTGCCATTTTTTTTTTTTATTTTTTTTTACAATTTTGTATCATGTATATGCATGAATCCTTGGCTCAGAGCGATATATTCACGATTCATTTGAGGACAGAGAAAAAATTTATGGGTTTAATTTTTTGCTCGCTTTACGTTTTTTACTCTATCACGACATCACCAGTAGTGTCATCAATATTGAACACTATGATACACCGTGGTATAATGTTCATCCCTTCATTTTCCAACTCTCGAAGGAAACGCTTTATATAACCACTGTACCACGCGGGTGACTTTTTTATCATGTATTGATGTTTTCTGGTAGGGAGTGTTATTTAGCTAAAGACACTTGACTGAAATAATCGTCGTTTTCCTTGCCTGATAAATGATTGTACAATTTTTTTTTTTGTTAATTTGTTTCTTGTCTTTATTTGTATAGTTTTTTTCGAATCTTAAATTTAATTAACCTTACATGTATGTCCTGGTTTTGTAATATTGTGTAATTGCTTTTCTTTGGCATTTTGTCATTGAAAACTGTTCTTGCTTACAGAGGGCTAATGCAAAACACAATTTATTTCTAAAAATATTAATATATTTTTCTACATACGAGTTTTTTTTATATCCTTTTTATATCCTTTGAGATGATATTACGTGATTCGTACAAGTGAATGCTTTCTAATGCAATGGAAAATACTACAAAACGTGAACACAGCCATACATTGTACAATTTCGTAAGGTCAATATCTAATGAATGGTGACGATGCATTAGTACAAGCCCAGTCAATCTGTCCTCTTGCATAGTATTGCCTATATAACTCTTGATGCTTCTTAATCCAGAAAGGGATCTTTCGGTCTAACATGTTGTGATAGGTAAAACACATCCAATGTAAAGAAGAATTTTTACGTTCGGTAAAACTTCCGCATCTACAAAGTTGAAAAGATTGGGCAGATTGTAGAACTTCTCTGAAGTTTCTTTGCTCATGTTAACACATTAACGTCTCCAATCTTTGAGTTCTTTCTCCAAGTCCTTTACAGAAAGACAAGGCAGGTCGCTCCCCCAAAATATTAGCTCTGAGGCAAGTTTAGAAATTCTTGTGAAATATTTGTCACATTGACAGGCAACAAAGAGCATAACGAATATGCCGCCAGATCTTCTTTCTGAAACCTCATATTTAATTCACTGAGGAAAAAGTTCAGAAATGGAATGGCCACGACAGATCTATAATAATCTCTTGGGTTACAGTTTCTATGTGTTGCTGCTTGGAACAAACCATGGGGTTTTAATCACTATATTAAGGTAATCAGCAATTTGTTTTGCATCTTCAAAGAAAGACTCAAATTCGGTATCTACTGCTCTACGAATTTCTTTGATCCTATCCACGTGTTCCTCAATTAACTTCCTTGCAGTGAAAACGTCAATATCTCTTTTCTGAAGTTTGAGAGTCAAAGGCTTTATTGTATCTAGGACAGACCTTACAAACACAAATGTTATCAACGCAGAGAAGGGCGTCATCGAAACCAAAAGCCCCTGTGCGGTCACTTTAGTTTGTCTATCCCAAGACCAATCTTCACTGGTACTTTCATCAAGGTTTTAATTGAGAATGTGCTGCAGACATTTGATGACGAACTTGTACATAGTGTAGAACACATCAAAGCAGATATGACTCTCAACCCGCCTAGTCTTACAGAGTCCAACTAGTTTCTTTCTGGAAAAATCTACAGGCACATCATTTTCTATAATAGTCTCAAGAAACCCTTGCCGTTTTGGGGAACTGTCAAAGAAAATAAACACTGAATTAAGGACATCTATCATATTCCTCACAAAGGGTAATTTGCAGGCTGAAGCGATGCTCGGATTCATTACATGACTCTTACAGTGCGTGTACTAAGCTAATTGGTTTAGAGACTTGATTCGTCCTTGACACCCCCGTTTTTCCGATGCCATTGCTGCTGCACCATCGTATGCTTGTCCTCACATGTTCTCAATGGGAATTGCAAACAAGCGGAGGATTTCAATAAGTTTATCAGCAGTTGCTTCCCCAGTAGTTCTGCTTGTATTTGTAAAGTCAAGAAATTCCTCCTTAATGATGGCGGGGTGTTCTCTAGTATTTAGAAATCAGAGACACAAGACTAAAAAATCTTTGTTAGCGTTATTGCCAGTTACCTCATCGGCTAGGATGAAATAAAAACCCCTCCCTTGTAAACCCTTCAACATTTTACCAGTGATGTGATTCCCAATGAGTTGGATAACCTCATTCCGAATGGTTTTGCTGGTATATGAGGCATTCTTTTTTACTTTTTGTTGATGAGGCCAGAGCTGCTCATCATGCTTTACAACAGCTGTAATATTGCCAGGAAATTACCTTTATTTGAGTAAATCACTTGTGGCATCATCCCTGTGTCATCGGAGAGGAATATTTTGTTTCCCACAAAGAATGATCGCATTTACTATTTTCTCAAGCAACTTTATGTTGTGCTGATACTGTGCTTGATTTTGCTGATTGAGTTTATACGGCAGAGACGACGATGACACTTCGGATGCCATTTTGGTTGAGAGATAAACAAATTTGACGCTATTGTGGTGTACTAAATTTTGGTGCTTTAAAAGGGCAGATGTTTTTCCAAGGGCTTTCTTATATGCAGTGAAAGGTTGCGTAACAAATGTATTTATATGTTGGACATCTGACTGAGGGAACATGACATAAAACTTACACAGACCGCCTTTTAACTAAAGGTCAACCATGAACAAGATTCATCCAACAAGATTGAAATGATAAAGTCTTTATGAGGTCACCTGTATTCGTTGTTTGAGCACGACCTGTCTTTGACTTGGCGACATCATCTGGCAAGGGTTGATTCTGAATATAACTTACCTTTTCAGCTGAGGACATCATGTTAACTTTATTGCACCTGTTACAATTTTACCAAGATTAAAAAAATCCGAATCGTCAAAAGATGTTTTATATTTATCATGTTCTGTTGTCTTAATAAATTCATTATCATCTGATTTGATATCCGTCTTTTCATTTTGTGAGTCCATGGTGATTTCCGGGGTATCATCTGAATCAATACAAAGTTTTGACTTTTTATGGACAGGCTCCTTCATTTCATTGGATTCAGTAGGTAAAACTGGGAAACAAACTACAAAATGATTTGGTGACCAATTGTTTGGGTAGCTGTTTTCAGTGTGGGACCACATGATGTAGACGGGGGAACCCTGGAGTACCTTTTCATCTGAAAATGGCTTTATTTCTTGATGAAGAAAATGTCTCTTTACAGCAACATTTTGTATTTTTGGATAAATGCTATATAATGGATGATTCAGGGCATTTGCCGCTATGGGAAAAAAAAAGAATAAAAGAACAATATTCCCCTGATTCGATTGAATTTAGAGTTCCATTCTGAAGCGACTTGAGAAAATTCCCCGGTGATCTGTCCGATACTGACGTCTCCACAACACTTTGTACACTTGTGGGATGAGACCACACATTGTCGTAAGTTGCCTGTGACGAATACTTTCTCGAAATTTTACAAGTTCTAATACGGTCATGATATGTTTCTCTTCGTGACCAAAAATGGCTTTAGAGAGGGTCCTATAGAAGCAATTACCATCCCCGTACACATTCACAGGTCAAATATCTACTGGGCCATCTTCTGGATAAAACGCCTCGGCAATTTTGTCCAGATTACCTTCTCTGGGCAATTTATCGGACCTCATTACACTCAGATCATAGGTGTAGTCTTTCTTGCAACTTGCGTATCTTAAAGATACGTCGAACTGCAAGACTTGCCAGTCTTTTAATGCTGCTTTCAGTAAATAGGCATGTAAAAGATCAAGATTCATTTCACCCATGAAATCTTTTGCATCTAAATTTATTACTAAGCAACTGTTAAAAATGGAAGAAAATGATATCGGATTACTGTGAGAGATTGATTGATTAATTGATTGTTGTTGTTTTCCGCCACACAACAATTTTTCAGTTATCTGGTGGCGTCCAGTTTTTATTGGTGGAGGAAAGAACCCTGATACAATGTACCCGGGAGAGACCATTGACCTTCCGAAAGTAAACTGACAAACTTTCTCACATATATCGGCGCTAGCGATATTCGAACTCGCGCTGACTAGAGGTGAGAGACCTTGTGATTTTGAGCGCCATGCTCTAACCACTAGGCCACGGAGGCCCCCCTACTGTGAGAGAATTCTATTAATGTTTACTTTGAATGATAAACGAGTACCAGTCTGTCACATTGAGTCTGAAGCAGACTGAGAGGTATACTAAAGCCGACGACTTTATTACGATGCAGTAGCATAATAACAGGATTTTGACGTCAATCACTCGTAATAGGATAATAAACAAATCGTTCCTGTTCAGATTCGTTTAGAAACTCGAATAACATTTGTGATTTGATTCTAACCTCATAATGACATTATAATACTAAGAAAGTTAATTCAGAAGCTCCGTGGCCGAGTGGTTAGAGCATTGGGCTCAAAATCACAAAGCCTCTCACCTCTGTCGGTGCGTGTTCGAATCTCGTCCGCGGCGTTATGTGAGCAAGTTTGCCAGTTTACTTGCGGTAGGTCGGTGGTTTCTTCCCAGGTACATTGTATCTGGGTTCTCTCCTCCACCAACAAAAACTGGACGCCACCAGATAACTGAAAAATTGTTGAGTGTGGCGGAAAGCAATAAATAATCAATCAATCAATCAATTCAGAAATATTTATAATATAATAACAGTCAACTCACTTATCTTATAAATCGTTATATTGTGATTTTTTATCTTTGCAAATTTCAGGGGGGAGTCCGGCCCCCCCACCCCCCCCCCACCCCCCCCCCCCCCCCCCCGACCCGCCACCCCCTCTAGATCCGCGCATGTACTACTTACATATAAACTGACATTACAAGGGTTTCAATAGTCTCGTTTAAGGCTGTCTTACGTGTTTCATACCAATTGTTTGGTCGTTCTTTACATACTAATTTTGACTACAGATTACTCCGTCTGCCTTATCAAGATATAGAGGCATAGTGGGTGTGACTGGTTGACAAGGGTTGTTTACTCCTCCTAGGTACTTGATCCCACCTCTGGTGTGTCAAAAGTCCGTCTTTTCCTTGCTCTTAATTTTGTATTCTTTTCAGGAATCGTTATCTTTAGTTTTTCATCGTTATGTCTTTTGTTTGAAGCGACTAAGGCACCGAACTCGAACCCACAACCTCTCGGTCACAAAGGAAACGTGAGCCACCGGGGCTGGTTACTCTGCTTGTAGAGCGTACATAAACTTATCTTCCTGTTCGTAGGCCTTCGAATCTCCTATTGTCTTTCATGCTGTATAATGCATATAATTCGCATACATTATGAAAATTTATCTTCCAAATATATTTAGCTATAAGCTTAAAAGATGAATTGAAATCTATAAGAAGTTTCACGAGAAAATCATAAAGGTGGTGGATTGTAATGATATAAGATTATCTATTTTGTAACTTATTATTTAATCCTTGAGACAGAAATTCTATTTGCAATGCGTTTATGGCGCCAAAATCTATTACATGAAGCATTTATCATTGGAATTCGACCTGGGTTTAGACAAAAGTCCTGCAATATCAAAATATTACAACAACATAAATATTTGATGATGAACTAACATAAAAATCATTATTCTTCAAACGTTTGACAAGTTTGAGAGAAATTCCTATCCATTTATGTTTCATGCTTTTCAATGGTGTGTTACCTGTATCAGAACTATCAGATTTGCTAATTTACGCTTGGCATATTGTATATGTAAAAACCATATATATGACATGGTGTGACCTAGATGAGTCTAAACAAGGGGTTTGAATTGTAAAAGATGACTTGACAGTTTTCTGGTCAAACGTATCCGTTATCTGTCTTTGGTGTCTTTGTTGTCGTCGATGTTGTTGAAAACTTGTCACATTTTCGTCTTCTTTTCCAGAATCACTGAGCCAGTTTCCATCAAACTTGGTACAAATTATCCTTGGGTAAAGGGGATTCACGTTTGTTCAAATAAAGAATCCTTCCCCTTTCAATGGGGAGATAATCACAAAAATGCCAAAATAGAGTGGGGTCATTTAAAAATCTCCTCAAGAACCACTGGGTCAGAAAAGTAGATTCAAGTTTGTTTAGATCATAACCCCAAGGGGCCGCAATAATGGATCAAGGTTTTAAGACTGATTCTATGTAACTATCAAAATTCATTGACCACGGCTTGTCATAGATTCTGATAAAACTTTGTATATGATGATATTATGATAGATATAAGACAAAAATAGCATGGGAAGGTTTGCCTTAGCATCGGTTGCCATGGCAACCTATCGTCCAATAACGGCAGGGCAAAATATGTAATATTCAGAATGATTTTTTATATACTACATGGACAAATATTGATAAAATGGGCTGAATTTTTGCTGTTCAATTTGTCGTCCTAGGCTGCTTTTGGTTTTCATGGCAACGGATTGTAGAAATTTGGTGATGGGGTTACACGTGTGTAAGATAGTGAAAGTATAGTTAACACTGTGAAAATCAAAGAAATCTGTGAAATTGAGTGGCCAGACACCATCTATTTTTTTTTATTCTCACATGGAATTGATATTAAATTCTGATATATAGGAAAATCTTCCCCAGAGCCACTTGGCCAATTTTAATCAATTTGGTACAAATCATCATTGGGTAAAGGGGAGTCAATCTAGGGTCATGCCTCTTTCAAAGGGTAGACAGTCGCGAAAAGGACTAAAAATAGGGTGGGATCATTTAAAAGTTTTTTCCTCTAGATCCACTGAACCAGAAAAATTGAAATTTACCTGAAAGCTTCCTGACATAAAGCAAATTTATTTTTTAAAATCATTGTCCCTGGGGGTAGGGTTGGGCCACATTAGAAAATCAAAATTTTATATACTGATACATGTATATAGGAATTAAAAAACAAAACAAAACATTGGGCCAGAAAAAAATGAAATTTACATGAAAGTTTCCTGGCGTAGAGTAGATTTACGTTAGTTCAAATCATGATTCTCGGGGTAGGGTGGGACCACAAACAAAGTTTTATATATGCTGATATATAGAGAAAATTTTTAAAAATATCTTTTGAACTGTATAATCTAGGGCTTTCATATTTTAAATATACATTTTTATAGCAACTTTCACGTGATGCAATGGCGTGTGATCATATATCCTTGACCTGGAAGTCTGATCTACTTGTGATAAGAAAAATGACATATTCAATATATCCTGAACCATCTAAAGCACATCTTTCATATTTTGTATACTTAATATAATAATATATATTTGTATGGCAAACTCTTTCGTATCATGAGTTTTGACTTTGTGACATTGAACTCAACGTTTGACATACTTTTAAGAAAACGTACATAACTTGTTAAATATATCTGGAACTATTTAGGCCAGGCTTTCATATTTTGTATACATATTCTTTATGACAACACGATGGTGTTTGATCCTGTGACCTCAGAGTTTGACTTTCTTTTAAAAAAAATTGACCTATTTAATATCTCCTGAACTATTTAAGTTATTAGATATGGGAAGTTGATGGAGGAGCTGAGATAATCTCGCTAGTTTGCGTCTCAGTGTAGTCAACCCTCCAAATATAAAACAGAAGCTTACGACTGTGTTGTCTTTTTCGAGTTCCTTGGGATTTACTGATTTGACATCATTAGAGATATTGTGAATCGGTAAAACGTCGATTTGTCATATTCTGAATTAGTAATTTCCTTGATTTTTTGGGTGGCAAAATTTTTAACATGACAACTAAATTGTGTATTTAATGCTACCAGGTAAATTGAAATGATTGATCTCGATATCAATCTGAAAAGCCGACAGGAGATTTCTTCTCATGTAGGTGGTTTTGAATAAATTCTGTCTCATAAGAATACAAAAAGAGGGCAGCAAATACACAAGTTTGTAAATGTTTATTCCGCTTGGTTTTAAATTCAAAACCTCGCGAGACCCAGATTTGATGAGAGTTGTGGGCAGCTCTTTTTTAGACTTGCTTCCAGTAACATGGCGTTTACGATCTTGCGTATAAAGGAACACAATTGTGCCTATGGCAATTCCAACAGACTGTTGGAAAATCTGATCTCCAAAGACTAAGATAATATAGATATTTTCAACGAGGAACTCTAGCATCTTTTCAATCCTTGTGAGTAAAATTATAATAGTGTTGAAGAAAATATTTGGGGGGGGGGGATGACTGATCACATGATATGAATACAATGTATAAGTATTTACTGTACATTATGAGTAACAGACCCTGCGATAAAGCGGCATAAGTTAGTTTTATAACAGACAAAGCGCATCCTGTATAAATGTGCATATACATGTATACACTCAATTATCACTAATATTGTTTTTAAGTTGGACGTACCTCGAAGCAGGAATGAGGTCGCAGTTGCCTGAACATTTTGTTTCATCAGTTTATTTTTGTAGTATTTGGTTTCTTGGGATTTTTCTTACACTGTAATTTTATTTATTTATTTAATTTTGTTCCAGGTTGAGTAAATAATGATCAAGAACCTTTACAACTGAAAGGATCATGTGATTAGCAGTGTTAAGTAAACTACACTTAGCTACACAATGTGTTTTGCAGGAAATCTACATTACTATTTTAAGGTCAACCTAGACGATTTTAGCATAGTGATTTTTGGTCGGTCCTCGGAGTAACGAGACACAGAGAAGTGTCATCATATGTATGTTTTACAGGCCACAGAAGGGGTAAGGGCCGAGAAAATAATGGTCCTGTTGACGACCATTTTATGTTCACTTCCGACAACTTATCATCTGTAGATATTGATTTGTTTTCAGCTTTGTAATGGATACACTCTAGTCGGCATTTTTGCTGTGACAAATCCAGACGAATAAACAACGGCAGTCAGGTGAAGGCTATCTGTTGGTCATAAAACGTCCATTGTGTGTTAACTCGGTGATATCCACTTCTTCGATTAATTTCCCTGATTCGACACTTTTATGCTGACAAAGGTCTTATCATCAGTAGATGGTTGAAAAATCACTGCATCTTTATTTGTTGTCTTTTACAATAATAAAAAAAAATATTCATCGTTTTTCCAGATGCTCACTCTCGTTTTGTATGAGGATATTAAATTTGGTCGCATGGTATTTTACTTTTCATACTATTTATAATTTTATCTCTTCATTTTTTTGTTTTAAATTTTTTACATTTATAAACCATCAGTTTATTATTTTCATACATGTATACATGTAGCCGTAGTCTCGCATGGTGTGCGCTTAGCTACAATGTTCCTAGTGGGTAGGAAAGGTCACAAGCTAGCACTATGATCGATTTTCAGTTATCTTCATTATTTGATAATAATAATAATTGATTGCTTTCCGCCCTTAACTGCTGGAAAGAATGCAATGAAAAGCACCGAGTACTTGTCGATATCTATGTTATATGGAGACTTTGTAAACCTAATTGAATGTATCCAGGGACACCTGTACTTTTTCCCTGTTACCTGCGACAATTTTAGTCAGTATTAGAATCTGATTTGTGATGGAGCGCCATCTTTTAATAATCCCGTTAACATTACCAACGTTTCAGAATTACTAGTTATTAATATCAATGCGACGTCGAGTATTAAACCGTTAAATTGATGAAATCCAGGCTTCATAATCTGTTAATAAATTTCTGGGGATTAATTCCAGAAATGTCATCAGACTCGTTTTAATAGCACATTGTACAAGGAGAAAGCTAGATCCATAATAAACCGGTGTTTTTATCTACTCTTTAGGCTGATACATTGATTTGTCTGAAGGCAATTTACATTGATACCATGTGGAAAATTCGGACTTGCGTGTAATGTGTTTTATTCTTTGTACTGGATTGTAAATGTACGGGTTATTTGAAAAAGATCGATGGGGTTTTTTTCATAGCATTTGTGTTTTGGATATTTTTGTATCCATCTTTTATTGTCTTGACAACTTGAAATCATTTGTTATAAATCTAATCAACAAGCAAGCTGTTAAGATTTGATCGAACATTACATGTGGTGGCACAAATAACATTGTATCTCTTTTTTAAGGTTTCACTGAGTACAACCGCTTTAAAATTCTTTCAAAGGTTTATCATAAGAATAAAAGGAATTAAAGTGCGCTATGATTTACTGTGTTTTATATTGAATTTTCCTGTGTTATATATATATATATATATATATATATATATATATATATATATATATATCGTTATAATTGTTTTGATTTTACAATGACAATATTATATGCAGATATTCTTATTTTACAAACAGTTTATAAAATATTATTTCAAATATTAATACACAATGTATTCTGCAGCATCTGCCAAAAACGTTTTAGGAATTGAATTTTTATAGAATCGATACTATATGATCGGAAAAAGGAAATCACACGCCGATTATATGTGAGAGGGAAAAAAAACACAAGACGGTGAATTTTATTTGATAAGGTTTGTTAATACCTTGTGTACAATATTTCATAACCCATTTATGTAAACGTCTCATTTCATCATTTCCATAACTCTAGCGACACTGGTATTCGAATGGTAATTCACAACGCTAGCAACGCGAATGATCACATTTTTATTCACACCAAGTTAAACTAATTTTCATTAAATACAGTTGTTCCTATATTATAGATAATTGAATAACTAAAGGATAAATGTCTTCGTTGGTTGCATTTTAGGGGAATCAAAATAGTAATAAAAATTGCACGCATGTGGTAACTTGTTTTAGGGATCCTATATTCCTATATTGCAAATAACAACTTGAGTGTAATTTATTCCTTAAGTTCATATTATGTTAGTAAATGTTTACTTTTTATTAATATATGAGTCTTCATATCAAGTCAAAACGCCAGTGCCTTTGTCGCGAGACAAAATGCATTAAAACAGCAGGTTTATTACTACATGTAGGCACACATTATATTTGGCCTGTGATGCGGAGTCCGTAAACTGGTCGTAGCCACCCTTTCGTTTGATGGCTGGGGGAGGCTGTGAGATCACGGGTTCCGTGTACTCTTCCATTTCGTTTAGTTGAAAGTCATACCAATTTTTAAGCATACTAATCCTGTAGACATATCGTAGAAAATATTGCAGATGCCCGTATGATCATTTTGCGGAAGACATAAGCTAATCGGACAACAAATGCATCTTTTATGGAGGACACCGGGGGACAAAAAATAAGTATTTAGATTCGTGAGATATTCGCACGGTTCTCGCACAGCTAACGCAAGGTTTTGGCTCGCTTCCATCAAAATCGCACGGATCCCGCCGGAACAGCAACCACACCTAAACAGAATATTTCCTACACCTCTTACAGTTCCAACCTTCGTTCGTTTTATAGGCGTCATTGTACCGTCCAAATATTTCTTTACCGTTTTGTTTACAAATATATAACAGGCTAACACAACAGAAAAGTTATACACAACTCGTTATTACAAAATGCTTGAAATTAAAGAGGTAACTACGGTGGCTGTTGTCAGCATGTTTGTTGCTTGAAGTTGAAAATTCCATGTATAATTAAAAACAATCATTTTAGCGCTTGCGCAGGTCTTCAAATAGTCTAAAACAAACCATGTTACGTTACCGAAAATTTGCACCAAATATTTGCACTAAAATTGTAGACAAAGGAATACTTCTATGTAAATATATCGTTGACCTATATGGCTGGTATTGTTTTCAGTCTTTACAAAAGCTTATTGATTTCCGTTCCGGTCGATGACTTTAGGCCACATGCGTGGAGTTATTTGTTTCTCATGCATCACTTGATTTCTAGTCAATACATGTATCTTGTAGAGATAGAAGAAATCATTTCACAATCATTATCTGAGCAGCATGAATTGTGGACGCATTTTTAGTTCCTTATCTTGAAATTTCATATTGTATTTCTCAGTTTACTTTTAACAATGCAATTATTTCATATGCCATTACTTACAACTCATTTCATTGGTGTAAGAAATACAAATTATGAAAATGCAATTCAAGAAATTAACTGTCATTACTGCATTATGATCCTACAGCTTAAAACCATGATCAGGGTATAGGGTATTGTCTTCAAGGTATACAATTTTTAGATGTAATTTTAATATATTTAGCACCCCCTTGTAGTAACCTGGTATGTATTATGTTTTGAGTATGAAGGGATTTCTTGTAGACGAACGCTTAAAAAGTTCGGGGTCATGCCGTAATTCAATGAATACAATACCATATTTCACGAGTATTTGCGGCATCGAGAATGTTTGGATTTTTGGAAGGAACTAGTGTGTGAGGCAGATTACGAGTCTAGCCTAAAAGCAACGTGGGCACAGTACCCAACAGTTCTAGTGATGTTCTTGAAAGGCAAACGCATCAATTTTTGCTAGGCATGATTGTTTTCGTGACACTTGTATCGAGTAACACAAAGTGAATGATTCTTGTCCTCGAACAAGGTGTGCTTACACTGAGGTATATATAATTCCATTTAATGGCTTTTAGTTACAGAGAATTTATGATCTGTTCCTCGTAAATGGTTTTATATCAAGAGCAAACATGCATTTAAGGCAGAAAATTGAAGTACAATACACAAGCCTGTACACACACACAAAGAAAAATAAAATGGTGTTTATACAGGCGAAACATTTAAAACGGTAAGTGTGTCAAGAGGTAGATTCGAACCAGAACAATAAAAATGTTGATTGTGAGCGTCTGTGGTCCAACCATCTGACCAATACTAACTATGAATATAAACGGCATAAATATGAACCATGATGATAGAAATGGCTTTTCGCATTTTTTTGTAGGTATTTTTGTTTTTGTTCTTGATTTTCTTTGTTTTGTTTTGTTATTTGTTTGTGAATTTCGACACCTGGGCAGGGGTATACTTTGTAAGTATAATGCTACAACAACGAGACCTAATGATGAACATGCCGTTTTTCCCTTCCAAAACTTGCAAAATCCTGAACAAGAGCTCAAAGGGGTGTGGACACGATTCAAACTAATAATTTTCGAATTTTATTTTTCCATTTCTAATGTTTACAATGCTTAACTAAGGTATTTCTAATGATCAACCAAAATATGAATATCAGTTCATACAAGTGAGATGCAGCACTCACAATTCTTAGTTATGTAAACGAGGCTCGTGCCATGTTTATATTTACATATAGATTGTTTAGTAGAACATGCCATGTTGAAAACAAAATGAGGTGTAACAAATACTAGAATATGTTTAATTGTTTTCAGAAACGAAATTTTCACTAGTATATTTAACCCCTGTAAACAAAAACATGGCACGGACCTTATTTACATAACAAAGGATTGTAAGCTATGCATCTCCACTCCGCTTCCACAAACCATTAGCGGATTACGCCTCGAAAAATGTGATCCGCAGTGGCAACACTTAGCGAACATTCTGGATTTGAACTTTATAACTAGCCAATCGAGTAATAGCTTTGGTGATACTGTTCGTTATGAATGTAAACAAGTATGGTGAAATCAACTAAAGAGTCATTGAAGTAAAGTTAACGGCTGACCAATTACGCGCTATAAAATATATAAAACAGGAATGAGAATATCACTAGCAATAGAACAGGAAACATCAGCGTGGTAAGAGGAAATTCCGGTTAATTTTGCATCTGTCGACGTTGCCTCGCACATTCATATAGTAATGTATGCTTATGACGCAAGTCTTGCAATGTGGTTGAAGTGCCTGAACTCTGATTTCGAGGTCATAGTGAATTTTCTATTAACCTGTTTAGCTTGTTCAAGCACGTGTAATAAATCTACTAAACTTTTGACGGTTGTTTGTAAAACTTTAAATAAAGCTGACAAAAATTACCCTACAATTTTTCAGTGGTAATTGACCCCAACACAACCGGCACAGTCCCATCAAAGAGATCGATCCCGAAACTTGTTGCTAAACATCACATGTGCTGGGCTTGTTGGCATGCGTGTTTCTTTCGAATGAAAGTTATCTTTTCATTGGTTCCAAAGTCGAACCTTGGAACCAATGAAAACTTGACAGCAGTGTTCGTGGCGTAATGTGCCAAGGTTTTGTGGGGAGTGAGTGGACAGACAACACTTGGCTTGCGAAGGTGCTCGACAGCTGATCATTAGAAATATCTTAGTTATGCATTCTAAACATTAGAAATGGGAAAATGAAATTTGAAAATTTTCATTCATATCGCGTCCATGCCCCTGTAAACTCAACTTTATCCATTTCTCCTCCGTCTGTTCTCTGAGATACTCTGAGTATCTGTAGAAATCTGTGTTCAACAACTGAGTTTTCTATTTCAAGTAAGGTAGGGCACTGCCACCGTTTCCCCATAATCGCTTGACGGATGTAGTTAACTCTTCTTGTCTTCAATTCAGTTGACTTGACGCTCTAAATTATCCTTACTTTATACTTGTTTCATCTTTTTTATTCCTTCTAACATAAATATTTATATTTTGATTCTCTTAGATCGTATTTACAATTATTTATTTCGATAAAAAAATGAACGAACCACATTTTGTGTTGTACGCCTACACAAGTATGAAAGCTTGATAAAAGCAATGCAAATCGAAACAGAAAAATAAATATAAAAATATATCATTTTTGAGTGTTATTGGGATATGACATGAAGTTGGTACGTGATCAAATCTACTATAACACCCTTTAGGATTTGAACACGTGACCAACTTCATGTCATATCCCAATAACACTCAAAAATTATATCTTATTTCTCAAATATTTACATTCGCATTGGCATTGCAATGAATACTTGTTTATCGCAGACTAGTTCGATCCAGTTTGTAGTTCCACCTGCCCTTGTAATGAATACCAAATATGGAGCGTCGTCAAGGTCAAAGGTTGTATTGGCAGTTCTGTTTAAAGTAACGAATGGGTCGAAGATGTGATATACTTAAATCTAGTTAATAATTTCTAAAAAATACGTAAAGATATAAATATACACAATAAAATGTTTCCTTTTTATTGTTTTATCGGATGAAGAAGGTAGCAATCATTGCAGAAAAATTGCTTAAGCGGGTTCCGATTTTTCTGCAATACTCGCTACCTTCACCACCCATAAACTATCAAAGAAAGCATTGTATTGTTTCAATATCCTACCCTAGACAATGGTTAATGCTGTAGAACAACATCGCACTGTCACCAATTTGTTTATTTCAAGTGTAGCGGTGTAGTTAAATTTTGTTTTATTATGTTTTTTGATATGCAAATTCTATTCATATGTTCAAAAGTTCGCATAAAATACTAGTATGTAATATTAGGTTCATTATGCGGAGCTCTGTGTACATTAATTTTTACATGCAATATGTCACTTTTATCCTATTTGCTTGCTGCAATATTGAGGTCAATCCAGGGCCTATTTTTGGAAATGTACTTAACATTCTACATTTGAAGAATCAAATTAGAGAATTAAATGCTTTTGTCCACGACCTCGATATAGTGTTTACAAAAATGCATGCGAGAAACGATAGGAGATTGATTTAGTTGTATATTGCGGAACACACCGCAAGATATTAGATCATGAACCAGCTGGCATGGCGAGTATATAGTTAGAAATCGTATGTGTAGATGCTATCTTGTTAGTGAATACCTAACTCCCACGGCGTGTTTCGGGCAACTATCATGGTGCATTGAAGAAAGTAGGGAAAATTTCAGATAATGTCATTATAATGGGTAGTTTAAATATACATCTTTTAACTGTCCTACAAATAAATAGATCCCTGAAATCATGTCACATAACAACCTTGATAATTAGATCGAGGGACAGATGAGATTTTCGAACACAATGCGCACACTCATTGACCCCAATTCTTCTATTGATATTCAGATTCGTGACCATGGCGTAACTTACATGTTTCTTTCTTTGATGGGTGCATAAGGATATGGACTTCGGGAAATTAAGTTAGTTTCATTCTATAGTTGTTAAAATGATGCTTTGTTTGCAAATAAATCCTGTCGTTCGACAAATGTTGTCTGCTGTTTTTCATACCAATTGTCTGGTCATTCTTTTCATACTGACTACATATTACTCCGTTTTTCTGATCAAAACAACTCACATGGTTGTGACCGGTCAACAGGGGATGATTACTCCTCCTATATAGCACCAGATCCTACGTTTGGTATTTTCAGGGGTCCGCGTATGCAGAAATTTTATTTTGTTCTAGAATTTGTATTCATTTAAGGATGGATCAGTATTCGTTATCTTCATTTTTCCATTCAAGATATGACAGAATATGCAGATATTCTTCGTCATTCTGTAATACACTAACGAAAACGGAAAGCATTGAGTCGTCAGTTTCATCAACAATTTTTAAAACCCATGAATATAAAATGATCTCTTCCGGTTACTCCCGAGGGCAGGTACATTATCCAGTCCTCAACTTACCTAACATTTTGTGATTTGGGGATTGCTATGTCCCCCTTCAAAGATTAGGGGCATATTGCTTTGCACCAGTCGGTCGATACGTCGGTCGGTAAACCAGAGGTCCGCTCAATATTTTTTTTAGAACCATTCACCTTATTATAATGACGCTTCATACGTCGGTTGGTTATGAGTAGAAGAGAACACCTATTGATTTCAAGGTCAAAAGGTCAAGGGTCAAACAGGACATAGGAACACACTCTCCGCTCAATATCTTGAAAACCCTTTGTTTGACAGACATCAAACCTGGTACACAAGTACATCTTAAGGAGTAGATGAACGCTAGTGATTTGAGATCACATGGCAAAAGTTTAATCCACTCTTGGACATATGAATAAATTGTCGGCTCAATATCTCGAGAACCTTTTGCTTGACAAACATCAAACTTGGTACAACGGTACATCATCAGGAGTAGATGACCTCTATTAATGTTTAGGTCACATGGTCAAAGGTCAATCCACTGTTGACATAAGAAGAGTTTGCCAGCTCAATATCTTTTAAATGTTTGGGCACTGCTATCAATTAGATAATGCGTGTGTATAACCCTTTTCAATTTTGCACCACAGAGGAGCATACACGTTTCTGAAACATTTTCTGTTATCTTTTGTGTTAGTGATTGCAGAGTTAACTGAATAGTAAACATAACGACATAGGAAACCTAGACTGCTTTGACAGAGTTCAAATACTTCATTGAACGGATTATATATGATAGGGTCAGGAAGCCTATTATTGTCATTTGTTGTAATGTATTTTCGTTTATTTCAGAATTGTTAAAAATTGGTTTTACTTTTGATTTAGTGTTTTTCTTTTATCCACAATGCTAAAAAAATTAAAACTGAAAAGTCTACCTCCTGAAAAGTAGCAATTGCACATATATTACTTGTCTGCAAACATGTGTCTTTCTATGCCTTCTATTTACGATAGTATTTGGGGGAGGGGATGGTTTATTACTATATTACTTCAATAGAAAGTTTATCCCCTTTGTTTTTCAATCCGGAAACTTTATTCGAGAATTGTATTTGTATTCCATGCTTTACTCCGCAATTACGCACCCCTACTCCCTCCTTTTCAATCGAGGGTCTCCATGGCCTAGTGGTTATAGCATCGCGCTCAAAATCACAAGGCCTCTCACCTCTACTCGGCGCGGGTTCGATTCTCTCTCGCGCGGATATATGTGGACTGGACGCCACCAGATAACTGAAAAAAAATGTTGAGTGTGGCGGAAACCAACAATCAACCAATCAATCGATCAATCCTTTTCATTCCAGCACAAAACAAATATTTTTGGTTAAATGTTGAGCAGAAAAAAAAATTAATACCCCCCCCCCCCTTTTCCCATAATGTTGAGCTGTTCAGTTTTTCAGCTACTTGCATTCTAATTTTTCAGATACCGTAACATTAAACAGAAATCCATTCAGTCACTCCAATCACATTGGTAATTTAGGTGTCTTCAAGGAACTGTGCGAGACCTTTTCGTCTGATGTAAATGATGTCTGCCAAATCGTCGCCTTCATGTTGGTTGCGAAATTTTAAGCATAAATTTAAACCAAACATATTTGTTGGGTACTGGAATGAAAAGGATTGATCGATTGAATGATTGTTGTTTTCCGCCACACTCAATTTTTCAGTTATCTGGGGGCGTCCAGTTTTTGTTTTCTTTTTTACACAGTCTTTGAAATTATACAGTCTTTGATAATTGAATTGCAAAACCACGCTCTGGTGTGTTACAACATGAAAAGTTGATGAAAGATAGCGAACAGTGATCTATCTCATAACTCCTACAAAGAATACAAAATCAAGAGTAGAGAAAACACGGATCCTTTGACATACCAGAGGTGGGATAAGATGTCCGAGAGGAATAAGCATTCCCTGTTGACCGGTCACACCCGCCGTGAACCCTATATTTTTATCAGGTAAACGGAGCAATATGCAGTCAAAATATATTTGAAAAGAACAGTCAAACAATTGGTAAGAAAGGCGTCAGACAGTTGCATCATTTAGAGGCGAGAAGCACTTTACCTATAACTGTTGACATCTCAGTAGAAATGAAAAATTCTCGACAAGACATAAAACAAACAAATAAACAAACAACCTGTTGCAAAGAAGGTACAACCGATATAGGAGATACGAGTATCAGGGCGAGTTGCGTTTACGAAAACATAGCTTCAATACCAATTACATGTAAAATCATTTTAGATATATTCCAAACTACAACAATCAACGCATGTTTGAGAAAGTAATTAATCTTAAAAGAAAAGGTATTTAGTTACAAACATGTACATGATATGTTTATTGATAAGATAAATTACACATTAAGGTGAAACAAATTATCATTAAGAATTTGGAAGCATAGTGATTTCAAGGTCTCTCTCTCTTTAAATATGCTTGCACATATGATTGATTGCTAAAGCAATGTATTAATTAATTTGTACTGAATGCCCTGATTGAATTTCCCCTCGTCTCCAGCAGGTACCTACAGCCATTCCTATGTTATATACAGCTGCACGTGCAATCACAGATACTGACAAATGACAAGCTGTACAGAAATAACGCTTAGTCTATATATATAGCACACAAATATCTTAATGACTAAATACTATTTTCCCTGAATGCATGCATAAACTCATACATGTTTTTTTTTTTTCCTTGAAATATTTTTGGGGTTTTCTTTGTTTTACCTGCTATCGTACTGATTTTAGAGCATTTGCATGCATGTGAAGTTGGTTGCCATCTGAATGGGGCCTAACACGTGCGACGACAACGACAGACTTTCACCGTCCTACTTACAGAGTTTTTACAGGTGATTAGTGGATTTGTTAGTAAACTGATGAGGCTAACCGCCGAAAAGTGATATATGGTACTTTGAAAACACACCTGGATTACTGCGTGGTAAGAATACTGGTATCACCCATGTACACATAGACATTACACTATACGCACAACGTAATCGATGTCTGCGGGTATTCTATAGAACCCTGTCAGTTCGCGTCTTTTTTCGATGATTAATAGGTATAGTCACAGTTTTGTCATATATCCATAAAATGGTTCCATATTAACACATTTTTAAAGAAAATTCATAAAACAAACCTCAAATTATTAAATGTAATTTAAAGGTTAAATGTATTGTTTATTGTGTATATTAATCTATTTTTGGCATAATAGAACACGGGTTATATTTCCAATTCATTTTGAATGTCATTCAACTTGGGCAAGTAAGAAATCAATTCATTTCAATTTCAAACTAAATTAATATGATAAAATAATTCATTTTTATTATTTGTGGTATTACACTAAATTAATAATGCATGCATAAACTTTTACGGCAATGATAGGACTAATTACACGTTTTAGAAAAAAAAAACCCGACTGTTTACGTGGCAAAGGGCTGTGATCCCAAACACTGAAGGGCGTCATACGTGGATTGTATACCATGAAAACTTTGGAGTTGAAGAATAACATGACTATCATCAGTAACACATTAAGTTATATATCGAATCATTCGTATATTTAGTCTGGTCAAGACGTTCATAGGTTTATGGGCTTTTTTTAATCCTTTTTTTTTTTGGTATCAATAATGATTTATTAAACTAAATTAAATTGATATAAAAACTCAACACTCTCCGACGTAACTAACCCTAAATTAAACTCAATAAAATACTATAAATTCCTCTTTTCTTCTGATTTCTGTAATTTCTTTGGTCTGCTTTCCTTGTTAAGGTTTATATGGTTCCCAATAGTTGTCAGTGAACTCTGTTATTGCAGTCAGACACCGAATATTGTGACATGTGACGAAATGTTGCATGTTATAATCTTGTTTTCTTCATGATATTGAAAACATTTCATGCCACATATGTAAATACTATTCCAAAATCTGCAATGGAAGTCTAACGAAATATTGTTTCAAACTAGCAAACTTTCTCACATATATCGGCGCAAGCGAGAATCGAACCCGTGACAACTAGAGATGAGAGGCCTTGTGACTTTGAGCGCGATGCTTAGACCACTCGGCCACGGATGTTCCCAGTCTTGAAATAAGTGACATGTAAACATCAATACCGACGAGAAGACTAATGTATTTATCAAAGAGTTCCCCGAATATGAAACATATATTGAATCGCTTTGCAATGTTTGCAACCGACGTCACATCATGTACATTACCAAAACGAGCTGCAATTGATAAGATGGACCTAGTTTTAATCAACAGTACACATATTGTAGTGAGTAGTTCACGTGTAACGACGCGTCGAGCTTCAGCTGCAATATTGCCATCAATCAAACAGCGTATTAGAGCATTAGCGGGATAAGAGAGGCTGGACTATATGTGACCGAAAGTCGCCAAACTAAGACATGTTCCCCTGGCATTCCAACAGCATACGGGGTTGAACTGAAGCCTTATTACTCTAGATTGTTACGCTCTTTCGTAGTCTTATAAGGAAATTTACAGAGCTAAAGAATTAGATATTAAGACGTGTTCGAAACCACATATCAACCATAAGATCTTCATGAGCATTGCGTGACTTGGTAGAAGGTCAAACGCTTTCCTGAATAACTAAACATCGACATTGACACTCCATTTGCAAGTTGTGATCATAAAAAAGAATATGGGCACGGGCATTGCGTAGTCTGTGTTATTTCGCACATTCAGCTTTATTTTTGTAATTCATCGATAAAGTATCAGAAAATTATATTTCGACAATTTTTAAGTTTGGTATAGAGTACTTGATAACTGTTCAATGACATTTTGTTAATTTGCATCTATTAGTGCAAATTTTATGTAAATGAATTTGAGAGTAATGAGTTCAATATCCATTTCAATAAAATAGTTTTGTTCAAAGCTACCTGTGCCTGGGTTGATTTTATGGAAGTGCGAGACTAAACAACGTGATCCTGTCTTGCAGTTTCGTACAAGTATCCATTATTGCCGACGATGAATCAGATAATTCTCACTAAAATCACACTTTTGTTTCAATATGATATAATATGGCTGCTGTAGACATTAACCATTACCTCAGATATGTTATAGACGAAATATGTAACAAAATCATCAGACACATTGTTATGATTTTTAGAAAATGTGTTTATGCCAGTAGATTCTAGTACATTTATTCTCTCTCATCCCCTGTGGAAATGATTTCAAACTGTATCAAGGATATTTTTAGCGTACTAATGAAATCAAAGCAGGTGTGATGTGCACATAATGTATTAGGTATTTAATGTTCACTGAAGATAGTTACAATGATATGTTAATTATATGTCTTCTGTGGTTTTTCTGGCTACAGAAGGAATGGTGTTTTGACATTTATCGTCGCTTTCTGTGAAAGAAAGAAATAATGGTATAAGTTTATTCAATTATTGAATTTTTGGTGTATTTATTTATACAGAAATAGAACCATTTGTAGCATCGTATTCATTATAGAAATAATTATATCAGATGAACATTCTCGGAAACCAGAAAGGAAATTTAAGTAGGTACATGTACATATATGTAATATCCAAAATCTTTTTTTGTTGTTGTTGTTTTTACTTTTCTTATAATACCGGAAGACAGGCGAAGAAACGGCCACTGCCATGTGAAACATTTTAAAGTTTGCTCAGACGCCGAGATCAAGATTCGAACCCGGACATATAACTTCCTAACCACTAGGTAGTTAAAAATAATGTAACAATGTCGTTAGATGATTATCAACTATTATATCATTAGTTCCAACGTCAGTTTGTGTACGGGTTAGCTTCTAATACAGAAGTCCTTGAATACAGAGGTCCCGTGTCCAAATAGACGTTGGCACGATAAAGAACTATCACTTCTACGACATGGATCAAAATTTGTGGCACTTTATCTACAGCTGGTGGCGTCTCTACATAAGTGAAATACTAACGAGTGGGATGTGAAACAACATACGAAGAAACAAAACCAATATTCTTCTACTCGCACTCGATTTCATAGTTATTGAGTGATCTCGATTTTGTCGCACATAGATTCAAGTACATTTTATATGCTTCCATCATTGTTGTGGGGAAAAAAGCATTTGGATTTTTATAAAATACTTGAGGAGGTATTTATATAACAAATATACAACTGGAATGAAATGAGAGTGATCGTTTCAATGCTTTTTCACATGTATCTACCATACTTCACCTCATTCCCGGCTACAATATGACGCTTTGCCATGATATATTTCCGTATCTTTATGTTGAAAGACTTTTCAGAAGGCAAGAAAAATGTGCTTTCTAATTGGACATTACGATTTTTATATACGTCCAGCATGAAGTTCTCTCTGCAGGAAGTACTTTGTAAGAAATCATATATTTTCAAATGTATATACACTGTAAATAACTGGGTGGTTTTTTTTTGGTTTTTTTGTTGTTTTGGTTTTTTTTATTTAATTTTTTTGTTGTTGTTTATTGGGGTTGTTGTTGTTGTTGTTGTTTTTCGTTTTTTATTTGTTTTTTTTTTTATCTTTTTTTATTTTTTTTTTGTTTGTTTAATTTTTATTATTCGTTTGTTTGTTTGTTTTTGTTTTTTGTTGCTTTTTTTTTTTGATTTGTTTTGTTTTGCTTTTTTGAAAAGCATCTGTGATTGACAAAAGTATAGAAATCGAAAAATTTACATAAATTCCCCGAAAACAATCCCCCAGCTATTTGTTTGGGAAGAAGCAAATCAAAGTGCAAAACAAGTTCACTTAGGTCAGTCATTTACCTGTTGATGTTCACATCCCGAGGGTAATCAATTTCCTTGTTTCATCACAAAGATGCAATCATTGCATCCACTTAAGTATGTCAGACACTGGGTAGAAATTCGGAAGGAATCAGGAAAACTAACCCTGTTCTATCTCGGCATTAAAATCCTGACAAAGTATCAGTCTGCACGAAATAACCCATGATATCAACAGATTAATTGCATTTTTTGGTTTCAAAAGATTGCTGGTCCCTAAACATTTGTCTCAACAAAGAAATTGCGTGTAATATTTCCGTTATCTACCATTGGAGAATGTTACGCCTCAGTGGTAGAGGGAGATATCGCATTGTTTTTGACCGATAATTCTAAGTTTGTTTTCAGGAATAAAGGCACATTATCGCTTAAAAGCATTCTGCAAGACCTATCTAAGTCAGGGACATCGCTTTTAATACAAAATTAACCTCTTTTGTGTTATAATGTTTTCTTCCCTTTTACATACATGCACTTTGCGGATCTTCGCTGTACATTGTACGGATGCTAGTAATTCGGTCACAATATTTTCTTTGAGGAAACATCATCAAAAAAGTATTGATAATTCGCTTGATGGTAATATTGCTTTTAAGGAATATTTCACGAGAAACATTTTTTTTTTTTATGCAAAATAATCTTTTTAGGTATGAGTATCATTTACACCTGAAAATTCCTCCACCCTATTGCTTATACATTACCTTACCGAAAATAAATATTTTGATAGGAAAAGAATGTCCCAACCAAATTGAAATTAAGTCACATATATGTAGATTGAAATGGCAAAATTGAAGTCCTAAAAGAACTTGCCGTAAAATCACGTAATGTGATCCTTGCCTTTGTAGTCCAAAAGATATAGAATTCGTCACCCATTCTGTTTAAAATATAAAGCATAAAAAAGCACTATAAATCAACTGTGTTTTAATCACACCCAAAGTTCATTTTCTCTCACCTTTGACATTTCGACTTCAAATTATGCAAAAGTATTTTTAACTATGCTCCATTAAGGTATATATACTAAACATGAAGTCTGTCCATTAAAATTCACGCAATCCCACATTCAATATCTTAATATCATGGGACGTTTGATCTTTTAAGGTAAAATGCACAAAAGTCTTCTATTAATCGCTGTCAATATTAGCATTGAAAATTATGTTTATCAGTTAAAAACGACAAGATAATTTGCGTTTCGTAAATTTGTTGACGAATCGCATTTTACCCTTGCCCTTGAAATATGTAAATAGCTGTTTTCTTTTGATCATTGTACATGTTTATTCATATACAAAAAATAAAAATAAAATAAAATAAAATACACATGATAAAATTGGGGAAAACATGGTTTTACAGAAACTATTGGAAAAAAGACGTTCATAGCCTCAATGGTGACGTCTCCATATGAGGGAGAAATTCTCAAGAGGGACGTTAAACAGTACACAACCAATCAACCGTCATTCAATACAGAAAATAAATTGCCCACATTAAC
The DNA here is from genome assembly GCA_024699665.1 of Ostrea denselamellosa. Lineage (NCBI taxonomy): Eukaryota > Metazoa > Mollusca > Bivalvia > Ostreida > Ostreidae > Ostrea > Ostrea denselamellosa. Next base: position 8,438,570 of record JAMZEH010000018.1, read on the forward strand.
CATTTCGGTTAATATCGCATCACATATTGACGGGCAAACAGGCAGAAGGAAGGATGGACATGGCTTCCGCAGATTAGGTACTAGGGTCATGAATAATGTTAATAAAAACTGTCGACGAAATTCGAACTATGGTCGTGACATTTTTTTTCACTGCATGATGTGAGGTTTTGTTTTCTGTAATACAGTGATATTTGACTCTAAAGAATGAACGTTCTGAGCTATGTGTTTGAGATTGTATGGATACACTAAAGGGGATTAACAGAAGTACTCAATCAGTTTCTTGATAGAATAGAAATGACAAACGAGTCTGATAAACACGAATAAATGTTGAAACTGTTTGTATAAAACAATGGAATCATGGGATAGTTTCTAATAAACTCTCCTTCTGTATATTCACAATTTGTATCTTATATAGGTGCTTGTGAAAATGTACGGGCAGAGTCTTATCGAGAAATGGAAAGGTGAAGATAACAAACACTGATCAATTTCGTAACTCCTGTAAGGAATACAAAATAGAGAGTCTGGGCAAACACGGGAATAAAATCCATTGAAACAGCAGGGTTTTCATTATTAATGTCACAGTGTTGGCAAATATAAGTATTTATAAGGTAGACATAATATCAATCATACCGCTATGCTATTTTGAATTCTGATACACTACAATTACAAATGACCTGTTACATGTAATACATTGTAAATGATGACTTTATCAAAATTGCAATAAACAATGTCCAAAGCTTCACCATAGTACAAATGTTCATGGTTATCGAAAATAAAAAAAAGAATGTTTCAGAAACATGTATGCCCACGTGGTGCAAAATGGAAAAGTGTTATAAACTTGCATTATTTAATTGATAATAGTCCCACCAACAATGCAGTATATTGAGCGCATAATATCTTCTGATATCGAGAGTGGATTGACCTTTGACCATGTGACCTCAAATCAATAGGAACATCTACTATTTAGAATGCATCAGTGTACCAAATTTGGTGCCAATCAAGCAAATGATTCTTAAAATATAGAAGACAAAGTCCAATTTGACCGTTGACCTTTGACAATGTGACCACAAAATTAATTGACCTCATATGACCTCAAAATCACTAGAGATAATTTCCTCCTTAGGATGTACCAATGTACCAAGTTTGATTTATGTTTAGCAAAGGGTTCTCAAGATATTGAGCGTACAGTATATTACTATGTCCAGTTTGGCCCTTGTCCATGTGACCTGAAAATCAAATGGGGTCATCTACTTAAAACATACCAATGAACCAAGTTTGATGTCTGTTAAGGAAAGAGTTCTCAAGACATTGAGCGGACAGCATCTTCCCATGTCCAGAGTGGACTGACCTTTAACCCTTGAGCTGAAAATCAACAGGGGTCTTCTTCTACTCGTAAAAAAATACATATGAACTATCATTACGATCGGTGAATGGTTCTCAGGGTATTGAGTGAACAACATGTCTTCTACTGACCGACAGGTGCAAACGAATATGCCCCTCTTCATTGAAGGCGACGTAAAAATATGTCTTCAACCTATCTAGAACTAAGTTATCTTCATTTTATTTGTAGAAGTAAGTTATCTCCATAATTATGAGTGAGAGATTCTCGAGAGAGACGTTAAACAATATGCAATCAATCATTTTGTTTTCGAGGATATAAAACAGCATATGCATAATATAGTTATTCCTTAAAGTTGAAATTAGGTAATAAATATTATGAACAGTGATCAATCTCATGAATCGTAGAAAGGAGTACGGCAAACATGGACCCTGGATATACAAGAGATGGGATCAAATGCCTAGGAGTAGTAGGCGTTCCCTGTTGACCAATCACAGTCGCTATGAGCCTATTTCTTGATCAAGTGAACGGAGTAACCCGTAATCAAAATTAGTTTGTAATGAACGGTCTAAGAAATGGGATAAACACGTCAGACGACTTTTGTATTTACAAATTAAATAATTGTAACGACTGTGAACTTTGTGCAATGCTGACTTCACACAAGATTTTTGAAATTCCTATAGCATCGATTAAAAAATTGAAATTGATCGTGTGTAGAACACGTTCTCGTTTATCGTGTATCGAATCACTTGTGAGATATAAACACTATATCCAGGTGATAATGGAATATTGCTACTTAGATATTTGAAGTTGACGGCGAGGCTGGAGTCATCCCGTTTGTCAAAGAGTTGAGTTACTACGTGTAGTTTGTCATTAACAACTATGTTCTATGAAATATCTAAATATGAATAAATTTTCCCTTCTGATGTAGAAGCTCTTGAATAAAATCTACCTCATAGGAATACATAAAGTACATCATCTAATAACGAAGCACATTTTTTCTTGCTCATGCGTATTTGAACAGATTGACGAAAGACCTAATGACGAAAGACTACATACAGTCAGTAAGTAACTCCAGAAACCAGCATTTATTTAATATCAACTTCAGAGTATCAAGAATCAACGAGGTGGTTAACAAAGTAGTGTTTTGGATGACTGATCACAAGATATCTCTGTCCGTAAGAGTTTTCTTTTCTTTTTCTTTTTTTTTTCTTTTTGAATCCACTATAGGTATGGTAACTCGTATACATTTGTCCCATTGACTGAGATCTAATGAATCTCTCTCTCTCTCTCTCTCTCTCTCTCTCTCTCTCTCTCTCTCTCTCTCTCTCTCTGTGTTATTCTCCTTTGACCGTTTTCTATCACAGAAAGATCTTGAGGCCAGTGTGGTTTTTTTACAGTTACAATTGATCAATTATAACTTCATTTACGGTTCGCCCCGTTGGAATCTGGTTTGTTAGAATAGATTCTAAGCACCCCTTGCTTTTCGTAAGAGGCGACTAAATGGGGCGGTCCTTTGGATAAGACTGCAAACACCGAGGTCTGTATTATAGCAGGTGTGACACGATAAAGATCCCCCCATGCTCAAAGGCCATAAGCGCCGAGCATAGGCCTAAATTTTGCAGCCCTTCACCTGCTGACGTCTCCATTATGAGTGAAACATTCTCGAGCGGGGCGTTAAACAATATATAATCAATCAATCATATACGGAACAAAATGAACTTTGAACTTGATGACTAGCATGATCATGCATGGGGACATTTTTCTCGGAATAGTAATACATTTATATAGTATTCATTTCCTTCCAGTTGAAGGTATTCCGAAGCAGTCTTGGTACAGTACAAATTTAACATTTGAAGGTATTCCAGACTAGTATTGGTCAACATGAGTTATATTTTCCACGTCTAGTAGACATGTTATGTAGATAGTGTACGATGTTGATGGATATACATATATGAGCAGGAACGAAGTCACTGTCAACTATGCCACGATCATCATACATGAAATTTGTCGTTGTTGTCTTCTTTTTGGTCTGGTTTCCTTAAAACAAACTATAAACACTTGCCCTTTTATATAAAACAATTTTTAATTCAATGTTAAAATCACAAAATATACTGGATGGCTTTAGTTATAAATTAACAATTATTTACAAATCACAAATCACAATTACAAATATATAGTTTGGATAGCAATGGCCCCTCTAGAACATGTAGCTCAACATAGCACCTTTTATTGATATACAAATGCAGCCACATAACATTTGTATCTCTGTAGCACTTCAAACAAAACAAGTCCCAACTGACTTAGGCTCAATAAGGCACGCACATTCTGCACAGCTCGGAAACTTTACCGAATATAAAATACACTTGCAAAAGAATTACAGGAAAATATTCTGACCAAACAGTACATTTGCAAATGTCAATATAACTCTACGTAGGGTCATTACACGTTCCGCACTAGTGGGTTTTTTGTATCCGTATTCTATATTTCCTTCTTCATATAGTACTTGCTCACCACTGAACAGGCGTATTCAAATTTCACATCACCTTATGATAAATTTTGTTCCAAGATATAAAATCCAAGAAACGACTGTTTTGAAAAGTTTAATGAGGCAATTTTAGTGTCTTTGTTTAATTTTAGAACTGTTATAACTAATTCCTTTTTGTGGTAAAATAGAACAATTAATCATATTGTCTTTTTTATCGTGATTAATGGTAATCTAATAAAATTTATGTATGTTAAAACGTAATTGCACATAAAAAATAATCTCATTTCCGATACGTTTCTAATAATCGGATTTGATCAAATCATCTCTATAAAACGTGGCAATGTCGTATGAAGTGATAATTCAAATTTGATTTACTTTACATGTAATAAAACAGCCAACGGTTTCAAACATGAAAACGGATGAAAAATAGCACAAAGATGACGTCTCTATTTTTGTAGATTCAAACATGAAATGTGATGTGAGATCAAGCAATACCGTCTTGTGTCGAAACTAATTCTACGATCAGGAATACGTGTATAGTACTACTTTATATCTGTTCCTACACAGGGGTATTTCTGAATAAAAAAAAAACACCGTACATTTAAATCAATAAATACGTGTACATGCATTTTTTTTTTCATGTCCAAAACGTTCTGTAAGATATCGTCAGCTGGAAAGCCGAAAAATAGTAAAATGCAATACCTACAACGACGACGAAATTGGTCGAAAGGGAACTAAGATCTGCTGTGTTACTAAAACCTACGCGGCAACACTTTGGAATCCTAATTCAAAAAAAAAATGTGATACTGAAAAAAAGTATACAATATAAAAACAGTCATCGAAACTCAGCATAGAAATATCACAAACCAACATCCGATAACAAAATGTCATCTTTGGTGAGGCAAATGAAGCAAAAGACTTCAAAAATATTTTAAACATATTGTTCAACATGCAATATACATTTACAAAAACATGTCAATCTTTTAAAAAATACGAAAAACTACAAAAGTTAAAGCCAATATGCGTATGACAAAAATGATCAATGAATTACAAAAATGTTGACTGATAGAAAAAAAATTGAAATATTTTTGAAAAGCGATTGTTTTCTTAAAAGCTAACTGTTATGGTCATGGTATTCATAATGGAGATAAATTTAACAACTGGAAATAAACTCAAATCAAATGTATATCAAACCAACGAAAATCAAATGTTAACGATTTAATTTTGAAAAAATCCTGACACAACGACTATACAAATACAGTGAGCGGGAAAAAAAGCAGCGATGAGACATTAAGATAACTTTAATACATTGTGAGGCAAATTACAACATAGCACTGGGTTTCGGAGAAAACAACACACTTTCAAATGAAGTGGGCAACATCACATTCATTGTCATCAAAATATCATTTACATATATAGACACAATTATGGATTGAGCGGGTATCACAGACTAGTATCCCCTTTCATTGAACTAAGGGATCAAAACGATACTGACTGTCTCCGCCTTAAAATAATGCAAAATAACAAAAGTGTTGAAACTGGAATGATTAAACTTGTGATTAGCGAAATTTTAAAAATGAAAATAACATCAAGATGATTAACATCAAAATTTACATAAATTAAAACAAAAATAATTTTTAGGATAATTACTATGTCTTACTATCAGGAGAATGAAAAGGATTCTCTCTGAATCTTATCAACAAAACTTTACTGTCCTAAAGCGTCAAAAATTGAAAATCTCGTACTAAGTCTTTTTCTATATAACCTACAATTGCAAGATCCATTCACTTCAATTTTTGTCCACATTTCGTCGCCGTGCTCATCTCGAACAAACGCATCTATATAAATCTTTTTAGTCACACATTCCGACCTATAATTTACAGTATCAATTCCTCGACATTCTCTACCTGTCTCTGCACACTTGGTCTCATAGATATATTGTTTCAGTCGTTGACCACCTGACCAACGATGAGACAAAACCTGAACTTGGAGTCCGTACTGGGTGATAGATTCATTCAACTGGACCCAGTCACTAATGCTATCACAAACACTTAAAGGGTGTGGATCATATTGTTCACTATTCCCCAATCTACTAGATCGTCTCCTTCTACTCTTTTTACTACCATGGTTATGTCGATGTTTTCCGTTTCGTTTCTTATTTTTTCGTTTGTTTTTCCTTAATTTTCTTTGTCTCCTCTTCTTCTTTCGTTCTGCACTATTAGACAAAGCTGATCGTTTGGTGCGGGTTTTGACACCCTCTGAGGGGGGTAAACCTGGCGTATCTAATGCAAATGCAACACGAGACTGAATTTCAAAAAGCCCGTTATTCACGACCGGAAATAGAGTGTCATCTTCTTCTCGATGTTCCCAAACTGATGGTTCATTTGACGGATTCAGTATAAAAGCGTCTGTTTTCTTTTCCTTTTCGAGTTTTTTTAATGTTAGTGACTCTGCTGTATCATGAAGTACCATTAACATAAACACTACCATGGCTGCTAACCAGCTCTGAAAAAAAAATCAACAGAAACAGTCTTAATTTTCTTATCTATTTAATAGTAGATTAATTATACATTAACGGAGTCCTAAAATGTAAATTAAGCCTTTTTCACACTTGCTTTAAATATGTTAGTAAAACTGAACTGTATTATTCATTAATTATATTTTTTTAAAAATTATAAATGCACCCGTTCTTTTCTTCTGAATGAAAATTAAATTGGCATGGATTACGAATTAATTTTTCAAAGTCATTTGTTGAAATGAAAACGATAATAAATATTCATCTTGAAAATAATTTCCTTACCTGCAAGTTAGCGATGGAATTCAAATTACACATTTTGTTAAATCCATTTGCAGAACAAAATAGAGACATGAAAATAATCCATTTTCTCCAATTGTATCTCAAAGAAAAGCAATGCCAGGAAGTTTAATATTTCTGCTTCACAAAGAAACGAGCAGATTTACAACAATTGTCAGCCTATGTGATTTAACATCGCATTCATACCAATAAAATAAAATAGTACGCAAAAATGAAGGATGATTTTCACACCACAAAGCCTAAGCACTATGCAGCAAGCACACTGCATCTACTTACAAGGCAACCAAGAGTAATTACTGAGCGCTTGTCAAGAGTAGGCATATATATGTAAAGATTCCCGCGTTCTTTTCTGACACCGCCGTGAGTCGTAACCGCCTCAGCGAAGGTGTGTGTATATATATATATATATATATACATACACACACAGACATATACCAAGACTAGATGTTTATGAATATATGGGTCATTTTGTATGAACTTGAGGGCAAACAGTGATATATATATACACAACAAACAATTAATTGTTAGGAATTTATTTGATAATAGATAAGTGACAACTAATTGATTTTTGTCGCGTTATGGTTGGGCCTGTGCGAGTTATCTTCTCTCGTTCAATTGTCTACCGCACTTTGTAGGAAGTGGACGGAAACGCTCTTATCTGTAAACGGTATAATATTGATATAATGCATTCAACATTCTTCTATAATGAAGTGGTATCTAAATGAGTCTTTTATCCAGTAGATATCAAAATTCTTAACGATAGGCATACGATATTCGATTAAAATATTTACGCATATTTAGAGAAAGTTAACGGAATGTAAAGCTATTAAAACACTAATCGAAAAGCATACAGTTTAAAGTGCACGATACCATATCTTCAATAATTGAAGATAAATGACGAGAGAGAGAGAGAGAGAGAGAGAGAGAGAGAGAACACATTTTGTTTGATATGAATATGTTTTAAACAGTTGTATTTAATTTATCAAAATACGTAAGAAATCGATATATTTTGTTTTATCATCCAACTGAAGAAAAAAAATTAGAAATGGCATCAAACCATAATTTCCAATTTTACCACTAAGAAAGACGATGTCCCTACTGATCTCTTGTCTGGTCAATGGGGTCACTCATAAATATCATAGAAATGTTTGGTGTGCGTACATTAAAATCGATTGTTCGTCTAGACGCATGGCATGGTGTCGTCTTATAAAACAAGTAGCATACTTCAGATGTTGTAAGTTTCCTGTTACTGTAGGTACTACACGAACATTTCTGTAGCTTTGATAGTGTCATGGTACACCATGGATGATCTTTCTTATAAACGCCTTCATTTACTTTTATGTTACAAATATTATATTACAATAGAACTCCAGGCGTGAATGTGGAATACTAAATAATATATTGGCTATAGGTTGGTTGGTTGTATATTATTAACATTCCTCTTGAGAAATTTTCAGAAGTATGGAGACGTCACCATTGCCGGTGAAGGGCTGCAAAATTTAGGACTCTGCTCGGCGCTTGCTGTCTTTGAACAAGGAGAGATCTTTACCGTGCCACACTTACTGTGACATGGACTTTTTTTTTGCCGTCTCATTCGATTGTATATTATTTAAATCTCTCGAGAGAATCTTTCACTCATATGGAGACGTTATCATTTCCGGTGAAATACCGCCCCAATTAGTCGCTACTTACGACAAGCAAAGGGTACTGAGTATTTCAGACTGACAATAAATTAATATTCATATCAGAGAAAGATTAAAAGTACATGTAAATTTCTTGTTATGGAATAAAAGACACTACAGAGTCTTCTACATCTGCTTCATATTTGGATATTTTATTGAACAGTTAACGGCAAACTATCAACCCAACTTAATGACAAACAAGGTGACTTCACCTTCTCCATATACGACAACATGTTCTTAGTATGATTAAAACAAAATTGATGTTACAGGGGTTTCAACAATCTCGATGAAAGTCAGCATTTCTCTGGTCGTGATAATGATGTAGATTTGAAAGTTCAGCTTGTCATCAGATTCAGTGTTGTGCGACGTGTTTCATATCAATTATTATGCTGTTCTTTACATACATATTTTGACTGCATATTACTCCGTTTACCTTATCAAAATAAGGGGTTCACGGCGGATTTGACCGGTCAATAGGGGGTGCTTACTCTTCCAAGGCACCTGGTCCCACTCCTGGTGTGTATTAGGGTCCGTGTTTGTCACACGGTCTATTATATATTTGTTATAAGATTAATGAGTTTGATCGCTGTTCCTTATCTTAACTTTTTCACTAACCATTTGTACATTTTGCTACAGAGAAGAGAAATCAATAGAACACATTTTTTTTGGGGGGGGGGGGGTATGATTATTTCATTGAATTAACTTAATTAAATTATGTCCAGCATTTTTAACGCAATCGAATTACATTATGAGTAAAACAAATTTACAAGTTCAATTGAAAATAGTTTGTAAAGTCATCTACACAATACAAGGGTACACATTTGTGGATATATTATATACCGTGAGATGTACAGAGAAAATTATTGAGGTTGCAACTATACAACTTTATGAAAGTCAAAATTACATATCCTTTAAAATTGGTAAAAATGAAAAAATGCTACTATTAATAATAATGCCACGTACAGAAACCTGTGGAATGAGATGTTTCAATATTCTGTCTTTCTCCGTATATCTGAAACATGATCTGATATTAATATCATTATGATGTATAAATGTTACTGTACCATACAGACTCTTTGAAAAGAATATTTTATGTTTCCTCTTTAATCACCTATGACAGATATACTGCAATGGTATAAAATGTTGAAATAAAAGGCAAACACCATTTAATATTGTGAAAAATACCTACGCAAAATTCAGATTAAAAAATGAAATTTACGGATCCTTGTTTTTCATGAACATAAATTCTGTTTTCTCCTTTTGAGGTTCAAATTAGAAATAAAGCATTTTGAATGATTAACGGGTAAAATTCTTATATATTTCAAAAGCATAATGAATAAAACAGTTAATATCGAATTCACACGTGTCTGTTCTGTAATGGCCAAATTCATTATTATGGCAAAATTGGCATTGGTCTTGATAGTTAAAAATATAAAAAGATAAAGTGGCATGCTAAATTAAAAATATATATACATGATTTCAGGGGCTTAACAGTGAAATATTATACGCCGTAATAGTTAGTGAAGTAATCTGATTATTGAGAAAAAACCATATGTGCTTTGTGATCAGTAAATTCTACTGAGAGACTTTAACTTCATTTCATGAAAGCATTACTGTAAGGTACTCGATAAAATCTTTGTGGAGACAGCAGCGATACATGGGTATTGTTACATATAACTGCTATCTTCTAAATGTGCTGTCGGCATTCAAGAGCACTTTTACATTGATTCATTGGCGAAATTTATTTAATACCTTAAGTTATGTGATGCATTTCATGTCTGTTCGGATTATTTTCAGTGATTTCTATTACCTACGATTGTGTCCTTGGACCTCAAAGTCAAAGTCAAATAGCGTCTTCATATGAGTGAAAGATTCTCGAGCGGGACGTTAAACAATATATAATCAATCACTCAATCAAAATCAAATATGAACCGAAAAATCGTACTTCTGCTTTCACTTCAAACCATGATCTCGTACAACGTACGATTTAGTCAGAAAACCAAACTCACAAGATAAGGGGGAGGGGGGAGTTTCACTTTGACATATTTATCCAAACGGATTGGTCATAAATAAATAAACTACGAAGATACAACAGCGTCCTACATACATTCTCTTCTGATTCTTCATATCAACAGTTCATTGTTTGTTGGCCGTCATGTAAGAAAACTATCTAGCGTGACCTAGCGCTAAACAATGCATACAGCGAGCAACAAGAATTTTAGCAATGAACAATGACAAGTTCAGATGTGACGCTTAGTTACAGAACCTTCTGATTTTGCAGATTGCAATATTGCAATAAAGAAAATGCTGTAATACGTCAAATACGCTGCATAAAATATGTTAGTAAAATAATATTTTTAAATCATTTGGGTTTTGAAGTTCATAAAACTAATGTTTATTAAATCACAATTTGGCTTTTTAATGAATACCACTTAAAGACAGCTATTATTAGACATTCAAACTTTAATATTTGTATAAAAAATGCGGATCGCACAAACATGCATGGTTGTCAACAGGTGATCTACAAGAGCATGCGCAGTAGTGACGAACAAACATTGACCATGTAAATCACCGTAACCCCCCCCCCCCCCCCCCCAAAAAAAAAATTTCGATTGATATATGCGAATGAACTATATATCTACGGATTCATGATCTCGCGAAAATACGCAAAAATAAAACCTTTATTGAAATCTTTGATAACATTCAATAATGTTCGAACTACATAATGTAAATTCTCAATCAAAATGATTCGCAACACACGCATATCGTGAATTTGAAACAAAAGCTTATTTTTTTTTTCTTTTCAGCGCTCTAATTCTATAATCAGATATTACTTTGTAAGTCTTGTTATGGACAAGAGTAAAGATTCTACATTCGGTGATTCATCCATAGAGAGGCTCTTGAAGAATTACAAGGAATATGGGGTGAATAATGTGCAAATTCTTCTTCAGAAACCCTAATCGTTTTCAACAATATGATATTACATATTTCTAAAATAATTATATACAATTATCATTATGTAAACCTGTTATTATTTACGTTGTGAATCTGTAACTGTGGTTAAGATTTGTCTGGTTTGGGGGAAAAAAGTTATTGAATTCAAAATTGTAAAGCACACTTTAAATTGTAAAAATGATACTATCAAATGCCATTTAGTTGGTTTCGATAAATATTCTATACAAACTTTTTTTTCGAAATCTGAGAGTATAATAGCGATTGTAATCGGTAATGTTTGTTTGATTTTCTATTCATTTTGAATTAATAGACTGAGTAAGCCAATAAGTGTTCATTATGTACATATTCCCCTCCAATTTTGCACCACGTTTCAGTTGAGTATTTCTGTTCTTTCAGACAGTCAATCTATGAAATGTCTGATTTGTTTTTTCGCTCAATACGACGTACTTCGGTATGAAAAACCCCAGCAACACAAATCTGCTTACTAACGTCTACATATCTCAAAAACTTTGTCGATGACGAGTACTGTGATACATCCCTCAGAAATCCCTTTTCACGATTAGCGTATATGACAGATGATTGCCGAGAACCAGGCAGATCATGAAAACGTTTATGTAGCGTTATATGTTTCGATGACGTTATTGATTATCCGTGTTAAAGTATCGAGTGAATATTTTCGATAAAAATCTTCCCAATAAAAAAGTTCTTTAAAATAATAATAATAATAATAATAAATAATAATAATAATAATTGTGAAGTTAACCACCAAAATCACTGGTGTATTATTCCATTTTAGTCATTTTCAGTTTTTGCCGCGATGAAAATGATGATGTTTTCATCTATGCAGTATTAGATTTCGAGTGTAACATCCGAGTGTTAGTGTGTTTTCATCAATTTCTGTGGACAACATATATCGTGGAATTGTCCAAAAACAATTTTATTTTTGCCTTGTGTTTCCCCCCTCTACACTAGCCCTAATTTATATTCGACAAGACACAGTGGTGTTAAATGAGAAATAATCAAATCATTTCAAATCGCCCACTGACATGGAGGGCCAAACTTTCACCTGTATATCTAATTTGAACAGATCATCAAGAGTATTTGTGTCGATTTCATATAAATGATAGATCTGGCATCAACGTTTATAAAACTAGAGTTCTCAGAAGACAACATATCTCACCGGCACGTGTGACTCTACTTACACTGTACCATAACCCTCCTTCGTTAATATATATATATATATATATATATATATATAGAGAGAGAGAGAGAGAGAGAGAGAGAGAGAGAGAGAGAGAGAGAGAGAGAGAGAAGATTTAAAGTTTCTAAAAAGCAAATCAGGATCCAAGTTCATTAGCGTAAACGTCTTGATACCAAATTACAAGTCTTGTCATGTACACGTGAAATTTCAAAGCCCTATCCCTCTTCGTTAAAATAATATAGCCGAAGTACATGGAAATCTGTCAGAGTTCAAGGTCACAAGTCTCGGTATCAAATAAAAGGCCTGGTCATGGGACATATCAAAACCCTATCCCCACTGATTCAAAAGATTTAGCTAATGTTAGGTTTGAAAAGTAGGTTAAAGTCACAAATCATGTGCTCATTAATAACTGATTTTCTCGAATTCTCATTCTTTGATATTTTTTTTTTAATTTCAAGAGACACACGCAACTCTTGTGTCTATTGAAATGTCCAAAAATTACGAAACGAGTTTGAGAAAAAAAGCTATGGTTATGGAACCTATTTTTCTTCTTTAAACTAAGAATAAAGTAATAAACAACTGACTTACCATGTTTACCATATAAGCCATGTTAATCGCAATTAAAACACTATCAGCAATATTAAAATCATTAAATAATCATAAATTGATTCGCTTTTTATAATATAATTTATTTCGATGTTATGACGTAAACGCGTCTTTGTGCCAGCCACTACATAAGTACTTTCTTGTAAGCAGTTCACAGATACATGTAATGCCGGATTTAATTTACCAATAAACAATCCCCGAGGTTGATCCATTAAGATTGCTTATTCTTGATTTTCCATGTGAGTAGGATTAACATCTCAAATATTCATTACTGCAAATAATTTATTTGATGTGAATGTAAATGATAAGATTGCAAAATTTATATCAGTTCACGATTGGTGATAATGAGTTTCTTGTTTACATGTACGCTGATAAGAGAAGTCGCGAAGTTTGAGGTAAACATGTTTGTACCCCCCCCCCCAACCCACCTACTTAGATAGAAAGACTAATTAGTTTACAAATGATATTTGCAGTGTTTATGGTGGTTTTATTATCATTATTTATATTTTTTATTCACCTGTTATGCTAAAAAAGTAAATATATAAATAAATAATAATAAAACCAGTTTCGCTCCTTGATGAATAAATTAAAGAACATAAATATTTTTAATGTTGATATAGAGAATTTAATATGAAAAACTTCATTAAGATAAAAAAATAACAAACCGTAATTTCTTCATTATGATTTTTCTAATTTTGCGTGAATGTTGACTCACCTTACAGGTGTGTCATATATAACATTTGCAGATACACGTATATAAAATTAATTTACTCATTTATGAATTTATTTCTAGTGTAAAATTTACATTTCGTCAGACTGGGTGCACATGAGAAAATTTACTACTAGTGTATTTTCAGCCGTGTGAACGAATAACAATATTTACACAGGTGTGAAATTTAAAATTTTATCATCTCGTTTTGTATATATCAGAAAGAGTTGTGATCTTCTGATTTATCCGTAAGTTCAGCTGTTATTTTGAATAGCATTTGAACAAGAAATGGCAAAACCTACTGCTACATATGTACGTAATATCAAGAAAATATCCATCTCATTCGTTGTCTTCAAAAGACATCGATATTGCTTGGGAATAATTAATTAATACCGATTTACACACAATATATATTCATCCCTTTTTTAACATTTTTAAACAAAAAAACATCTATGCTATATTTAATCATATTTTAAAAAAAATAATACTTTGATTAACTATAGGAAAAGTTGGACACTATCGTTAAATGTAGGAATCAATAATATTTTGTTGGCTATTTTCATTTTACCAGCGCATTTTCGTTTAAACCTGCTGATCTCAACTTTTCGTGGTGGTTCAGTGGTAAGAACATTCGCTTTGTAACCGTGAGTTCGAGCCCCGTTTGTGTCATGGCCGCGTTAAACATACGACGTAAATACATAGAGGTTATTCATACGCCAGACATTAGCATTTAGAAGTGAGAATAATGGGTCTTGTCGCGGCAAGCATGACACTTTAAAGTATCCTCAATGCTACGGCCCTAGGCGCTAATTATAGATCTATTTATTGTACTTCATTTAGAGCTGGTGATGTCTCAATATGTATGAAAAATTCTCGAAGTGACGTAAAACAAAAGCTGATCTCAGATCCTTGTAGTCATAATGAGGCGGTAGATATATGATATATCATGAGCACAGTGCAAAAGATTGATTGTACAAGTTGTATATTGTTTAACGTCTTTCACTCATATGGAGACGTCACCTTTGCCGTTGAAGGGTTGTACATTTAGGCCTCCTTGTTTACATTTAGGCCTTTGAACAGGGAGGAAACTTTATCGTGTTACATCTGCTGTGACGCTGAACCTCGGTTTTTGCAATCTCATTCCACCCCATTTAATCGCCTCTTACAACAAACAAGGAGTAATGAGGATACATTCTAACCCGTATCCTCACGGGAAGACAGATAGACGGAAGAGCAAATATAATGAAACAATATACTCCCATCAACCACTGTCGGCGGTGTTGTCATCAAGTACGTGTGTTACAGTGGTGTCACAACTCATAAGTATTTCAAATCTTATTGTACATTAGGTACTCGGCAGTTAATGTAGTTTGGGGAAAATTTTAATAAATTACCTTCTATATATCGTTATCATAACAAAGCATATGTTTATTCACTTCAAGTTTAATTCTAATTACCAGACGGTTTCAAATTATGTCCATGTTTACAAATTATTTTTTTTTTAAATTCCTTTAGAATTGCGACCAAAAATCGTAAGCGTGTTGGACAAATGTTATTTTGATTTATCGAATTTATGTTGCATCTGATCACGATATAGAATTGTTTCAAGTAATATTGTATTGGAATCGGTATGCTGGTATTCGAACTGGCTGAGTCTGATTTTTAACTCTTGGATGTCTAAAATGTAAAACGGCTCTATTTTGGTGCAGTGCAAAGCCAAATATTTCCTAAGATTATTATTTCTATATAATGTGGATGTATTGTAATAATTCATACTTTGAAATGATTATAAATAAGATTGAATACATATTTACTAAATAAATGATTAATATATATGAATCATGATAATAATAATAAAAAAACGAAATTAACTGATAAATAGAGAAGAATACTTTTTGGAGAGATATGGAAAGAAAAATTCCAAATATCACACAATTTTAATCACTCATGACAGAATGAAAACTATGAAGGTCTTAGTAAGCACAAAGTAGTAAATCAAACCATTTGATGGCAAGGAGTGGACTCTGAATTAAAACTGCACGGAATTTATTTGTTTGACCGCATCAACCGGCATTTATTCTGACACAGGTTATGCATATTTCATTTCCGGTGTCACCAAAAACCACAAAATCTGTATTAACTCATCAATTTTTCCAACTCATGATAAAATGTTCTGAAGCAGTGGTTATGCAACTGAAATTATGTAAACATGATCAAGTTCGTCCTCTATACAAAACAATCGACAAATTTGAGAAAGCGCTATCTCCTGTACTAATTTCAATAATTTTCCTAGACAATGTATTTATTTTTAAGATAATGGTGATGGTGTTGGAGAGGGGGGATGACTCCGTATCAAACAATTTTCATATGTATTGCGGGAAAATGTTAAATAATATGTAATATATATACCTTTTGATTACACTTAGACCGCAATTAAATGACTGCGAAACGAATAGCAGATATGTACATTTGTATATTTTAGAGTATATACTTTGTATACACCACAGGCATGAGGAGCTGATGTTTATGTCAGAAACATGCAGATTATACCGTTATTTGCCCGTCACATCTGACTTAATAACGAGTATATTAACACATTCAGTGGGAACCATGTTCATTTCGCACTCGTGAGATCATAAATGTCACTCATATTAAGTAGAAAATAGACGCGTTTCTTCAATGAAAAACACAACCATCAGAATATAAATATTTATTATTTTTATTTTGTCTTGTTATTTTTAGAAAAAAAAAATCTGACAATTAATTTCATGCTTATCAATTATCAGTCATAAATATTAATGCATTTCCTGGTTCTTAAGTCGTAACAAATTGCTACTACAAATATTTTGCATTCAGTCATATGAACAACCATTTTGTAGTCTTTTTATTAATTTGATTGTTATATTGTAGTTCAAGGCCGCCTTAATTAAGCTTTGAACTTACTATCATTTAAACCATTTAGCCAGTCACTAAAACTTTATCAAAACATTAACGTTCTCATCAATATATAAACTGTATATACATGTTGAAGACAGGAGTACGTAAAGGGTCAGTGTGTAGTCCTTTGCTGTTTGTTTCAAATTGAACATTAGAGACTAGTAGTTACATATGCAATGTTTTTGCCTTTGAAATCTTTATAAATTTCAATGTTATCCATTTCCTCATGAACAGCTACAGTTTGAGCAGTGCGTTCACAATACTGATAAATATATTACGTCTGTTTTACACGCTGACAATTCCGATGGAAATGAAGCTAGAATGTAAGGTATAAGAAATAATTTTCATTTATGAAAATAATTGAGGGCATATACTGCGACGCTTTACTCCGACACTTTTCATAAAGTGGTAATGCGCTTCATGAAGTAAGCCGGCGTGAAGGTTCGCAATTCATACCCCCATGCATTTTTTTTTTTAAAATAAATGTTATTTCTTAAATGACATCTCAAACATATTTTATATAAACTGGCGATAATAAATCCCCACCTAATATTACAGATATGCAAAATTAATCGGACGCTCCCAAACCAGAGCTGACCTTTAGGAAATTGAAAACTAATGTAATTGATACTGAATAATCATTCTGATTGATTGATGGTTCGGAATTAACTTGAAATATTGTCTTACTTAAGTACATGTACACAGACAACGCGTCAAACAAAGTGTCTAGGTAAGCTTAGGTAAACTCGTGTACTTACTTAAGAATTGTGCATTAAGTACTAAGATGGTAATTATAGTTAAAATCCATCTTTCAAGTTCTTTAAGATACATTTTATGTCCAGTATTAAGCATTGATAAACTACAAGTTACATACATGAATATACTAAGCATATCCGATGCATTCTTTCTAGATCCTGAATGTAATTATAGATTATGAGGTTTTCACGAAGACCAACAAAAATTTGATTGATTGATTGATTATTTATTGCTTTCCGCCACACTCAACAATTTTTCAGTTATCTGGTGGCGTCCAGTTTTTTTTTGTGGTGGAGGAGAGACCCCAGATACAATGTACCTGGGAAGAGACCACCGACCTTCCGCAAGCAAACTGGCAAACTTGCTCACATAACGCCGCGGCCGAGATTCGAGCATAATTTTCAGTGGATCCACATAAAAGCGGTATCTCAGTAGTAGAGCGTTCCTTCGTAACAGGGAGGTCATGAGTTCTAGCCTAAATCGTGCCATGAATGCGTCAAATCTAAGACGTAAACATAGGTAGTGATTGCTCCTTCGCCAAACGCTCGGCATTTAGATGTGAGAATCACAGGTCTAACTTAAGAAACGGAAGACCCGTGTTGCGACAAGCGTTGGTACGTTAAAGAACCATCGCTGCTATGGCCGTAAACGCTAAGCATTGGTCTAAATGTGTGGTACTTCACCTACAGCTAATGACGTCTCAGTTTGGATGAAAAATTCTCGACGGGACGTAAAACAAATAAACAACCAACCAACTACATAAAAACGAAAATAATATCAATTAATATATTTACGCCTGAAAACACACAATATATATACTATCGTTTTCCCGCCTGTTAATAATGTTGATTTAACCGATCTGACTTTCCAGATTACGACAGCGATTTTCTGAATTTGAAACACGATCTTCTGAAATTAACGCCACTGTACATTAACACACGTGTTTACAGAAATCGATCTAACGCATTGCAAGCTAGAAACACAAGGAAGAAAAAAAATTACCAATCGGCAATTTTTTTTTAGTAAGAAGATAGCAAACAGTAATCAATTTCATAAATCCTATAAAGAATACAAAATAGAGAATATAGCAATCAACGACCTTGGAAACATCAGAGGTGAGTTCTAGTGCCAAGAAGAAGTAAGCGTCCCCTGTCGACCGGTCAAACCCACCGTGAATAGTATGTCTTAATGACCTAAAGGGAGTAATGCGTAGTCAAAATCACTAAGAAAAGAACGGTCTAACACAACTGGTATGACATAACGTATCTCAGACGGCATTCCATTTAACGACAGATTATATTTTCGATTGTAATTATGTTTCTTATCCGTCCCCCCCCCACACACACAGACACACACACACACAGACACAGACACACACAGACACACACACAGACACACACACACACACACACACACAAATATATATAAATACACACACACACACACACACACAAATATATATAAATACACACACACACACAGAGAGAGAGACACACACACACACACACACAGACACAGACACACACACACACACACACACACACACATATATATATATATATATATATATATATATATATATATATATATATATATATATTGTTTCTTTACTTTTTGCCTTTTAAAAATTTTTCATATTTAGAAAACTGAAGCAACTACATTACCTCAGAAAAATAGTTGTCGAAACGCGGGATCGAACCCAGTTACACATGCTTACAAAGCAAACGCGTTATCCAATAGGTCACAGGACCACTAATTTGACGTTACAGGGTTTTCAACGGTCTCGTTTAAAATCATCATGTCACAAATTCTATTGTCGTTATAACGATTTAGTTTGCCAGTTTTTCACTGGATCAGATGCTGTCTGATTTGTTTCATATGAATTGTTAGGCTGTTCTTGGCACACTGATTCTTATTATGAAATACTATGTTTACTTTATCAAGATATAGGGCTGACGAATGGTATGACTGGTCGATAGGGGATGCTTACTCCTCCTACGCACCTAATCCCACCTCAGGTATATCCATGGATCAGTGTTCCCCAACTTCTAACGACCATTAAAAATTTCAAAATATTGACTGTAGACGAGGTTGTAGAAATCCCTGTAACTTAAAAACTAATCATATGCAGAACAGGTTCTTGCATATCGAATCAGTTAAGATATATAAACACCATATGTTGGTGATAACGTAATATTGCTACATTGATAAAGGAAGCTGACGATGAAGAAATTGAATTAGTTTCTTTCGTCATACAGCTGAGTTGTAGTTTTCCGTCAGTATCTATTTTCTATAAATATATTCAAGTACAGAATAGTTGTGGACGACCCTATGGTGTATTTTATTTCAAGTTCACTGGGCTATATCGAAACGACATACGAATGAAAATGACTATTGTTAATAGATAAAATGTCGTCAATATAACTAAATGTCGAATTGAAGGTCACAGCAAGAGATTGTTTTCTTCTCAATTAGATTGATTGATTGTATATTGTTTAATGTCCCTCTCGAGCATATTTCACTCATATTGACACGTCACTATTACCGTTGAAAGGCTGCAAAATGTAGGCCTATTCTCGGCGCTTACGGCCTTTGAGCAGGGAGGAATCGTTATCGTGCTGTGACACGGGACTTCGGTTTTTGCGGTCTCATCCGAAGCACCGACCCATTTAGTCGCCCAATACAATAAGTAAGGGATACTGAGGACCTATTCTAACCCGGATTCGCACGAGAGCTTCTCATTTATAAGATTTTGAATGATTTCCGTTTCATAAGAATTTAAACCAGGTCAGGTAACAAAGGAGAACAATTCGTGCCCATGGGAATTCCAACAGAGTATTAGGAAATCTGATCAATAAAGACAACGAAGATATTGTCAATGGGGAACTCTATCATCTTTTAGTATCAATTGCAGAGTACGTACCTGTAAGTGGAGTCAGAATGGTGTTTGTCACTAGATATACCACTTATGTTGAAGAAGCAACTGTCTATGATGTCAAAAGCCTAGTTGTTAATTTATCGTGAGGTATGGTAGTGTAAAATGTTGTAAAGTCATACATTTTAATGTTGTTGATTTGAGAAAAGTTTCATGATTTCAAATTCACTAAAGGTTCCTTAGAATTTTTAGAATCCATATTTGATTCACACCACTTCTGACATATGTAGTGGCGAAGTACGTTTGAGGTTTCTCCTTCACAGCAGTTAATATTTTCGTGAGGAACAAAGGTAAGGGCTTGGTAGAACATTTACTGGATCCATCAATACATTGGTTTTTGTGGAGTTTGGGAATTCATTATAGGTACGGGAACTTATATTCATCCACTTCATTGACTGTAATATTAAATGTTTTTTTTTTTAAACTGATGAATGATTTTGAAGAATTGCATCTTTTGACAGGGTAGTTGAAGTATAAGTTTTATTGCTAAATGTGGAATTTACGCCAAGTTCGTTTACAATGCAGTTGTAATAATGAGCCATACGAAAAAATACCATGTTGCTACAAGCTTTGTCGGCTGGAACCATAACATTTCTGATGTAACCTATCGAACTCTTTTATCACTTCTGGTTTATTAAGCACTGAAGGATAGATGACACTCATTTTTGTTTTGATATATATGATACAGAATCTTAATATTACTCTTATATCCTGACTAGGTATCAAGTCCTTTTTTAGACTTAACCATTCGTCTGGCATAATCTTTGAGAAATAGAGAAATATCGAGTTGGATTCGCCTTGATGGCCACAGCACGCTTTTCTGGAATTTACAGTATTCAATGTATTGAAACAGAAAAAAAAACCATGATATTAAAGCAATGTGGCATAGCGGTTTGGGGTTCATAATAATACTATAAATATTTGACGGAGACGATATCAGCAAGCTGGTACCGTTCGGGACAACCCACAATCAGTACGCCCGCATGTGACGTTACATCGGCAAGATACGTATATACGGACGTCAAATTTGCGTAATGGATTCTAATCGGCTTCTATGACCGCTAGAAATATCCCTGGGTATCAAAAGAGAAGTTCTCATACTGTAAGGAACAGATTGCGAGAGACTACGCCCGTCCTTGATGTCTTGCTATCCGCCCTGTTCTGCCCTGGCGTTATTGCGAGGTTAACGTGGTGTAAGAGGCATTGTCGTTTCAAGAATAGAGATGTGGCGGACGTTCCATTTACGGAGAGTCGATATTTCATTTTGACAGCAGTGACGGTCGTGTCCGGGCTTACCGTCAAACGCTCGGCATTTAGAAGTGAAAATCACTGGTCTCTCGGATATGACCTCAAAACGGAGGTGCCGTGTCACGGTAGGCGTTGGCACGTTAAGGAACCCTCACTACTACGGCCCTGAGCGCTAAACATTGGTCTAAATTTGTGGTACTTCACCTACAGCTGGTGACATCTCAATATGGGTGAAAAATTGTCGACGGGACGTAAAACAAACAAACAAACAATCAATCAATCAATCAATGGGCATAACCCCTGATTTCATTATTAAATTGAAAGACAATGCATTATATTAAATAATGATATGCACAATGCAACATAATATTTTGTATATGAATCTATAAAGGAATTTACTAAACTACACACGTTCTTCTCTCTGCTAGTATATATGTCACACAAGCTTTGCCTTACTTACATGTCTTATAGATCAATCAAGACTTAGCAATTTCTTTAAAGCAAGAATATATACGTTCATTAAAGATACATACTTTCAAAGAGAGATATACATACCTATTAGGCGTAAGAGTCAGATGGGGGTCTGAGACCTCCGAAGCAATTTTTCTTTGTTCTTTTAAATCGCAAAATTACCATTATGTTGTAAAAATTACTGGAGAGGGGGATATAAATACAAGATCCGCCAATATGCGGTGTAGATCTATATATTTAAAGGTCATGGCAGCGTTATATCATGTCATCGTCAGAATCGTGACTTTAATGCTTAATCAGGTTCGTTTCGTAATACCAGAATATTTACATTCACATCGTTTTTCCTTTGCATAACTACATGTAACTAGATCTGAAGGTTAAGATCTCATGAACTTTCAATCTGAAATAGGCTAATCACTGCGTATGAATACACTTGACATTTGATATCACAATAAGGGTTTAATAAATGCACTAAATTAAAATGTAAATATAAGAAATGCTTGTCGGTTTCTCAAAGTATATTAGATGATATGATACCTTGAATTTCTTCACACCGGCATACATTTCATGGAGCGCCAACATGCTCCATTAAATATACCGATGTGAACAGGCTCGAGGTAGATACATATCCCATATATTTTCAAAAATTGGAAAGCATTTCTTTGTGTGTGAAAGTAGTTCGAAATAAATGTCTCCTTTTTGAGGCGATATCCATTTAACGTTTTTATTAAATCAAACCTCAACATTTAGCACATGTTCATACATGCACTGTCAATTTTATGTACTTAATCGCCATCCAATTTTTATCAAGATTATACTCGATGTGTTTTTCACGATATTCGCATTATCTGCCATCTTTACAGCAATATGGATGGTATGTTATGCGTTGATGTTGAACGCAATGACAAAATATACATGTGCAGTGTTATTATCGACATAATTAGATAGATTTATTTCTCCTCTTGCATGTGATCATATTTTATCAACAATAACATTTGTATTTGAGATAATAATGTCGATCTGTACTGTACACGAACCCCTGATAGTCCTGTAAACATATTTTACGGTATCATGTTTTCTTCATATCATATCATTAAATATTAATCAGAGACATAACCTGCATTATGGATTTCTGCATATAAATGTAGTATATCATTTCACTCAAAATAGCCTGCCTCATTTGAGCTAGTCTGGATCATCCCCTCGCTTGCGTAAACTCCCACAAACGTCTGGATGCTTTAGTGTAGAGATACATTTATTTCTACAAATGCCACGTGAGCTCTCTGATGCTAGATTTTGTTGAATTAGATGATAAGATGAAACTGAACACTTGTTGATATAAAATTGTTCTTTATTATGACATCCATCACTGTTCGTTGGTTATTTGTACATTTTTGTTGGTTGTATAAATTGTTTAACGTCTCGGTCGAGAAATTTTCATTTATATGGAAAAATCGCCATTGATGTTGAAGGGATGCAAAAGGCAGGGATGTCCTTGGCGCTTAGTATCTTTGAGCAGGGCGGGATCTTTATCTTGTCACACGTGCTGGGAACTGGACCTCAGTTTTAGCGCTGTTTTGCCCCAAAGAACTAGCCCCATTTTGTCGCCTCTTACGACAAAGAAGTGGCACTGAGGACGTATTCCGGTATACCCAGATTCCCACGGGATATCACTGTTCGTTATCTTCACCTTTTCACCAATGACTTGAAAGAACACACAACTCAAGTATAAAGGTATCAGATGTAATAAATACTGCACGGAAAGGTTACATAAATAAATCATCAATTTTCAAATGTCCGTAAACAAACTGTAAAAATGTACATCAAAGGCAGGATAGAAAATATGTAAAACGATTAAGTAGTAAACAAAAACACATTAGAAATGTTGTTAAAAGAAAACATGCTTGCGATAGCACGGGACAAATAGGACATAACGTACATCATTTCTATGAAATATTAACAACGATATCTACCAGAATTTGGTAAACACATTGCATTTCCTACTTACATTATACGTATATGCTGGAAAAATATTTATTCCTGAATATGTTCTTTATACATAATTTATGTATAAATCGTCTTTCAGGGGAAAATTACCTTTAGTCGACGTAGGTTCGATTCTCGCTCGCGCCGATGTATGTGAGAAGGTTTACTTTCGGGAGATCGGTGGTCTCTTCACAGGTACATTGTATCTGGGTTCTCTCTTCCACCAATAAAAATAAAAACTGTACGCCATCAGATAACTGAAAAATTGTTGTTTGTGGCGAAAAGCAACAATCAATCAATCAGGGGAAATTTTGTGCTTCGTTTTTCCATTTAAAGTGGCTTTTAGTAGCGCAAGTAGAACTTTTTAAAACTAGGAAATCAACGTCTTTATGACAATTTAGGTACGCCGTTGCTGCATTTTTGGGGGTAAAACTAAGCATAGGTTTATGAAAATGTGAAGATACCGAACAGTAATCTCATAATTCTTATCAAGAATACAAAGTTAAGAGTAGAACAAACATAGATTGTGGAACATACCAGAGGTGGAATCAGGTGAACTAGAATAAAAATATTAGAATCGCTTATCATTGTCTAAAATTCTATGAAATGATATCATATCTCGAAGTTCTTCACACCAGCATATATTTCATGGAGCGCTTGAAATGTACCGGTGTGAAAAGGCACGAGGCAGATACATATCGTTTCGAGGGGGCCTCCGTGGCCGAGTGATTAGAGCATCGGGCTCAAAATCACGAAGCCTCTCACCTCTGTCGGCGCGCGTTCGAATCTCGGCCGCGGCGTTATGTGAGCAAGTTTTCCAGTTTACTTGCGGAAGGTCGGTGGTCTCTTCCCAGGTACATTGTATCTGGGGTCTCTCCTCCACCAACAAAAACTGGACGCCACCAGATAACTGAAAAATTGTTGAGTGTGGCGGAAAACAACAATCAATCAATTAATCAATCAATCATATCATTTCGTCTATATACAAACATTGTAATACATTCAAGAAATTTATTTTTATAATTACATTCTACTTTCATTTCTGTCAGAATTCCCAGTTGTTAAAGTAGACGTACTATATATGCACGTTGTTTATATCTACATCGCATTCATGAGGGAATAGATATCAATTCAATTGTAAAGATATTGAAGGTACACTGGAAATAATATTTTTTGTGGTGATCTCCGTTTAAACTTTTTTGTATCAAAGCTCAATATTTAGCACATTCCATACCTGCACTGTCAATTCAATTCTAATGTATTCTTTTGTCAAGATTATACTCAATGCATTCTTCACGATACTCACATTGTCTGTCCTGTTGAACACAATATGGCCTGTATGTTGTGTTGCAATGATATTGACAACAGATATATCAAGGCAAGCTACTGACAGGTATATTGATGTTACAGGGGTATCAAAAGTCTTGTTTAAAGCAAACATTTGGCACAATTTGTTGTCGTTATAACGATCCAATTTACAAAAACAACTTGCCATTGTGTAAACTGCTGGCTAACACGTTTCCTAACTGAGGCCTTTATTTTACAATGAATTTTACTACTAATTATTCCACTTACCCGATCAAGATATAGCGTTCACGGCGGGTGTGACGGTCAGCAAGGGGTGCTTACTCCTCTTAGGTACCTGATCCCACTTCTATTATATCCAGGGATCCGTGTTTTTCGAACTTTTAATTTTGTATTCTTTAGAGGAGTTATGGGATTGATCGCTATTCCTTATCTTCACCTTTTCATATATAAATGTAACACTGACAACATAAACATGTGCAGAGCTATCATCAACCTAATTAGATGGATTTTATGAACATATTCTAAATTATTAATTAACACGGTAATTTCTAATTATTGAGATTGTAATATAGATCTATTCTATAACAACAATACCCGGAAAGTCCGTTAAACAGATCCTACAGCATTATAGTTTCGACATATATCAAGTATAGAAAAAAAAGCATTATGGATTCGTGCATATGGCACGTTACTTCACTTCATATAGTTTGCTGCATTGGAGTTAGTCTTGATCAATCGTCGTTTGTGTATATCCCCAGGAATGTCTGGACTCTATCCAATAAAAAAAATCCCATTATATATACTTATGTCCCAAATGCCTCGAAAACTCATTGATACTACAGGTAGCGTGTGTTGATTTAGATGATAACATAAAACCAAAAAAAATCTGATATGACAGTGTCCTTATAATGAGATTGGTCACTGTTAGTTGGTTTTTTGTATATTAATTATCTCCCGTTTGCAAAATTGTCACTCATCAGGATTCATCACCATTGCTGGGTGGGGGATGCAAAAGTTAGGCATATCACATGATTGACGCTTACGGCCTTTGAGCAAGGAGGGGTCTTTATCCTGCCACACGTGCTTTGACACATGCCTTCGGTTCTGCACTGTCTTTCAAAGAACCGCCCCATTTAGTCGGCTCTTATGATATCGAATGGCGAAGTAAACAATGTGTAAATCGTAATCATAAATCCCCAAGACATATACAAGTTCGAGTGTAGGCAACACGAACCTCCGACAAAGCGAAGGTAGGATCAGGTGCCATGGAGGAGTAAGCATCCTCTGCTGACCGGTCACACCCGCCGTTAGCCCTTAATCGAAAATAGGTCTACGGGATTACCCGTACTCAAAGTTGGTATGAAAAATGACAGTCTAACAAAGGGTATGAAACAAATCATTCAAAAGATGACAAGGAAGTAGCATTGAGGAAGTATTCTAACCCAGATTCCCACGGGATATCACTGTTCGTTATCTTCACCTTTTAATCAATGCCGTGAAAGAACATGCAACTCAAATACAAAGGGATGTAATATATACTGCACAGAGAGTTTACATAAGTAAATCATCCATTTTCTAATGTCCTGAAACAAACTACAAAAATTACAAGAAAAACATTCAAACTATGAACTAGTATACAAAACCACATTAAGAATGTTGTTGATAAAAAACATGTTTGCGATAGTACCAGATAAATAGGTCATAGCGTACTTCATACGTATGAAATATAAAGAACGAATTTGGTAAACACATTGTACTTTCTACTTACATTATGCTGACATGCTGGAAAAATGTTTATTCCCAAAGACGTCCTTAATAATTTGCATTCAATGGTTTTCTCGAGCACAAGTATAACTTTCTAAACTATGAAATCAACGTCCTTATGCGAATTTCGTTACGCATCGCTGCTTTTTGGAGTGAAACTAAACATAGGGTTATGAAAAAGTGGAGATAACAAACAGTGAAATCAATCTCATAATTCCCATAAAAAAATTTAAAAAATCTAGAGTAGGGTAATCATAGACTGCCGAACACATCAGAGGTCAAGGTCACTGAATTAGAAGGCAATATAAGAATTGTTTTCATGGTCTGAAAGTATATGAAATGATACAATACCTCGAGGTTCTTCACATATGCATATATTTCATGGAGCTCCATTCAATATACCGGTGTGAGGAGGCTAGAGGTAGATGTATATCATATCATCTACTTACAAACACTGCAAGATATTCAAGAAATTTATGTTTTATACCTACAATCTACTTTCATTTTTGTCGGAATTCCCAGTCGTTAAGACAGACGTGCTAAATATACATGCCGTTCAAATCTACATCGTTTACATGAGGAACTAGTGTCATTTCATTTGTAAAGATATTAAAGGCAAAACATTGAAGATATAAAGGTTTTCAATAAGTGTTAAGTTAATTAGAAATATTCGTCCCTTCTTTTTATGGTAATATCCGTTTAACCTTTCTTTGTATCAAAGCTCAACTTTTAGCACTGTTAATTCAATATTTATGTATTTGCTGTCAAGATTACACTCGATGCATTCTTCACGTTGTCTGTCCTGTTTAACACAATATGACCCGTATGTTGTCTTGCAATGATATATAAAAGTATGTTGTCTTGCAATGATATCGAATGCAGTGACAACAGATATATCAAGGCAGGCTACTGACAAATAAGGTGTTACAGGGGTATCACAAGTCCCGTTTAAAGTCAGCATTTTGCACATTCCATAGTCTTTATTACTATCTAATTTACAAATACAACCTACCATTGTATAAAATGCTGTCTAGCATGTTTCATAACAATTGAGACTGTTCTTTGCACATTGATTTTACGACGAATTATTCCACATACCCGATCAAAACATGGGATTCACGGTGGGTGTGACCGGTCGACGGGATATGCTTACTCCTCCTAGTTAACTGATCTCACCTCTGATAATCCAGGGATCCGTGTTTTCCGAACTTTTGATATTGTATTCTTTAAAGGAGATTGGTCACTTTTCTTTATCTTGACCTTTTCATATATGTTATCATTAACCTAGTTAGATGGGTTTATATCTCTTCTTGGTGCATGTTATCACATTTTATGAACACGTTCTAAATGATTAAGACATTAATTTGTAACTGACATTGTCTAACTGTAAAAAAAACGAAGTCCTGTAAACAGATTCTACATCGTCATAGTTTCGCCATATTATATCATTAGATATCAATTATTAAAAACAACGTACGCTATGGATTTGTGTATATGGTATATCACTTCCCTTAAGATAACCTACCATATTTGAGCTAATCTTGATCATCCCGTCATTTTCAGGTGATATTGGAATATTAATGTCAAATTGACGATGGAGAAGCTGAAATCATCCCGTCTTCACAACGTTCAATTGCTAGATTGCCATTAACATCTATCTATTTTCAATAAAATATGCAAGTACGAAGCAGACGTGGAGGACTTCGTTGTGTCTTTTATTTCTCTTTTATTTTGAATCACTGGGATATATCGAGTAGATATATAAAAGAAAATGATTATTGTAAAGAGATAAAACGTCTTTTTTAAGGTAGAGGTCACGTGACGCAGGCGAGGACGGGCACGTCTTTACGTCGCGCTGTTTTTTGAGAATTTCTTTCAGATAGTAGTGCTTTATTGAGACATTCTACTCTCTGGAAAGCGTATGATGAGTATGTGAACATGTAGCTGATTTCGTTTTAAAAAATTCATTGTATATAAGTTTGGATTTGTGCATATTTATTTGTGTTGTTGAACGTCGTTGATATCCATGTACCAAAATGTTAAGTTGAAGACCACAGCAAGCTATATTTTCTTCTCACGTAGAAGCCTTTGAATAAATTCTACCTTATAAGAATATAGAAAAGGTCAGCTAACAAATGAGCACAATGCGTGCCCATTAGAGTTCCAACAGACTGTTGGAAGACCTGATCACCAAAGACTACAAATATATTGTCAATGAGGAATTCTAGAATCTTTTTAACACTGTAACATTGTATGATATGCAATGACCGAGCTTCTCAGCGGACTTTAAGCTGTCCTTAAGATAGTCGTTTTACAATACATTCTGCCCACCCTTTGTTACGGGAGGAACCCAAATGTTCTAACTACCGGAATGGAAATGTAAATTACACGAGAGCGAGCGTTAAACAGCTGAGACATACATGGACAACCACTCTAAAACAGCGCCTGAATGATTGCGCAATTGTAGTGTTGCACCATTCTGTGCCAATTAACTCTCCAACTTTCGTATAAATTTCACATGCAAGAAACAGAATACTTAACGACAATGTAATTGTCTGCAGTCTCGGTACAACGTTTCCCTACTACAATCTTCTACAGTTTTTCCAAATTCAAAATTTTGTGTGCTGTTGGTTGGGAAAACTAACAGTGGGAATGATTCGCGCAAATTCTAAAACCGTTGATCTTTCCGTGTCTACAATACTTGTAAGTCGTAGGGTGACCCAGTGGTTAGAGCGTTTGCTATGTCATTTGAGACCGGAAGATCATTCGTTTGAGTTTTGCTTTTACCTTGGTTGCGTCCAACCAAAGATCTACCCAGCTAGACATTTGGGTACAAATATTGCCGATATTTGTTCGTTCATATTTCAAAAGGAAGTTGTATTATTCCTCCTTTCAAAATGAATTCAAATATGATCACGAAGTACAAATTTGTAGATATAGAACGTCTTGATCCGTAGCATTTTATTGTCCAGTGCATGCAGCACCAATTATGGAAATGGAGGAGGCGGCGATATCGCGTGATTACAGCTAAGTTCACCTTCCAGTCTTCTCTACAAATCAATCCATTGTTAAAATCTCATTTTTATCCAGAACAAGTAGACGATTACTCATACAAACAAAAGAAGTTGTACACTATCTTCCTCTTACTTCAAAAGAAAAAAGTATATATAATTAGTTCAAATAGAAAGTTAATTAGTGTATCCTAATTTCTCAAAATTACACAATCATAAGCATGTCGTGATAAATTGGTACCAACGCGAAACTTGACAGATATACATATTTTTGTCAACAAAGGAGTCGATGTGACAAATTCGTGTTTTATACATTGATTTAATGATTTAATTAAGCTGAAAACAAGTAAATAAAATACGTACTTAAAGCCCCCTCAAGCATACAATTTCATCACCAGTACAAACTGATTTCACATTCTCTTATGGAAATAAACATGTTTCGTAATGTTTGATTTCTTGTGAAAAATAAACTGTATGTACCTGCATTTTGTTTACATATTGATAAGGATTCATAAGGCTATATCATATTAATTGTAATTAATTTTACTTGGCATTTGTACAAATTATGATACAGTCGTAAATACATATACACGTATTTTGATTGATTGATTGTGTTCCGCCACGCTCAACGATATTTCATTATCTGGTGGCATCAAGTGGTTTTTTTGTTTTTGTTTTTTTGGGGGTTTTTTGGGGGGGTTTTTTGGTTTGTTTTTTTTTTGTTGGTGGAGAGAACCCAGATATAATGTACCCGGGGAGAGAACGCCAACCATCCGAAAGTAAACTGCTAAACGTTCTCACATATATCGGCCCAAGGGAGAATCGATCCAGCACCGACTAGAGGCGAGAGACCTTGTGAATTTGAGCGCAATGGTCTAACCACTCGACCACGGAGGCCCCA
This sequence comes from Ostrea denselamellosa, assembly GCA_024699665.1. Lineage (NCBI taxonomy): Eukaryota > Metazoa > Mollusca > Bivalvia > Ostreida > Ostreidae > Ostrea > Ostrea denselamellosa. The sequence continues at coordinate 8,469,682 of JAMZEH010000018.1, forward strand.
CGTACGTTGACAAATTTTAAATGTGAACGTTGTACAAATAATATTTTGTGCTTTTACAAATTATAAATTGCACCAAAGTTAACTAAATTCCACTTTGAACATTTTTAAAGCAATACTAGCTGTAACTACCTGTGTCTTTCAACTATAGAATCATGCAACACTGGACACCTATCGATAAACCTTATAAAATCCCCAAGATCTGAAGAATATTTTTTGAGAGCACACCCACAATGAGCGTTCCGTATAAACCGCCATTCCATCGTATACACGGACATGGTAACGATGATTGCCGAACATAATCGCGTTGCACTGAGAACGAGGTCATAAATGGAAACTGACGTAAGTAACTACACATTTCGTCTTTTTAAAATATTACTACGTGTCATGAATGACTTTAGTATCATTAGTGTAAGAAAGTATTTAAATTACGCACTTACTTTTAAATTGTCAATTAAATGAAATTTTGTCAATAAATTTGGGATATTAAATTATTTACAAAGCTGAAACGTGCGCAGCGCCTCTCATTCGCATTTTTCCGACCTCAGAGGTCAGTGCACATCGGAGATGACGAGCAGGAATTACTAAAAGGTTGACAATGATTCATGAATCGACATCTTTTGTTGATTTGACGGGTATATTGCTTCAGATTAACCCTGACTATCGAATATATAAATCACAAATATGTTATCACATTTATCACATTTGTTCGTTTATTTTTCAATTTATGTACCGTCATCACAGCTTGTATTGCTTTAATGTAAAGATAAACGTTTGAATGTTTAAAAATGGTATTCTTCAATTTGTGCAACTTTAAGATTTTAAATGATAAAATCTTTGAAATTCGAAAGTTTGATATTTTCATTCACCAACTGTTACGTAAGATTAAGAATTATCTTGGTTCCATATCTTATAACATGATTTAGCGAAGAACCTTTCATCGTTCACCTGTCTTATATGTACATCATCTCCCCAAATTAAATAAACTTGAACCACCAAATTACTTACAACATTATGAGAGATAACAATTATAAAGGGGTTATCAATGTCATCAAACATAAACTCATCAACCGCTAGGTTTTGATTTCGTCCGACTTTACATACTATCAGAATGTTACGAACATATCCAAGTGACCGCCCGCGTGGCGCAGTGGTTAGAGCGTCGGGCTCAAAGATCTGATGATCCTTGAGTCGGGGGTTCGAATCCCACTGTGGGACGTGGGTGCCGGTCTTTCGGATGAGGCCGTATAAACCGAGGTCCCGTGTCGCAGTAGGTGTGGCACGATAAAGATCCCTCCCTGCTCAAAGGCCCTGAGTGCCGAGCATAGGCCTAACTTTGCAGCCCTTTACCGGTAATGGTGACAGCCGCCGGATAGCTGAAAAATTGGTCAGGCGGCTATAAACAAACAAACAAACAAACATATCCAAGTGCTTTGACAAGTCGGACTAAAACTGCGAAAGACTGGGGGGTTTTTTGTTGTTTTTGTTTTTTGCTTTTTTTGTCCCAGATTTTTGTGGTGGGAGAGCATCAGTAGACACCATTGGTACATGTGTATCACCTTCAGAAATGTCCCTGATAAAATCATAGCCCAAGTTCGTGTCTCATTTTGTTGAATAAGACGATGAATTTCATTGGATCATAAAATGCGCAAAAACCAATCAGAATTCAGATATCCACCCCCAAATAACTCAACGTAGTCTGTTAAGAATTTGAGAGTTATGTGTTGGATCACAAAACACTGGCTTAAAGATCATAGGAGAGGATTTTCGAAATAAATTTGCTTTGCACAAAAATTGTGTTTTTCTTTAATTACTTGATATATTTCAATAAATAATTCAGAAAAGCAAACGCAAGAAAACAGACCCTGCAGATCATCAAATGTTGCTGTGGTATGGAGTATCAAAATAGTTTGATGATTTATCTCCCTAACTTGATGACGTCAGAAGAGATAATAATTACTATAAAGTATACAATATTAAGAGTTGGGCAAACACAGATCCCTGAACACACCAGAGATAGAATCAGTTCTAGGAGGAGTAAGCATCTCCTGGTGACAGGCCACACCTCGATCGGGTAAACGGAATAATCCGTAGACAAAATAAGTATGTAAAGAGCCCCCTAGCAATTGCTATGAAACTCACGTACATCAGATATCATTCGACTTAATGACAGGCTTATCTATCTATCTACTTATCTATCTATCTAGAGAGCGAGTGAGAGAACAAGCGAACGGATGAGTCTGTGAATGAGCGAGCGAGCGTGTGAGTGAGTGAGTGAGCAAGCGTGTCGTTAAGATTGGGATTGAAGAACTGAAGTACACTACATTGAAAGCGATGGCAATGAAGAGGTGAGCATGCAGCATTAGATCTGCCCAAAACTTATCGTAATGCTTTATATATTTTTTTTAATTTACAAATGAATAACAAATGCGTTCCAAATATTATTTATATATTAAATATAGGTTTTTTATTTTTCAACCAAAGGAACATTTAAACAACTTCAAATCGACAGAAATTTTTATGTCATATCAAAATAAATCAATATAAGGAATCTATATTTCAGGGAGATGATAGTCTTTGTCAGATCATTAGATGAACTATGAAATGAATAAACTTTGATTTAATGCACTGCAGTGGTACAGCTTCTATCAAACATATTCTTGTTTTAATTACTTCGGAACATTATTTATCTTTTTTTTTTCTTTCGAATTAATCTACGTCAACATACCGTGTTTCTCACCTTGAAAACTCGGATAAAGGTGTCATTCTACGCTGCATTTAGCAATCCATAAATCTTTTTTCTTACAACTGGAAAATAAGGTAAACAGGATATCTGCCTTTGAATATAATTAACCTTATGATGTAGCTATAATACAGTACGTTGTCTATTATTTTTATACATGTACTTACATTGTAACATGATTTATTAAGAAAAAATTAAAAGAATGGAGAACAAATGTCCAAATTGCAATTGCTTTGAAATTACGTTACACCATAATGTCATTTCGACTTATCACTTTGAAGACAACAGTTGCTGTGGTGCAATTCATTTATTGAGGAGTACGGACGCTTATGTGAAATGATATATAAAAAAAAATATGTAAAGTTAAATAAATGTAAATGTATTCAAATTCTAACATAACTCTGCCATTGAAAACTTTAAGATACGTTGTAGCTCATTTACTAAAAATTCTCACGCTCATTGTAGGTATGCTCTCAGACAATATTGCTTTGTTTCGTCAGACCTTGGGGATTTTATAAGTTATACCGATAGCTGTTTATAGGTGCATATTTGGATTGTTGAAAAATCAGTTACAGTTTGTATAGCTTCAAGCTATGACCTTTTTTACGATGAAAAAGAAGTTGCATCCTGATAGTACATATACCTTTAGTAACGTTTTTACAACTCCTGGCTAAAGAACAGCTTATATGAGCTTGCCTGTTATGTACCGTTTCCGGCACTCTTGTTGCATTATCACAAAGCAGAAATTTCTTCTACTTTCTTAATGTGGCTTTCAACACGATAGTCAATGATATTCATTTTATTTTTATGTCCATTCCATACATCTCAGTTTTATACGTGTTCATCTTTTAGAAAGTCGGATAGATCTGTTCTTTCTAAAAAAAAAAAATAGATTAAAAGTTTGCTAATTTGCATCTTTGGTGGAATTCATGTCAACCCAATGTATTTTTCTGGTTCACGCATGCGTAAGTATGACGATGAATCCAGTAGACGTGAAAATGCATTGACGCTTTGAATGAAGATGAAATAAAAGCAACTGTTGGTGCCATAAACAATAAAAATGTAACTACCACTGCCGTCAAATTGTATCGGGAATATCCGATATCACAAGACGAGAGTCCTGACTTGAAAGCTTCCCAAGTGACAGATTCGATGAAATGTTGACGAAATTTTATGTTGAAGTCAGAACGAAAGATGGTGAAATGTAGAAGAAAACAACAATTTTGCCCAATAAAATTCTAAGTTCCCTATTGCCCCAGCAATTACACTATACAAATGTTACCATCAATTACCATATAGCATGTTCTGGTCCTCTGTAAGATGAACTGCATTAAATTCATCTTCTTTGAGTTTAAATACATCTATCAAGATATATGTTGATAGATGTGATTAATTCCAGATGCAGTGAATGAACGTGACAAGTGTTAAATTTTTCGGTAAACCTTTAATGAATAAACGAAGTATAGTACAATTTGTGGCGAGTATTTGTCACAATCTATTTATACAATATGTAAGTTCCCCGGACGGAACCAAGGGAATCACCGACTGCCTGAAGGGGCACCCACCTTCATTTGGCAGAGGGCGCACCCACGGGTGACCGTGGTGAGCGAGACCTCCTGGTACCGTAACAAGAGTGAATACCACATTTGAAGAGGAAATCAAGTACTGGCTCAGGTCCTCACTCTATCCTGCCTCCCATGGTGCATGTACCCTATACAGGGGTAAGCCCAAAACTTGCCCAAGGTACCTCGAGTCAAGCCGGCCCCTAAGGTAAACAAAGGTGACCCCATTCCCCCCCAGTACTGAGGGTGGAATACCCAGAGTTTAGAGCCAGACATTAGCGAAATCCTGCTTCGTGGTAATCCCCGGGTTCCGCCATATGAACTTGTCTAGATACAAGTTCACCCGCCAACAACAACGCGTTATCAAATATGTTAATGTGCGACAGTGCAACCTTCACCCACCAATCCTTCCGAGGAATAAGAATCATAACCTGTAAATTACAACATGTAAATACGACTATAAATGGGAATACAACTACCCAAAATAATTCACTAATTAGTCTTAAGTTCATCTGGGAAAACAGAAACCTCTCTGATTACCTTAATTACAAAAGTTTCGAGAGCACCTTGAAAGTCATTAAGAAGCACAGCGTTTCCCAAGTCATTGAGATGAGTACCATCGTACCTAAAAAGCTGTTTCTCTGCAAATGTAATTGTTGGGTGTCTAATGACTAAGCCCCCCTCTGTTTTAAGAAAGTTCTTAACTTTACGGTTGATGTCTTTCCGCATCGCCTCAACACAGGAAGCACTTTTGGCATTGTGCCAATACAAGCGTGGCAGCATATCTGACCAGATGATAGTCATACTGGGGGCCAGTAGCTTGCATCGCAAGAAAGAGCATTTTATGTGATGGAATAATTCCAGACCTGGAAGGATTCCGAGATCATTGGAACCCAAATGTACAATTAAAAAATCAGGAGGTGGATTAACCCCCAATTTGCCATAAAACACGGAGTCGAACTGATCCCATTTCATGCCTCTGATCCCAAACCAAATTATCTGAACCTTTTGGTCTTGAAGTGTTAGGTGTTTCCCTCCAGGGCGACTGCTAGCATAACAGGCAGCCCAATGGACAATGGAGGATCCCATTATCCACACGACAGCTGGTCTATCTACAAAACTTGGTATTTGTTAGTACATAGCAACAATGCCTTGGCTTTTAAAGGCAAATATCCAAAGGCAAATATCCAAACCGAAATGTACTGACTAGAATAACCTAATGTAAGAGGTGTAAGCTCCTGATTTCCATCTGCCCCATTGTTTTATTACTGTATCTGGGATGCCCCTCATTGTTGCCTCTGTTGCCGCCCCTATGCGGAATGAGTGAGATCTAAAGTGCCCTTTATTAATATTACAGAATTTCAAGGTTTTCCCCAACATGGTTGAGAACTGATAACGCGTTAGGGGATTGTCATCCATGTGAACTAATAGCTGACTGTCTATTGGGGAGTTCTGCTGTCTAACGGCCAAGAAATTGGACACTAAAGTAACTGGACAAGCTGGGCCCCCTGTTCCTAGCAAAAACAATGTTGATGATTGGCCAACTTGATCGGTTTTGGATTGACGGATTTTAACCTTAACCTGTCTGCGTCCGGAACTTGTCACAATGTCAATGTCACTGAGACGTAATGGTCTCGAGTCGAAACCTCTGAGAGATTTGCTAGTTAGTTCCCCTACTCGCAAGAAGCCATAGAATGCTAAGCTAAATGCAGCCTTAAATAAGAAAACCTCATAACTAGATGCACATACGTGGTCCAACGCCTGAACGATTTGAACTAAAATATTCAACGTAATAGGGGCCCTTGTATCTCGATGCTGCGAAGTTCTGGTAGCGCCCTCTAACAGCTTAGTTACTATAAAAGACTTAGTAGCATCACTGAGACCGTGAATTTTGTGCCTGTAAGACAAACCTGATATGTAAGTCCTGATTGTGGCCGGCGCTTGATTTTTGTTCGACAAATATGCTATGAAGTGCACTATGTGATCCACTGGTGCTGGCCACAATTGTTGCAAGCAATATAGATACCTGAAATGGTCAAAGCTATCAACAGCTGCTTTATATGTTTGCCATGAATTCTCTGCCATAGAAGCTTTCAAGAGCCTATTGGCCTCCGCTGTCAGATCTGCCATATGTTGGGAGGAAGTGGACAAGGTGCTGGATCTGCATGTGGGGCCAAGAGACGAAAGCGATTCCACTGGCAACGAGAAATAGAATCTGCTATTCCATTGGATTTAGTGTTGATGCATTGTGCTTTAAATTGAATGTTGAAGCGTAGCGTACAAAGTACCAATTTCCTTACCAATACCATGACTTCTTGAGACTTAGAAGATTTTTTATTGATTATTTGTACTGCTGCCTGATTATCAACATGAAACAATATTCTTCTATTGGCTAAAGAAGGACCCCAAATGGAGAGAGCCACTACTACTGGAAAAAGTTCTAAAAAGGTCATATCACTTAATCTATCCATTTCTATCCAGCTCGAAGGCCATCTACCAAATGCCCATTTGTTCCGAAAGAAAATACCAAAGCCACCTGAAGGGCCGCCTGAACTATCTGTAAAAAACTGGAGTATATCATTGTCGACCCAAGACCTTTCTAGAAATAAAGTTACTCCATTATACCGATCTAAAAATTCCAACCACATCACAAAGTCTAGTCTCATACTAGGAGTTACTCGAATTTTGTGTCTAGCCTTCTTGATACCAATTGTAGCATCAATGAGCCTCCTAATAAAAGCCCTGCCAGGAGAAACTACCTGACATACAAAATTGAGGGAACCTATAATAGACTGCAGCTCTTGTAAGGTCACTTTCTTAACTTGTACTGTTGCCCTAAGCAGTGTCTGTAGTTCGGTCAATTTGGCTTGTGGCAAGCGCATTTGCATTTCCACGGTATCGAATTCAACCCCCAAGAAGGTCAGACATGTTGATGGTTCAACTGTCTTGTCGTCTGCTGTAGGGACGCCCAATTGTGCACAAACTTTGTGAAAAGTTACTAAAGTATGGCTACAACTTATATCACCAGCCCTACCCCCAAACAAAAAGTCGTCCAAGTAGTGAATTATGTGGGGATTCAGGGACTTCTTACAAACCAACCAATGTAAAAATGTGCTAAATTTGTTGAATAATGCACACGATAATTTTGAACCAAAAGGCAAACATTTGTCAAAGTAATATTTGTCCTTGCATTTGATGCCTAGCAGATCGAAATCGCCAGGATATATTGGTAGCAGGCGGAAGGCGCTCTTCAGATCAGTTTTAGCCAATAATGCATTCTGGCCTAGCGACTGGATCATGAGCACAGCTTCATCAATGTTAGAGTATCTGACCGTACAAATATCGGGCTCAATGTGAGAATTAACCGAATCATGTTGGGGGTAAGACAGATGATGAATCAATCTAAAATCGCCATCTTTTTTAGGTACAAGGCTCACTGGTGATATCCGTAATGTTGGAAATGGGACCTCATCAAATGGGCCTGCCACCCTACCTAAAGCAATTTCCTTTAATAATTTAGTTTCTACCAAATTGGGAGCTTCTTTGGCCGATTTTAAATTTGGGGAGACCCTAAATCCCCTTGGTCCTGAATATTGCAAGGAAAACCCGAATTTAAAACCATTCAAAAGTAGTAGTTTGTCCTGTTCGATGGGGTAAAATTCTATTTCAACCGACAAATGCTGTATATTAATGGGAGAGGTAGCTAGACTGTACAACTTATCCGGATCCTTATTTTTGCCCCGTGTAGCAGTGGATTTGAGGGTGGGGCCCCCCGCAGGAAATGCATCTGTGGCGAAACTTGCATGGGTTGTGGGAGCAGGCTCCTTTATTAAACGCGAAACAGCAGCCTCCCGCTTTAAGTGGTTTGTTTGCCCCATAGTCCGACTTGGGACCTGACTTATCCCTCTGACTACCTGTTCTGAATCGTGGGTATTGGGCCCTAGCCTCCCCCTGCTGAAAAGTGGAATTACTAAACCCTGTGTTAGTACAGTCAAAAGGCTGTGATGGATGCCCTGAGGATACATTAATATACATCACCCACAATTCGTAATCGACAACTCCCCACGATGAGGAGGGGTGTCGCTCTTTCTTGAGCCGAAATTGCTCGTCATAATTTACCCACCCCGAATGCCCCTCTCTGCTGGCGGCTAAACGAATACTATGAAAATATCTCAGAATCTCTTGAATTTTACTAGGAAATTTCTCCAAGTATATGGACATGTATATTGTGAATGCTGTGGTCCACGCATGTATATTCTGTATGGGTTTTAAATGCTGCTTTTCGATTGTGAGTTGCCCATTTTTAATGACAATGTCGCCTGTCGTGTGAGGATCAGTACGTAAGTCCTGGGCTTGTTTCAAAAGGAGTGCTAAATCGATATAAGAACCTGTCCAAATTTTTTCCCGAATGGCCTGTGGTACGTATATACCTACTGGGTCGCATATACTAGCCTCCATTGCTGGGCGACTAACCTGCACCTGGTTACCTAGTACGAGACCCCCAACACATTGATTTGTCTGCTCAGAACCTAAACCCCCCTGATTTGGGGCATAATCAGTGCTACCAAAATGTTTAGCTTGAAAATGTGCATCAAAGTCAACGAATGTACCTGTATGGGCCAGCTCTTGGGCCGTCACTGGGGGCGATAAGGAATCATCCGCCATCCTCTCTTGCACGGCGGTGCTCGGTCCGGCGCCATTCCCAGCTAATCTGCTAGTCTGGCCACGTGCGCTAGCTGTTTTTTCCAATTTTGACGTACCCGACTTCTTTTTCCTGTTTCCAGTGGCCGATGGTTTAGCAGCCCCCCTTTTTCTCTTCTGTGGTGGCATTCTAGTAGCCGGATGGTATTAGATAGGTAATATATTATAGATTATAATTGCTACTGAAATTTGCCGCTGTCTTCAGTTTGCACGACGCACCAGTAGACGTGAAAATGCATTGACGCTTTGAATGAAGATGAAATAAAAGCAACTGTTGGTGCCATAAACAATAAAAATGTAACTACCACTGCCGTCAAATTGTATCGGGAATACCCGATATCACAAGACGAGAGTCCTGACTTGAAAGCTTCCCAAGTGACAGATTCGATGAAATGTTGACGAAATTTTATGTTGAAGTCAGAACGAAAGATGGTGAAATGTAGAAGAAAACAACAATTTTGCCCAATAAAATTCTAAGTTCCCTATTGCCCCAGCAATTACACTATACAAATGTTACCATCAATTACCATATAGCATGTTCTGGTCCTCTGTAAGATGAACTGCATTAAATTCATCTTCTTTGAGTTTAACTCTTGTTTGATTGCGAAAATAATAGAACATATGTATCAAAAGACCAAGCTAATAATTCAAATAATTAAATCATAATTCCTATAGAAAATACAAATCAGAGCGATGATCAAACACTGACCCCTGGACATACCACAGGTGGGATGAGGTCCTTAAGAGAAAGGCTTCCCTTGTCGATCAGTCACACCCGCCGTGAGCTCTGTATCTTGGTCAGGTAAACGGAGTAATCCGCAGTCAGAATCAATGTGTCATGAACCACATATCAATTGGTATGGAACACGTCAGACAGCATTTGACCTAGTGAAAAGTTGTACTGGCAAACTAGATCTTTTAACGACCATAGAATTTGCGAAATGCAGATTTTAGACACTACAAATCCCTGTAACATCAACTTCTTTGTCAGTAGCCTGCCTCGATATGAAAGTGATCATATGCACAACAAGTGCTTGCGTATCGAATCAATTGAGAGATGTAAACACTATATGCAGGTGATAATGGAATATTGCTATGTAGATAAAGGAAGTTGACGATAGAGAAATTGAAATAATCCCGATTGTAATAAATTTGATTTGGCAATTTGCCGTCAGCATCTATTTTTCAATAAACTATCTAAGTATGAAGCAGATGTGGAAGACTCTGTGGTGTCTTTTATTTCAAGTTCAGTGGGATATATCGAAAGGACATATGAAGGAAAATTATCATAATGTTGTTAATAGATAAAACATCGTTGATATATCTATATGTCGAATTGAAGGCCACAGCAAGAGATTTTTTTTCTTTTAAACGCTTTTGAACGAATTGTTTCATAAGAATATAAAAAATAAAAAAATAAAAAATGGTCAGCTAAGAAAGTAGCACAATTCATTGAATCCTTTTTTATTCGGTACGATCTGTAGATAAATCGACTTTAGAGAATATCATATCGACCTCGAATTTGAGCGCAGTCACTATGATTTTCTCTGAGGTCGATACATGCATATCTACAGATTAAACTTAATGCTTTTACAAACGTTATGTTAGTATACCTGTTGGTCATCTACTGAATATCATTCTAATGCTCTTTATGGTGTTTTCTATGCACTGTTGCATGCTATCAAAACAACATGTGTTCAAAAAAGAAAAAAAATTGAAAAATTTAGAAAAATCTCTCAAACTTGTAATCCGATAATGTAAAGTCTTCAGAAAAATAAAATATAAAAGCAGGTAATGTAGATGTATAAAGATAGATATAAAAGGATTGTATGTAGTAGGGGCCTATTTCGGTCCAAAAATAAAACTTTAATCTGGTCTAAATAATAAGTATTTAAGTTCCATACATGTATCTACTCCAGTGATATCAATCTGGCAACAAAATACCTTAATCCAATGACAATTGCGGACCTAGAGGGGGTGGGGAGTTCCGGGGGTTGCAGCCTCCCTTGGTTGAATATCTTTGTACAAAAGGTCATTATTTAACCATTTTGAAGTCTTCATCCCCCCTTTCTTTGATGGAAAAGACGAACTTGAGCCACCCCCTCCCCCTTTTCGAAATTGTCTAGATCCATCACTAAATGATATATGTGTGTGTGTGTGTGTGTGTGTGTGTGTGTGTGTGTGTGTGTGTGTGTGTGTGTGTAATACTCACATGCTAACGGTTAAATGTGTCGTTTTTCATTTCAAAAGCTCAATGCAACTTCACAAATGGTGTCCATCTTAAGATATGAACAACAATATCCTTTGCTGAGCGTTGCTGAGATGAACACATGTATGTCGTCATGTAACTATGTAGAAATGAATAAATTAGACTTGTAAAATTAATGTTTTATTTAAAAGCACACTAAAACTGTTTTGCACAAACCTTACAGGACATTTATAAAATTATCTTGTTTATGAAACATTGTTAATTTCGATAAGCATTTCTTCCCATGTGTATGGTCACGTGCTGACCTATCTATAAATGAAAGTCGTAACGTCAATCTCCGGTGCATTCAAATCATCTTTCGGCCTTTTCCGTCAAGTGTAGCAGAAGTTTTTCTCGACTTGACGGAAAGGCCGAGCAATGTTCCGATTGGCTCCATCGAAAACGAACACTTGTGCATGCGTAAGCTGACATTGTCCCATAGCATCCGGTTTAACATCGCTTATATATTTTCTGTGTGGACCCTGGGGGCCTAGTAACAATAATATAATCGGATTGTAGTAGATTCCTACATGTTAATATACGTGAGAGATTAACTAGCGTGTGATTTAGAAGCTCCACTCGCGAAATAAGATCATTCGCTTTTATTTTCATATTGCCGAAACAAATAAAAACTCTTGAGAAACAATTTGAGGCACAGGAGATATAATAGTATTTTTTGTTCTCAATAAACAGTCGAAATCATAAAAATGTACAAATACGACGTGCACGCTGGGCAGTGACCTATGCGTGTTGTGAATATAACTTTTTGTTTTCTACCAGACCGTCCCACCCAACGTACATGAAACCGGACGAATGACCATGTAGACCTCCCCTCTGTAAGGAAGGAAAGACCCCAATAGATACTGTCCCTGAACTTTACAGATGAGGTTGATAGCACAGGTTATTGAAATGAAACGCATGTCTATGTCTTCAGAGTAACTCTTCCCCAAGGCCACATGTATACGAATCATTTTATTTACACTAACAATGTTTTTTTGTTTTTGTTTAGTAGTAATCATATATGTTTTAATGTATTCTATTTTATGGTGAAAGTACTGATATTTTAACATAGAAAGGTAATGAAACATGAATATATAGAATAAATGCAAATATTCTTGAAAACAGTGATTCTACAGCGTGGAATTTGCCAATAATTCAAATCACCCCAACCTGCACTTGTTAATATACACATGTTTCCAATACTATTTATAATAGACAGTTATATTTCCATAAATAGTCAGGGGCGGGGTTTGTCTCCCAGCTTGTTACACTCGGTACCGACCTAAAAGTGAGAAAAGTCAGATCATATTCATTTGGTGGAATTAAACTACAAGTCAGTTAAGTGAATTTCGTAAATTTGCGGTTTTTTTAACCAGTTAATTTGTATAATGAATGCTCGAAGTGCGTATTTTCCCATCACTCAAAGTTTGCAAATATATTATATCACAATGAGTATTATTAAAAGAATTTTGATAAAAAATAGTTTTAATCGTAGAACGCAGAGTTGGTACGTACTACTTTTTTTCGTTTTGAGATTTGGCGCGACCTTTGCACGAGCGGCGCTCGAACCCAAGACCTTTCGGGTACGAAGTGTACACCCTCTAACCACTGAGCCACCACAACCTCACAAGGCACGGAAATCGCTTTGTAAATCCCACGGTGCTTTTTAATTACGTGCAATTATGACAAATTGTGCTTTTGAAAACTAATATTTCAAAGGCCCCAAGGTCGAGAAGGCCCTAGAATTCCGATTAGCACGTGGCAAGTGATGAAACCTTTAATTTGCCTTGAATTATAATTGAAACTCTTTTCAATATTGGAAATGGACAGAAATGTCGTTATTCACGTAAACAAAGGCTTGCTATCTTTTATTGCGTGGACCCTGAGGTCCACACAGAAAATGTATAAGCGAGATGAAACTGAATGTTACGGGGGGATTGGGGGGGGGGGGGGGGAGGGGGGGGCGATGTTGTGATTTCATGGGAGCCTTTATTTATAGATACCACCTAAAAGGATAGCATTTAGCCATACATACGGGGAGAAAAACCAACTTCCACATGCTCGATTACACGTTTATTTGAATCAGTAATATTTCATAAACAAGCGAATGTAACAGCAACAAAATTCTGTAGGATTTGTGAAAACAGTTTTTAATGTAAAACGATCAATGTTATGGAGTATGATTTATTCATTTGTACATAGCTTCGTGACAACACACACCTCACCAAAGAGAGCGCGTAATACATCATAATTGTTCATTAATGTTTTGCGATCTCATCCGAAGGATCGCCCCATTTAGTCGCCTTTTTCGACAATGGGTACTGAGGATCTATTCTAACCCGGATCCCCACGGGATGTGTAAGCTAGGAAAATACATTCTTGCAATGCAGGATCTGTTCAAATAATAAATGATTTTAAAACTAGATTATAATTATCAACTATCAATGTTCTTTTTACATTACTGGGGCTTTGGTGGATGTTTGCGGACAGTGAACGCCCAGAGAAGCCCATTATTAAACAAGAATTGGTCTTATCGGTCAATAAATATTAGTTGAAAGTATTACTGGTCCCAAGGGCTATGAAATCTATAAAAAAAATTATGTTCTGAATATCTAAGCTAACTTTTAATATTCAGCAACAGTGTAAAACAAGGTCAATTCTTAAAACTTAAATGCCCTCGAAAGTGCCTAGACTGATGAATGGCTTTACATAATATATGTAACATTAACACGATAGGACTTATTTGGATCCACCCTTGAGTCAAAACCCTACGACGACAAGCATTAATAAATAACGTTTAAACAAAAGCCCTGGGGTTGCAAAATTCCCACTTTTGGTCATTCTTTTCTGGCTTTCCCAAATATGCATTTAATTGTTTTTACTGTATCAGCAAACTTAAAGAAGTCTTTCAAATGATAAAGAAAATAATCACTATAATAATTTTGGCTTCATCCTGGAACCATACGTTTTACCCCTTGAAATTTACAGTTTGATAAAGTATTCCTGCTCATTCTAAAATATACATTTAATTTCAATTTTGTATCAACAGAATTAAAGAATATACCATATAAATATTTTACACACATAATCTATATTTACCCAGTTTGACCACGCCCTTGATTCAGAACCTCTTCCAAGAGGATCATGAAATTTACAACACTGGTCCTTCCTGCTCTATATCACTATGCATTTAGTTTCTCTTCACGATATGCAATTGTAAAAAAGGTTTTTGAAAATTGGTCAATGTTCCGCAGTTTTTGTTCCATCTCTAGTGCCCCATCTCTAGTGCCCTATGGGTGCAAGAGTCCCGAGACATACCATTTGTAACACCCTTGTTTCAAAGATGCTTAATACCAAATTTGAAAAGAACTGGACAGGTAGCTATCAAGAAGAAATTAGAAATGTTCAGATGTTGACACATTTAATTACTGACTATTTTGGTTCCACCTGATACCAAATCCCCTATCCCCGGGATCATAAAATTTACAATTTTGGTAAAGAACTACCTGCGCATTCTAAATATCCATTTAGTATCAATAGCATTAAAGAAGATATTATTTAAATGTTTAACACAAAAATACTGTATACCAACTTTGGGCTCCGCCCCTGGAGTTAGAACCATTACCCTAGAGATCATGAAATTCACAATTTTGGTAGAGGCCTTCCTGCTATAAATGACTTTAGTTTTTCTTACACACATGTAATTGTAGGAAAGAAGATTTGTAAATATTTGGTCAAACCCGCCCCTACGGATCTAGGGTTGCAGGAGTCCTGAAATTTACATTTGATGATTCCCTTGTCCTAAAGATGTTCATACCAAATTTGAAAAGAATTGGAATGGTAAAATAAAAATGTCCAATTGTTAACGCACGTACGTCGCACGCCGACGAACGCAGACCAACTGCAATAGGTCACCTGAGTTCACTCAAAATGGCACCTTGCCAGTCATCAGGTATTATGCGATTCGTGTACCAACCATTCTCCTTGCTTTCTTCTTTGTTTTATCTCACTAGTCAATATATTTGTG
The DNA here is from genome assembly GCA_024699665.1 of Ostrea denselamellosa. NCBI lineage: Eukaryota > Metazoa > Mollusca > Bivalvia > Ostreida > Ostreidae > Ostrea > Ostrea denselamellosa. The sequence continues at coordinate 8,484,960 of JAMZEH010000018.1, forward strand.
TAACACTCTCTTTCTTGGTTTACAATTATGATGTTTACATATCTTCTTGGCCAAGGTATATTTCATTTGTAAGCACGTGTTTTTATGAACTCAAAGACTCGTCACAAACTTGGCATTCCAAAGCACACCATTGAAAACCATATTTATGACGCCAAGTTCATGATAATTTTAGAAATACATAGGCTAAATTCTCTAACCTCAGTATAATCGTCACAGACAATTAATTAATATGTCAATCTTAACTAATTAATTAACTAATTAATTAAGCTCTTCTATGAAAATAACACACACACATGGCATATTCTGACAGTCTATTAGACACATTTTGAAATTCGTTTACTAAAGTGTTCGGGTTGTATCGTGGATCATGTTCTCGTTTCGTACGGCTGTGACAAACGTTTGATCCTCGGGATCGGGTGGTTGTTTCATTTGAAAGGGTATTGTGGTCGTCCGTTTTGACGCCTGTTTTTTTTCCCGGGTATTCTGTTTTCCTCACACATCAATTATCCTTTCGCGCCATTATCAGTGACAAGAAACATTCAATCGTCGTGAAATATAAGTTAGATTTTAGGAAACCTAACATTAGATAGCTAAAAAGAAAACTGCGAAATTATCCAATTATATGGAATTATTTTCGATTACTGGAGTGAAACATAGAACGTCTAATAGTTTTTTGCATTACTTTGAAAATAGTAAATCTCTTCATAAACCATTGTCAGACAAGTTGACAACAAAATTTATGTCAAGGTCGGGCGCCAATCATAAGTCATATCTTCCGGAATAGAATGCGAATTATCTAAATATCATGATTTTGTCTTGAAGACCATCAAAAACACTGTTCTTACCAAAGGTTAATTGGAAATTACTATCTTAACATTCTCTTAATTACAGACAATGCTAACTTGCAGTCAAAGGTCAACTTTCATTAGAAACTAATCCTGCAATTAATCATTAAATTTAGACATGAATGGCATACCACGACTTAATTATCAGCATTCCTCAACACGCTCTTTAACAGAGATGTCAACTAAATTTCGGGGACTGGAATCAAAATGTTGGGTTTTCATGTCATTTATTATACATGTAATATAAGAAATGTACCTTATTTCAATGTCAATAATGACGATAATCTCATAGATTTAACCTGTCGGTCACTGAATCATAACAGGTATTTTTTATGATTCAAACTCCTTTATTTTTCTTTTTTTTCCAGGATATATTTTTTTCACAAGTACTATCAGTAAGTTATCGTGTGGAATAAAATACAAAGAACTACTGTTTCGCAATATCGTCCGCGATTACTCACTGAATAATCTACAAGTCGCCTGTTTGATTTTAGTTCAATTAAAACCACCGGGCTGTCAGTCTGCAATACGATTTTCTGGAGGCGTCTGTTTTCTCCGTGTTATAATTCACGTAAACAAAATCTTGTCGTGCTGTTATTTACACCGAAGTACTGACTGCACATATCCCGCCTCTCTCTGTTTATAATATGTCAGTAGCGGATCTAGAGAGATAGATTACGGGAATCTCACCTCCCTCCCTCCTTTGCCCAGTATTTTTTGTAAACAAATAGTTATATTTTATTTTTCAGGGAATTTCAGTCTCCGATTTTGGTCGACCATCTGTAGTCTCATCCCCCCCCCCCCTACACTGTAATTTCTCGCCTGTTCTTGTCATATTATATTTTTTGCATAAACCACCACCCTACAAAAAAAAACAACAACAAAAACAAAAAAAAAAAACCTGCAAAGTGACAACCCATATATGATATTAATCTAGTTGATGGAGTGTACAGCTTAACCGTAGTGTGAGGTTAATGAAATTATCCATTAACACTCGGCTGACTTATAACGAGTTAATGGTAGCGTTGACGAGGCTACAGAAGAACGACTTTCCTTAAACTCCATAAATCCATGACATTTGCATACGGCGGACATTTATGATACTGGATGATAGGCAGACATGGAAGAATCTTGAAGATTTCAATGTGAATGATTCGTCGGCAAACAATGTTGGACTTAAGAATTGTTACAAAAGGAAAATCTCAAGCAAAATACGATTCAAGTCCTACATTTTCTATATTGAAAAATACGTTCTGTCTAAAATCAGCGAAGAAGGAGAAAAAATACTAAATTCATAGGAGGCACAGAATATAGACTGAATTTGTGATTTTGATGTTGCCCATCGCAGGCTCGTTAAAGCACCACAGATTACGGACGATCATCCTTCAGAATCACGCCGTCAGTTCCTTCAACTTAAATTTACTAACAAGAAAAAAAAAAGACTAGAGACCGTCGACATAAGTAACATCCTTCTTCACAAAGAAGTCCAGTCTTGTATCCCAGCATATTTCACGTCCAAGTCTACACCCTGTATTTCCACTATCGCAGTCAAACCTCATAGTAACAAACCTTACAGTGTCTAGAAATAGACCAGCTTATATATAATCCACCTACGTGTTCTTGCTCTTCGTCCTCTTTCAACTGGAGTCCTGCTGGACATGCCATTACTGGTGATGTCGATGTAGTTGAAAATGAAGATTTGAAATTACTTATCTTAAGGTACTAAATTCAGAGAACCCAATATGCCACAGGTCTTCATCTCTATTATGAATTCTGTCGACGATTATGCCATGCGATGGGTTTGATATGAAGCAGAACCTGATACTTTGTCAAAATGGATAAAGAGCGTAAAAGAAATATTAAATAAAATGTGTTAGACATTTTAAGAGTAATAAAACTGCGTACTGTCTGTCCTTTTGTGTTTAGTAAACCAGACATGATAAAAGAATTTGAAATGTTACATGTGGAATATAAAGATTCCGCAGACAAATATTGTAACAACATTTTCCTCTTACTCTACCCTCAGTGATTAACCAATGTGGCTATTATCACAGGTACCTGAGGCATGGATCCAATTATCCCCCCCCCCCTTTTCTGATGTTATTGGTGGCGATAATTTTCTCCGAAATGTGTGGATTTCCTGTCTATCTCATCCCAATTTCAAATTTATGTTATCACATCACGCGTTTTGTAAAATTTAACGTTTGGCCTTCTATCGGTATGATAAAGTACACAAGGTAAGAAACAAAAATTTGTTAACAAACAGGGATGTCCCAGCTTCGAGGGACATTTTCCACTTAATTGTAACGTTACCTAAGGAATAAGAAAACATTAAACAAACTCAGATTCCAATACTTTACTATTCACATAAATATGGACAATTTCACCTTCAACCTTATTTAACAATAAACATTTATCTTTTAATGATTTAAATCATTCAAAATTGTTCAAGCCCCTTTCGTTATACATGTACTTTGAATACGTTAAACTTTGGGCATAAAACACTCCACAGATAATCAATCGAAAAATAAATCGAAAAAAATACCACAATATTCTCCAAATACTCACAATAGTAATATAATTTATGTATTTATATATATATATATATATATATATATATATATATATATATATATATGGTCGCGATAAAAGGAACTCTCCCTTCAAGTGTATACATGCGACTGTTACCAAATATTTATATTCATAAGCTTTAAATCAAAAGTCTCATATGGATTATGACCTTCAATCATAATTTAATAAATATTTCAATATAACTAGCAGCAATCACACCCATTGGAAGAATCCCTTTACCCACAAATCACGTAAAAAACCACTAGGGCACTAGTATCCCTCGAACTAAAATTAGAAGCGTGTTTAGGAACATGTGACGTCACACAGAAAAAGCAGAGTGTATGAATAGTACTACCCCAATACCCATGTAATAAATTAAAACGATGTTCCAATCACTATACATAAACCCGAAAATCAATACTAGTAAGGTCAATCAGTAAACGAAAGATCAACACAATGTCTCTTTTCCTGCAGGAATGCTTGGCCCACTCGGAAAATGCACGTGCATCTTGCCACCTCGAGCACATCCAAATATTGAAAACATCCATTTTCCGCCACCAAAGCAAAAACCACTCAGTGCCACCTAGAAGTCACAAATACGATGCCACAAAGATATAAGATATCGGCAACCTTGGCCTTAAAGGAATCACCAAGGTTCAACCATCTACGTTATATGACACAATACGGCATTACCTATCCTAACTGCGGATACCTACGGCTAAATGACTTCCCTGAATACATCCTTGAAGAAGAGTTTTTGTGTTCATCAAATTATGAGAGTTTATTTAGGAGACAAGAATGAGTGAAATCTTGAGGAAGCCGCGGTTTATTTTAAAATATCTGCACTTTCTCTCATAAAAAGAACTTTTTGATTAAATCTCGTAGTTTATCTGAAGGTTCAAACTCCGATGAAAAGAGTGTTTCAGAGTTTTCAGTCTCCAACTTACAGAGGTTCTAATACCGGTCCAAGGTCGGACGTTCTGCAGGTTTCTGTAGTGCAGAATCGCTTCTTATGTGTACGTATTGTATAAAAAAAAAACCATTCATCTGATTTGAATGCTTTAACTAAAGAGAAAAAACGACCTTGACAAACCACAGCTAGATGTATATACAACATTTAGAAATGATAGGAAAGCCTAGTTTTGTTTTGGTCTGACTTTTTATATGGTCAGGGTTCAAAGTCCAGGTCTTTTGATTACATTGAGGATTATAAGCCCCCAGGGATTTGTTTCGCTCAGTGGATCTAGTAAAGTTACTAGTGACCGGAAGTTCAACGTGACCGGAAGGTCGTGATTTCGAGCCCTGCTCTTGCCTTGGCCGCGTCAAATCTAAGAAATAAACATAGGTAGTGATTGCTCCTTCGCCAAACGCTCGGCCTTTAGAAGTGAGAGTCACGGGTCTTTTGATAACCTTAAAAAACGAAGATCCCGTGTCGCGATAGGCACTGGGACGTTCAAGAACTCTCACTGCTACGACCGTAAACGCTAAGTCAAAACACAGATTTAAATTTGTGGTAGTTTTCCTATAACAATTCAAATATGATTATTTTTGATAAAAACAAATGCCTTTCCATATCCCCAAATTGAAAGTACTCCAAATTTACCCCCTCATTTCAATGCACTGCATGATATGGAAGACAAAACATGAGAAAGAAACATATACATTATGAACTGCATTTTGCGCATTGAGGAAAAAGATGGAAAAAAGATTTAACATCGATGTGACCAATGTCATTGTATATGATACACAAATTAATTACGACTGTTGTGCTGAAGTACCAGTAGGAAATTGAACAAACCCTTGTCATGAAAAAGCTATAACATTCCTCTTTTATACAATGTGAATTGTAGGAAAATGTTGGATCCCTGGGTCAGAACAATGTGAATATCATTAAATGACCATGAATTATTGTACAAATTTCACATCTATCCGATAAGCCATATAGAACAAATGTTCGAAATCAATTTTACACTCTCCACCTCTTTTAGATCCACTATAACTTTAAGGGTAACAATTGGATCCTTCTGCTCGACAATATGCACATCAGCAAATCACAATGAAACATTGTACAAAGTCTCAAGTCTACTGGATAAGCCATAAAGGGGAAAAATTCACAAACTATTTTACATCCTCCACCCCTCTAAACTACACAATAACATTTAGGAAAATAACTGAATCCTCACTCCTCACGTTCCGACAATATGGACATCTACAAATTTATATCAATGAAGCATTGTACAATAAGCAACTGCTAAGTTTGTTTCCAAACACTTTGCCGTTATAACAAATCTGCCATTATAACGATGATCTGATATTACTGGTACGAGTTATTCCCCTTTGTTTATTTATTATCACAATAACAAAGGCAATCTTCGTGCACATTCATGCCCCCCTCCCCATCCCCCTTTCCTATTTCTATTTGAAATGAGTAAAGAACTTCTTGACAAATTTCGATTTAAATTAAATTTCTGTTTGATAATGACTTGGCAATCCAACGTTTGTATAGCACTTGAACAAACACATGCTTTCTGTCACTCTGACGCACTTCGTTGTTGTTGGACTTTGGGGCGTTAGACCACTTTTCCTTCTCCCTCCAGATGTCTGCAACAGTTGACCTCCCCATTGTTTTATTCCAGAGGTTGCTGAAATGACTGGCTATCTGATTGTGTGGCATTTTTTGATTTGAACTCAACGATATCCCGCTTTTCCCAAACATTGAGTTGGTTACGACGTTTGTTTGTTTTGTTTTTTTTTTCTTCGCTGGTTCTGACATTTTTATGTTTTTTCCTACCTCATCTATCGCAATTCAATATAAAAATGAATAGATCAGGGCAAAGACACCCTAAGCCTAGAAGAGTTATTACTTTCTAAGCAGAATAAAGAACCAGATATTGTGCAAGATAGCAGGAGGACGTTTCCACAAAAAAGGCCGCAATAGTCGGAGTGTGTTGCGGAATGGACCACCACTTAAAGTACCCCCAGATGACGTATGGCATGTTGTTCTCCAGATAGTGGACCTATTGATATATCGTGGGAACATCGTGAGTTTGGCAGATGACACGTCCGTGGTAGGTCAGTGTATATTTACAACTATAGGGGCCTCCATGGCCGAGTGGTTAGAGCATCGGGCTCAAAATCACAAAGCCTCTCACCTCTGTCGGCGCGTGTTCGAATCTCGTCCGCGGCGTTATGTGAGCAAGTTTGCCAGTTTACTTGCGGAAGGTCGGTGGTCTCTTCCCAGGTGCATTGTATCTGGGTTCTCTCCTCCACCAACAAAAACTGGATGCCACCAGATAACTGAAAATTTGTTGAGTGTGGCGGAAAGCAATGAATAATCAATCAATCAATCAACAACTATATATATATCCCCGTGAGGATCCGGGTTGGAATAGGTCCTCAGTACCCCTTGCTTGTCGTAAATGGGACGGTCCTTCGGATGGGACCGCAAAAACCGAGGTCCCGTGCCACAGCAGGTGTGGCACGTTAAAGATCCCTCCCTGCTCAAAGGCCCTGAGGGCCGAGCATAGGCCTAAATTTTGCAGCCCTTCACTGGCAATGGTGACATCTCCATATGAGTGAAAAATTCTCGAGCGGGACGTTAAACAATATATAATATCAGACGCACACAGATATATATATATATATATATATATATATATATATATATATATATATATATATTCAATTCCCTGACGCTATACCTCTTTGGGACAGATCGTATTTAAGACTATTACCAAGTGTGGAGTACCTTAGGTCAGTCAATTAGGATCTAGAAGTTATTCTATGTCAGGGCTCTTTCCACAGGTCATGCATAAATTAGATGTTAGACAGTACAAGTCCATTGATAATCATCCCGAGTCTTTGGGGAAGTTTGGACATTTTCATCAGACACTGAAAACGATGAACACATGTTCTTACCAGTAAAGTAAAGACTGTGATGAAGGGCTTCACCTTGCTTTTTAAGTTGCCTGAGAGTAGTTAATAAGTTTCTTGGATTCAATCCGTTTTAACTAGTGTTGAATCATACAGTTAAAGTTACTTTGAAACTGTTTTAAGAAACGTGGGAGGCCCTTTGCCCATCAATTTGCAACCTTATCGTCTGGTTCCACTAAAATTACAGTACTTAACAACCGTTGTTCTTACACGTTGGACAGTGATATTGTCGTACTTGGCACTAGTGATTGTAGCTAACCTTGTATTCTCGTACCAAAATCTGGTGGTAGCTATCACGTGTACTTACTTCAGATGTAAATTCTGTTGCCCAAAAACCCCGATTTATTCGGCGACTGTATTGAAAAATTAAAAACAAACTGTCTCTCCCTTGCTGCTGGAAAGTACCATTCATGGCATCCATGGTTTTTACAGCGAAGAATATCCATATTTTTCCTCAATAGGTACATGATCCATTTATCAGCTTCTTGCAAATGAGGCCCCGTGGAGATTCGGGTTGTTAGAATAGATTCTCACTACCCCTTGCTTGTCGTAAGAGGCGACGAAATGGGGGGGGGGGGGGTGTTCGGTTGAGACCGCAAAACCGAGGCCCCGTGTCACAGCAAGTGTGGCACGATAAAGATCCCTCCCTGCCCAAAGGCCATAAGCATCGAGCATCAGCCTAACTTTTGCAGCCCTGCACTGGCAATAGTGAAATCTCCATTTTCACTTCACAACATTTGATGTTGTCTGAATATTACTGTGCACCCAATTATTGCTTTTACTGATTACACCTCTCACTTTTTGCATAAAATATCAAACAAGAATCAAAGACTCACAGGATGAAGTTTGTTTTTACAAGAGTATGAAATCCTCCTACTTGTTCTTGTCCTTATTGTTTTCAACTATAGTTCAGCTAGATATGCCATTGCAGGTGATGTCGACATAGTTGAAAATGATGACCTAAGGTAACTTATTTCAAAAGATCTGAAATTCAGAGATACGCGATCTTTCAGTTGGCAACAGAACTTTAATTCTGTAGTGAATTCCGCTGAAGATTATGCCAGAAGATGGGTTAGATACGAAAAAGAAGAACTTGATACCTTGTTAGAATGGGTAAAACGTATAAGAATAATATTAAAATCCCGTATAAGACACATTAAAACAAACATGTGTACCATCTATCATTCTGTGTTTAGTAAACCCAAAGTGATGATAGAATTAGATAGGTTACAAAGCCGCCCGAGTGGCGCAGTGGTTAGAGCGTCGGGCTCAAAGATCTGATGATCCTTGAGTCGGGGGTTCGAATCCCACTGTGGGACGTGGGTGCCGGTCTTTCGGATGAGACCGTATAAACCAAGGTCCCGTGTCGCAGTAGGTGTGGCACGATAAAGATCCCTCCCTGCTCAAAGGCCCTGAGTGCCGAGCATAGGCCTAAATTTGCAGCCCTGTCACCGGTAATGGTGACAGCCGCCGGATAGCTGAAAAATTGATCAGGCGGCTATAAACAAACAAAAAAAAACAACAAACAAACAAACAAAAAAGATAGGTTACATGAGGGATATACACTGGTTTCAACCCATAAAGTTTGTAATGATGTTGTTTGTAAGGTTCATTATTACAATTGAGGTAAAGAACAGTGATCAATCTCATGAACCTTATATGGAATAAAAATCAGAGAATTGGCCAAACACGGACCCCTGGATATACCAGGAGTGGGATAAGGTGCCTATGAGGCGTACGCATCCCCTGTCGACCTGTCACATCCGCCGTGAGCCCCATATTTTAAACGAACGTCGATTTATTTCCACATTTGTAATCCATTTTAAAGTTCCCCCTTTCAGATGACGATATTATTCAAAATAATGTTTCCATTTTAAAACAGTTAGTATCCCAGTCAATGGGACAAACAAATATAAATAAAGTTGTATGCGATATTCTTTGATTCGAAAGGTCCAGTCCTTCAAATTCCAGTCCCGAAAGGTAGTTCTGTCACTGGAAAGTTTTACATAGAAAGTGTTCTTACTCATCGTGTTGATTTCGATCAGAAACGCAGACTGCGCACGGGTGATCAAGATATAGGGCCCCACGAAGGTTGTAACCGGTCATCAAGGGATGCTTACTCCTTCAAAGCACCTAATCCCACATCTGGCGTGTCCGCGCTAGCTATTGCACTACTCTTAATTTTGTATTCTTTATAGTATTTATGAGATTGACCATTGTTCGTCATCTGCAGTTTTTATTGATCTGACGCATATTAAAGCTAAAGTAATGCTATAACTACAAATGCTTTGCCAGCGTTCTCTTCGTAACCGGGAGGCCGTGAGTTTAAGCCCCGCTCTTGCCATGGCCGCATCAAACATAAGACGTAAAAATAGGTAGTGGTTGCTCCTTTGCCAAACGCTCGGCATTTACAAGTGAGAATCACGGGTCTTTCGGGTATGACCTTAAAAACGTGTCACGGTAGGCGTTGGCACGTTTAAGAACCAAAGAACCCTCACTGCTACGGCTCTGAGTGCTAAACACAGGTCTAAATTTGTAGCACTTCACCTACAGCCGGTGACGTCTCAATATGAGTGATAAAATCTCGATGGGACGTAAAACAAACAAACAAACAAATGCCTTTTCAAGACTATCATGAATATATCATATTTCAGTTTCATATTTGTTACTTTGGTTTCATGTATTATATACATTTAGGTTTTGAAATTTGAGAATTTCATTGTCAAACTTTTTAAAGGAGCAGAACTGTTGTGTAATACATAACTGACTCTAGACGTTCTGTTTTTAGAATAAACGTCTCGAAGAGTTAAATAGATAGGTGATGCAATACCCGTTTGTGGAATTATATACCTAATGGAAAGAGCGTTTTCAAGATATTTGTTTTAGTATAAATTGTTTGTAAATTTTCAGGTAATAGGTACTCTACAGATTTTACATTGGATTTTACAGTACTAGATCTGAAATTCTGAACACAACAATAACCTCCGGGAGATCATTCTACACAAAATCATCTCAGAGGATTGTTCGACCAAGGCGGACGTTCCATCTTTCAAAATTCTCAAGGCTGCAATTTTTGTCACTTTGTTGATATACACATGTCCGCCATGAATGAATTCAATACTGGAAAATACAAAACCTAGATACAAAATGTACAATCAAGAGGTCTTGAAATTGGTTAACCTTAATGCACCGACTTCAATACTAATTAAATGGATGGATTACAATTATATACCATTGAACTTAAATGCGCAGTGCAAATTGTGCCAAAATAATGTATAATGCACTAATACTAATATTTGTTAATTAAGTGGTTAAGCATTGAATGAGATTATTATACTACAAATGACTTTAACTGCCAAATGGAAGACAGGTAAAATTTACAATGTATTAAAATAGGTGCAGCTGTACATCGTGAATCGTTAAATTTGCTGATAAGCAAATATAAATATACTGTAACTGAGATTGTATTCTCAACCCACGACAAGCACCACCAATACCAAGAAATGTTCTGCTTTTAAAACTCGTAAGATAAAACTATTTGAATGCACCTTTTATGATATTATAATACAAATCATTAACCCCAAACCAGCAAATAAACGCCAGCTGTCCGGAACAAATTCCAGTAATATGTTGCTCTATAAATGACTTGAACTGCCATATATCTGACAGGTACAATTCGCTAAAAAATCAAAATAAGTGCAACTGCACATAAAAAATCGTTAAATGCGTTGCTATACTCTAATTAAAGATTGTAAATGAAATTAAATGCCCTAAATATATTAACCCTTGACAAGCACCAATTCAACTAATTGGTCTATTTTTAAACTCCCAAGATAAAAATTGTTTGATAATATCATAATACAAACGATTACTCCAAACCGGTAAATGAACATATGTGCGAAACAAAAGTCTTTGATTTGCCGTTATATCTGGGTTGCCGATACACACATGTAGCCGTTCCGTATTATATAACACAGAAGTTGCCTTTGAACTGTTTAATTTACGCCTTCACCACTCCCCCTCCCCCTTGAAATGGCAACTTTTATCCAATTTCTGCGTTACAATATATGAGACAAAATAACAATGGGACTTGGTAAACGTTATGCACTTTTAGCCAAGACAGTCTTCATCGTCATCCGAGTACCTCTAAAGGAGTGTTGTGTTGTTGTCCAATGTTGTCCTTCCCTACCCCCCCCCCCGAAATGCATGATTTCATAGGCAGTGCAAGAACCTAGTGAGAACTCTAATGTTGAGTTGAATTGCTCCCACACCATGTCACGAACTTCGAAGCATTTCAGTTCATAACTTAATGTATTTTCAAAAATGAAAGTATCTTTTTTTTTTATTTACATTCTACTTTCAGTTCTGTTGGAATTCCCAGCCGTTCAAATAGATATACTATATATACTTTTTTTGTATTTTTACATGCTACCCTGTATCACTGAAATCGAGCAAAGAAATCAGCAACATTATTGAGTGATGCCATTTAATCTGCACATCCCCTGATACTAAAATTTCCTACCCATGGGATCATGAAATTTATAATTTTGGTAAATGGTATACCAGTTCCTTTTTAAATATCCATTTAGTTTTAATCTAGTATCGATAGCACTAGAGAAAATGTTATTTAAATGTTTCACGTGCCAAGTTTGATCTTGTCCTGGAGTCAGAACGTCAACCCCGGGGGTCATGAAATTTACAATTTTGGTAGACGTCTTTCGGCTCTAGATGACTGTGCATTTAGTTTTTATTATGTGTCATGGTAGATAAGGTTTTAGAAAATTGATTTATTGTTGGTAGTCTTTGTCCCATCCCCTACGGCCCTGAGGAGCAGAAGTCCTGAAATGTACAATTTATGGCCCCAACCCCCGCTCCAAAAACGCTCCATACCAAATTTGAAAAACACTAAAAAGGGTAGTTATCAAGAAGGAATTTTTAAAAAAAAGTTCATTTGTTAACTAAGTGACTCGTGTGACCTACAAATCTTAATACGACAGGTCAATTATTCAGTTTTGAGAAGACTTTTAATCATACTACAGGCATTAAACCACTAAACATTTGAAACCCCACTTAGATCCCATATTTCATCATCTCGTCATTTTCCTACGCTTAATCTTTTTGGCAAAACAAAGACATTTGCTGGTTTTCTAAAATTTGTTCTGAAGTTTTGATGTGTACTATTTGCGTTTAAGGTTGAATTTTATGTTTGTTCCATGACATGAATTACCCTATAACTACAAAAGTGCTCGATTACATCGCCGACTAAAGTACACAGAAAACAGACATAAGATCACAAATAGACAAGAATAGGTTTCAAGAATAGTTATATACAGTATTTTCATACGACATGCTTGTAAATATGTATCATTACAGCTATGTATACACAAAGATAAAGCAATTATATAATGCCATGCATATTTCTGTCCTGTATTTATTTTGTTACGAGACAATAGCTTTTTGATGTAGCAATAAATTAACTGTATATTCTTGTTTTATTGTGCTATGTGACGTCATTAGAATTTCCAATGCAGTGATTATGCCTCGTTTTTATAATTTTTGAAATGAACATAAAACGATGATAAATCATTAATTCCTTGCTGGAGTACATGTAATTAGTTAAAAGGACAATTTAAATCATTCTAGTTTCTTTCTTCTTACATACTTTATTACAAAGATGTCCCTTGACATGCAAAAAGAGGAAGTTTCTGGCATTAAATGAGTTTTCTGAAAACTTACCACAGCAAATTTTAATGTCGGCCAAGTAATACACCGCGACTGTCTAAGTTTTGTCTTCTCTATACCTTCTTTGTTGATGCAAAAATGCAACCTCCCTTTGAGTAACAAAGCATCGGTAGATATTGAGATCGTAACAGTGCATTTCGTTTCCATTAACACGAAGTACATGTACCGCCGACAGCTCGAAGTTACGTCACTCACGTGCCCCAGATGCCACGGGTATAGCGTGCGTTATTTTGTAGTACTTTTAGGTTTAGTCTCTTTGCATAAATTTCTGAAATCTGTATACTACAAAGTAAGTCTCTCTGCCATTCCTACCACCTTCAGCAAGTGTAACGTAGTCAACCGTACTGTTCATTTTGGAATGTTGGGTATGTGATGTGATTGTATAACGGCAAAAATCGTTATTCATAAACACTAGATTCCTTTTCTTACGCGAATATTTCATTTCAAAAAGCGCGTGATTTTATTTCGTGAGTGATACTTCTCACGAAATTACGCGATAATAATTTACTCGCGTATATTTCCGAATTTACATTATCACGTATACATGTACTATCATCTACAGACTCATCAAACAACTTCATATGCATCATAGGTAATTAACATTGGCATCGGAGCATGTCACATCAAACGTCAAAGGATTATAAGCAACCTTTCTTGTCGAGCATAAAGGTATTATGTTTCTTGTCAAACAAACCCACTACTTCGTCCAACGATGTTATAATTATGTTGTATTTCCTATGCAGAATAGTTTCTCAATGACCCCGAAAGAGTCTTCAATCTCTCTGGCTAACCCGCTGACAAAGATCTGCAATACGTGGACAATAGGCGTGTGTTTCTAACAGAGACAATATTTTAGGGTGAAATAAAACTGTGTTTTTGAAACAGATCTTTTATTTTAATTTGAAACACGCAATAAGTTTTATTTTCTAGAGCTGCAGCGATATTGAGACCTAATGGATACGAACGTTTTACTGCTTCAACCTCAGAATTAAGTGTCATCATTGTATAATATAACCATAAAGTTCAAATTCAACAAAGGACACAATATGGTCTAAATAATAAAGTAACATTTGAGTTTCATACTTGTACCTAATCCATTAATATAAATGCATTAATCCAATGACAAATCTAGAGGGCAAGAGGGGGGGGGGGGGGGGGGGGGGGGGGAGTACAGGGTTGCATTCCCCCTTTTGGTTGCTTTTTATGTTCTTTTTAAAGATCGCTTTTTGCCATTTTGGTGTCTTCACCCTCTCTACCTTGCAAATTGCGATATGTGTGCTATACCTGCCAAAATTAATACTCATATGGTCCGAGTAACGCAAGATATATATAGCACAGTAGCTAGTGACATTGTGAGCGGGGATTTGTTAAAAGTTAAAAAGATCATAATTTTTTTTTAGAATACGAATGGACCTTTGCTAACGATCTACCCGTTATTTATGCTTATTCGTCTTGCTATTAAAAAACGATATTGTCTGCGCAACAATCGCACGTGTTGCCCTTTCCATTCAGTGATTTGACATTGTCCAGTAACTTTGTGTGTAGGTTGGTTAGTTGGTTGTTTGTTTGTGTGTTTTCAAGAATTTTTCACTCATACTGAGACGTCATCAGCTGTAGGTGAAGTATCGGGAACGTTGGTTGATTGATTGATTATATATTGTTTAACGTCCCGCTTGAGAATTTTTCACTCATATGGAGATTTCACCATTACAGGTGAAGGGCTGCAAAATTTAGGCCAATGCTTGGTGCTTATGGCCTTTGAGCAGGGAGGGATCTTTATCGTGCCACACCTGCTGTGACACGGGGCCTTGGTTTTTGTGGTCTCATCCGAAGGACCGCACCATTTAGTCACATCTTACGGCAAGCAAGGGATACTAAGGATCTATTCTAACAACCCGGATCTCCATGGACTAGAATAAAAATTACCCATTTTCGTATGAATGTCTTATTTTATCTGTTGTAAGGACACAGTTTGTACAGTAAGCATATGCAGGTGCATGCACTTTTTCTGTCTGTAACCTTGACATGTCCGAATGGCCTTGGGATACCATTAGGATTCATCAGTAGTTTATAAGCAACATCTTTATTACAATAGAATACAGCAAATATTGATCGCAAAATTCATCCAAAACATTCAACATGATATTTAGTGCTTGTATCTCTAAACATACCTCAACAGTAATAAATTTCAAATGAAATGTGATTATCAAGAGTTGATTTGTCTGATAATTATGTAAAACAACAGAATGCGTCCTTCCCTAAAGATAAGTGGCAATGAATATGAATAAAATCATGATAGTTTTTCATTATTACAACTTGGTAGCTCAATGATTTAAAAGATGTGATTTTCGTGTAGATAACACTATGATTTCAATGGGACATTACGTGTCAATTACAGAACAGCGGAAGTACAAACGTCTGGATGATCCAGACAATGTTGAATACGGAAATGAAATGGGTATGACAAGTGAAAATATTGTAATGAAAGTGTGTTACACCAAATATTTCCAAATGTTAAAACAAAACTTAAACTACATTTTTGTCCGTCCTTTGGCAGTCCAACTAATGTAAACAGTGGAAAGTGTAATATTTTATGTGGATTTATTTCGTGGACAGTTTTACTGTGGAGTACACGTGTATTGATTCAATGAGAACATTACTAATCCGGGTCCTATTGGATGTCATTTACATGCACTTAATACAATCTGTACAAAAATGTAAAATTCACTCTATACTCAGAAACTCTGCTCGTACCACACATGTTAGACGAGAAGGGACACCCCACCCCCTACCTTTCACAATACACCCCCACAGTAATAAGATGGAAGTTGCTTTTGACGTATAAGACTCTGCTTTTAGTGTTACCTGTTAAGCACTGCAATCAAAATAGCACATTATCCCGATTACGCTGTTCATCGTCTCATTTTCAAACTTTCATATGGATGTCTAATAAAATCACGTTTTAATAAAATACATGAAACGTGTGAAGATGCTTAAGCATGATCACCGAAGTTGGACAGGGTCAATACTGAAGTTTGTATTTTATCACAACATGAAAATTGTTATCACCAACCCCACCACCACGACCACCACCCCCCACCCCCACGCACACTTTGTAAAAAGGGGAGGCGATATGTTACTATGTATAAACACCGTAATACTTCTTCAACTATAAATAATAATGTTGAACATGGAATGCAGCTCCTCGTCATTCCTGCGGGTAAATCTATTCCCACTACAAAAGTGTAACATGTAATCATCTTTGACCAGGAAACACTACACACACATATAGCAGGTTTTCTTTTTCCCACGGATATAAATTTTGGCAATTTGCTAGCTCATAGCAAATATAAGAAATAATATTGAACAACGAATAATCTAAAACAATATACAACCAACCAATCTCTCGAAATACCCAGCTAACGTAACATATTTCTCTTATTTATATGCACTATTTTTACAGCAGCAGCGCTTTCAAGAGGAAATGGCTATCATTACAATTAAGCAGAAATACCAAAGGTAAAAACATTGCAATATATATTGACTTGTATTAATTAAGAATTAACGGCGTGAAGTGTTAAATCATTTATCTGTAAATATATCTCTTTCTTTAAATCCGAAAAAACAACAATGGACATGAAATAAATTGAGCAAATTATCAATCTATATTGAGTGTGAATGCACTTAGATAAACATTTATCATATGTATGTGCATGCCTATTTCAACAAACAAAAAAGTAAATTAATTTAATAAATCTGTAGAAGGTTGTCAGAAACAACATTGAAAGAAAATACAAGTAGTTTATGTACCTTTGACATAAAGATAACTGTTAGTCAGAATTATCCTTCTTGCGAAAATACGAAATAAAATCGTAGACACATCTGGATGCAAATTTAAGTATTAAAAGAACTGGCGGTATGACGCATGTACCGAATCGATAAAATAAGCCAAAAATATCTCCCCGCTATGGACGGTATCTTGGAGTCCAGCTGCTGTGAAATAATATATTATGACATAGCAAAACTGGTATCCAGAGAAGTAACTAAGGCTGTTGAAAACATAATAGGTAGATAAATGGGCTGGGAAAATATGGTCAACGGTCGCTTGTACGTGTCAACGGTGATCCTGAAAATCTATATCTCTCATCTCTATATCTATATCATGGCGTGTGTGGTCGGTCCACAGGGGATGCTTACTCCTCCTAGACACCTGATCCCATCATTGTGTCCGTGTTTGTCCATCTCTCTTATTTGTATTTTTATAGGAATTACGAGATTGACTACTGTTCGTTATCTTAGCCTTTTCATCTAAGATATCGAAAAATTCGGAATAGCTCTAGAAGCTGACGAAGCAATAAACCCAGTGTAGTGTATTGAGATAATATTGTAAAGAGACTTAACTGTGTTTACTTAATGATTGATCTAGAGTTACTGCTCTTTGTATATCCGGGGGGATTTAAAAGAGTATGATGGTAGGCTCCATGTTGTAAGGTTGTCATGTGTGTGTGCTGATAATAAACCATGAACTACATGACTGTGTAATTCTTCAATTGGCGACAAGGATGAAAATACAGAGGAACAGTGGTGATACACGTTGTTGAAAATGGCTACGCTCATTGAACTGAATGGAGTGGGAAAGTTCGACCCGAATGCAGAACCATCGCAGTTAAATCAGGCATGGAGAAGGTGGCATAGGAGTTTTGAACTTTTCGCAACTGGAAAGGGGGTGAGTGACGCAGACCAGAAGAAAGCATTGTTGTTACATTGTGCTGGATCAGACGTACAAGACATTTACTTTACGTTAACAGAAGTTGATAGTGAAGGCGGTGACACAGCATACACAGTGGCGGTAAAAACGTTGGACAAGCATTTTCAGAACAAAGTAAATGTGCCGTATGAACGATATGTGTTCCGGAAAATTACGCAGATTGACAAGGAAACTGTGGAGCAGTTTATTATAAGACTGAGACAACAGGCAGTGTTCTGTGACTTTGCGAATGTGGACGAACAAATTCGGGATCAAGTCATTGAGAAATGCCGATCGCATAGAATCCGTGCAAAGCTGCTAAAAAGGGGAAAAGATCTAACATTAGAACAGTTACGAACTATTGCATCTACAATGGAAATGACGGAAGCTCAAGCGAAGCACATGGATTCAGATACAACACCGTCAGTGAACAGAATTCATGGAACCGGAAGTAAGCCAAAACACAAAGGTGAGACTGTAAAAACAGATAAACATGATAAGAAGTGTTTCCGATGTGGAAAACAAGGACACTTTGCAAAGGATTCTTCGTGTCCTGCAAAAGATCAGAATTGTAGAAAATGTGGCAAAATTGGACATTTTATGAAATGCTGTATGACAAAATCTAAGTCAGGTAGAAGTAAGTCAGACATACGAGGGAAAGTTCAAATGCTAGATTCTGGATCAGAAAATGACGTAAGAGATGGGTACGCATTTAGTGTTGATATATCCGAGAAATCAAGTGACAGAGTTACAGTCAGTGTTGGAGGTCACCCAGTTGAATTTATTATTGACAGCGGCGCATCAGTGAATATCATTGACAAGGAACAATGGGAAAATCTGAAAAGGAAACATTTGAAGTGTCATTCAGAAAAATGTGAGAAAAAACTTTACGCATATGGTGCAACAGAACCATTAGACTTGTTAGGAAAATTCCACGCACAGATTTCTATTCCTGACACAGACAACTGGTTTGAAGCTGAAATCTTTGTGTTAAATGGAGATGGACCAGCATTGTTGGGTAAAGACACAGCAATGAAGTTAGACATTTTGAAACTAGGAGTTAATACTCTGACATCAGATAGCATCATTCGTGAGTTTAATGACTGTTTTGACGGCATTGGAAAGCTGAAAGGCTTTAAGTTGAAACTGCACATTGATAAACGTGTAAAATCCGTTGCACAAGCGATGTATCGTATTCCGTATAGCTTGAGGGACAAAGTAAGTCAGCAGCTGGAGGAACTTGAATCACAGGATATAATCGAGAGAGTCAATGATCAGACACCGTGGGTCAGTCCAGTCATTGTTGTACCAAAACAGAATGGGGACATAAGGTTGTGTGTGGACATGGGACAAGCCCATGCTGCGATTGTTCGTGAAAGGCATCCTATACCCACAGTAGAGGAAATTCTGTACGACGTCAATGGAAGCGAGATATTCAGCAAGCTTGACCTCAGGAGTGGTTACCATCAAATTGAGTTAGAAGAATCATCAAGGGAGATCACTACTTTTGTGACACATAAAGGATTATACAGATACAAAAGACTAATGTTTGGTATATCATCTGCACCTGAAAAGTATCAACAAGTGATTTCTCAAGTATTCCATGACTGTGAAGGAGTGCAGAATATTTCAGATGATATTGTTATCCATGGTCGCAATGAACAAGAACACGATGAAAAACTGCGTATTGTGTTACAGAGACTGAAACAGAAATGACTGACTCTCAACCGTAACAAGTGTGAGTTCAAAATGAACAAGATAACATTTATGGGACGTGTTATCAAAGAATGGTATTGGGCCTACAAGTGAGAGAATCAAGTCATTACTTGATGCTAAGGAACCGACTAATGCAGCGGAAGTAAGAAGTTTCTTAGGACTCGTAAACTTCAGTGCGAGATACATTCCAAATCTGGCAACAGTGGCGGAACCAATGAGACGGTTGACAAAAAAGAACTCAACATTTGTTTGGGGAGAAAAACAGAAGCGGAGTTTTGAAACTTTGAAAAACTGTTTGAGTAATGTGAAAACGTTAGGACATTTCCGGCTGGATGCAAAGAAAACACAATTAGTGACTGATGCAAGTAACGTTGGGCTCGGAGCAGTGTTACTTCAGGAGTACAGAGGTGAAACTCGGGCAATCAGTTACGCCAGTAAAACATTGACATCTGCGGAACGAAATTATTCAACAACAGAAAAGGAAGCCTTAGCCGTTGTTTGGGCCTGTGAGAAGCTTCACATTTATTTGTACGGAGTAGAGTTCGAACTGGTGACGGACCATAAACCGTTGGAAGTTCTCTATGGAAGGAAATCTCGACCCAATGCGAGAATTGAACGCTGGATGTTGAAACTTATGGCTTACAATTTCAAAGTGAAATATGCCCAAGGACGTCAAAATATTGCAGATGCGTTATCACGTTTGGTAGACAAAGCGCATTCTGGAAGGAATGATTCAGAGGATTCTGAGGACTATGTTAAATTTGTGGCAAGGGAAGCAACTCCCAGGTCAATGTCTACACGTGAAGTCGAAGAAACTTCAAGGAAGGATGAAGAACTTAGTCGAGTACGAAAATTCATCAAAGAAAACAAGTGGGACCAAAACTGTAGTCATTATTTACCATTTCGCAATGAATTATGCTGTATAGGATTTCTGGTGTTACGCGGAACGAGGATTGTAATTCCTGAAAGTCTACGAAAACGGTGTGTACAGATTGCTCACCAAGGGCACCTAGGAATTGTGGGTACTAAGCAGCAGTTGAGAACAAAGGTCTGGTGGCCTGGTATGGACAAAGACGTTGAGAAATATGTGAAATCATGTCATGGATCTCAGATCACCAGCGCATTTCCAAAACCTGAGCCTATCAAACCGACAACCTTACCAACAGGACCGTGGCAAGATTTGTCTATCGATCTACTAGGAACGTTAACATCAGGACAATATGTTTTTGTTGTGGTGGATTATTTCAGCCGATACTATGAAATTGAAATAACCAAGGACATAACAAGTGAAAAACTTATCGATGCTCTTGAAGGGATGTTTTGTCGAAATGGATTACCAATGACTATTACATCAGATAACGGGCCTCAATTCAAATCTGAAACATTTGCTAGCTACATGGCAGAAAATGGAATTAAGCACAGAACAGTGACGCCGTTACATCCTGCAGCAAATGGGGAAGTGGAGAGACAAAATAGGTCATTGATGAAGAGAATTCGAATTGCGCAAGCGGAATCCAAAGATTGGAGGAAGGAAATCCGTAAATATTTATTTGCGTATCGAACAACACCACACAGCACGACTGGAGTTTCGCCAGCGGAATTGATGTTTCGACGTACGTTGCGAACTAAATTACCAGAACTAGATACTTCAGAAAATGTCTATGATGAAGAAGCGCGTGAACATGATGCGTATTCTAAGAACAGGAATAAGGTGAATGTCGACAATAAACGCGGTGCGGTAGAGAGTGATGTGGAACCAGGAGATTCCGTACTTGTTAAAAAGTCAAACAAGCAAAAGATGGATACACCGTATCACTCCGAACCATTTCAACTCGTTAAACAAGGAAACAGCTGTGTTGTGAAATCACCAGAAGGTGTGTGCTATAAGCGCAATAGTGAATTTGTGAAAAAATATCAGGAAGAGGATATTCGATCGGATATTCCAGAAGTTCCGAGTGAACTGGAACCAGTCTGTGTGTCTTCGGGGCAGACTGGCATATCGTCTTCAGATTCAGCGAGAGCCTCGCCGAAAATTCAACCCGAACGTAGGTCGACTCGAGTCAGGCAACGTTTCCTCAGGAAACGTTTTGAGGACTGTGAGATGTAATTTTGATCGTGTGCGTGAATATGACTGTATATGCTAATTCTATTTATTGACTTAAATGTGTCTCTATTTATTGATTAGAATATATGTATGCTGTATAATTATAATTCAGCAATGTTTGGTGAATGATATTTAATTCTTAGAAAAGGGGGTAATGTAGTGTATTGAGATAATATTGTAAAGGGACTTAACTGTGTTTACTTAATGATTGATCTAGAGTTACTGCTCTTTGTATATCCGGGGGGATTTAAAAGAGTATGATGGTAGGCTCCATGTTGTAAGGTTGTCATGTGTGTGTGCTGATAATAAACCATGAACTACATGACTGTGTAATTCTTCACCCAGCCAAACAACCAAACCACAGTTCCATGTCAGATTACTGGAAGTCTCAAGAATTCTTACTAGTGAAAAGATTCCGTCAGCTGAACGAGAGGCGTCCCCTTAAACAAGGACATTAATAAATATCGCGAGAAACTAATGCACCTTTGCAAATTGTGTGTCGCAACTACATGCTTCAACAAGCCTGGTCTACTACTGACAAAATATGTCTGATGAATATGACAATGCAGACAGTTTACACAATCTACAAGGAATTGGATTTTGTCTTCTTTGGACATGTAACAACATAAACGTTCTACAGTGTTGAAATCTTCACCGGTAGAGTTCCTCTTAAACCATTTTTTAAGTCTCACAAGGTCTACTGCAGTTTTAGGTCACCTGTGACCTATTCCAATTGATCTGCGTCCGTCGTCGTCCGTCGTGCGTTAACAATTGAACATTTTTAACTTCTTGATAACTACCATTCGTTACCCGAGGTAGAGGTTCTGGTCCCAGGGCCGGACCAAACTTGGCATATAGTATTTATAGGTGAAACATTTATTATTATTATTATTATTATTATTATACTATTTTTATATAGCGCCTTATCTAATTATATAATTACTCTAAAGCGCTTAACATGTAAAACAAGGGCAATATAAAAACGAACATTATATAAATTGAATGGTCACAAAAATAATAATCATCTAAAGTCGAAATGGGAGGTATTAGTAATTTTTTTTTTTTTTTTTTTTTTATCATTTTAGTTAAAACAGAAAATAACTGGATACATTATAAATCAAAAGCAAGTTTAAAAAGATGTGTTTTTAGCTTTTGTTTAAAAACAGCAAGTGATTGTTCACAACGAAGGTTCAGCGGGAGGCAGTTCCACAGGGTGGCCGAGGACACATCGAAACTTCTATCACCATACACCCTGCTGTGAGTGCGTGGCTTTAGAAGGCACAAGGAATCTCCAGACCGGAGTGTACGTTGTGGGCGGTATACCTGAACCAGTTCCTGGATGTATGCTGGGGCTTTTTGATGCAGTGCTTTGAAGGCGTACAAAAGGATTTTATAAGTTGTTCGATATGCCACAGGTAGCCAGTGAAGGGGTATGAGAATCGGTGTAATATGCTCATATTTCCTTGAACGTGTCACTAGCCTGGCAGCGGTATTTTGAACTTTCTGTAATTTCTGCATGGACGTGGCCTTCACACCATAAAGAAGAGCATTGCCATAATCTAGTTTAGATGTAACGAGTGATCTTACGATTGTCCTGCATGCATCCTCAGTTATGAGGGATCTTATCCTACCGATGTTACGAAGATGGAAATAACAGGATCTAGACACTGAATTAATTTGAGAATCCATGCTAAGTTCACTATCGAAAAGTACCCCAAGATTTTTGACACAGAAAGCATTAGTGATGACAGATCCCCCAAAGGCAAGTTGACATCCTGAAAATTCATTTGCCTTACGTTTTAGGGAAAAGATGATTAGTTCTGTCTTTTCTTGGTTCAGTTTTAGTATGTTGTTTCTCATCCAGTTTTCTACATCCGAAAGACAGCTTTCAAGTCTATCTGCAATGTTGTCCCAGTTTTCCTTCGGATTTATGATCAGGTATACCTGAGTGTCATCCGCATAGCAGTGATAACACATATTATGCCTCCTGCAAATCTCTCCGATTGGTTTGGAGAACCTACAATATAGACGTGGTCCCAGGACAGAATCCTGTGGGACACCAAAGTGGAGTAAGAACTCTTTGGACAGCGCAGTTCCAACAGCAATTTGTTGACTTCTACCTGACAGATAAGACCTCATCCATGATAAAGCCGACCCTGTGATACCAAACGCGTATTCAAGTCGCCCGATGAGTATGTTATGGTCTATAACATCAAATGCAGCCGAGAGATCAAGCATCACGAGGGCAACACATGAATTCCTATCCAATGCAGAGGTAATATCATGGTGCACCCGCAAAAGCATTTAAAATATCTTCTTTAATGCTATTGATACCAAATTGAAATCGAATGAATATTTAGATAGAGCAGATAGCCCTTTTATCAAAATTGTAAATTTCATGATCCCAGAGGTAGGGGTTTTTTGGTATGAATTTGGGTCTAAATGGTCTGTGATTAAATGCGTTAACATTTTTAACTTCTTGATAACTACCATTTCAATTCTTCTCAGATTTGTTAAGAAGCATCTTTGGAACAAGGCGGACAGAAATTGTAATTTTCATTACTCCTACTTCCTCCTGGGGCATTAGGGCGGGACAAAATCTTCCAAAAAGTGACCAATTTTCAAAACTCGTCTTCCCTAGAACTGCATATTTGTTAGAAAAACTAAATGCATAGTCATGTAGAGCAGCAAGACCTCTACCAAAATTGTAAATTTCATGATCACCGGGTGTAGAGGTTCTGATCCCAGGGCGGGGCCAAACTTGGTATATGGTATTTATAGGTAAAACATTTAAAACATCTTTTATTGTATATTCTAATGGGTTCTTTTTTTAAGTATTATTTTACTTTGCCTAAAACATGTCAGTAATTAGTATGTTTTCCATGTGCAGTCTTATTCATAAACAGTTCAACCAAGATACAAGATAATTGGCAATACTATCGGACAATGACGTGCTGCAGTCGGACGTCTTCACTTGTCATGCAAATGTCAAATGGTCAACTGTCCAATTCTATTATGGTCAAGTTTCCATCCCCATTTTCCATGTATTTACGCAATAATTAAGCTATCAATAATCTTCACACATTAGCGGTAAGATTAGGATGTAGTTTTTTTTTTAAATATTTATTTCTAGTTTTTCTTTTTATGTTTTTCTCCTTTGTGGTGATATTGAGATCAACCCGGAAATTATTTCAGTCAGTGTCCTTAACACTATTTGAACGTTCGAAGTATTAGAAACAATATATCGTACAAGTATAACAGCTTTAAAAAAAATCTTCCCATCTTTATGAAGTATTAAAAAGGCATATTATACATAGAAATGGATGCATGTATACACAGGTACTGGAAGTTAATGCAAAAATAGTGCAAAGTACTATTTTTATACACAAATCTAAAATTTTCGCTACCATCCAGTACACATGCGTGACTGCGATATTTTAGATAGCGAGTCTTTCATTGTCACCTAAAAATGTAAGTCATGTAATTTTCACAATGACATGATTTTATGGAAATTCAGTATGAAAGAGAATTTGGCCTTAAAATTTATATGATCGGGCTATAAATTGAAAAGGTTTTAACAATCGTACAGAAACTAAATATGTTATAAGGACATAAGCGACGTTTCTCAGTTGTATATATATTTTTCTCACGACATTTCACGTACAGTTCAAAATTTGTATTATCTCTGGTTTCTGCAATCTGGAATAAACAATAAAAATCTTGGGGTATATTTCCGTGTGTGTTGAAGAGTTAGCGTATTTTAATAGTTCCTGGTTGTTGCAAGTAAATATGTGAGTAAGTTCTTTAGTATTACAGTGAGTTGTATAAATGGATTTTACTACAGCAAAGAAAGAAGGGGGGGGGGGTCTTTGGAACAATTAAGCATCGATAACGGGACCCTTGCTAGTTTGGTGATCTAACCACTGAGTTAACCAGGCCGACAAACGAAGTATGAAGATTTTACTACACTGTGAAATTTAAACCTACTTAGGAGGGGGGGGGGGGGGGATCTTCATATCGAGGCGATGAAAAAAAAATGACATTTGTATACAGGCTCAGGAGGCTCTGTACATCACTTCTGCTAATCAATAATTCTATTGGACCAGATAATACAAGCCACCGAATGTCAAAATGTATTAAATATACTAAACAAGTATATCAAAGACCATAAATATGTTTTTCAACAGGGATTTTTGTCCAAAATGTTAGAAAATTGTTATGCATTACTAGTTTTCAAGAAAAACGGCCTATCTAATACTTTCAATATTCAGGGGGATCCAGGAATTGAAGTTAGGAGGTGCAAGGGGTGTGGGGCTGGGGGGCGAAGCCCCCGGAAGCTCCTGGATGTTATAAATTTTATAGGTGTTGAATCGTGTCTCCTAAGAAGTCAGCTTTTGCTATTTTCTGTCATTTTTAATGAGGTGATTTTTTTAAATAAAATTTAAGTAACAATAAATCTACAGATTTTGTCATTTATTTCTCTGCGAGTGGAAAAATGACGTCTTTAATCACTTTTTTTTTCTTAACAAAAGACCATGATTTACCTTACATTTAAACATTTAAGGGTGCGGAGGGTACGCGCCTCTGTTATATATACCAGATTCTCTATTAAGTTGTGTCAGTAAAATTACATCTTCGCTAGCCAAAGATTTACTATCTACTTCGCTAGGCATGTGTACATTTTTCTTTTGCATCATGAAGCAACTTAATTTGCAAATATCAGAGTGGTTTACTGTCGGGTTACGGGTAAAATGTGCAGTTAATGAAAACATTAGAGAAGAAACCTCTGTCTGTATAGTCAAGAAACCTCTGTCTGTATAGTCAAGACGCCTCTGTCTGTATAGTCAAGAAACCTCTGTCTGTATAGTCAAGAAACCTCTGTCTGTATAGTCAAGAAACCTCTGTATAGTCAAGAAACCTCTGTCTGTATAGTCAAGAAACCTCTGTCTGTATAGTCAAGAAACCTCTGTCTGCATAGTCAAGACACCTCTGTCTGCATAGTCAAGAAACCTCTGTACCTCTGTCTGTATAGTCAAGAAACCTCTGTCTGTATAGTCAAGAAACCTCTGTCTGTATAGTCAAGAAACCTCTGTCTGTATAGTCAAGAAACCTCTGTATAGTCAGGAAACCTCTGTCTGTATAGTCAAGAAACCTCTGTCTGTATAGTCAAGACACCTCTGTCTGTATAGTCAAGAAACCTCTGTCTGTATAGTCAAGAAACCTCTGTCTGTATAGTCAAGAAACCTCTGTCTGTATAGTCAAGAAACCTCTGTATAGTCAAGAAACCTCTGTCTGTATAGTCAAGACACCTCTGTCTGTATAGTCAAGAAACCTCTGTCTGTATAGTCAAGAAACCTCTGTCTGCATAGTCAAGAAACCTCTGTCTGTATAGTCAAGAAACCTCTGTCTGGATAGTCAAGAAACCTCTGTATAGTCAGGAAACCTCTGTCTGTATAGTCAAGAAACCTCTGTCTGTATAGTCAAGAAACCTCTGTCTGTATAGTCAAGAAACCTCTATATAGTCAGGAAACCTCTGTCTGTATAGTCAAGAAAAATATTACTGAAATTATTTCTAAAGAAGCCTTGAAAATACATTTCATTTGGTAAATTTAACGCATTATCGATAGTATTCACACCACAGCAAGACACCACTGTTCAGTAAATTACGATTTGGACTAAGTATCAAAGCTTCTCCAAATTGTACTTGTGATAAGCATGGGGGTGTTTTATCTTTTTGTTTTGCTTTATAGACGCACTTGATGAAGCTAATATGATAGTTACACAGCTCTTCTTTCTAGGGATAATGACATTTGTTTTATTAAATTTACTGCTTTATTTTCTCAGCAGTTCATCACAAATCTGGTATAATTATATAATATACGTATACCATTGTAATCATAGGGAAACTATATTAGATTTATTACCGTCAGGAGAGGAGCTTATAAGCTGCCAGAGTTTGTCCCCAGTCCTTCTGTATATTGTTTCACTAGTATACAGTACGTTCAAATCGAGTCATTGCGTGTGTCTTTTCACTTATCCATTTTATATTTGGGAACTATTTAGCTTTACCTAGTCTGCCCAGGTATATGACTGGTTCATTCATATGGGAAGAAACATGTTCAGTAGACCAGCCATAATCAAAGTGTTAATGGTAAGATGCTATATGATTCACAAAGCCTTGTGGCCCGTGAACCTAGAGTGTACATTCTACATCTGTACTAAGAACTATACTGTGTATGCAGCGCAAGTGACATTTGCGCTTTCTACCAAACATGTTAGGAATCTACCCCAATGGGATAAGTCATACGGGGGCATTGGGACGAGTTTAGTTATTATCACCACTCATACGAACATACATAATAATGAGCCAGAAAGCCATTTCAAATACCGTATGCAGTGTCTCTGAACAAGGAAAGGTAACTCTTGTTCTATTTAAAACTATTTTGCCTCCTCCATAAGTACATCACTCACACACACACACACAGAGAGACTCTCTCTCTCACATCTCTCTCTCTCGTTTATATATTTTGCTTAATCATCATATGGGACTTACTGGATCCAACAGCTTTCAAGGGATTTCTAGTCTCCATGATCCCCCATTAAAAGCTTCCACGGATATTCCAGTCTCCCTGATCTCCCATTAACAGCGTCCAGGGGTTCCCCTTCCCTGATCTCCTATTAACAGCGTCCAGGGGTCCCCTCCCTGATTTCCCATTAACAGCGTCCAGGTGTCCCCCTCCCTGATCTCCCATTAACAGCGTCCAGGGTTCCCCCTCCCTGATCTACCATTAACAGCGTCCAGGTGTCCCCCTCCCTGATCTCCCATTAACAGCGTCCAGGGGTTCCCCTTCCCTGATCTCCTATTAACAGCGTCCAGGGGTCCCCTCCCTGATTTCCCATTAACAGCGTCCAGGTGTCCCCCTCCCTGATCTCCCATTAACAGCGTCCAGGGTTCCCCCTCCCTGATCTACCATTAACAGCGTCCAGGTGTCCCCCTCCCTGATCTCCCATTAACAGCATCCAGGGGTTTCCCCTCCCTGATCTCCCATTAACAGCGTCCAGGGGTTTCCCCTCCCTGATGTCCCATTAACAGCGTCCAGGGGTTTCCCCTCCCTGATGTCCCATTAACAGCGTCCAGGGGTTTCCCCTCCCTGATGTCCCATTAACAGCGTCCAGGGGTTTCCCCTCCCTGATGTCCCATTAACAGCGTCCAGGGGTTTCCCCTCCCTGATGTCCCATTAACAGCGTTCAGGGGTTTCCCCTCCCTGATCTCCCATTAACAGTTTCCACAGATATTCCAGTCTTCACGATCTCCCATTAACTAGGACTTCAGCTCTATTCTATGTACAGTCATTCTAAATACACCACTCTGCAGCCTAATCTACGATGTACAGAGTATCATTGAACTATGCTGGGAACTTTACCTTTGGACCCCCTTAACAACACAATTACGTTTGTAACTGTAAACGTGATATATGCAGTTCGTTTTGTCTGCATACTGTTTGTATTTAAGCAGCAAAATACGTGGAAAAATATATTTAATTTTAAAAAGTCTTGGGTTTTTTTTTGTTTTTTTTTTTGTTTTTGTTTTTTTGTTTTGTTTTTCGTTTGTTTTTTTTGGGTTTTTTTTTTTTGGTTTTTTTGTTTTTTGTTTTTTGGTTTGGTTTTTTTTTGTTTTTTGTTTTGATTGAAAGTGCGTTTCGTTGATACATTACTCTGCGTTACGTGACCTAATGACTCCCAGTAAGTGCATGTGACCTGGAGGAGTCTAAACGAGCGAAGTACCCCAAGACAATCCTAGATTTTAGCATACACATGTGTGTGTTCTTTTTTCCACAAGTATGAATATGGAAAATCACATACGTACAGCAATATTTATTTTGGTTCAATGAGAGCTGGTTTCTATAATGACTTGCACTCTAGCTACATATAGAATACTATTGTGTAATAAATGGTAATACGCGTGTCTGAGGTGACGTTTTCACTGGAATATTTCAAACTTGCATTGTTACGTTAAGCAAGGAATGACGTCATTTCTTAAGCACTCCGGGGAGAACTCTTCTCTGTAGTGAGACATGGCAATTTTCCTCACTATGCTGTAATAGAGTCTGGCAAAATGCTCACATAAAGGTCTCCTTGTACTGACGCAGAGACGGTGCATTTTCTGAAGAAACAGGTGGTCGCATATTTCTCTTGAAATTCCAAAAGTGTATCCCTAAAAAAAGGAGTTAGAAAAATTAATTTATTTTTGCACATGTATCATATCAAGAGCATATCTATGAGAAAACCATGCAGAACTCTATAAGTACAATACACTGCAGCAAATCACGTGTACTTCCTGTATTCTTTACTATATAAACGATACCAATTATGTCATGTATGTAGTAATTGTTGGAAAATGCAGTCTTAGAAATATATCATTTGTTTCCAAGGTTTAGAATTTGAAACTTATTTGTGTTTCTTTTATGACAAGATTTACTTTTAAAATGTCTTCCTAGACATCTGATGATGTTGTATCATGTGACACATTGGGTGAATCTTAAAATAGAACTAGAGTATCAAATGTGCTCATACATGTTTACATATGTTGTTGGTGTGGCTTCAGGGTTATAACGAATCTCGTTTGAAGTCATCATTTCGCAAATTTTATGGTCGCTGTAATGACCTTGTTTGCAATTACAAAGTGTCTCTGGGACATATGTTGAATGATTTGTTTCACATCCCTTGTTAGACTGTCATTTTGCATACTATCTTTGACTACGGGCAATCCCGTATACCTAATTTCGACTAAGGGATCACGGCGGGTGTGACCGGTCAGCAGAGGATGCTTACTCCTCCATGGCACCTGATCTACATTCGCTTAGTCGGAGGTCCGTGTTGCCCTACACTAGAACTTGTTGTCTTTCGGTTTTATGATTACCATTAACACATTGTTTACTTCATTCGATATTCATATATTTCTTATTGTTGCCGGAAGACGTTAAGGAAAATAAATTGTCTTGATTGTTATACATGTATAATTATGTATGAATAGAAAAAAATCTTACATTAATGTTTATCACTGGGGTTTATCAATTATCTTACTGTACAGGTATAGTGCTGCTATACAAAAAATTCAAGGATTGTAAAAACATTGTAGCAGCAATTCGGATAAGCACAAGTTGAATGCAACCTGCAGCAAAATTGTTAAATCCCAATAATTTTTTAATGAATTTCAAATATCTGTTAAACTTGTTAAATATTCAAACTTTGTAGTAGCATGTATGTAATTAACTTCTAAATTTCATTTGTGTAGAATATATATATATATATATATATATATATATATATATATATATATATATATATATATATAAATGTGTGTGTGTGTGTGTGTGTGTGTGTGTGTGTGTGTTTAGACCAGTGTTAACATTTTTAGCACACCCGAGGTGAGTTTTTCTGATCACCCGATGTCCGTCTGTCTGTAAAACTTTTCACATTTTCAACTTCTTTCCCAGGACTACCGGGCCAATTTCAACCAAACTTGGTACAATCACCCTTGTTGAAGGGAATTCAAGTTTGTTCAAATGAAGGACAACATCCTTCTCCAAGGGGAGATAATAGCGAAAATACACTGACAAATTTTGAAAATCTTCTTCTGAACCATATGGCTAATTCAATCAGATTTGATATACAAATCATTCTGAGCGTCAAAATAGGATTTAAGTTTGTTCAAATGAAGAGTCACGCCCATTTGAAAGGGGAGATGATCACAAAAGTGCGAAAATAGGTTGGAGTTAAAGAACCACTGGGCTAGAAAATTTAAATCTACATGGAAGCTTCTTGATACAATGTACATTCAATTTTGTTAAAATCATTGCCCCCATGGGTAGTGTGGGAGTACAATAAGGAATCAAAGATTTACATGCATATATGAAGAAAAAAATTCTTTTTAAAATCTTCAATCCAAAAACCACTGGGCCAGAATAGTTCAAATTTACATGGCAGCTTTCTGACATAGTGCAGATAAAGGCATGAGTAGAATGGAGCCACAGTAAGGGATCATAGTTTTGCATGCGAATATTTCGGGAAAATCTTTAAATATGGGCAAAGGTGAGCAATGTGACCCATGGGCCTCTGATGGTATATACTTCACATGTAATGACAAAAAAATTACAGTTTATTAATTGAATTCTGGTGGAATTTATTTATGATGTTACACTATTTTAGACAAGTCTTTTATATTTGGGGGAGATGTAAACAAGTGTTTTCCATCTTTTCCGAAATGTTGTAAAAATAAATGAATAAATCCAAAATAATCATTATTTGATATTACTGTATACTAAATGTTTGCAGTCCTTTTACCCAATAATACTGTAATATGTCTAAATTAGTAACACAACAAAGAACTTGATTACAGCTGGACTAATTCCAGCCCTATGATAAAATAATGGGCAAAATGGTGTGTGTTTATGTTTTATTGTATTATTATCATTATTTGTTTTCCGAAAAATTTTAATTAATTGTGAAAACTCTAGGTGGAGATCTTTTAAGAAAAACTTTTTAAAAAAAAATCTAGACGTTGTGTTAGATGGATAAAAGGATTAAGATAGCAAATTTCTATTTTTAGAACATTGTAAGAGTTATCTCCCTTTTTCCATTGTAAAACTTTTATGAGGGATATGACACTCTTCATACAAGTATAGACATGTAATTTATTTATTTTTTTAAATCTGTAATAAATGAAATATATCTTCTTAAAAACTCAAAATTTTCTCTATTATTTGGAGTACTGTAAGATGACGTTGCCATTGGCAACCAAATTAGGCATTGTACACCGTATCGATTGCCAGATTTTGACAAAATTCTCAGAGACGTCTTAAAATACATTGAAATGAATGATTATCACAAACGAAAGTGAAACTGAAAACCAAAACGAATAGTTTTCTGCATGGTTTTCTCATAGATACCCACTTAAGCATCCACCAACCAATTACGCATTCCGATAGATTTCCAATACATATACTTGGCAAATGAAGTTCACAGGTTCAAGAAGGCATATTACAAAATGTAATCTTAACATTTTGCATATGTTGAAACGTGTTAATGTCAACCCGATACGTAAACTTATTTCTGAACACATGTTCACATATGCGTATACGCTAGTAATAACTTACCTCTACATGTACTAAATTAGAATGCAATACTGAATATTAGGTAGCTAGCGAGAGAGAGAGAGAGACAAACAGAGATAGATAGATAGATAGATAGATAGATAGATAGATAGACAGACAGACAGACAGATAGATAGAGAGACAAATAGCTAGCGAGAGAGAGAGAAAGAGAGAGAGAATTACGCACGCAGTGATAGCACATGTCGTGGTAGTTACACGGCACTGTGAATCTTTCCTTGTAGAAGAAAGGCAGCTTAAGAGGCACACTGCAACCATTGGTCCAGTCAGGAATATCACATGTCTGGGATAGACACGAATATCCAATAGAAAGAAACAGCAGTATTTGAAAAAGTATGTGGTTATTTCTTAAAAGGGTATCTAAAATAAAAAAAGGCAGTAAATGGATAAAATCTATTGCAGTCTCCGTCCGGGTATAGCGTGTTACTTTTGCTGAATCTCATTGTTTAAAATGCCTTAATCGTTTACAGTGTGGAATGTATCATACTGCAGTCGACGCTTCAGAGTCAGGTAATCAACAATCAAAAAATGCCTTAATCCAACAAATGTAACACTGAATTCGGACGGACAGTAATTGAGTCTTGATAAGATGCATATGACTGAGATATATGAACAAACTACTTACGATGCATATTAATGGAAAATATGGTAATGTGCATCGGAATTGGCTCTCTAAATTTTCCTTCTCCAGAACTGGCACATTGCTACCCAGAGCATGTGACCTTTTTCTGACAGGGTTACGGAAAGTGATAAGGAATGATCAATGGTAGTATCAGGTATGTTTACAAATACTCGAGAATTACGCGATGGTTTGTAATAATATCCGCTAGGTAAAGCCAACAGTTAAAACACTGCACACCAAATTACGCTTCGTTATTTTACAAGCTACAGTATTTCCACGTCAATGTAGATTTTTCAGAAACAAGAATTTCTAAGGACAAATATGAAATAAGATGATGTATATGTAATCATCCGTACACATGATCTTCTCATATAAAGGAATAAATGCAATATTGCTGCACGCTTCAGTTTTATTTAACAAAAAAACTTTCCAAAGAACGAAAAAAAAAATATATATATATAAGGATAAGACCCTCTGCGCACTCTTTAAAATAGAAAAAGGTAGGCACTGAAATATACTCAAGTCTGACCGGGAATGCACGCACTGTAACGAATTAAAAGATTAATATCATTTCGTTTTAAACTGCCGTTTATATTCAGTTAAGAAACGAATTTATCAAAACAATTACTGGTCCGGACCTTCAACTTTCAAATTTATACTATTACTCAGCACCAATAATGTGAAAGATTTACAACGATTAGATGGCAGAGCGTCATTCTAGTCCGAGACAAAACAAATACATGTATGCGTATCTGACAATTTCAGTCTTAAACGAATAGCAAACAAGAAAAAAATGCTGCTGTCTCCTCTGAATATGAACTCATTCCCTTCTTTGTCTAAACGTCTTATTGAGAATAAACCCGATCCGTAAAAGGCCAGGATTCATATTCTCATTCACCCATTCACACTCCTCAGCTGCCTTGGCACTCTTACAAAACATTTTGATGGCCTCTGAGGAATTCCCAATTCGCTGGTGGCAAATTCCTATAATGTTAAAGGTTAGAAAAGAGCCATTGTTATGTTCATCATCAAAAGCAATAGCAGCTAGGTTTGCTACTGCCTCCATTTTCATTTCACTGTCATTGACCACTTCAAAACTCAGAAATCTCAAGAAATGAAGATACACCAGAGCGGGTACTATGATCAGTCTGGTTTGAGGGCCGTATATTTTCATCTCCAAGTCGATTGCATCCGGCCATAAGGATGAGAATCCGGATAATTCAATGTCAGCTACACATCCTCTTTTCATTTTTGTAGATAATGGAAGGGAATCCGAGGAAAGCACAGACTGATATAACTTCTCACGATCGGAATTGTTCGATATGTGTCTGAAATCCCGCAGATACACAGTAAAGGGCAGAATCGTCCGCAGTGAAGCGTCTGTGACAAGAACGCATTTCCTTATCTTCCTAGTGCAGAAATAAAAAGAAGTAAGGACCAGCTTTCCACTGGTCACATCACTTCCACATCCTACCTTCAAAAATATTTCTGCAAGACGAAGTAGCAAATGTCTTCTCTTGTTTGTGTGAGCACTTTGTGCAGCTTGATAGGACACTCTCCCAGTGGCGCTTGCTATTCTGTAATATATCTGTTTCAATGCATCGCATTGGATATCGCGCAAGGTATCGGAAACAACTAAGCGCTCTACATTTTGCAAGTAGCGTTGAGTTCTAGACCAACGAATCGCACTTAAATACCCTAATCCAACGCACTCAAAAAAGACAAATTCGCATCTTACTTTTAATTCATCCGAAGTAATGCTTAGATCATCTATTGGTAAGGCTGTCACGTTTACAAAATTTTGTAAACGTTTAAACGAAGCATTGTAAACGAAACGTTACCGTTTAAACGAAGTGTTGTATAATTTAATAAAATAAAATACGCACAGAATTTTAAGACCCATTAATGACCATTGTGTTTGTGTTTCAGTTTTCATCGTTCTATGGACGATGCAGAGATTGTCACCGGACGTTCCGGAGTATAAATATAAGACAGAATAAAATACACGAACATAAATATCCGGATAGCATTTAAATTGAATTCAATTTTATTCACACTGTACAACATTTGCACAATACAGATCACAAATTCACAATAAACTTCATTTTTCAAATTTTCATTTCAGTGATTTCACATTAGATTGTCCAGAGAGGGCAGAGCTGGTGCCGCGGCTTCTTCCGTCGGTTCGGTTTTAACATGGACTTCACGTGCAGCCGGTGCAGGCGGAGCAGCGCAATTCACTTTATGTTTTAATCTTTTGTTCAAAAAGATCAGTTTGTCCACGTTCTCAGCGTCAAGGGAGAAGCGCAGTTTTGTAACAGTTCCACCCGCTGTGGAAAAGGCGCGCTCAGAGGCAACGGACGTTTATAAATTCATTACTTCCCCTCGCAATTTGTTTAATAAGTTTATTCACTTGAAATAATTATTCATATAATTTAGATTGTAATTTGAACCCTGCAAGATTTGTGCCACATATATAAGGCATCGTTTAAACGTTTAGGGATTTTGTAAACGTTTACAGCCCAATCACGAAACGTTACCGGTTACACGTGTACACGTGACAGCCTTATCTATTGGTCGGGGTGGGTCTGCACAGACGCCATTTTTAACTATTTCGAAGGACGGGCAACTGAGTAACTCGGTTAGAAGTTCCCCTTTGATTGTTATCAGTCGCGCGAGAATTTTCGCTTTCTGTAGTGGCGCCATCTGTGTTTCAATAAGGTTTCTTTCAGGAATGAAGTAATGGGGAATGCACCCTTTTCTTACCCATTCTTCAAGCTGTGTTAGGCATGTTCGGATGCTCTCTTTCAAATTTCGCGCGCTGATAAAATTAGGTATTTTGTCCTCGCACACCCAAAATATCAAATATTTTATAATGTATGAAGATATCAAATCCTCACATCCCTCAAAATTGTTCACTCGTTGGTGAATGAGAATTCTCATGATTTGATAAAGCGTAAATGTAGCATGGTCCATACAGTGCTCTAACGCACATTCTGCAACTGAAAAGCATAGCTGCCACCCGTGTTCTTTCGTATCAGAAGGGTGGCCAGTTGCTACACATTGGCAACCATCCTTTACAATCTTCTGTACCGTGTCAGGTGGGGGCCAACTCCGCGGACGATCTCTGGTTAACCATTCCGTCGCTACTGGCGGCCAACCCAATACTGGTAACGCGATGGTTTTTCTTTGCCCATCTGTCACAACAACCGGTCCCTCGGAGTACGAATTGCTTGACAACAGTTCCATGCATTTCTTCACATATTTTGTGCTCGAGAAATATACTTGATGTTCGCTGTTAGCGAAATATACATCTTCCGAATATATTGGCCCAGTCACATACTTCAGCATGCAAAATCCCGGACTTTTGTATTCCGCCAGAAACACAGTCTTATTTTCTATCAAATGATTCCAATGCCCATTATCTGGCAAAATGCAAATGTTTTTATGTATGAAAAAATAGTTGATGTCGTTTCTAAAATAGTCAATGCCATCCCCAAAACTCCCAATGAACTTTCGATCAAACATATCCTCGTAAGAAGCTTTCAACCACGTGTCTTCCACAATTCGGCGGATGTCTACACATTCTTTGAATCCCATAAGCCAGTCGCACCCTTTCCACAGATACGAGAATTCATACAACTCGCTAGTTTCGTCCATGGTTAGAATGTGCTTAAAACGTGGATTATACGCTTTTAGTGTTCCATCACTTATCTGTAAAGCGGGATGTAGAGTCGACAGCGATTCAAAAACAAATCCAGGATCTATAAGTTCAGTACAGTTCCTTTCTTCAGAAATAGATTTGAAATGTTTAGAAATTTCCACTGTTGCTTCTTACCGTCACAAACCGAAAGTACACATATATAATGTCCACCGCCTGACCTTTAAATAGCGTACTACACATTACTACAACGTAAACAAAAAGGAAAAAGTAACGATACCTATATTAACATTGCATTTTCCTCCTGCAATTATTTATGATATTTTCTGAGTTAAAAACTAATCAAAATTATATATATATATATATATATATATATATATATATAACTATAACACTCCCGAATTCATGATCGACTGTCAATATGTTATGCTCATCACAGGCTTGTTTTCCAAATTGTAGAACATAAAAAAAAACCATATAAGATCTGAATCCTATATAAAATCACTTAAAAGGTCCGTTTTAATAGAGATGTCGACACGGTAGCGTATTAATAAAGTCTATAAATAACACATCACGTTGATATGATATATTGTCCACAGGTGTGTTATTAATACACTATTTTCAAGTGATTTTATATAGGATTCATATTCCTATATATATATATATATATATATATATATATCTTCAGTGATGCTCAAGTCAAAAATGTTGGAAATCCGAAATAAAAACAAACTTGGAAGAGCTGAAAGAACCAAAACTACCAAACAGTGGAGCCAATTAATCAGGCAAACGATCAGAGCTTTGCAAGAGGGAGATAATCCTTAAGTTTTAAATGAATTTCTTATT
This sequence comes from Ostrea denselamellosa, assembly GCA_024699665.1. Lineage (NCBI taxonomy): Eukaryota > Metazoa > Mollusca > Bivalvia > Ostreida > Ostreidae > Ostrea > Ostrea denselamellosa. The sequence goes on from JAMZEH010000018.1 coordinate 8,522,918, forward strand.
TTTATCACAACAATTGTTTTATCAGTATATCATGCTAGTACCGAAATACTTAGCAACTGAGCTGGTGAATTCCCTCGGGGACTAACAGTCCACCAGCAGAGACATCGACCCAGTGGTTGTAACATAAACGGTACAAATTTTGATGCAACTAGATGCGCATTTAACATATAGTATTAACCTCGCTCCCTATAAAATGAACACAACACTTTAATATAATGCCTGACAGCCAGCCGTACGTGCAGGATGCCGCCGTTTATTTTATATATAATAAATATATCAAATCAGAAAACTGGTTCATGTCAACATTTTTCATAACCCAACATGTATAAAATTCTCCCCGAAAATACATCAGGGCCGGCCAGGAAAAAACTAGAGATAAAAAGATGGAATTTTCCTAAGAAAAACTCTAGGAAACCTGTGTCCGTTGCCAGGTGCCGCTGGATGTAGGGAGTTTGTGAACGGACCTCACAAAGTACAAACATGTAAAATTATATATATAAAAAGATCTCACAAACATACACAAAATGTAAACATAATTTACTGTACATGAAATGTTAAATATCGCTTATCTCGTGCAGTTCGGCGGCTAGAAGTGACCACCCTACAAAAATCCAACCTTAAAACCCCTTACTCTGCAATTCTATTGGTCAAACCATGGACCATACCACTAAATATAGACTATACCAATTTTAAATACACACAGTGAATACAACATTTTCCCGCTATACTATCGAAACGCGGGAAAATATTAAGTATTAACCTCGCTCCCTATAAAATGAACACAACACTTTAATTTAATGCCTGACAGCCAGCCGTACGTGCACTAGACCACCAAAGAAAGGGCTGAGTAAACTAGTATTTACAAACCCAGTGTTTTAGAAACTAGCAAACGCTTTTCCAAAGAATCTAATATATAGCCATCCTTTGCTACATCCGTTTTCCATCTGCCGTGCCTCTTAAGACACCTCTCATCCACACTGGAATTCGCAGCCGCAGTGGCCCCTCCCGACCTAAGTGAATGCAATCCCAGATTGACCCCATCACCAACAATTGATTTCAAAAGAGCCAAAATGTTGCATCTAGCAGCTGTGTAGCTAAGCTTTTTGTTTTTGTAAATAAGCTTACAATTATCTTTAGAACGAAATATTGGTCTGAATATAAAAAAATTGTTGTCTACAGCATCACCCAAGAGAGACAAATATCTTGAATACATATCAAATGGACAAGCAGAAGTTGATCCTTTGCATATGAGTACCTCGTTTCCCCGTCTGTATTGATCAGTTTTGCTTTTACGAATGATCAATACTAAATAATCATCATGCAACTGAACATCATTAAATGTCAAAGAAACAAGCTCATCAACTCTCAAGAATCCAGCAAAACTAAATAAGATCATAGTAAGATTTCTTACAGTTAATAAGTCAGTGCTTTGCTGAAATTTATCACACAGAGCAATTATTACATCCTTAGTGATGGGCTCCTTCTTCTGTACCAGCCGACTCGATTTTCTTTTTGCAGCCTCTAGAATCGAAATTACATACGTGTTTTTGGTTGGATCCGATAAACCTACAGAGTCGTGCGCCCATTTGATAGCGTACACCGCAGCACTTACGCTATGAACAGAAGAGCCATTATTTAATAAATGAGTTAGATATAACGCTACATGAAAAGGATTTGCCGGCAAAGCACTATGTCCTTGCGACTTTATGAACTTCTCCCATCTTTTAAATGCGTTGAAATATGTCTTGTTCGTGAACTTATACCCGTCAGACAGAACTTCTTCAAATTTAGATTCTTGACGCTCCGCAATACTTCTTTGGTTATCGTTAATATTTTTCTGAACATCCGCCAGCCTTGTATCCAAAAGCTCGGAAAAACTGCTAAGAATTTCATTATTTGCGTGCTGTAAAGTTTGGTTTATTTGCCTCTGAACGGACTCCGCATCCATTATCGCTTATCTCGTGCAGTTCGGCGGCTAGAAGTGACCACCCTACAAAAATCCAACCTTAAAACCCCTTACTCTGCAATTCTATTGGTCAAACCATGGACCATACCACTAAATATAGACTATACCAATTTTAAATACACACAGTGAATACAACATTTTCCCGCTATACTATCGAAACGCGGGAAAATATTAAATATTCACACACCGGTCCTGTGGGTTTACGTTCTTTATTGTGGTGATGTAATAAGTTACCATTATAAGTTCTGAATACAAGATCAGTAACTCTGCATGAGAATTTTACAAACAACGTCCTTGTCAAAATATTAAAAGATAACTTAAAATACATGAACATTACAAAACGATTATAGCTTCCTAAATCAATAATCATTCCCTTAGCTTAGTATAAATAAGTTTATCATAATACCGAGTTTCTGATAAACACAAACTGGGTCAATTTTAAATAACAGATAACTCATACAAAACTACTAAAGTATGTGATTTAAACAGAAGGAAAACTAACCATATATAGTTCAATATTTTTGGAGTGAAATAGTTAGTTTTACAATAAAACCTGGAAAAAAAATATTACCTGATCTTACCTCCCACGAGGTGCAAAGATATCCGTTTCTTACTTTGTGTGTGGTTCTCGAGACCTTCTGATTGTGCTTGAAGGCCTCGGGAACTAGGTTAGGGGATATTGAAGCGGGGATGAAATCGTACCGTTTCTTACCTTGTGCGTTCTAAATGTAATTAAAAATAACAAGTTTTTAACATTGAGATATAATTTACTAAATCACTGGATATTTACTCTTAAGAATTTATACACTTTATAGTTTTAAGGTATTCATTCTCTCTTCTAAAAACTTAAAAACACATAAATTTGAATATTATGGAATTATATATTAAGTTATATATCAATTATTTACAGCATTCGTGCAAAATTACTTAGCTCATTCACTCACTCATATCCATCAGTTAAACATGCAAAATACATAAAGTAGTGAAAATAAAGAAATAGTGCATCCCAAGTTTAACCTGCTAAATAAATCTTGATCCAGAAAACTTAGAAAAATGTTGAGTGACTCTCAGTCAAAACAACATTTTGACTGCTTGCTAACAACACAAGAGTAGTCCTCAATAGAATTTTTTCCCTCCTAAAAATCACGTGACTGGACTACAATGACCAACCAATCTATAAATGGTAATATAATTACTGTAAAGAAGAAAAACCTCTCTTGCACAGTCACCAGTAAAATTTAATAAGCAACGAAAATCACAAGACAAACACAGTAAATAAATAGAAGCAATTTATTTTTCCAATAAATGAAATTCCTGAAATATTTAAAACATGTAAAATTACACTCTATTACACACACACACACACATATATATATATATATATATGTGTGTGTGTGTGTGTGTGTGATGTATAAAGCATCCGGTCCGAACTACTTTCGATTTCATCCCCGCTTCCATATCCCCTAACCTGGTTCCCGAGGCCTTCAATCAGAAGGTCTCGGGAACCAGGCTACAATATCCCATAGTTTGCTTTCCTGGTTATCAATAGGATAAAAGAATTTAAAAAAAACTTTTTTCAAAAATATTCATCGAATTAAAATATAAACAATAACTAGAGCCACTCTAGCGTAACAAATATGAACATACAGTACACTTGGCTAGGCCATGTTGTTGTCTCGGGAAGTCTTATTCTACCCTTTTAATATCCAAGAAAACACGTGAAATTTGACTTTTTAAAACATTGTAACTCCAATAACAAACACTTTGTTCACTAAAATCACTGTTTTATCTAAATTAAAGTAATATCAGTCCAATTCATTGATCGTTGGTGTGATTTCAAAATGATCCAGCCAAAACTCCCCCCCAAGTATGCCAAGATGTTAAATCCTTGATTAAGAAATATAATAGCTCAAATAATAAAAAAAAGAATAATTAAGTACTAGGTTAAATGCCTTCCAAGAAATTCATGGACAACCATGAATAAAAATCAGTGCAACTGTATATTTATCGCACGATATTTTTTCTCGCGTAGAAACACGAACAAGCACGACTGTCGGTATGACGGGTCAGGAATGATTTCGAGTCTGAGTCAGTTGTTTTGTTGTATTGGGGATTATCTCAAAACTAATGATTGATTGATTATTTACTGCTTTCCGCCACACTCAACAATTTTTCAGTTATCTGGTGGCGTCCAGTTTTTGTTGGTGGAGGAGAGAACCCAGATACAATGTACCTGGGAAGAGACCACCGACCTAAAGTGATAGAAAGAGCGAATGAGATAAATAGAACATCTATACTTGCGTAATTTGATATTTGCTCTATCCAACTCGTCGAAATAGTGATTTATTCGCTCGGCAAGTCTCGCGAATAAATATACCATTTCAACTTTTGGACAGAGCAAATATCAAATCAGGCAACATAGATCTCTCTCTCTCTCTATATATATATATGACAAAGGGTAAAACGAAAGTAATTATTTACTTTCAACACTTCTCAATACCTAGGGATTTGCAATTTGTAAAGTTAACGTTTTCATAGCCATCTTAATTTCTTCTTTTATCATTTCAATCCGCAATATCAATTCAGAGTTCTTCGTCATAGAATGTGTCTTTGGTATTTAATGTCCATGACTTTGAAACGATCTGTCCTATTCTGAAGTTGCTCTCTCTCATCAGTAAGTGACCATCCTTAGACATATACTGGTTTATTGGCCCTCTTTCCGCCTTGTAATTTGTAGACTATGCCGAGTTATCTCCCTCTGCTTCATTTCTTCTCACTTCCTTGTAATTTTTGGCTTTTCGTTTGTGTGACGTTCTGTCGAGAATATTACACATATACATATATTGAAACGTCACCAGTTGTTGGCAAAATATCGCTAACCTATTTTTAGCGCTCACGGCTGTAGCAGTGAGGGTTCGTCAACGTCAAGAGGGGCTTGAACTCGCGACCTCCTGGTTACGGAGCAACCGCTCTACCACTGAGCTACCGCGTTCGCCTTTTATTCTGTTTAATACTGTAAACCACCGTTTAGGACAGGTGGGTGAGAATTCGTACCCATGAAATAAAATTCCTACCCATGAAATAAAAATTTCGTTTTTAAAAAAACGAAATTCAACATTAAAGTCTTGTTGTGACATCTGCAACAATATATACAATATTTAAGGTTGCAATTTATAATGTTGGTAATTTCATTTTCAGCACATCCAAGTATATATTCTTTTTCATCCAATAAAACATCAAAGGAGAAGGAATTGCTTTAAAATTGTTGTATCAAACCTGTACAATATAGAAATGAAATTGGCAATAAGAAATAATTGTGCAGGAAAATTTTATGAAAAATGGAGATTATTTGAGCAACTTAAAGTCTGAGTAATGGTTTAGTTATTGAAAGAATGTATATATAAATGTAACTATGTATATATATTATGTATCTATATGTGTATACATCAAATCAATGTTATTCATTCCAAGTACAATACGAATGGTCATGTGGCAATATAAAAATTATATTTATAAATGTTTATCATAATTTTATGTGTATTAACACTCTACAAGATATATATATGACCTTGGCTGAAAGGCTCACCTATACTTTAAGTTTATAGAAAATGTAGCCAGAGTACCAGAGTATAGCTTATTGTTTGATTTTTTGTTTCTACCTGTACTGTCTTCTTTTCTTCAACCTTTATTTGTGAGTTGGTTTATTTACACCGATTTGTTACTTTAATGAAAAAACCCCATATCCAATGGTTAGGTTGGAATATAGGGGTTAATGTTAAATCCTAACCCAATATCATAATAAATTATATATACTGAAAAAAAAAAGAAAAAAAGAAAAGAAAAGAAAGAAAACGAAATTCATTCCCACGATTTCTCCCCCCCCCCCCCCCCCCCCGGGCTTTATATTTACATTAATTTCCATTACCTGTGAGTATGTATCATACATGTAACGTAAACAAAAACTCAATATTAATTTCACATTGTTATCATACACTTACTTAACACACATTATGCCTTGCAATTATGCAATGTACAATAAATATGTAGCAAGTTTAGAAATACACAATATATATTTCTGATCGTTCTTTTATTTTGGGAATGCAATGAACATCTGTTGCTAGTTGGGAACATTAACACAGAAGGCCCTCCTCCATGCACTTTCAACGACTCCAATTTTAGACAAGCGAGAGCCCCAACAAATAAATTATGGAAAAAAACTTTTGAAACTAAGGGGGAAAAAAATTTCAAGGTCCTTCAATGCATGCAACAAACTATTTATCTAACAGTATGATATTGAGGCTGTACTAACACCAAGACCCCTGTATTGTCACCTATAAAGCGAAAACTGAAAATGGATTTAAAAAACGAGTAAAAGCATAGAACATTGGTAACCTTCTGCTAATAAAAGCAGACAAGCACATGGTCACAAAATGCATGCAAAGAATTCTTTTACCGCTATATAGATAATATGCTCTATGATGCTTCAGAGGTTAATGTATAATGAAGAGAAATAGAGTTTCAGTTTTGATTTTTCATGTAGACTAGTGATCAAATGTAATGGACTTGGTGAATTTCAAAAGCATAGTAGTCCTCTGACTAGAGAATATTGAGAGAACTTTATTTCATGGGATTGAAAATAATTTCAGGATAATGACTTTTATTTCGTGGAAACAATTTAAAAAAAAAATAAAAATTTCACTTTAAAAAACCAGTCATCGTGGTTGAGTTCTTTTTTTTCTCTTTAGAACTCTCCTTTTTAACATTACACTTGATATTAACAGACCCAATCTTTCGTCGCATGTCTTCTGTGGTTTAACCATATTTAAGAAGTCTCAGTGCATATCCATAGGAAATGGTTCAAAAATATGTCCCAAACATTTCCAATAATGTCTTCATCTTGTACCCAGCATTAAACTAAACTCTAGTTTAAACTTTTTTATTTCTATTTTGAATTTCATGTTGTTTTAGTTGATCACAGTCAAATATTTTATAACAATTCATGTGCATTATTTTTATTTCCTTTTATTTTTTCCTTTTTTGATGAAAACAATGCTCAGATCTATACACAAAACATACCAATTAAAAATATCTGTGACACTTTAATGACATTAAAATAATGTCACTTTTCTGATTCATATTAAAACTTTATCACACAGTTTAAGTTCATTAAAACATACAAATACAGCTAAACCTGCATAACCAGACAGCTATAGAACCCGTAACACTGTGAAATCTTATATTCATAATAAAATTCTGTTTTCTTCATTGCCTCTACACTGTGCAACCTGATACCCTGTCTAATATGACACAAAGTTTGTCTTCCACTGCATGCCCAATTAAACGGGTTTCACTGTACCAGATATTTGATCAATACTTGTACGCCTTATGAAATATGCTTCAGATAAAATTCCCTGAAAATTACACAGACAATATATCACACATCAAGTGTATAGGTACTAAAATTCGCTACATGATATACAATTTATCATTAAAAGCTCCATGCTTAACTTACTACTTGTGTGCATGAATCTGAAATTGCTCATCAAAAAATTAAGATCCAGCAACATGTAATGCTAATCCTTTGCAATAAAATTCAACAGGTTCCTGATTTATTCTTAAAGAAACTGCTCATTACAATGTGTGTTTGTATGTGAGTGAGTTTAAATAAAAAGGAATTTTACAATGTCATATTACAGTACACAACAGATAGATATTGACCCCTGGTAGTCTCAAGAACCCTGTATTCTGACAATACACTTCACGTACACAAAACATGTATACTTGAGGCGAGTTACTTCATAATTTAACTAGAAGACTATATATCACAAACACTTTTCGTAATGAAAATCTTGTTCCAGAAAGTGATACACTTGTTCCGAATTCCCAGACTTCTTCCCTTTTCCAGTTGCTGTCTGTGCTGTCCACTCTGTGTTCACTTGGTGACACTGGCGCCCGACTCGGACTTTCCACTACTCAGACTATGGATAAGAGCGGCTATCTGGGTGTGCTTCTCCAGCTGGGTCGACAATTCCTTTATCTGATCATCCTTGGACAACAAGTCAGCCTCGTGTTGTTTACATATAAGTTCCAAGGAGGACACCTACCCAATAGGAAACATTGAAGTGGAATCTCATGTCACATCTAGTTCCACAGCTTCTTCATATAAAAACTTAAATGTATACACGTACAAACACAAAACCTAGTTACCCAACTGCATTTCTTTAATGGAGAGGAACTTGTATTACAGTTGACAGAACAAGTTTTTTACCTACATGTACATAAATCTGTAATTTTATGCAAAAACTGTGTGCATGTGTTGTAAATTTTATTAGAATTCACTAGATCATTAATTTTTTTTTTCTAATGATCAAATTCATTCTACTAAAATTTTAGAATGAAAGTCTGTGATCAGCAAATGCCCTCTGACCTACCTTTATAGATTTAATTATGAGGACAACATTTATCAAAAAAAGAAGAATATTCATACACCATCTGCTTCCATTTAGAAATGTGTCTTGTACATGTAGCTTGGTGCATTTTGTCCTAGATGGTGACCTTACAACTCTGTCCAATGTAAGTACATTATACCTGATGTTGTAACTGTTTCTTGGTCTGTTCTGTCTTATTGACGGTGTCCCTCAAATGGTCTAACCCTGTCTCAAGTTCCGTTCTTTCCTTCTCTGCCTTTTCATATTTTGACTCCAACTTTGTGTGACTTTTTGTTAATTCTGTTAAAAAAAAAAAAAAAAAAAAAAAAAAAGGATGATTGCAGTTAGTTTTGAAGTTCCTTCCTACAAGTGTTCCCTGGGAGGTATTTACAATACCCAGGACTCCTTCTGGTATGACCTATACTCAGCATATCAATATAAATGTGAAGGACGGCCATTATCATTGCTTGTATTCCCGATTTCTGCTTATGGCTCTTCCTTATACATGTAAGTGATGGGTTGTTAGTCAAAAAGGACAATTATACAGCCTTTATGAGCAAGTCAAAATTCTAAAACTTAAATTAAAAACTACACATCTTTTAATGAAGATGACAATACAGTTTCGTGTGAGCAATGCCTCAGAAGTGATGCAATTTCTTAATTTTGCTTAAATTCAATTATAATGCAAATTATTTTTGAATGATTTTCTGTTAGAAAACATAGAATGCAGCTTTGGGCACACAAATATTTATCTACCAATTAAGTGTACTTCAGAAATAAATCTGTTACAAATATGAAGTTTATCAAAGCCTATGCTCCATTTTTCTATAACAAAACCTGTGAAGAATAGTCAAAGTACCAAAACTGGAGACAAATCATCATGTTTGCGATGTCATGACACATCATTTAATTAAATTGAGAATAACATATCAAGGATTCTTTGCAATAAATACTCTTAATCTTAAAACAAACGACACAACTAGTACGTTTGATAGAGAAGTAGTCCTAATCAGAGATAGCTCTTTCTTGTTATAGTAAAGAAGGACTCCTGCCATATTAGGACAAGCATTATTTTTGGATCTGATAGACTGTTCTCTTACACTAGTTGTAGGTATTGATTGCCATTTTATAATCGTGATACATGTACCAATAATCACATAACTTAATAAAAATGTACCTTGAAGTTTTCCCTCTTTTTCTTTCAGTTGCTTGGACAGAAGTTTTCTTTCCTCTTGAAGTTTTGATAACTGTTCAGATGCCCTTTAAGAATTTTAACAAAATGTCAGTTATTACGATACTTACTTTTTTTCTTCTGCAGGTGCTAATTTTTGCATTTTGTTGAAGATAAAAACATTGATACAAATGTATATATATTTTTTGAATTTTTGTACCTACTGTATATGATTCTTTGAAATAATACTGCTAAATTCACAAAAATAGAAAGATCCAGTTTATCATGTGTATAGGGCATACACGTAACACCAGCCATATTTTCACCTGGTAGGTATGTACGTACAGAGGTGAGGCATTGTAATGCGTTATCTCATAAACAATAATATGGGATAGTATTGAGACAAAGCACTTCTTACTTTTAACTAAATATGCCAAGTGTATGCGCAAATCGTGCATAAACAAATATTCATCAATACATATAAACAAGTCCGCAAGTATATTGTTGAGCAATAAGTTTGAAAATAATAACCCCCCCCCAAATTTTATTATATACATACAACGTCCATGTAAATGTTGCAGGACAAAAAAATTTCTTTACTTACAGATCATGTTGCTGTTTTAGAGACTCGTTGTGTTTCTGTAGAATCTCATGCATTTCTGTCAGGGTCTTCAGTTCTTGTTTCAGAGATAACAGAGACTTCTGAGCAGACTCGTGCCTAAAATAAAATTTCCTACCACTTTAAAACAAGCATGCCGTATAATGTTCTATATGACATTTATTGATTGCCATTAGAATTTAAGTCACTGGTTCCATTTTTCATTTAAAGAGATAATGTTCATTCATTTTACATTTGAAAGTTAATAATAAAATAGTCTGTAAAAGTTAATCACACAATAAAACCAGAGACATTTTTTTCAGTTTAATCTACATGTATACATGTATTACTGTAGTTTTTAGGGACTTCTAGACATTTGTTTCTACTAAAAAAGAAAAAAAGAAAAAACACACCTGTCATTTATGTCTGCATAAGCTGCATTCAGTTGCTGGTATTCCTCTGATATATGTTCTAATCTGAAGCCACAAAACAATGCAATATTACAGTAAGATTAAAAAATAATTCCTCCTAAGCAATATAACCTAAACACAGGAAAATATTTTTCTCAGTAATGCAACCTCATAACAAATCTACTCATACACTGTATTTAATAGTGAAGTATGCTTCCAAATATGAAGTTTATACAGAGGTATTAAATTACATAAATATCAAAATTAAACCTATTTAATATAGAAACTGCCATAAATACATGCATCAATGTAATATTTTCAACAATTCCATTCACAATATTGCCATCAGTGTTACTGAGCACTCAAATGTCTTTTGGTCATTAACTTTGATCTCTGGTGGCATAAAATGAACAACATTCTATGATGAGGGTGATCGCTTACTTCTGATGACGAAGATGATCTTACTTTTGATGACGAGGATGATCTTACTTTTGATGACGAGGATGATCTTCTGATGATGAGAATGATCACTTACTTTTGATATTCCTGGGACAGGTGCTCCAGCTCCACACTCAGTTTTTCTTTATGCAGCATCATCTCGTTTAATCTCTCTCTGTGCTCTTCAGACTGTAACTCGGATTCCTTCAACAACTTGCGCATTTTATGAGCCTGTACGAAAATGTTTTCTTTAATAGCATATACCTCTATATGTACCAGTATCTCTTTTATTCTGGCAATGACTTGTTTCATAACTGATTACGGGGCCTCCGTGGCCAAGTGGTTAGAGCATCGGGCTTAAAATCACAAAGTCTCACCTCTGTCGGCGCGTGTTCGAATCTCGGCCGTGGCGTTATGTGAGCAAGTTTGCCAGTTTACTTGCGGAAGGTCGGTGGTCTCTTCCCAGGTACATTGTATCTGGGTTCTCTCCTCCACCAGATAACTGAAAAATTGTTGAGTGTGGCGGAAAGCAATAAATAATCAATCAATCAATAAATCATAACTGATTACATTGAATATCAACCCATTGCAAAATTCTTCCAACTACCAATGCACAAGTTACATTTTATACCAGAAATTATATGGTTTTTGTTCTTGTTTGTCTGTTGGGTGTTATTTTTTATTCTCTTATATATTTTGGTATTAATCTGACAATGATCAATGTTTATGATATGACACTGATTGTTTATTGTTTTCCGCTACACTCAACAATTTTTCAGTTATCTGGTGGTGTCAGGCTTTTATTGGTGGAGGAGAGAACCCAGATACAATGTACCTGGGAAGAGACCACCGACCTGAAAGTAAACTGACAAATTTTCTCACATATTTCAGCGTGAGCGAGAATCGAACTCGCACCAACTAGAAGTGAGAGGGGCCTTGTGATTTTGAGCTTGATGCTCTAATCACTCTGCCACGGAGGTCCCCGTCTATAATAAGAAAAGAGAAATTGTAATGTTCAATCTTGAGAACAGGATTGGATCCCCCACCCCCTCTTCTGACCTCTGCTTCGTATTGTGCCCTCCGTGAGCGGTACTGGGCGATGAGTCGGTCTGCCTGTGACAAGGCCAGAGTTTTAGCATCCAGTAGATCCTGAAGGTGGTTCTCCTTTGTCTGAAAAATCAAACAGCATTAACATAAATGACACAGTATCACTCTCTCCTTCTTTATGTCCAATTTTGAAAAATCCCTTAATTTTATATTATATGTATCACAGTTACAAATTTGTCTATTTTACCTGGGAAAATTAAAATGTGTATTGAAATACATTTACAAAAGGTAAAATCATATAATATTTCCTTTGTAAAAGTATTGCAAGCTATGGTTTTCCATTGTTAAAATAGATATTTAATTCAGATACAAAATGGATCACTGAAAAAAAAAAAAAAAGGAATTACATTTTCATATATTTATGAAAGGGTATTTCCTGACAATTCATGTACATATGTAGGTGTTCTTTTAATACCTGAAAAGCTTGGATTTTGTGTTCATAGATGTCTATGATCTCAGACCTGTTAATATCTTTGACCTAAAATTAAAAATAAAAATATTGCACTATAGGACACAACTGAAAATGTCTGGATGAGATATCTAAATTTAAACAACCACCTTTAAATGTCTGGATGAGATATCTAAATTTAAACAACCATCTTTAAATGTCTGGATGAGATATCTAAATTTAAACAACCACCTTTAAATGTCTGGATGAGAATCTAAATTTAAACAACCACATTTCTAGCAGTCAATGCAGAGAAATACATATAAATATAGCAAGTATCTTAGAAATCATTATCATGAACACAATATCAATTTATATCCTCTATATCATGATATATACAAGTGTTCCCAATATGAAACGAGCAATAATATGGAATGTGCAAAATGGATATGATTTACATAGAAAAATTATTTCTAAATGTATATTAAATGGCTAAAATTGTTAACACAAAGGTAAAGAAATGGTACAAGACAGTCACTACTATTGACAGGGTTTAACACATGATGTTTAGATAACATGATAATGAAGCAGGATTATGATATATACATTGAGACATACAACCACGATAAGAGAATTAGATGCCCATATCCTGCATACTCACATTCAAGGTATACATACATGTGTCTGTGTGTGTGTGTGTATATGTGTGTGTATGTGTATATATATGTGTGTGTGTGTGTATGTATATATATATATATATATATATATATGTGTGTGTGTGTGTGTGTGTGTGTGTGTGTGTGTGTGTGTGTGTGTGTGTGTGTGTGTGTGTGTGTGTGTATGTATATATATAAAATTAAACCTTCCATAATGTTGATGAGGATGGTTTAAATACCAGGGTCTATATACATACAACCACAGGTACTATACACAGACTTCCTGTGTTCATCACAAATGATTGTTTCCTACACCATTCTACAATGCATTTAATACAAACAGACCACTAAACCATATCAAACTGTATAGTAATATGTATGCATTTGAAATATTTCTTTGCTAAATAAACATGACAAAATAGTTTCAATTGGGGGTCCAAGGCCACAATGCTAGAAACAGAGATGTGACAAGATCTATCAGTGGTTTAGAAAGGAGGTTTAGCTTGCTTAATTATAATTTTTGCAATAAGATGTATACCTAGTTGCCAAAACTATCAAGTCTGAGTTCTTTTCAAATTCCTTTGATTAAGCTCCGTTTTAATTTACCTCCAATCGACAATATCAAATGCATACCTAGGCTGAATTATGATGTGATAATGACAACATAAATCCTCACTTCAAAATTCACAAGTTAAGCACATGCATCAAGAATTCTGCGAAATGGAATTTATAGGACACATAACCATATTATTAAGGACTACAGCAGGCTATTAGTGTCATTTTTTAAAATTGCTTGTTTACCTCAAATGCATACAAATACCAAATAGTCAATAATTATTTAAAAAACTTCTCGGGCTAAGACATGGGTCATTAAGTTATCAAACCCACTGATAAGCTTCTCAGACTTCATACGATTTGATTTGACACATGACGACCCCACTTCATAGCCCAGTAAAGATTTTAAAGTGTCAGAAAATAAGATATTGAAAATGAAATAACTGAATTCAGGAAACAATCATTCATATGACTATGACTAGTTGTTATGTTTTTTTGATGGCTTTGTCATGTAAACTGCATTACACAATATCAAAACATGTAATACAGTGAAACCTGGCTAAGCTGGACATCCTCAGTAACACACATGTATTTATCTACTTAGAAAATATTCAGAGTATGGGATGTACGACATCAGAGCCATGTCTGGGCTAAAATGTTTGCCCGCCCTTCAGCAAAGTTCAGATGCCCAGCATATACAGACAACACTGTACAACATGTCCACAGTCATCGTGTCTTCTAATGAAATCATACAATATCTTGTGTAAACATGCTACAGTTTAATATGAATCAATACTTTTAATCTAATCATAAATCTTAAAAGAATAATGACAGGTCATGCAATGAAGTTGAAATTATTAAACACGAATTTTCATAAATTGGTAATTGACATTATTTTCTTCATTTTTTTAACTTATAAACACATGCTTATCTATATTTCTAGTGTCATTATGTCAGTATTACTACTACAATCATTCCAATACATAGAATGAAATGAAACAAGTTATTACTGCTTTGGTAAACTCCTCCCATCCATTCTGCAAAGGAAGTGAATATTCATGAAAATATGAAAAATGCCATTGGTGGACTTGCCTGAATAATAATGAACATATTAGAATATGGTTTAATGCAAAGGAAATAAACATCCACAAGCGATGAATAACCATCATTTCACATGTGAAAATACATTATGAGATTACACAGCAATTCCAGACATTATAATACAGTATAGTCTACCACTTTTAGTTTTGATTTTCATCTATCAAAAGTTCTGTTACCTCTAATCCAGTCTGCATTTTCTCAATAATGGACTGAACAGAGGCATCGTGTTCACCATTGGATGATCTGGAGAAGTCCCCCAATTGGTTGTATGAAAGAGAAGGTGATCGTATGCTGTTTGGGGTGGATCCAAGAAATAGAGGAGCAGCATTTGCATTGTCTGTTATTTCCTTCTTCCTTGCATTACAGTTGGCCATAGAATCCCCAATTCTGTATACATAAATTTTTCACAATAGAAAAATGTCAGAAAACATGGAAAATATTTATTTCCAAGTACAGTTGAACTTCAGTATCTCAAACACCGATATCTCAAATATCATGGATATGTTAAAGTGATTCAGGAGTCCAAACCACTACTTCTTTAAGTATTCTACCCTCAATATTTGGAATCCTAAGATATCTTGAAGTTTTTTCTCAGTCCCATCAAATTCGAAATAATGAGGTTTGACTGTATATGTATCTCATGGGGATCTGGGTAAGAATAGTTCTCAATACATCTTGCTTGTCATAAGAGGCGGCTAAATGGGGCAGTCCTTTGGATGAGATCACAAAAACTGAGGCCATTTGTCGCAGCAGGTGTGGAATGATAAAAATCCCTCCCTGCTCGAAGTCCGTAGACGACAAGCATAGGCCTAAATTTTCCAGCCCTTTACCAGCAGTGGTGACATCTCCATATGAGTGAAAAATTCTAAAGTGGGACTTTAAACAACATACAACCAACGAACCAAGTATATGTAGACAAGGAAAAGTTTTGTACATTTCCATAGTAAATCAGATCTTTCATCTATTTAAATAGTATATCAATAAAATTCATCCTACATTATATCCATTTTCAAGTTCTCTGTCATTTATTGTAAATACATTGCACGTCATCATTACAAAATAATGTTACTGTTTTAAAGAAAACAAAACATATTCCGAGTAATTTTTTGTGAGTTGGAAATGTTAGTATTTTTTTTTTGGCAGATGATGAAAAATCTCCAAAAATAAAAGTACCAAAATTTCCATTCACATAAATGACGTACTAATTCCAATGAAAATGCATAAATAAGATTTAAAACTACTTTTTTAAAATGAAAAATTCTTGATGCTGAAGTTATTAGATATATGTCATTGCAGAACTATAAAATGAGATACAATAAATCACAGGAGCAAACAACTTTCTGTTGTATTCCTGCTTGTAAAACACATTACTGAAATCAAAAATGAAACTCTGTATGAGCCTAATTTTGCGGAAACCTTACAGGACTGTCGGAAAAGTATGCAGAGCAGTGCCAGTGATGAAGAGCTGTAAAGCTGTCTGTAGAACGGTACGATCATGACTAGTCAGCCCTGCTGAGAGGAAAGGCACTAGCTTACTGTCCTGTAAATACAAGTACATATAAACTTAAGTACTATGTTTTTGTTTCATTTGACTGCTTTATTTTCTTTCCTAATTTCTGTATAAAGAAGACACATTGGAACTATCTTGAAGAAGGATATACACTATGATATACGAGTGCTTCAAGTCAAATGTCATCTAGTTCAACACCGCAGTCTGCTAGAAATTTTCCTATTGCCATGACATATTAAAGTGCAGAGACACATGTAATATTGCATTTACAGCCCATGGATTTTACATAGTAAAATTTCATATTGTTTTTTTTTTTTACTATATTTTTGCTATTCTACACTATAAAATCTGAAAAAGAACAAAAAAGTATTGAAAGGGAATCCAATCCCTACAGTTTGTGTAAAATTTCTGACAGAAATCAATTTAAGAGAAAGCAGAATGTTATAATGTAATATTACAGGTTACACTGATTTTTAAGGGAGGTAACTCTTCCATGTGGAATAATTAAAGACCTATGTACTTTAACTTTGGATTCCTACCTACATTTTCAACTCAAATCTTTTAAATGCTTTGTAAATTTGCTAATGAGATCTTTTTTCTTCAATGAAAAGTAGAATTCATTAGTAATTGATTAATTACTCTAATACCAGAGTTAATTAATTAATTGCTCTTAATTACCACTCCTTTTGATTAGGGGGTATAAAAATCTGTAAATTGAAATCAGGCTTTAATTAGAATGTCATATGTTTTGAAATACTTATTGACATAAATAAATGGTCATTTAATTTGTCAAATTATTTTATATCATTGAGTAAAAAATGGTTTATCTCCATTTCTTTAAAATTTATTTGATAACCTAAAAAAAACTGTGTCAGACTTTTGGAAGTTCTCGGCCGCCTTAAGTCACACTGTGGCAGAACTACATAACTCTCCGAGTATAAGAGATGCGAGAGCTATCATAAAGAAAACTTCACATCATGACTGACAAGTGTGTGCACTTTACCATAATAAAAAGACACAAAGGGCACAAATAAGTAAATGGGGAGGGTTTTTGTGGTTGAAAAATGAACTTGTGGTTAGGGGTATAAGCTACACCAAAACTTGTGTTGTGTGTATGAAATGCATTTTTCATACAAGATAATCAAAACAACCAAATTCAGTGTCATGTCTGGCTAAGTTATGGCAGATACATTGCCAGAACCCACTGGTTTTTTGGGTTTTTTTTTACATTATATTGCATTCAATGCAGTGTAGCATTAGAGAAAACCCATGAGTTCTGACGATGTGGCAGATCAGAACAAACATATGTCTGAGGATGCTGAAATGTGTTCAGCTGTAGTCCCTTTTATATCAGACACATTATTATTGATCAGCAATGTACCAGTACATTAATAGCAAAAATATATTTAATTTATATGTTAATTTAAACATCAGATTCTAACTATAAAATTTCATATTCTAACTTCATTTGTAATTGATCAAAAAAGTAAACATTTTTGGTGTGTTTTGGTCTGTAAACATGTTTCCCCGATGAAACAAAAGTTTTGGTATAAATTTGCTAAATGACGATATATACCTTCAAAAAGGAATTTGTGTTTCATGGGGGTTGGGGTGGGGCTGTTTTAAAAATATTTTTCGTTTTCCTTTGATTTCTATAATAGTGAAATGCATGATTTGAACCCAAATTATAGTTGTCTTTCTTTGATTTGTCAAAGAAATCAACATTTATGAAATTGTATTGGCATAAAAAAAAAAGGGAAAAAAATCATTTAAACATAACTTTTAAAAATTGACCAAAAGTTAGGCAGCAAAACAATACAAGGATCTCAGTTACTAAGATTTTACCAAATATGAGAAAAAAATCATTGACAAAGAATTTCTCCATGCCACTCAAAACTGTCCCACCTATCTCCTTAATATTGTTTATCATAGCCCCTTTCATCGATCTATTTCATTGACATTTACATACATGTAAACAGTTTCTTTTCTTTCTTTTTTTTTTCACAGACAGTCTGTGGACAAATTGATATGTCCTGCAGTCTTCAGTGTTGGGGAGAGGGGGTTAGGGACATATCAAAGATATGTCATTATAACTCATGTATATATGTTTTAAAAACACAAACTGTAAACAATCATTGTTTTTATTGTATTAATTGATAATCTATGTTTTGATACTGTAATATTCACAGAGTGTAATCTCAACTTTGTGGATCACCACTGTAGTTTTCTGAATCCATATCATGTCTCTCTGACATCACATTGCATCAAAAAACGTAGAAAATATCGACTGCGTCACAAACAAAACTGCATACACAAAAAATAATTTCACTGTCCAGTTTGTGGTATTGATAATTTGGAATACATTTATTATCTTATAAATATGGATTTAAAAATATGCAAGGAGGTAAATAGTAAATTCATCATTACTATAGTACCATGATCCAAACAATTGGATCACATCTTGTTGACAGGCATGGATCACCAAAACAAACTCAATGCTTCGCTTTCATTTGATCTATATAGATATATATATCCATTATTGAAATACTTGTAACATATCAAATAAATGTAGTACCTGTAACAGAGAACAGAACAATCCATCCACATTCGGCATATATTTCTTCAGTTTAGACATTAGTTCCATGCAAAATATCACAATATGTACTCCATCTTCACTGAAATTCAATAGCAAATAGTAACAGCACAAATACAAACAAGATGTGTTTGTGAAACACTGATGCCCCCATACAGCAGCAAAGTAATTCTGGTACCAAAACAAAGGTCTTGTCACAAGGAAAACACATGTGAAATATGAAAGCCCTAGCATAGCACGAAGTTATCACTATTTCTCCAACCCATTTAAGCTTAAAAAAAAAAAAATCCAAAACATTTTTGTTATCTGTAATTTCATTGGTTAAAATTTCAATTCAATCCAGATGTTCAGAAATCAGTATAAAGACATACTGTATTGGAGAAAGATTACCCCCCTAGTCATCTGCAGTCATCAACATTTAACATCCCTAAATTTCTCAATATTTTGTTGCAATACTTTTTATCTATAATTAAGCTAAACTTTTCAAAGCCATTCCTTCAATGCTAAACCTCAATTAATACTTTTCAAAGTCACAATCTGATTAAAATCAGATCCTAAGATCAGCTCACGTAGATTGTTACACTAGTGTAATGAGTGTTACACTAGTGTAATGAGTGTTACACTAGTGTAATGAGTGTTACACTAGTGTAATGAGTGTTACACTAGTGTAATGAGTGTTACACTATTGTAATGATCTACACGAGCGAATCTTACGATCTTATTTTACTAATTTTGTTCAGTCATTCCTTGTATTGAATTTGTTTAAATACAAGTAAATATGAATTTGGGTGTGCTAACATTTCTTACAATACACTTTAATTGTAAACCATCCATACCACTTCAGGCACTATAAAAACACTGACATTTCATTGCTGTCTAACAATCCTTTACTGTACTCTAGTACTGTCATTTTAACTTTTTTGTCCTTAACCTCTGCCTACACATACCTCCAATCTTCACAACCTGCTGACATCTTCATGACATGGAGAGTGACCCGGTTATTGGACAGCTGGAAATCCAGCAACTGACTGTAAACTGTTGGATTAAACAAAACAACCATTTTCTTCCTGATGTCATCTTCCTCTGACAACACTGCAAATATTCAGAATTTTTTCGCCATCACATATACTGTCAATTTCATCACTTATATTTCACATGACTTTATTTCTGCTATTTTGCTCTGTCAGATTAATCTAGATGTAGTCTATGTAAATATTTATTTTGTTCATTATCTGATTTGAAGACCTTGCAAATTTACTTAAAAATAAAGTAATTTCACATTCAAAAGTGATTTAGAGTACCTTACCATACAAAACTGCATTTCACATGCTTACTTTATCAAAATGGATGTCTCGAGTCACCAAGTAATTTACCAATAATGGTAATTGCCTGCACATCCTCTTAAGTTTAATTCTAAATCACAATTTAGCGTAAAACTCTTTTTCAGTGTAGCATGCAAAGTATGGTAAGAAGAAGCGACTCCAAGGATATCTCAAATTATGGCAAGAAATTTGGTCGATGCTGTTATGATGAGCAAACAGAAATAGAATTGAATAGATTGATTTAATAAAATACAAGATAAACATTTTGAAATAATTTTATCTACATATTTCTTAGTTTAAGGTGGGGAAAGTAAATTTTGAGGTAGGGCAAGTGAAATTAGGGTTTCTGTCTGTCCTTGGGCAAGTACTTCAAAAATCTATTTGACTACCCCTGCTTTAAGGCCCTCGAAATTGCCTATCCTACTGAAAGGCTTTGCATAATGTATGTAAAATTAACATGATATGACTAATTTGGACATACATTTTCTTCCTGATGTCATCTTCCTCTGACAACACTGCAAATATTCAGGATTTTTTCACCATCACATATACTGTCAATTTCATCAATTTCATTTTGGCCCTGTCCTGGAGACAGAACGTCTACCCCAGAGATCATGAAACTTTGATAGAGGCCTTCCTACTCAACATCACTATAGATTTAGTTTTTCTTTAACATGGGAAGTTGCAGAGAATATTTTTGAAAATTAGTCAATATTTGGCAGTTTCTGCCCCACCCCTAAGGCCTCAGGTGTGCATGAGTCATGAAATTCAAAATTTATGTCACCTTTGTTTCAAAGATGCTTCATACCAAATTTGAAAAGAATTGGAATGGTAGGTACCAAGAAGAATTTACAAATGTTCAATTCTTAACACATTTCATCACTGACCATTTTCACCCCACCTTTATATTAAAATCCCTATCCTGGGATCATGAAATTTACAATTTTGGTAAAGGGCTACCTGCTCATTCTAAATATCCATTTAGTTTCAATTTAGTATAAATAACATGAAATATGATTTTTTAAAATGTTTTACACATAAATGCTATATACTGTAAACCAATTTTTATTTGTGGCTACTTTATTTTATGATTTACTAGTGATAAACAAACAGGTTCATGGTGACTAATTTTTGCCAAAAAAAAGATCATCTTTATCACACAAGAGACATTAAACAACTGATTTGCAGCAAAATATATTCATAGTGATGAGGTTTTCGCAATCTCACAAAAATTTCTCGAATGCATATAAAAGTTGGCTTATCGTACCAAGTTTAACCCTGACCTGGAGTCAGAATATCTACCCTGGAATCATGAAATTTAAAGTTTTGGTAGAGGCCTTCCTTCTCTACATCACTATGCATTTAGATTTTCTTCACATATATGCAGTTGTAGAGAAGAAAATTTTTGAAAATTGGTCAGTTTTTGTCCCATCCCTAAGGCCCTGAAATTTACATCCCCCTTGTCTACAAGATGCTTCATACCAAATTTGAGAAGAATTGGAATTGTAGTTATCAAAAAAAGTTAAAAATGTTCAATTGTTAATACATGACAACGTATGCAAACCAATTGTAATAGCTCACCTGAGTTTAATCAGGTGAACTTAAAAACAGAAGGATTGTGAGCACTCCTGCAATCCAAATATTGGAACATTTTGGTGGGTTTAATGTATGCTTTAAAATCCAGGGATTGATTTGTGTCAAACTGATTACTTGGCATTGTTTTGTGATCTTATTTAACCTAAAGTTCAGCTAACGACAGTATAATGCTATTGTTTCTCAAATGTTTAAATGATGCAGAAGTTATCACTAGGACTGGGACGCATAACGCCACTACACTAGGAATGATAACTTGCTGCTGTCCCCCATATTCAAGACATACTAAATGTTTGGTATACACTGTTTATCACTGCATAATTAATTATTTGCACAAAACATGGCGTAGGAAACACTGAAAAGTTTGCACTGAACTTTCTGTGCAGGAAAGTGCAAGAAATATTGACAAATTTGTGAATAGTTGTATACTGGATTTATATGGGTTTTTTTCTTCACATAGCCTAAATTTTTTGTTGAGACCTTGAAATCCATAAAGTTCCTGTAAAAATAAATACAGCTAATGCAAATATCGAGGCAGGTATTCTAACCTGTGTTGTGTGAAAGGCCTCCCAAAACAGGGTGATCAGGACATATTCAGGACATTCAAGTTTAAAATGGCAACATATATATTTTAGACCACCCACTTATGACATCACATGACATGTGCTTAGTAACATTCCTAATGCCCCTGCAGCTACCTGAGAGAAGTTGCAGCGTCTTGACCTTCTTTTTACAGTGTTTCCTTGGATTACAGAGATCACCATCCACATCTATCTCAGAATTCAGTGAGGACAACAAAACTGGTAACACCAGGTCAGCATGGACAGAATACTTCAGTCGGGTGTTAGAATAAATTAACTCCTACAAACATTGATCAAAGACAAAATAATTCTGTGTTTCAGTCTTTTCAACTTCATAGCATTAAGTTAAGGAAGTTTGAAAGGGTGCAAATTTCAAGTGAAAGTTGTACATGCATGTATATTTCAAGAAAGCAATCAAAAAATTTACAGGTATAGAATTTCTTGACACACTATACAAAATTCCATTTCATTTAATACATACGAAAATATGATACATTAATCATTAGGTAAAAAAAAAAAAAGTAAATTAATATAACGTAACCTCATAAATTTCTGCTAGAAAATCCAGTGCATACAGAGGTGCTTCATCATGGGTGTCTGGAGACTGTTGTGCCCAGTGAACTGTAGCCAGTAATGGTTCACTGACCTGATTCACAGGACCAATCAGCATGTCCGAGAACTGAAGTCTGACATTAAAATCTAATGTGGAGAGAACACTTCTACAGACCAAACACCTTACTCCTTCTATAGAGCAGAAACACAGCAGCAATTCAAACACCTAAAAGTGGAAAGCATGTACGGATTTAAATTTAGATTCCATGAAAGTTGAACATGTAGGACAGCCAATGCTATATTACATGTAGTGGTACACACCATTACACAAATTTTTGCTTATATCATTATCAGTGTGTTACTCATATAAATTACTAGCCCTATGTTACATTTACCTAGACTGGACATTAAAAACTACAAGAGGTAGACTTACCATGACCACTGTCTCAGCAGTACTTGCCGGAATTAATTTCAACACTCCATCTATATAAGCAGACAAATGACTGAATCTACAATGACGAAAAGAAAATTCTAAGAGTGGATTAATGGTAACGAACCTTATGGTAGTTCATGGGCGAAGCAAATCAAAAGTTTGAATTAAATCTGTCTCAATGTCACAAATGTCTCCTGCACAGCAGCCAAACAAACAAAAAGTGTCAGCCAATAAATGACCATGTCCGCTGGAACACATCATCACTAGCCACGGTTACTGAGTCTTGTAATATCTACCCTTGAAGTAGTGTTAACAGAGGCAATAGGCAACGGCAGGAACAAAACTGGAGTTTAATCAGTAACTTATCACATTTACAGCATTAAAAAGTCTGTTCAATTCTAATTTTCAAAAATGCCATAAAACACAACTGCTGAAGGGGTATGTCAGTTGAAACAAAACTGGATCTGCAACTCTTTAAAGTGAAAATACACAACAAAAATTAAGCTCTGTAAATATCTACTAATGTGGCAAAACTGTTCAAAGTGTAAGAAATTTTCAGAGTATAAAGACCATAACGCCACTGAAAATTGATGGTATATTGACACCTCTGTAACCCCAACCTGCCAAACCCAAAAAGGTGTTCCTTTGACCTTTTGACCCCAAAATTGATAGGGATTATCTTTGTCCCATGGGTAGTCCATATGTGTAATATAGTGACTCTAGGTGAAAAGGATACCATATGAGAACCCAGAAATTATTTCGCTATTTCAATGTCCAGTACACTTGACTTTTGCCTTTTTGATGCCAAAATCAGTAGGGATCATCTTTGTTCCATGGGGAGTCTGTATTTATGGAATGTTGACTCTAGGTGAAAAGGATAAAACTTAAGAGCCCGGAAAACCATTATGTTTAACCTGATTACAGTGGAACTCCACCCACCACAACATGTTATTCTAAAAAGAGGGGGTGGGTGGGTGGGGAGGATCTGATGCACAATCTGCCACTGAATTGGTTGGGAAACCCAAACACACAAATGTCATCATACCAATACACATCCAGTCAAAAGATGGGCTTATAAATGCATTATGGAAAACGCTATTGGTTGGGAAACCCAAACACACAAATGTCATCATACCAATACACACCCAGTCAAAAGATGGGCTTCTAAATGCATTATGGAAAATGCCAATCTCTGCAAGAAAGAAATCACTAAACACACTCTGCAATCACTGCTACCAAAAACTATACACTTTCTCACATTTGCTATAGATTTCCTCGTGAATTACTACTGATTATCATATAGTCATAAATCTAAGTAAACTTTTTTTTCAAATATGACACCAGCTAAATAAACATTGTACCAACAGAAAATCAAAAGATAAGACAGTCCACAGTCTTGAGCTACCACTATGTACTGTATGTACTTTGTTTCTAGTCATGGGATTAGAATGTTCACATTATGCCAAGAAGTGGGCTTACTTTGACAAGGCTCCCTGTATCTGACTGTCCTTGAGAATGTCCTTGAAGAGATCAACTCCGTATCTTCGCGACATTCCAGTCTCCCCCTTTAATATGATGTTAAAGATTGACTGGAACATGGGACTCAGGTTGGAGGGCTTAAATACCTGGACAGGAGACAAACATTTCTTTAACCTGTCTTATCAATTACCTTTAACATACACAACCTTCACAAATTTCAGTACTTAAACTAAAATTGCTATAATTATGCTTGCAATACCTTAGATAAAAAGTTGCATTAAAATCAAACAGTTAAGAAAATATACAAGTACTGTATAAAAATGGTATAGGGGTTAAATTTGAAGATCAATACAAATCATTAAATATGCTGATTTGAATTTAAGAAAAAAATTTTTTAAAAATAATGAATGACTATGCAATATATATTCTAGAACCCTACATTTGTATACATCAGAAATAAAACAATACAACTTTTTTTTAAAATCAAACTTATTGACTGTTCCTTGAATTACACGGTGAAAATATGCAGATATTTCCACTACAAGTTATATTTCTCCTATACAGTAATAGTTCAATAACTCTCCATAACAGCATTATATAGAGCACACTACTTATGAAACAGCTAAAATGAAATACCATTATCGTTTAATAATAGTGTCACTATTGTTGTAATATCTGTTTATATTGTATCAGCTTGTGACTATTTTGATGTTTAGTAACCATCTATATTGCATCATTTTTTGGTCATTTATGTTTTATCTATATCAAAACTGTTAGCAGTCAATGTAAACCTCCCCACAACATTAATATCTGTGCTTGTAAGTGCCATATATACATGTAGGTACATACCATATCATATTCTTGGTCATGGAGCCATACACTGGTGACAACAGAGATGGAATAGATGATACAGTCCAGGTTCCCATCAGATCCAGATATATGTTTCAATAGGGTCCTCTTCAACTGTTTGGAATTCTCCTGCAATCAGATGTACATTTATGCAAGGCCTGACACTAACGCTAGTCTGGTAGCCCAAGGCTAGTAAATTTTCTCCCATACTATCTGAAGATCATTTATAAGTAGTCTTGTGGACTGCTAAATTAGAACCCTGCACAATAAAATAATCACTGGTTGAAGTTTCTTTCTACTTGCTTTTGGTCATCAAATTTTCATTTATTTGAAAATTTATTTCTGGGGCCTCCCCCAGCAAGAGAGGGTAAGCCCCCTACTGCCCCTCTCTCTTTGTCACTTCCTGACTCGCTGTCTGCCTTTGACAGCTAGACTAGTCGTCAATCAGCAGGACTAATGAATAAGAGAATTTCTTAATATATGAAGGTAAAAATTGAATCTAAATCATTCTGCATGGTCATCTCATCGTAATTTTTGTATATATTTTCCATGGACCTGTTGTCTAATTTATGAATAAACTTTGGGATAGTAATGTCGCTGGAATGCTAAATTTATGTAAAACAAACACGTTCGTTACTTGGATATAGAAGTTCTCTTATTTTATTAGATTTTAGATACCCATCACATTTAAATCAATTCTTCCGTATCAGGATACAAAACTTACTTAAAAAATGTTTTTGTTTGTTTGTTTTACGTCCCGTCAAGAATTTTTCACTCATATTGAGATGTCACCAGGTGTAGGTGAAGTACCACAAATTTAGATCTATGCTTAGTGCTCAGGCCCGTAGCAGTGAGGGTTCTTTAATGTGTCAATGCCTGTCGTGAGACAGGACCTCCATTTTTAAGGCCATATCCGAAAGACCCATGATTCTCACTTCTAAATACTGAGTGTTTGGCGAGGGAGCAATCACTACCTATTTTTATGTCTTAGGTTTGATGCAGCCATGGCACAAGAGGGGCTCGAACTCAAGACCTCCTCGTTATGAAGCAAACGGTCTAACCACTGAGCTACCACAAATAGTACTAGTATAATGAAAAAGTTAGTGTAAAACACTGTCTATGTATAGCACATGTATAGAACTAGAATTATCTTTAGAGATTAAACATCCAACTGGGGGCCCAGTGGGGATCTGGGTTAAATTAGATCCTCCTTACCTCTTGCTTGTTGTAAGAGGCGACTAAATGGGACGGTCCTTTGGATGAGACTGCAAAAACCGAGGTCCCGTGTCACAGCAGGTGTGGCACGATAAAGATTCCTCCCTGCTCAAAGGCCGTAAGCGCCGAGCATAGGCCTAAATTTTCAGCCCTTCACCAGCAATGGTGACGTCTCCATATGAGTGAAAAATTCTCGAGCGGGACGTTAAAAACAGTATATAATCAATCAATCAATCCAAATGGGGACATTTCAAATGGAAAACAAATCAAAATTTTAATATGTATCATATATGTATTTTATATATATATATATATATATATATATATGTGTGTGTGTGTGTGTGTGTGTGTTTGTGTGTGTGTTTGTGTGTACTTGTATGTATGTACTTGAAAAACAACAAACAAAAACAAAGCTTTTATATAAACTATTAAATAAGAGCAGTAGAATGTCTCTCCACAATTGAAATGTTATTGGTTTAATGCTCAGACAGGTAACTATGGTTCAAATGGTGAAGCTAATTATCTTAACAATTATTTATATGTGAAACATGTTTCTTACAAGATTATTTTATTTTTATTATTTTTTTTTTTATTTATGTTAAGTTTGATTCCATGTTTGTTGGTGTTTTTTTTGGATTTGGATTTGTTCGTTGGTTTGTTTTTTTTTGTTTTTGTATTTTATTTGGGGGGGGGGGGGCTCTTTTCTACAGTGTTCAGATCTACAAATGTTATATAGAACATCCATCTGAAAATATTTTAATGACAATCACTGCAAGTCTACAATGTGGCATAGACATGGGACATCTACAAGTACTTCGACTTGTACAATTCTTATGATTTTCTATGGTAGGAATAAACGGTGGTGGAGTAATATTATTGATCCCCCCCCCCCCCCTCCCACTTCGAAGAGCGCTGCTATGGATCTGTGCATACATTACAAGCACTTCTTGAGAAAAATACATTCAATACTTGTAATTTTTATTTAGACTGAATATATTTGGATCTGTAAACATGGTACAATACACAGTCCGTCCCCCCCTCACCCATCTGATTCAAGTTTATTTCATTATTGAGTTCGCAACCAAGGAATGTTTCAAAAAGCTTGGATCCAGAATTCAACACATATCTTCTTGAGCACATCGAAATAAACATCTTTCTAAAACAATATCAAAGAAATAAAATGACAATCATAATTAAGCTCCATTCTTGATTAAAAAAAAAAAAACACATGAAAGTACTAAGATAGTTAAATTGATTAAAAATGGGCTTTGAAATAATATCAACTTACATGGTTCAACTGTACGTACATGTATAAATGTTATAGTAAGTCAACAGGGAATGACAAGGCTCCACATCTTGACGTTTAATGTGATCAATTATGAATAATTATTGTTAAATATGCTAAACAACTTCTTGAATTATCTGTTATATTTCATATCATTGATTGCTACCTGATTTATAATATAATTATACTATTTTATTTTCTTCATGCAGGAAATATTCCACATTTGAAAATACCTCATAAGAAATATATATACGTAATTATGCAAAGTGCACGTATCGCTACATACATGAGAGATGTATCATAATTCTCAAGACAACGCATGGGTCTTTATTTACTTCGTCTAGGAAGGGTTCACTAAAAGCTGTTTAGCTTTTATTATAGGAAAACATCAGTGATATTCTAAATAAATCATTCATCTCACGTTCACTTTTATGCTTCATCTGCATTCTGCGTTCACACCAGCAAAGATACAATAATGTCACAGGGTGAAGCAACCCATGAACTTGTATGAAAACTTAATAATTAGCTATAATTCACTGTAGTAACCTCTTACATTTTATAGTGCAAAGAAGAAAAACCTGGTTATTCACTGGTTGACCTTTGGTTGACCCCATAAAGGGGAATAATTCAAATTTCTGGTTGATAGTTGTAATGTTGTTAACATTTTTGGACAACAAAACTTAGTGTTCACTTGTTAATATCTGTCCCTGCAGATCACAGCCGTCAGTGTGGATTAGTGGACTGAACAAACTTACCATGTTTTTGAGATAGGTCTGAACAGCAAAGTTGTCCTTACAGAGATTCACCAGCAGTCCCAGACACACCTGAGTGCACTCCTGAGCAGGGTCTGTTCTGTAAATAAAAGAACAGTGGTGTTTCAAGGCAAGGACTTACCTGAAATCAAAATTCACAAAGACCAACACACTTTACTTGTTCTTACTTTCACCTGCAGGTATAAAAATTTACAAAGAGGCTTACATGTATGGAATGATGAAATCTAACAAGTCTTGTACATACGACTCCTGAAGTACCATTTTGTGTCCATATATTATTCTTTGTAACAAATGGAGGGACTAAAACACAACCAACAAAATGTGTTTACAAGAGGTGTCAACTTCTGCCCTACATACATGTAAAAGTATCCCATACTCACTATGTATTTGTTTAAATATATCATAATCCAAACTTCATCAACTACAGTAACTAAATACACTTACCTCCATACACAAAGGATTGACAGCTGAATTGCACGTATGTTTAATTATAGCTACCAGGACTGGAGTTAGGTTAAAGGATTCATGCAAAGATTCTCGAATATCTTTGTCAATAGCTGGAAAACAATTCACAATATTTCAGACAGTAAATGAAAAAACAGTGTTAACTTATTTTGTACATATACAATTCTCTTTACTTAGCATTTGATTTTTAATAAAAATAGAGCACCACTTAACCGATATATTACATGCTTTCATATGTTATTGACCCAAACAATTTAAGTTCAAGGGCCATAACTATTTCAAAAAATTTGGGACAGTATTCCCCTTGTAATACGCACATCTACACAATGTGATCTTTCTTTGTACCAAATTTCAATAAAATCCCCCCCAAGGCTTTAGGAGGAGTTGCGAAGACAAAGTATTTCGCATAAAAGAAACTAAGTTCAAGAGCCATAACTCTTTTTCAAAAAAAAATTGGACAGGTCCCCCTAGTAATATGCATATCTACACATTGTGATCTTTCTTTGTATCAAGTTTCATTAAAATCCCCCCAAAGGGTTTAGGAAGAGTTGTGAAGACAAAGTTAAGAGGGCATACAGATGACAGCAGTACAGCATAATATGCCTGCATTTTATGTAGGCATATGAAAACCTTGATCTTGTCACCTGATTTATTCTTATTGAACAAAATCACAAGCAAAAACACATCATGCTCATTACTTCCAAGAGTCTTTGGGTACTGGTTTTGACTTAACCTACACGTAGTATAGTTTAATGTGTGAGTGATACCTTCTCCTAACATAATTCATATTCCTCTTCAGAGCTCTTACAAAGTTACACAGGACTAATCACATACCTGGTGATTTCTAACAGATAAACACTCGGGGCCTGAACCATGCTAGATGGAAATTCTAATCGCCACTTTGTGCAAGTGGAAAGAAAGATTCTCTAATAAAAGACTCTGCAATAGTGACTTACATATGTTTAGTTTATTCATATTTTTTCCTCCTCTGAATGTGGCAATGAGTAACGTATAATCATTTCATTAAAATTTGATTCAATCAAACAATAAAAACAAATTGAAGTCTGATAAAAATTATCTTCAGAAGACGCAGAATTCTTCTAGAAATTTCATTTACTTGCACTTTGGTGAAAACCATATGGTGTTTTCAAATGGGTATGGGGTTTTATTTTGATTTAGAGACCCTTATAAAATATCACTGGTATCTGAAATGTAGTGAAATATTTTACAACTTATATGTGTGATGTCATTAAAACAAAAAGACGTCGGTACCAAGGTTCCGTAGGAGCTGCAGGCACTTAATCATTAGAGAGGGCTTCATTTCATTGGTCTCTCTCATGATATCGATGAGCACAGTCAAACATTCTGTTGGTAGGAGGTTTCTTGGATGGAAAAACTTCAAGTCTGATCCTCGAGATGTAATTCCCAATAAAACCTATTCAAAATACAGATGAATCAATTCCCATGAACTCACACTTGAACAGGGTTTAAACGTAACACTTGCCCACTAGACAAATGCTAATAAAATTTTAGGTGGGCTCAAAAAATTGAAATCTGTTCTAACTAGCCCACAAGGTGAGTACATGAATCAGTTTCTTTGGAATTTTTTTTCAAAAGATATTTCATATCGAGTTCAGTATTCTGACAATCATTGTTGAGCAGAAGTGCATATCATGTGATATAATGAAAGAGTTTAACTAATGTATTTGCAAAAATGCAAGAAATGGGAAAGTAGATTGGGTTGGATGTACTTTTCACAGGTGTTCCTGAAAAATGCCTTTGATCATGAGGTTGTGGTATGCTGCATGTAAATTTCCAGACATGAATTATGAAGGAATGCTCCGAGATTCGCTGAAGGCATCAATCCAAATATACAGCTGAATTAAATCTCAGTCAAGATTACAAAGGGACTAGTGATGTCCAGTGTTTAAAATCACTGTGCGTCCAACCAGCCAAGAGGAATAAATTTTGCCATGAGCGAACAACTTCTTCCCAATAATGGCCACCATCAACATATTGATTATTTCTTGGTATAGATGCCCAACTGGACAATTTAAAATTTCCACAAAATAAAATTTACCTGAATTGATAACAAAGTTGCAACAAGCCAATGGACATGTCAATTTTTTGTTTTAATTATATATACGATCAAGATGAAAGTCATAGATGCTATAAGGATGACAGATTTCCTGCCTTTTTCACATAAAGCCATATATGAGTCATGAATCAAGCTGTAATATGTAGATCTGTACAACAAAATGAAAGAATATTTATCTTTTGTTTTTGTAAAATGTTAAAGATTGTGAAAATGAGAAAAACTGTACACACTAAATATATCACAAACCCATGTCTCAAGCTCCAATACTTAGTTTCATATTGTGCTTCGACTTTCTGACAGTTCATTTATTAGGTATATATATATATGTTTTGACACTACCCTTGGAATATTATACGATGATTCAGTACTTATATATAAATGATACACTTTTGTTTCAAAATCCATATGAATATTTAGTATAAAGGAGAAGTATGAACCACCAGCAAAAATGAATTTATGAAATCATTTCTTCTTTCTTCCTTGAAAATTGTAATAAGTCAAAAATTGCCCTTTGACATGCTTCCCAGAGAAATATATGCTGATGACCTATATTTTTTTTTTTTTTTATAATTTATAAAATTATGTCTTCATTCTGTCATACTTCAAATTAGATTAAAAGTCTATTGTACATGAATTTAATTAAATAATAAACACTGTATAGGGGAATTTTCCCTTTAAAATTATGAATTTCTCATAACCTACTTTTGAAACACTCCTGCAAAAAAAGTTGCTGACCATATCTGGGTTTTTTTTCATTGAGTTTAGTTTATCATTAATGCATATCTTACCACATATCATAATTTGAATAAAATTTATAAAGTAGTGAACTGATTATGTCTGTCATCCTTAAAGTAATAATTGCAATTTCAAAAATGCCAGTTATTTTCCCAGGGTTAGTAGGCCTTGGCAGGGCAGAGACCTTTTACATGCAGTCAGTCCTTCATGTCTACCTAATTTCACAGCAAGTTTCAAACATTGTGATGGCCTTGCATTTGGAAAAGACATAGATAAAACGAGCCAAAGAAGTTTTATTTCAGTAGGAGAAGGCAAACAGACATTTCAATTTCAGACTAAACATGTACAGCCTGCTAACAGTTTTCATTTCTTTAGCATGTGAAATGAATCTGAAGTCCTAACTGAAAATACTGAAAGGGTCTGCACTTTAATATTATACAAATGATCAGCTGAGAATCAACATAAAAGGAAAAAAACAATGGACATACATCTAGTTGATGTTGGAATAAGATCATGTTGGAGTTGTTCTTGTTGAACATATACTGATTAGCTGACATGATGACTGTTTTGATGATAGACGCCTTCTCCATATTTTCCATTTTGATTCTGAAAGTGGAAAAGGAAATCATTGTAGGTGAAATGTTAAAGTTTATCATGTTTCAAGCATGAGCATCAAAAGAGTTACTGTAGATCATATTTTTTTTTATCATACTTTTAATTATCAACAATTGAGCCCCCCCCCCCCCCCCCCCCCGGTTATTTCCGGATGCTCCACACACTGGGACCTGACACACCACAGAAGTGCTAATAAACAATCAATTCAATATTGTTAATTGAATTCCATACAAATTCTTTTCCATCACAATTTAATATATAGCTATGATGTTTTTTTGTTCATTGCTATCACTTTCAACTTTTTTTTTGTTTACATCTGCACAGACATGTTCATATACTTACATTACAGGAAATTCTCTTCTGTCAAATTTGAAACTGAATTGAAATAAATCTCATCAATAAATATACGAAATTCCTAGTTAAAACTGAAAATAAATCATAACTTAGTGGCATTAAAAAGTGCATTATGATAGAAAAGATTGTTGTCATCTTTTCACTGTAGTCGCCATTTTGAAATTTAAACTTCGCGCGATGTAAATATAGATCTACATGGGTTTTTTTTTTTTTTTTTCTTTCTAAAAATATTTATATGGAAATAAATGAAGGGGGGGGGTTCTGATTTTTATATTTATAGGCCTAATGACTGTGAAGTCAAACTATCTTTAGGTACAAGATTGCGGACTAATGTGAATGAAGTCACGAAAGTTTAAAAAAGTTGAATACGGATCCGTTATGAATACAAAATTCAGTGTAGGACATCTCGTACTTGTAACTTTTATATAAAGAATACAAAATTCAGAGTACGGCATACCAGAGGAATTATGAGATTAATCATTGTTCGTTGTCTTGGCCTTTCCATTTCACTATTTAACAATATGCAGGTAAAAGAAAACGATTATCAGAACTTTTATCTATTTTAACTGTGTGTGTGTGTGTGTGAGAGAGAGAGAGAGAGAGAGAGAGAGAGAGAGAGAGAGAGAGAGAGAGAGAGAGAGAGAGAGAGAGAGAAAGAGAGAGAGAGAGAGAGAGAGAGAGAGAGAGAGAGAGAATAGGGGATGGGGAATTTTCATCTTGTGGAGGGAAGGAAGAGGGTGATTTAAATCAACTGATTGACACAGTCTAATTCTTATTTAGTAACATTTTAGGGTAATACTTACATAGGATGTCTGTGCTAATGCCGTTTACAAACAGCCAAAAACACAGACAAAAATAAATTTTTGATGGTAGCAGTGAAGGAAAAGAACGTAAGCTTGAAGTTATGAATTAAAATATGACCTATTGAAAGACGAGTTCCCCCTGTATGATTTAGGAGTTTTGAAAGATTTGCGAAAATGAAATGATGAGAGAGAGAGAGAGAGAGAGAGAGAGAGAGAGAGAAGATGACAGACATATGACATATTGCTGGTAGCATTTTCCAGCTGCATGATTCCCACTCTTGAAAGGCAAGACGCCAGCATAAGATGTCCGAGTAAGGAGACATTTTGTACAGTTTACAGTAAATATAAGACGTCTGGTGTCTGTCCTGTCAAAATTTGTTGTCAGTGTACGTTTTTATAAATGTGGCAATGTACATCGAATTTACAGTTTTTCATATCATTAATAAACTATATGAAACTTGAACTCGAGTTAAGTTTGGTGTCCATCCTGACTATTAGTGACGCCTACGTTGGGATCCGGACGTCGACGGCATCTGTCCGTCTTTCTGACTGTACAGTGATGTTCTTCTTAATGTTATTGCAGACTGAATTGAAGTTTGTTGTGTGCCACCGTTGAGACACAGTTAGATATCGACAACTGTTGCCTCTGTTTATATGTACTCCTTTTCAAATGCTATTTCCTCTGATGTAAAATTAGTCCACAGACAAATTAATGGTAAGTCTTTCTAAAGAAGAAGGTCCAAACGACATAAGAATGAAAAATCAATTTTCATATCATGTATGAAATCAAATGCCAATCTTTCTGCCAAGTTTCACAGAATCTGGAAGTGAGATATTTTAAACAACTCTTAATCTATCTTTGTGTAGCACTCTGTTGAATTAAGGTACCCCAAAGATGACTTTTTAACCAAAAAACATCCGTTACAATTATGTAATGTCAACGTACTCGTTATAATTAATTAGTCAAAGCTGAATTACACATGTATCGCTTTTATCTTATCTCTTGGTTACATCAATAATTTTAGATAAATTTAATATTTTGAATAATATGAAGAGTTTGGTTAAAAGAATATTATTTTGATATTCCACTTTGGCTTAAAATTACTATTTTCTGATTCAAGAAGCTCTCCAGTTTGTTTTGAACATATTTTATTGATTAAATCAAAAGGATTGGGAACAAGTTCTTACAACTTACTAGTCCCTCTCCTAAATAGTACAATAATGTCATGCAAGATAGTACAATTATGTATTTAACATATGAACTGTACAACAATTAGTATGATTAATTGAATCTACAAGATTTATCTATAAATTTGTGAACAGCAGAAAAAATATTTATATTTGTCTGAAAATGCTCTCCAGTACAGAAATAAACATATGTGCATCACGAGAGGAAACTTCAATAAAAAGAAATCGTATCAATTCATATAATTGTAACAAAAATGGAATAGTGAAATTATATCTAGATATCATTTCTAATGTTTATTTCGGTACTGGAGAGCTTCTTGAATCAGAAAATAGTAATTTTAAGCCAAAGTGGAATATCAAAATTATCTACGTTGAGATATTACAAGGGTAAATGGTCACAGAAATATATATATATATATATATATATATATATATATATATATATATATTCCACCGTTGATTAAGAGACAAAACAAGAACGATATTTTAGATACATCTGAACAAACCAACATTTCTTATAACTCGGAACAATTACGGACAAATCAAACAAAATTTACAACTTGAAAATGTCTTGTTAGCTATGCATGAAATTGATATACATTCATATTGAATGAAGTTCGAAATTATAAAAACATTTTTGCGAACATTTTAAACATATCAGAGACCTCTCCCTTCTTTAAAAAAAATCAAACCAACGAAAATCCAATACCAATACACACATATATGATTTATTTTCTCTTTTCAAATAAAATTCACAAATAACTGCAATTCATGAGAAGGAGGGGGGAAGGGGGCAACAGGCAAGGGACACTTAAGACTGAGTGATGAACTTGTTACCGATTGCTTACAGATCAAAATCAGAAATAGTCAACATTCTTAGCGATTTTCCTGTTGCAGCAGGGGAGTTAATTGTGGTCAAAACGTTCTCTTGAGGAATCCAAAGTTTATCAAAATCCAAAGTTGTTTTTTTTTTCAGAATCCAAAGGCCATTTGTAGGTAACGAAAATTTAAATCACGTACATTTAAATCTCGTAAAAAAAGTAAGGGATTAAAAAGAAATTTCGATGATAAGTAACATATGGTTTGGGTTTTTGAACTCTTTGGAAATGGACATTTTAATTCAATTGTTCCAAGTTCAAACACAGTAATTCTTGAGTGTGTCATTTGTGAAAATAATGTAAAAAGACTTGACCACTCATATTTTTTTGTAAGTTTTGTATCCTGATACCGAAGAATTGATTTAAATGTGATGGGTATCTAAAATCTAATAAAATAATAGAACTTCTATATCCAAGCAACGAACGTGTTTGTTTGGTATAAATGTAACATTCCGATGACATTACTATCCCAAAATTTATTCATAAATTAGACAAAAGGTCCATGGAAAATATATACAAAAATTACGTTCAGATAACCATGCAGAATGATTTAGATTCAATTTTACCTTCCTATATTAAGAAATTCATATTTTCATGGACCATTAGATACAAGACAGCGTTTTCGGCGAGAGTAACGAACATTTAAAATTGACAGACGTGTTAGTATGTTCTCCTTTAATGGAGTACTGGATAATATATAAGTGTACATTTCTAATGTCTATCACATGGTGTAATCTACATTGTACTAGTAATGTAGCGGTTTTTCTGTCATCCTTTATAACACTGATATTGACCGGACATCAGGTGGACCTGCTTATTGACCGGACATCAGGTGGACCTGCTTATTGTGAACGACTGGGTATGCCTTTGTTGACAGTCGGTAAGATAGATACTTTTCACTATAGATAATTTTGGAGAGGTTTTACTATATCGCATTATACAGGGTAAAAAATAAATAAATAAGATTTTAAAAAATCCGTGTTTCATTATGAACCATTTCAAAATGTACCCATTCGTACTTATTCTTCTTGTTAATAGCATAAAAAGTCGTGAAACGATCTTGGGTCTTGTTGGATTTCAAGGTTAGCTGTAGAAAAATAAAGGTTACATATAGATGAATATAAGTACAGCTGTGTTTTAAAAAGCCCAATGATACCTACAGAATGAGTTTCAAAGGCAAAACTACAAGTACCGAAAAACAGGTAATATGAAGAAGCTTGTATGGCTGTTATTTGAATTAGCACAATAATAAGATTAGTGGTAATGTATTGTGTATAAGCTATGCATCAAAATATTTTTAATGTTTGTACTAAGTGCCTATATACTAGTGACAATACATTATATTTCTTTGTAAAATACACATAGTCAAATATACATGGCATTGTAGCAATCGTTAGTTATTTATAATTAATTAATGATAATTGGCAAATGATTTATTATTAATGGTTATGATGATGCATCATTAAGGATATATTTTTTTTGCATTTGCATTAACAATTGCATTCGTTAATGGGATATTTATCATTATTGGACTGTATATCATTAATGGTTGCTCCATGGCATTATTATCTCGAATACATTTAATATTAGAATTTCTGTCAGAGAGTGACAAGTTTGAAATGGGGAAATAACTACATCACGTGACCGATGAATAGTTACTTCTCGTACTTACTGGCGGCAGAAGGTGGCCCTCCGACACGATCGCAAATCATTCCCTTAGAAATTGTAATATAGAAATGCCCCCGATATATAGTGACGGCATGCCAGTGTTAAAGATTTTATAAAATAGGTCAAATGCCAAGGTCAAACATTTAGTACCAACAGAAAGGTCTTGTCACAAGGAGTACTCAGGTGAATTGAAAGCTCTAGTACATGCCACATAAAAGTCACGACCAAGGTTAAAGTTTTTAAAAAGTAAGTCAAACGCAAAGGTCAAAGTCGCAAGGTCAAAAATTTGGTACAATCCGAAAGATCTTGTCAAAAGGAATACTCGTGTAAAACGTGAAAGCCCTAGTACTTACCATTCAAAAGTTAGGGTCAATGTTAAAGTTTATAAAAAGAATGTCATACCCAAAGGTCACAAGGTCAAAATATTTGCACCAGCGGAAAAGTCTTGTCACTTATGATGTGAAATATCGAAACCTTAGTACTTACCGTTTAAAAGCTATGGTCTAGTCCAAAGTCTTTAAAAAGTATGTCAAACACCAATGTCAAGGTCACAAGGTTAAAAAAAATTGGCACTGCCGGAAAGGACCTGACACGCTTGTGAAATATTAAAGGCTTCACATTTACCGTTCAAAAGTTATTACGAAAATTAATGTTTATGACAGAATTACAGAATGACAGACAGGACAAAAACAATACACCCCCGATTTTCGATCTTGGGGGCATAAAAATATTCAGAAGTGTGATAAATATATTTTATTTTCAAGAACTCTAACCAAAGATATTACAGAGGAAACCGCTACACGGGGGCTGGGCCGCCGATACCTCCACGTGGTAACAGCCCACTTGTTCTCCGGATCGTTTGTCTGTAATCTTAACATCCACTTTGTAGTCACCCTGTAATAACGAGGGGGGGAAATTTGAGCAAATGATGTATGTTTACCTCATGTAAATTGCATTCATGTTTCACGAATGAAAAGTATACTATGAATGTATCGGAGTGTTGTGGACTTGTGGTGTATGAATTTTCCACTTTTGCCTCACTGCATATTGCAATTTTATTGCTAAATCAAGTAAGGTAATAATAATATTAATAATAATAGCAATAGTGTAAATAATAATAAAATAACAAAATAAATTAAAAGAAAAAAATAAGCGCGATACAAGAACAAAAGATTGTCAACATAACGAATTAACTATAAAGATGAACACTTAAATTTATAAGAATACATTTTCAATTTTTATTCTTTGTCTTCTGTAAACGATGTATATTGCTATGATACTCACTTCTCACCGTTGGATCAATTTTTTTTTCATTGTTCTACTCACCGAGGCTAGCCATGACCACACCCCACTCAGCTCTGGGATCTTGAATGAAGTTGGATTTAAGGTGTACGTTCCGGGTTGGAATGGACATTGACATGGTAAATTCTGAGATCTCAGTTGTGGAGGACATCCAGTTTGATTAAAGGTACCAAGAAGAGAGCAAAGGTCATAGGAACTACAGAACAAAACAAGAAGAACATGTAAGTTTTTTCTTTCTAAAAATGGCTTTTCAGGTAGAATCATTCCAGGACTTCCGTGATTTGGTGTAACATATCAGTGTTTGGCGGTCGACAGAAGATTGGTTGATTATATATTATTTAGCATCCCGCTCGAGAATTTTCACTCATATGGAGACGTCACCATTGCCGGCGAAGGGCTGCAAATTTAGGTCTATGCTCGGCGCTTATGGCCTTGAAGAAGGGAGGAATCTTTTTCTCTTACGTGCCACACCTGCTGTGACACGGGATCTCGGGTTTTGCGGTCTCATCCGAAGGACCGCCCATTTAGTCGCCTCTTACAACAAGCAAGGGGTATTGAGGATCTATTCTAACTCGGATCCTCACGGAATTCAACAGAAGTCGTCAGAATAGCTCGTATGAAATAGGTGCAACCACATCGACTAGTACCCCTCTCTCTCTCTCTCTCTCTCTCTCTCTCTCTCTCTCTCTCTCTCTCTCTCTCTCTCCTTGCAACAGATGATGTGTCGGATATTGTGCAAATATTTTTTGTCAACTAGTTAAAGACCAGTTTTTCAAGAAATCGAAAATCAAGCAAAAATCAACATTTTCAATGTGCATAATAGCAAAATGTGTAAGACAATGAACAGTATTGACATTCCCAATAATGAATACATAAATGCATTTAGGTGTATTCGTCGAAAATACGGAGAGAGAGAGAGAGAGAGAGAGAGAGAGAGAGAGAGAGAGAGAGAGGGGGGGGATTGTCAGAAAGCTACATGTAGGAATCAATTGCAGTTCATTTTTTTTTTACACTTAATTCTTAAAAATAAAACTTTCTGGATATTAAAACAATACAAAGTACATATTTTTCGCAAGTTCGAACATAAGTATATACAAGTTCGAACATAAGTATATACAAGTTCGAACATAAGTATATACAAGTTCGAACATAAGTATATACAAGGTTTTGTAGAAAGTTTGAATATTCTTCTGACTGCACCACGTTTAGTGACTGAATGGTTTTTGGAAGCACTTCAAAGTATCGCTCGACGATGTGTTGAGCCATTCCAGCTTAGTGCAGCCTGATTACATGAAGACGTTGATTTCCGTGGAGTCGTTTGTCAATGACAATTCCTTTACAAAATTAAATCTAATAGATTCAAATCTAACCATTTTCTGTTCTTTAATTAAAAAAAACCAAATTACACATACATGTAGCTACGAACAATTCAATTCACTGGAGGTTTCAACAATCGTGACGAAGTACGAGGGTAGTCCGATACGTAATGTGTATTGTACGATATCCCAAAAACATTCGACTCAAATAGCGAAATGAACATTTCATCCCTTTAAAGTATTTTCCGCGGTTTGAAATACATAATTTCAGTCTCGGAATCAATTTCTGAAATGCGTAACGGTACGTTGATTTAGATAGACCTCTGAGGTACTGACTGATTGCCGAGTCAAGGGCTTGTCGGGACTTGTAACGACGACAAGACAAGAACTTTTTCAGTTTTGTAAAACGGAAAAAGTCGAATGGGACTAAATCTGTAGAGTATGGTGGATGCGGCAAGATGGTAATTTCCTCCGACTTCAAAAATTGCTTTATAAGCTCAGATGTATGCATATGTGATGGAGCATTATCATGAATTAAACGAACATGCCTAAATCCTGACACAGGGCGTCGTTTGTGATAATATTTCTTGAGCATTTTAAATATAACATCTCGGTAATACCGACCTGTAACACTTTCTCCTTTCGACACCGGAATTTGTACGACTATATCAGCACCTGAGAAGAATATGCAATAAAGAACCTTCTTTGTGCTTATGGTTCTTTTATCAACTACAGGCCATCTACCGTGTTTAATTAGCCACATTTCGTTTCCTATTTTTTCTTAATGGTTCGAAATCGTGAATCCATGTTTCGTCAACAGTAACAATGTTTGCAAATTGTCTTTGACTGAATTTGGGAAACATTTTGAGCGTTTAGCGGTTTCTACTCAAACCCGTCTTTGGTCATCTGTCAATATATGCGGTATCTATCTGGCAGGAATCTTTCGTACTTTCAAAATTAAATGCACCCACGATAGCGATATGCTAACAGCGTTGACAATATCATGTATCGTGTGCCTGCAGTCACATTTAATTATTTCCCTGACTTTTGAGACCTTGTCTGTTACAGTCACAGATCGGCAAGATTTTGCTGCATCTTGGACAGACTCTGTGCAAGTCAGAAATTTCTTTCTCCACCTTCGAACTGTCTTATAAGATACATGTACCTTATCAGACCCAAAAACGTCCCCCAATTCAGTAAAAATCTGTAATACCGAATGACCGAGTTTTGTGCGAACTTTTAAATAAGTTCTAATTTTTTCAATATTCTCAACCCAGTTCTCAACCATTTTTACAACAATGGCCAACGACTAGCTCTAATTATTATATTAGTGTTATGCTTGTTTTGCTATGCGTGATGTTCCCCCCTTAGTGTATGCCCATAGGCAAAAACCTTTTGTTTTAGGTTATATCTTGAAAATAGATTCCAATACTATGAAACTGTGAAAAACAGACGGACGGACAAAAAAGACCAATACACCTGCGCTTCTTGTACAACGTGATATAGTACTGCATGTACATATACGCACCAGCTGCCGACATTTGAGATACAAGGCACTGTGATCCAGAAGAGAGCATGTTTCTGTATATGTACGTCCAGTTTGTAGTAAGGTCCAGCATCCACCAGTCGGGGGGCCTGGATGACTATGTCACCTGTTACGTCACCAGGGACGATAACCGGAAATGGACTGACGTGAGCAGAGTTCACATGGATGATTTTGTTTGGGCTGCTGTCTGAAAACAGTTTTTGAAAAAAAAAGATGTACTGCTTACAAGGAAATATTTTACCCCCCCCCCCCCCCCCTCCGCCCTATCACTGGACGAATTTTGAACTGAGCGAAACCGTTTACTTCCTTTTTTTTCTTTAAGGAGGAATGACACAAATGAGAAATCTGATATGGATGGAGAATGGAACATATTTAAAATAATATTTTGATATTGAAAACTTTCAAATTTACTTTAATTATGCAGCTAATGTAAACAAAGAAACAAAAATCTGAAAAAATTAAAACTCGTGTTAGACTCGAATCCATGATTGAGTAGAATGTAAATGTTAGAATCATGCCGGAATACGGTAACTTGAAAATGGACTATTTCTGGAGTGGTTTTGCTCGCTTCTTACCGCACGATGTTTTCTTTTGTTTCTTGTTCCTGAACATTGTAATAATTCTGTACATTCTATCAATTTCTTACACACCCCGGGTATAAGAATTAAAACACCGGAAGCTCACGGGAGGAACATGTATCAATCTGCGGTTAAGGGTAAAAGTAGTACATAACTATTTTGTTTGTTTGCTTTACGGAGATAACACCACCTACTAAATGAAGTGACACAAAATTTGACCTATACATGACGCTCAGGGCCAAAGCAATGAGGATTCTTTGATGTACCAATGCATACCGTGGCATGAGACTTCCGATTTTGCAGGCATTTCTGAAAGACTTTCACTTCTAATGCCAGACTCTTGGTGAAGACGCAATCAAAATCTCATATTAAACGTCTTAGGTATGACGCGGCGCCGGGACCGAACATCGAACCCGAATCCTTCCGGTTGCG
This sequence comes from Ostrea denselamellosa, assembly GCA_024699665.1. Classification (NCBI taxonomy): domain Eukaryota; kingdom Metazoa; phylum Mollusca; class Bivalvia; order Ostreida; family Ostreidae; genus Ostrea; species Ostrea denselamellosa. Next base: position 8,565,899 of record JAMZEH010000018.1, read on the forward strand.
AAATGAACGCCTTAACCGCTCGGGTACGGCGACAGGTACCTGTACATGACTATGTTATTAAATAATGTAAAACTGTGGCAACGAAATAATCTTGAAATAATATTGATAATGTCATGTAGGGCCTACTTATTAAGATAAAGGATTTTGCTTGGGAAATTCTAGATATCTAATACCAGTGTGTTTTGTATGAATTCATCGTTGCAGTTTTGATGTAAAAACAACGATAAAGATATGATGCAGATCAGTGATTTTTGAAACGTTATCTTAAAACGAGCATGCTGTGAAGTAATTCTGAGAAAACCCAAGGAATATTCATAATTATGTGGTCAAAATTAAAAATACTATTACTATTCTTTGAATATATACGCGTAGAGTGTAAATATTTTAAACCGTGAATATACAAATATACCATTTATTGAAGTAACTGAATTGTAATGACTTTACATTAAATTGGAATTTCGGAAATCATATTTCTATAGTCATTGCACTTTGCTCTTTCTATTCCAACATGATTGGGGGCATGGCGCAGTTTCACAACCCACTTTGCACCTTTCACCCGCGATGAACCCGTCGTCATGGCTCAGTGATTAGAGCGTCCGCGTCGGGGCACTGAGGTCACGCGTTTGAGCCGCGCTCATACATTGTCCGCCTCAAACAAAGAATGTAGCTCTAAAAGGTTACTGTTCCTTCACCAAACGTTCGGCATTTAAAATTGAGAGTTGCGGGGCTTTCGGATGAGACCTTTAAAGAAAATCGAAGTACTTTTCGCAACAAACGTGGCACGATAAAGAACCCACACACCTATAAGCCTGCGCGCCTTGCATAGGTCAGAATTTGTGGCACGTCACATGGGATTGCAGGCGATGCTTTAATATGAGTGAAGCATGTTCGAAACGACGTGAAACAATGAAAAAACTTGTGCTTGAAGGAAGCTTGGTAAATACATGCATTTATATTGAAATTTTGCTTAATTCAACTGACTTTACAATATTCAGTAGAGTTTTAGACATAAATTTGACAGATTCCCTATGTATGATAAATGATTGATTATATATTGTTTAACGTCCCGTTCGGGAATTTTTCACTCATATGGAGACGTCACCATTGCTGGTGAAGGGCTGGAAAATTCAGGCCTATAAGCGGCTCTCAGGGCCTTTGGAGAGAGAGAGAGAGAGAGAGAGAGAGAGAGAGAGAGAGAGAGAGATCTTTATCGTGCCACAAATGCTGTGACACGGGACCTCGGTTTCTAAGGTCTCATCCAAAGTACGGCTGCATCTAGTCGCCACTTACAAGCAAAGGGTACAGAGGACCTCTCTAAAACCGGATCCCCACGAGACCCAGTGCATAATAAAGGCAATATCAGTGATTATTATACGTAGACAGAAAGGACTATTGAATTTTGATACAGATTCTCCGATCTCTTGTTTTCTATATAAAATGAAATATTTTCACTAGCTTACTGCAATCCCTGTATACAAGGTGTTTCCCTTCAGCTCCAAACACCAGGGCCACAAGAACTATCAAAATCATCGTCAAGCTTCGTGAAATCTAGTAGAAGATAGTAAAAGCAAATGTATGAATATCCAGGGATATTGCGTGACAATTCCAGAATCAGATGACCTCAGCACTGATAAGACTCTGTCCTTTATTGATAGCGTAATTAAGGAAGGTATACGACAATGACATTGTTTATTCGCATAAACTGACAAGTAGTACAATGTAGATATAGATAACTATATATATATATATATATATATATATATATATATATATATATATATATATATAACGCGGGCATGCATAAATTTATTAAGACACATTCCTAACTAGGAGAGTTAACTCTCTCAATAATGATTTTTATAAATTGATAATTACTTAAATTTCATCACTGTTGTATTTTTGGCATTAAAGATTGTTCAAACTTAAATACCCTTGGATATATGTAAAAATACTTTGGCAAAGAAGTCATTCTTGCTTGTAGGGTATCGTCACAATAAAAGAAGTGGTGAAACTTATCCTCAATTTCATTTTTCGAACACATTTTACAAATTTTGAGGGTATTTTTTTTCTTGGTACATATGGAGATCTTCCAACTTCAACAGGTAGCTTAGTATTACAGGTTCTAAATCTACAAAACTATTTCAGGTATTAATAAGGCAATGATAATAAATAGTTTTCTATACAATATTATGTTTTATATATTCTATAATCAAGACCTTTAAAAAGGACTATTCACTTCACTAAACCATGGCTGTCTGAATTGACCATTTACTGTTTTAAAACTACTTTCTTTAGCCAAATTAAATCACTTGTCATCCTGTTTGCCAAATATAAGAAGGTCCAGAATTATTCAGTATAGATTTGGTGAAATTACACCATGGATTGTTATAGTGCTTTAGAGTGTAAAATAACTTCGAAGATAATTTATCATTTTGTGAAACATTTAATTTACACCAAACGTTTAACATTCGTAGCTTTATATTCATTGCGACACGGTATTTATGGGCGGTGGATAGGGTCAAATACCACACACACACACACACACACATTTGTTTTGCAAAAAAGGTTCGTCGCAATCGATTAACGTAATTTATTATATACACACACACACACACACACACACACACACACACACACATATATATATATATATATATATATATGTGTGTGTGTGTGTGTGTGTGTGTGTGTGTGTGTGTGTGAAACTAAGTACTTAATATCAATGATCATAACACTCTAATAAATTACGTTAATCGATCGCGACGAACCTTTTTTGCAAAACAAATATACATATACATGAAAAAAATATTTGGTACGTAACGAAAAGACGTAATTACAAAACGAACGCTTATTTTCGCAAAACGAACAATGCATGAAAACAAGACGGTAAATGACGTTACAGACACGGCATTGTTATTTTGCAAAAACTGATAATAAAATCAAGATGAACGGTTTCTCATTGTATATACATACAATGTATATTGAAATCAAGATACACAAACCCGTGATGAGCAGAAATAAAACCCCAACGAATGGACTATTAAACAGTCGTCTGGTGGCACTCTATGATTTTTTACGTCACAGATTTTTGTGATGTACATAAACCTAAATCCGGAATGGAGGTAGTGACAGGAATAAAACTTGCAATGTTTCCGCTAATATTTTATATATTTTCATTCGGTTAAGTTTTCCCCTATTTGTGCAATCAGGGCTATTAGAAAATATAAATATATGGAATAAAATTTGATGTTGTATATTAGAAAACCGTGCCGGAATGGACCGACCTCGAAAAAATACGAATCTAGTAGTATCTGTAGTATCACAAATGACAATTATTCATGAATGGTTGCTCTGCAAACTTGTTTTATCGTACATGGATATAAATGACAATTCCTGAATACACAGAAATTGGAAAGCGATCTCGTACTGCTGTGTTGATAAACACGTGCGATTGTAATACTTGCGCCGCTGACACGTTTATTGATGGTAGATCAAGTTTGGAAATCATCTTGTTGAACACGTTTAATCTTTTCGGGTACTAAAACGATTGAAATAGCCACGTCTGTTCGTTACGTACTAGATTGTTAATTTTGCTTTTATGTATTAATATTTATTTTGCAAAAGGGACCTTAATTCAAAAAGCATTTACAGTTATTTATTAAGTTTTTATGGCCGCCCGCCCGGCGTTCACCATACTATAAGGCCGTAGTTGTTGACTTGACAACCTATCACCCCATTGATTCATCAACCGTTGACCTGTCAACCCGTTCACCTGTCTACCCTCTTCCTGATGATCTGTCTTCTTCTCGACAACACTGCTCATTCTTTACGTTAATTTTACTAGCAATAACTAAAACATTTTTTATCATTGCACATTGATCAATCGCGAATGAAAATAAAGGACTAGAAGTGTTTATCCGTACACCCTTGTTGGGCTATCTATGAAGCGAACTGAGACAGGGACTATTGCATGTAAGATCATATCTTATTAAAACATTGTCGTATTCGCTGTAATAAATGTATTAGCTTTAATTTTTAAGATACAAAGTTCGTTAATATAATAGCCCATGTTACCATCTGTAAGTCAGTGTACACCAAATACCATCTGTATATAATATACTCCAAATACCATCTCTCGGTCAAAATCGGTAGGTCAGTATATTCCAAATACCATATGTAGGTCAGTATATTCCAAATACCATATGTAGGTCAGTATATTCCAAATACCATCTGTAGGTCAGAATATTCCAAATACCATATGTAGGTCAGTATATTCCAAGTACCATATGTAGGTCAGTATATTCCAAATACCTTATGTAGGTCAGTATATTCCAAATACCATCTGTAGGTCAGTATATTCCAAATACCATATGTAGGTCAGTATATTCCAAATACCATATGTAGGTCAGTATATTCCAAATACCATCTGTAGGTCAGTATATTCCAAATACCATCTGTAGGTCAGTATATTCCAAATACCATATATAGGTCAGTATATTCCAAATACCATATGTAGGTCAGTATATTCCAAATACCATATGTAGGTCAGTATATTCCAAATACCATATGTAGGTCAGTATTTTCCAAATACCATATGTAGGTTATTATATTCCAAATACCATCTGTAAGTCAGTGTACTCAAAATACCATCTGTGCATAATATTTGTATTTTCTATACGAGATTGAATACTGTTAGTTATCTTAGTCTTTTCATATTCTAAATATCATCTGTAAGTCAAACTACTCTAAATACCATCTGTAGGTCAGTATATTCCAAATACCATATGTAGGTCAGTATATTCCAAATACCATATGTAGGTCAGTATATTCCAAATACCATATGTAGGTCAGTATATTCCAAATACCATCTGTAGGTCAGTATATTCCAAATACCATATGTAGGTCAGTATTTTCCAAATACCATATGTAGGTTATTATATTCCAAATACCATCTGTAAGTCAGTGTACTCAAAATACCATCTGTGCATAATATTTGTATTTTCTATATGAGATTGAATACTGTTAGTTATCTTAGTCTTTTCATATTCTAAATATCATCTGTAAGTCAAAGTACTCTAAATACCATCGGTAGGTCAGTATATTCCAAATACCATCTGTAGATAAGTATACTCCAAACACCATCTGTAGGTCTGTATACTCCAAATGTCATCTGTAGGTCAGTATGCTCTAAATACCATCTGTAGATCAGTATACTCCAAATGTCATCTGTATGTCAGTATACTCCAAATACCATCTGTAGCTCAGTATACTCCAAATGCCATCTTTATGTCAGTATACTCCAAATGCCATCTTTATGTCAATATACTCCAAATACCATCTGTAGCTCAGTATACTCCAAATACCATATGTAGGTCAGTATATTCCAAGTACCATATGTAGGTCAGTATATTCCAAATACCATCTGTAGGTCAGAATATTCCAAATACCATATGTAGGTCAGTATATTCCAAATACCATGTGTAGGTCAGTATATTCCAAATACCATATGTAGGTCAGTATATTCCAAATACCATCTGTAGGTCAGTATATTCCAAATACCATCTGTAGGTCAGTATATTCCAAATACCATATGTAGGTCAGTGTATTCCAAATACCATATGTAGGTCAGTATATTCCAAATACCATATGTAGGTTATTATATTCCAAATACCATCTGTAAGTCAGTGTACTCAAAATACCATCTGTGCATAATATTTGTATTTTCTATATGAGATTGAATACTGTTAGTTATCTTAGTCTTTCCATGTTCTAAATATCATCTGTAAGTCAAAGTACTCTAAATACCATCGGTAGGTCAGTATGTTTCAAATACCATATGTAGATTAGAATACTCCAACTACCATTTGTAGGTCAGTATATTCCAAATACCATCGATAGATAAGTATACTCCAAACACCATCTGTAGGTCTGTATACTCCAAATGTCATCTGTATGTCAGTATGCTCTAAATACCATCTGTAGCTCAGTATACTCCAAATGTCATCTGTATGTCAGTATACTCCAAATACCATCTGTAGCTCAGTGTACTCCAAATACCATCTGTAGCTCAGTATACTAGAAATACCATCTTTAGATCAGTATACTCCAAAATGCCACATGTAGGTCAGTATTCTCCAAATACATACAATACCGCTCTGTTTGAGTTCTACTTTAATTACCGCCCGGAGTCAGTCGGAGTTTCTTGGACCTAAGGACGCTAGAAATATCTTAATATTAATTTGAAGTACTATATATTAGCTGAAGTACAGTGTGTTGATTATAGCAATTTGTAATATTAAGTATGGCTTGAAACATGTATTAAAGTAATGATAAGTATTTTCAGCCGATTCAATGCAATTTCTATGACTTGACGATATGGCGTTTCGAAACATAAAAGTCAATGAACATTGTAGTGTTAGTTACTTAAAATATCTGTAAAACATTTTATTGACGCCAGAAACAACCGGTAGGATAGATCCTCAGTAACCCTTGCTTGTTATAAGAGGTGAATAAATGGGTCGGTCCTTCGGATGACACTACAAAAACAGAGGTCCCGTGTCGTAGCAGGTGTGGCGCGATAGAGTCGAGCATAGGTCTAAAGTATGCAGCCCTTCACCGGCAATGGCGACGTCTCCAAGTGAGTGAAAGATTCGCGGGAGTGACATTAAACAATTGACGTTAATCAACCAGAAACAACCGGTATAAAAGAAAAACCCACTGGTTTATTTAATTAATTTCCCTGTCCAGTATGAAGAATGCTGAACGCATCTTTGGCATAAAAATATCACATGTGCAAATGGTATAGAAATAGTATCACTTCATAAAGAACAGGAAGACAATTCGTGCGTAAAACTAACGGACCAAACGGAGTTATTTTTCTTGTAAAAGTATATCTTCGGATTGTAAGACACACTAGAGTGCATATTTCACTACTGAAAATTTGTCAACAGGATACCGAACCGTTAAATGAGCCAAATTTATCACCCCACGGGAAAAAAAACAACAACACTATACTGCATTTAGGTAATGAGCCAAATTAATCACCCAACGGGGAAAAACAACAACACTATACTGCATTTAGATAATGAGCCAAATTTATCACCCCAAGGGGAAAAAACCCAACACTATACTACATTTAGGTAATGTGCATTGACTTTAGAGATTGGATCAATTATTTTATGATATAATGAAATACTTTCAATTAAATTTCGTTAACAATTATATGGAAAGTTGGTGTATAGTGTCGTCACCCTGGCCCTTAGTCTACAACGCTTTCTTCTTCTTTAAACTCTTCTTTTGTTTTAGAGAAATACTATCTCTAATTCTGAAAATTTATTCTGTTGTAAAGATGTGATTTTACGAAAGGTTTTTAAGGTAACTTTAATCATAATCATTTATGAAATTAAAATTTAGTTTAATAATTTATCAAACTAAAGATTTCAATCCGATTGAATATACACATGTAACATATATAGAATCAATTTTTGTACGGAAAGACAATAACGTAATTTTGCTTCCTTCAGAGACCTTCATAGGTTTTCTAACACAAATATTAATTATATAAGTTTATAAATCTAAAGAGACACTACAGCTCATTTTGATCACAAATGATAAAATGACAATTTTCCCACAGCTTTCTCCAAAATTTTGTTGCATACTTGAAAGTATAAACTTTGCAAAATAACACATTTCTACATTCTCGTTTAAACGCTAAAATTAGTACTGTTTGGCGACCCTTTAAAAATATATATTGAGACTCCGAGAGTACACGGTGCAGCCTATCGTCTAGAGAGAGAAAGCGTAAAATGGGTAGACCCAGAAGTTTGACAGATTTTGCAAGAAAAGGGTTAAAATAGAACAAGTTAAAACTCATATGGATAAAGATATATCAGTAACTGAGAGCTAGGACACACACACACACAGGGTTTTAAAAGTGTTATTTTTATCGGAACACGTCACGTGTTAGTTTAAAAACATCATTTGGTTACTAGGGACATGGGCGGTTTCCGTTAGAGTAATGATTTATAATTACATAATTGTAAGAAGGAAGGTATAATCCCATTCTCGGAAAGCGAGTTCGAACCCCTTAAAGGGGGTTATTTAAATAAGTTTCAACACAATACGTTTGCCTGTCATTCTAAATCACATGATGTAAAACTTGTTAATTGTCAATATCGATATGATTCTCATCACTTTATCAATACGTGTTTTTAAAAAAACACACACACTATATTAAAATGTGGAAAATGAGCCGTAGTGTCTCTTTGAGTTTTTCTGTCATTCAAAAAGTAAATCATAATTTTACAACAAACATTTCCAACACCAATATAACAGGTAATATTTCTTTCAAGAGAAACCAGTTAATCTTTTAGAATCTGATAGGTGGTGTCCTGTAGATGTGCATTAACGTTTCGGAATTTCAATTGTACCCTGAGGGCAAAATGGAGTTTAAAAGAAATTGCGTTTTCTAAAAAGAAAAGTCCTAGTTTTCAGAACTCCTTATACCTTTTACGCAATAGCCACATCATCTTATTCCATGGCGATTCGGTTAGAATAGCTCCTCAGTACTTCTTGCTTTAGGAGGCAACTTAATGGGGCGGTCCTTTGGATGAGACCGCATAAGCCGAGGTCCCGTGTAACAGCAAATAGGTGTAACACGATAAAGACCCCTTCCTGCTGAAAAGCCGTAAGCGCCGAGTATAGGCCTAAATTTTGCAGCCCTTCACCAGCAATGGTGATGTCTCCATATTAGTGAAAGATTCTCGAGAGAAACATTAAACAATACATAATATAACCAAACCAAACTATCTTTTGGAACATGGTTGGTGGTGTCCTGAAGACGTGCAGTTGGGTTTAAGGAATTTCATTTTCACCTAGGAGGCAAAACGAGGGTCAAAACGACATTTTTTTGCAATTAGTTGTCGTCCTTTCTCGCGTGGTCCGTTAACAGTTGGGCATTTTGAACTTCGTCTTGATAACCACCATTTCAATTCTTTTCAAATTTGGCTTGAAGCATCTTTGGGACAAGGGGGGGGGGGGGGGGGCTAAATTGTAAATTTCATGTATCCTGCACACCTGGACCCTTAGGGGCGGGACAAAAATTGTCAAAACACGTCAAATTTTCAAAAACCCCTTGGGGATTCGGGTTGTTAGAATACATTCTCAGTATCCCTTGCTTGACGTAAAAGACGACTAAATGGGTCTGTCCTTCGGATGAGACCGTACAAACCGAGGCCCCGTGTCACAGCAGGTGTGGCACGTTAAAGATCCCTCCCTGCTCAAAGGCCATAAGCGCCGAGCATAGGCCTAAATTTTGCAGCCCTTCACCGGCAATGGTGACGTTTCCATATGAGTGAAATATTCTCGAGCAGGACGTTAAACAATATATAATCAATCAATCAAAAATATTTTCTACGACAGCACATGCGTAAGAAAAACTAAATTCATAATGATGTAGAACAGAATTATAACGTCTACCAAAATTGTAAATTTCATGATCCCTGGGATAGAGGTTCTGACTCCAAGGCGGGGCCAAACTTGATATTAGTGTTTATGAGTAAAGCATTTAATAAACATCTTCGTTAACGCTATTGATACTAAATTGAAACTAAATGGATATTTAGAAAGAGCAGGTTGTACTTTACCAAAATTGCAAGTTTGATATCCCTGGGCAGGGGTTTTGGTATTGGGGGGAGGATGGTTAGTGATTACATGTATGAACAATTGAACATTTTGAACTTCGGTACCTACCATTCAAGTTCTTTTCAAATCTAGATTGAGACATCTTTGGGCCAAGATCGACAGAAATTATAAATTTCAGAATTCCTGCACCCTTTAAGCCTTTGAGGCGGGGCATAAACAGCCAAAAATTGACTCATTTTCAAAAATCGTCTTCTCTACAACCGCATATATTTATGTAAAACTAAATGCATAGTAATGCAGAGCACAAAGGTCTCTACAAAATTTCATGATCCCCGGGGTAAATGTTCTAATCCCAGGGTGGGACCAAACTTGGCATATATATTGTATATGTGTAATACATTTAAATAATATCTTTCTTAGTGGTTTTAATATTAATTTGAGTCTAAATAGATATTTAGAATGAACAGGTACAGCGTTTTGCCAAAGTATTCGCGGAAAATGGCGGTCACGGTTAAGGAGTTTTTGCCCTTCGTATAGAAATGCCAAAGCTTAACGAAAATTATCTTTGAGACGAACCTTGAAATCAGTGAAAAGGTCCGGATGAGTTACATATGAAATATTGTCTGCTAGAGTAAATTGTGCTGTTGGATTGAAATGTATACAAAGATGGGTCACAAGTCTAAGGAATTGTTATGGGACAAGACAGAAGTGATTTTAAGATTTTCAAAAAAAAAAAAAAAAAAATGAAGGATTAAAGATATTTATAAGTGAGATTTTGAGGATGGTAGGAGTGCCAACATACAGATCGGTTTTCAAGACTTTTCAGGATCGTAGTATCGTATTTACAGCTAATAGAACTGGTCGTCTGACAAAACTGCCTAATCGTGGAGAAACCAGGTTGCTGCGGTTGGTGAAACGGAGCAGAGGAAAAGTGTTGAAAGATGTTACAACCGAATTCAATTTTGGAAATGATTCACATCAAGTCAGTAAGGGGACTGTACAGAGAATTTTATATAAAATAAGATTTATCAGAGAATTGTTAGGAAACAAATCGTGATGAAAAAGGTCTTCCGAAAAACAAACGACTTGCAAGGAGCCTTAACAACAGAAATTAACTGTAAACCATTATCGGAGGAACATCAATTTCAGCGGAAAGTCACAAGTGGCTGGTCAAAATAATAATGTCTTTGTTTGGCGATCTGCTCATAAAGTTTACAAATCGGAGTGCATGTTTGCAGCACGCAAGCCTAAACTTCAGTCATGGTCTGGGGGTGTATTACCTGGTATAGTTCTGGTACTCTTGTATGGTAAGCGAGAATATTAATGCTGAGATATACATTTCTGTATTAGATGTCCTACTGTGGACTGTAAATACCTGTCATTTTCCTGATAATTCCTACACATTCCAGGATGACAATGTCCTTGTGCATCGAACCTGTATGGTAGAGAGGTACAAACATGAAAACAACATTCCTGGAATGACTTCGCCATCCCAGTCACCTGGCATAAACATTATTGAAAATTGTTGGCATAGGGTCAAGAGAACTTTACAAAACCGGAGCGGCGAAACATCTAAACCAGCTAAACTGTTCGAAGCTATTCTGGGTATATGGCAGAATCTCTCCGTGGAATATATTAAAAACATCTGTAAGTCCTTGCCACGAAACGTTCTTGCATGTATGCAGTCCAAGGAACACACCACAAAGTACTAAAGGTATGCATACTTTATTAACAAACAACTTGAACGGCGAGTTTATCATCCTTGATGTCCGCCATTTTCCGGGAATACTTTTGGCACGACCCTATAGTTCTTATTTGATGATCCCAGGGGTAGGGGTTTTGGTATTAGGGTGGAACCAAAATGGTCAGTGATTAAATGTGTTAACAATAGAACATTTTAACTTCTTGATAACTGCAATTCCAATTCTTTTCAAATTTGGTATGAAGCATCGCTTGGACAAAGGGGACATAAATTGTAAATTTCACATTTCCTGCACCCCTGGGGGCCTTAAGAGAGGGACAATCTGCCAAAAATTGACGATTTTCTTAAAAACAACAAACTTATCTACAACCACAAATGTGTAAGAAAAACTAAGTGCATAGCAATAAAGCATTTTCTATAGCATCCATATCATTTTTCAGGTAGTGTCCTTTAGATGTGCAATACGTTGCGATTTTTTTTAACCTTGAGTGGCAAATGCAGTGAAAAATGGAACAACAACAAAAACTAATTCTAACATAAGTGGCCAGGTTGCATTAAACCACTATATTTTCAAACTTACAACCACATAACGATGGGCAAAATAGTATATTTAATGGCTGCGGTTAGCCAGTGCCTTGTGCATGTATAAAGTACTTCATCTAAAATCGAGATGAAAAATGCATTTCCGGCAATTAGCGGTAATGTATTCATTCCAGAGACCCAGAAGTCACATTCCTCACCTGAACATTTTATGCTAAATTTGAAACTATAATAGCTGTCATTTTGGTATCAGAAATATTTTATTGTAAAGTTGCGGTTTATTTTTTCAATGATAGAAAAAAAAATAAGGTTACAAATTTTTGTTACTAATAGTGTTGGAAAACCTGTTCAGGGATTCTGAATGAAGTAAAATTACATTACTCTCTCCCCGTACAAAAATTGATTATATATAAATACTATATATATTCATTATATCTGAAATCTTTATATTGATAAAATTTAAAATCGTCTTCATGATTGATTGATTGATTAAATATTGTTTAACGTCCCGATCGAGAATCTTATACTCATATGGAAACTTCACCATTGCCGGTGAAGAGCTGCAAATTTAGGCCTATGTTCGGCGCTTACGGTCTTTGAGCAGGGAAGGATCTTTTACGTGCCACACCTGCTGTGACACGGGACCTCGGTTTTTACGGTCTCATCCGAAGTACCGCCCCATTTAGTTGCCTCTTACGACAAGCAAGGGGTCCTGAGGACCTATTCTAACCCGGATCCCTACGGGATAAATTGTATTCATGAATTTGCTTAAACTTACGTACACAACTATCACAATAACACATTTTTACAACAAACTAAATTTTCAGATTTAGACTAATATTATTTCAATAATGTATATTCAAGTAAAGCATAGAATAACTATTGTGGTTTCTTTTCTACAGACTATTCGCATCGTCGCATCATTTTTCAATGGTGTTTATTGAGTAACGTACATTGCGGATTATCTTTCTTTGCACAAACATGAGTTATCTTTTCACTGAACGTAAAAGGACATTATTGTGGCGTAAAGATGCTAATTGTCGTCTGCAACTCTGTTTATACATGAAAGGCAGTGATTAGAAAACGTGGGTTGTAATCATCCGAAACTCGGTAAGTGCTTCAAAGAAAACATTGTAACATTAGTTCAGGGTGGTAACAGTTTCGGAGAAGTCGGCATATTGTTAAAAATGTCCAAATCAGATGTGTTTTTTGCTTGGGTAAAGTTTCGAGAGCGAGGTACAACAGAAAATAAACAAAGAAGTGGACGAAAGAAATCGGTGACTGAACGCGCAGAACAGAGACTTTGGCAGACACGGGTGGATAGAAAAGGACCACTGTTGGACATTACAAGAAAGTGTAATGAAAATAACAATGCAGATATATTTATGGATACTAAATATGTGTTTGTATAGAGAAAATACAATTCGAGTTGTTAGTTGTGTAAAACTTGTGCAACACATTGTGCGGATAAAAGAAGCTGAACCGCGGAAAATGTTTGAAAAGGGTAACTTTTCTCTAACAAGTGCCAGATTGTCGTTGGAAATGATTATTGAGTATATGTATTGAGCAGAAGTGACAAATTTAGCTGCCGGTCAGTATTTCCCCCTGAAACTGATCAAATATTAGGGGGGGGGTGCATTATGTGTTATGGTGTTGGTACTCTTTGTAGAGTAAATGATAACATTAATTATGAAAAATACATAGATAACATGTAGCCTGTTGTAGTAAAACACTTTCAATATGACAATTATCTGTGTAATGGATGACATTGCGCCTGGTCTTTCAAACAATGACAAAACTGACAACTTATTTCCAGCACTGAGGTGGCCCGCACATCCACCTGATTTTGGCCCATAAAAACATTTGGCTGGCAATTAAAAGAAAACTTCAAAATCGCATTTGCACATTAAATTCTGGTGATGGAGTGAATAACAAAATTCTGGAAATCATTTGCAGTATATTATAAAATTGTATGCACCCCTTTCACAACGAGAGAGCAGAGTTCAAAGGGCCCGAAGGTATGACACGAAATACAAGGTACTTGACATTCTTTTATTTATTTATATTGATTATTGTTAGAAACAAAATATTTATTTAAAATATTTTTGCATTTAAAAGTTATTTGTACTGTTCAAACACTCCAAAAACATCTTTGTTTTCCGTCAAGCGTTTTGAATAAACGAAATGGCCGCTATCGCCCGTGCGAATAATTTTGACCCCAGTATGTAGTTTGACATGTACAACGGAGTGTATATACATGTATATTTAAAGACAAACTCTTATGCGCGGGTATAGCTGTCGTATGACAGCATTTAGTTACATTTTTTTTCAATTGTAATATATGTTGTGTCAATTTCTTTTATATTCCTTTTTTCAAGTCGACATCAATAAAATGTTTTGTTGAATTGCCAAATATAGATATATAAGGATGGGGATCTAAACAAAATGGGCGTGTGAGGTTTTTTCTGCGTTATCGACTTCGCTGATAATATCTGTTATGCCAAGCTTATCATCGGCTGTCTTATCGTCGTTTCATTACTTTATCTTCATCTGACGGACTGGAGTTCAGAGTCTTTTAGTTCGTCTTACGATTTTATCGTAACTGCCATAGTATTTTATAGGCGTGGGAAAATTGACTTCACCTCTTTCCAAAAGGTCTCTACGACAGTAGAATTGTTAACGTATTCAAGCATGCATCACTTTAGTCATCTTCAAGAAAAATAGGTGCATTTACCTACATATATCATCCTATTTGACTAACTGAGATAGGGCGAAACCTTGACACATCACCCATCTAGTCCATTTGTCATCTTAGTGCGGTTCACATTTTACACAGAATTCAATGACAACCACACCATCACGTCAGATAGTGATTAAATCACATCCTCAACAGATGGTGATTCACCACACCATCAACTTGTAGTGATTCTTCACACCAACAACTTATAGTGATTCATCACACTCACACCATGTAGTGATTCATCCCACCAACAACTTATAGTGATTAATCACACTCACAACATATAGTGATTCATCACACCAACAACTAATAGTGATTAATCACACTCACATTTAACCCTGTGGGGGTCCGAGTTGTTAGAACAGATCCTCAGTACCCCTTGCTTGTCGTAAGAGGCGATTAAATGGGGAGGTCCTTCGGATGAGACCGCAAAAACCGTGGTCCCGTGTCACAGCAGGTGTGGCACGTAAGAGATCCCTCCCTGTTCGAAGGCCATAAGCGCCGAGCATTGGCCTAAATCTGCAGCCCTTCACCGGCAATGGTGATGTCTCCATATGAGTGAAAAATTCTTGAGCGGGACGTTAAACAAAATTTAATCAATCAATCAATCAATCTCACAACTTATAGTGATTCATTACACTCACAACATATAGTGATTCATCACACCCACGACATATGGTGATTTTTCACTCCCACAACTTACAATGATTCATTACAATAACAATTCACAGCGATTCATCACACCTATATCATATAATGATAATTTACAGCGATTCATCACACCTATATCATACAATGATTCATGACACCCTCACCACCTCAATGGCTTACACTTTACAGACACGCCCCATCGTTTATAAATGACTTGAAATAGTCATATCGGTGTTGAAACCAAAAAAAAAACCAAAACGTTAAAAGTATGCATAATTGAATTATGAAAATTTAGGTGATTGTGATATTTGGAGTGGACGGGGTGAAGTGACTGGGGATGCGGTATGGATAGGGCTGCACCTCCACCACTTCCTTTTTCTGTCCTTTCTCCAAAGATTCTCTCTCTCCTTTTCATCTCTTCTCTACCTATTATCCCCCCCCCCCCTTTTCCACACTTCCACTTTAATGTTCTGCAGTTTTTACCCCTAGAGTTGTTTCTCCGTACCCGTACAGGATATGCTTAAACAGGTTACAATGTAAATTGAATTGTAAACCAACACATTTTGAAAATATTCAGTCATAAAATGTCGATATGTACATGGTTTCTGTCGGCGTGAAGAAGTCAGATTGTGCATTACAGAGAGCAGTTACTTCCCTTTATATGCAAATAACTTCTTAAATGATATCGATAATTTACAAATGAACAAGAAAAAAAAAAAACTATTAAAAACCAAACTTACTTTAAGGTAACTGTATATGTGCAAAGTGTTAAAAAGCCGGATTTAGAAACGTAAATTGTAAACATAGAAAAAAGTAATTATGAAAGTTTTTATGTATACAGAGAATTAATCAAAAATAAATAAAGTTCATATGCTATACGCAACACACAGTCAATCACCACTATTACCATGTGGCTTATCTTATAATGTATGTGATGACACTATAGCTTCAGATATTCAAACTACCGTAAAGTGCATCTAAATTAGCTATTAAATATTATAATACACTGTATGATTATCACAAAACAACTTTATTGTTAGAGGATCAAGACTTAGATAAAATATGATGATGCCATTTTCTATATAACATAAATAGCTCACAATGAATGCATTATAATTTATCTCACGGTGATCTGAGCTAGAAAGGGTCCTTAGTACCCCTTGCTTTTTGTACGACAGGCGACTAAATGAGAAGATCCTTCGGATGATACGATCACGCAAAAATCGAGACCTCCAGTCACAGAAGGTGTGGCATGATAAAGATTCCTCCCTGCTCAAAGGCCGCAAGTGCCGAGCATAGGTCTAAATTGTACAGCCCTTCACCGGCAATGGTGATGTGTTCATAATAGTGAAAAATTCTTGAGCGGGACGTTAAACAATATAAATCAACCAACTATTTCCCTGTTGTTGACTGTCTTTCATATCAAATGTTACGAAGGTAACTGCTGGACAATTTAAATTGTCCATGAAAATGACCTGGATCAATACACTAAATGTAAATTCTAACGCAACTATTTTATAATGTGTATTTTAATTGGCTATTGCACTGAAGTTTGAGGTAGTTAAGTGACCATTAATGAAACAAAAAGCTTTCAACTGTGTGACGTCATAATACAAAAACGCAAAAGCAGAACGTTAAGAGTAAACATTAGCCATAAAATTCCGGGAGGTATATCCCCTAACTACAGGTATTTGAATTTAGCATTTTATCCGACATTGATCTTCTCCTCTTCAAACCATATCATATACATCTGACCATGGTAGAAAGCTTCCTATGATTCTCCTTAGCTCAGTAAGGTCCCAAAGCTATAGGCACATTATAATGACATATGTTTTAGTGAGCAGAGTAGAAAGATACCATTATTCTAATACATCTTCAGATTTTGCTGTCCATATGATGTGGCTCTGGTTGAGGTAAGGATTATAACAATGATTCAGAATGGATCCTCTCTTATTCAGAATGGATTCTGTCTGATGTTCCATCTTTGTCAAACAATATTTCTTACAGAAAGCGAGTGGCACCAATAATTGATTTTCATAAATACATGTTCATATAACAAAGCAATGCTACATACGATATAACAAGGCGTTAAGTCGTGTGCACGTGATGCAGATGTAATAAGTCGTGCGCACGAGGTATTATATCGTGCACAAGACATGATTTTTTTTTCAAAAAAAAAAAAAAAATTATAAAAATAATTTTTGTCCTAAATATATCTCCGTACAAACATTATTTAAATAAAAGCATAACCAAGTTATACAAGAAGTAACCATCAATTAAAATTCGGAATTTCCTTGGAATAGGAATAACTTCTCATACGTTATTTGTGACGTTATTTGTGACCGTTACTGCTGATTTAAAGGTCGCTAAGTGAGTTTTAACCAGTGATGATCAAACTACTTTGTATATTGTTGTGAATGTGATTTTATCATCACTTCAATGCGTTTGTATATGTACTATACACGTGACAAATCCTATCAAAACAAATGAATATTTTTAACTTATTTAGGTATATTTTGCAATAACTACACGTTTCATTCTTATATGTAACAGATCGATCTGAATACTTCTATATTATTTCCCTGCATTTTATAGCACAGTTAACCTAGGATATGGTTGAAATCTGGCATATTGGTACTGTATGCGATAGCTGAGTCAGGCAGGTGAAAATCGTGCACAGTCTGAAGCATCTTTGGGGCCAACACTGTCCAGAATGCCGTGCGAGCTGCGTCCATTTTAGACTTTACTGATAACTTAGTATTTATATCCAAGTAATTTTCAGAATGAATATTAAATTCTGGCCATGTCTGTCGAACGGAAACTGGTTTGTTAGGATTACTGCCAAATAGAAGATGAAACATACATGAATTTATGTCTATTTGGTTACTGCGAGCCGACAGGTATAACGATTCTACATTAAGTCAGTCTGATACTCACCCTGTCTTGACAAAATTAGTCCAATATGTCATGATTTCCTCCGAAAGTGAAACCTCGTCCGAAATAAGACTGTCCTGAAAATGAAGCCCTGCTTGCATACTGGAAGGAAAACCAAATACGTAAGGTAGTTCGTCACCATGACCGGCACCAGGAACCCATGGGATTGGGCGTGCAAATGACGAGCGATGTGTAAAAAGGTACATATATGTATGTCGTCCCGGACCCTGTATTTTAGCATGTGCACGAGCAGATATTTTAGCCGGTATGAAAAATTGGTAGTCAGAAGACATGTCCAGTATCTTTTGGAGATATGTGGCGTTCGTCACAGGCTCTGACCAATTGGTGTAGACAAACGACATAGCATCAACAAGGGTATCGGTGGTAAGACCAAAACGATCCGTAAGCATGGAATTTGTCACGTAACTGTTGACTATGTGAAGAGCAGACGATGTCGATGTAACTTTACTTTGCACAAATGGGAGAAGTGAGACCATAGTAATAAATCCACCATCGCCGTCATTGATCCCAATTAAAAGGTCAAGGTCAGCCAGGGTATTTCTTCCGTCAGCTATCATGGTTTCCGGAAACAGAAACGCGTCTGGGGGAAGTTGTTTGATGAATTCTCCATCTACGACTGGGGTCCACTCTGGACGGTATATTTCATCTTCTTTTGTTCCTACTTGTGCATTTGTAATCAGGTCTTCAAAAGGTTTGCTTCTAAGACATCTCAGTAACTCAGTGTTTGTCGCAATCGAACAGTTTAATCGCAATCCAAGTAATTTAGAAAATCTGCCAACAGTGTTTCTTTCACTGTAAGCCCATGGACACATCGCAGTTCCACTTTCAGATATTATTCTCTTGAAAAGTCCTTTATTTTTAGGATAGGTAGCTTGCAAAAATGTGCTTGCTCCGCCAGCCGATTCTCCGAATAACGTAACAAGGTTTGGATCACCTCCAAAATGTCGTATGTTTTCATGAACCCATTGCAGAGCCATTTGTTGATCCCAAAGTCCATAGTTACCTTTAGATGTGTCATCATCTGTAGCTAAAAATCCTATTGGACCAAGTCTGTAATTAACGGTTACTATCACGACGTTTCCGAATCCCGAAAGGGTAGAAGCATCATATATACTAGACTGTCCGATCACAAACGCTCCTCCATGAAACCAAATCATTACAGGTAAATTATGCGCATGGGCAGGAGCAAAAATGTTCAATGTTAGACAGTCTTCTGAAATGAGTGGTTTTCCTGGAAGCCATTGTTGCGCCATATCTGGTCGCTGCGGACAAGCCGGTCCATATTGTGTTGCGGAAAATGTTTGAGCGAAATGAGCCTTTTTGACAGGTTTTGCAAATCTAAGGTTTCCTAAAGGTGGCTCAGCGTAAGGAATTCCAAGAAATGTATTGATATTATACCTGACAGATGCAAATGATGTTGTTTTCGTCGTTCCAATAATATTTCCAGCATCTGAATGCACGTGCACACTGTCATGCTGACATATGACTAAATCAGTCCACAATATTAAAGAAATTCTAAATATTTTCCACATGGTTTGGAGAACGTTCTTTAGTTTTTAACTGACTCGCACGTCAGGCTGACAATGCAATTTCTCTGAGACGTTAAACTACACAATTTAGTAAATCAGATAAGACATGTAGCACGGGTCAGTCCCAGCGTAGTTTATCATTACACCGATTCATCGACCATTTCATTTTGTAATATTTCTTGAGCAGTCATACATGTTCGTTCTCCGTTGTTCACCTATTGAATGTTATGGAAATATATGGAATGTTGTAAACCAAAACTGAACACCATTCGCACTACATGGCGTGTGATGATGCAATATATGGTGTGGGTATAATAAGGCAATATATTGTATAGGTGAGATGGAGCAGTATATTCTGTGGGTGTGATAAGGCAGTATATTGTGTGGGTGTGATGGACAATGTATTGTGTGGGTGTGATGGAGCAATATATTGTGTGGGTGTGATGGTGCAGTATATTGTGTGGGTGTAATAAGGCAGTAAATTGTGTGGGTGTAATGGAGCAATATACTATGTGGGTGTGATGGAGCAATATACTATGTGGGTGTGATGAAGCAATATATTGTGTGGGTGTGATGAGGCAATATATTGTGTGGGTGTGAGGATGCAGTATATTGTGTGGGTGTAATAAGGCAGTAAATTGTGTGGGTGTGATGGGGCAGTATATTGTGTGGGTGTGATGGAGCAATATATTATGTGGGTATGATGGAGCAATATATTGTGTGGGTGTGATGAAGCAATATATTGTGTGGGTGTGATGAGGCAATATATTTTGTGGGTGTGATGAGGCAATATATTGTGTGGGTGTGATGGAGCAATATAGTGTGTGGGTGTGATGGAGCAATATATTGTGTGGGTGTGATGGTGCAGTATATTGTGTTGGTGTGATGAGGCAGTATTTTGTATGGGTGTGATAAGGCAGTAAATTATGTTGGTGTGATGGAGCAATATATTGTGTGGGTATGATGGGGTAGTACATTGTGTGGGTGTGATGAGGCAATATATTGTTTGAGTGTAATGAGGCAGTACATTGACTGGGTGTGATGACAAGAAAACATGCTGAAAAATTACTTTTCCTGGCAATTATTACTATGAAGTATGGCACATTTCTGTAGATGCACACTTCAACTAAGGACATATCATTCTGATTCATAATTTTGAACCACGTTTATCAGAAGTCAGAGTACAAGCACAATCATGACGATGAATACCAACCTTGCTGTCTACACTATGA
Source organism: Ostrea denselamellosa (assembly GCA_024699665.1). Taxonomy (NCBI): domain Eukaryota; kingdom Metazoa; phylum Mollusca; class Bivalvia; order Ostreida; family Ostreidae; genus Ostrea; species Ostrea denselamellosa. Next base: position 8,586,890 of record JAMZEH010000018.1, read on the forward strand.
CATATCTAGAGTTTGTACATATATCTATGAAAACATTTGACATCAAAAATCATCATCTTGATTAATTCTAAGCTTGTGAATGGGTTTCAGTGCATCGTTAAAGCAACCAACGCCGGAACTCTTTTGTTTGTTTGTACTTCCTGTTTTACGTCGCATTCGAGAAAAAAAATGCCACTCCTGTAGAGATGTCACCAGTTTTATGTGAAGTGTCACCGATTCTCACCTGTGCCTGAGGCTCAGCCTCAGAGTCGAAGGTTTTTTCCGTGAAATGGGACCTTCATATTTAAGGTCATATCCGAAAGACCTCGATTTTCACTTTTTATGTCGGGCATTTAGTAAAGAAACAATCACAATCTATGTAAATAACAAGATCGAACATAGGATTCGAGACTTGCAGTAAGCAAGTGTCCTAACCACAACGCTACTGCAATTGGTAAAAAACCGTTTTGCATATGCTGACGGTGTTACTGTTTGAGCGAGCACAACTGTGTCTGTTATGTAATAATCATTGTTTTCATCAGGTTCAATTTAAACAAATTGAATATTTATTTACCAAATACTCGGTACATAAATGGAATTGGGCAGCAGAGACAGCCTTTTTTATACTAAATCATGAACGATTAAAAGTCTTGTGTTAGGTTTTTGCTAAATTTAGATCACTTTAGATAACTTCGTCGCAGTTCGGATTTTTGAAAAAGGGCTTCCTAAAAACAATACAGAAATGTGCCTCGGTGGTCTTTATATTATATGACGTCACAATGAAAAAAGTACGTCACGATGTACTGTTTTTCAAGTCGTATCATGGGAAACATGTCATAATATTTTGTCGTATCAATACGGGACTATCGAGATACGGATCCACTTTGATTTTTATCGTGCGCTGAAATTGTACAATATAGCAGCTACGTAAGCAAAATTGAAAGACTTGGGCAACTCCTATATACAAAAGTGACGGCTAAAGTCGATTCATTTCTGATACAAAAATATCTGCCCGATTTAAAGATTATTTTCTCAGAAATGTAGCAAACGAATATCCTAGTGTCAAAAACAAAGATATTAGATGAAATTTCTATTGTTTGGTTGCGGAAGACGATTCAATGATAACTCGTAGCATCGACGATGTACTTCTTCTGCTGTAGCCCCGTGGGGATCCGGGTTAGAATAGATCCTCAGTACCCCTTGCTTGTCGTAAGAGATGACTAAATGGGGCGGTCCTTCGGATGGGACCGCAGAAACCAAGGCCCCGTGTCGCAGCAGGTGTGGCACGATAAAGATCCCTCCCTGCTCAAAGGCCATAAGCGCCGAGTATAGGCCTAACTTCTGTAGCCCTTCGCCGGCAATGGTGACGTCTCCATACGATTGCAAAATTCTCGAGAGGGACGTTTAACAATATACGATCAATCCTCAGCTGTATGGTATGTGAATATTTACTCAACTTGTTAGATTTTCTTGAGTTATTTTTAAATGCAAACATTATTTTATGAGCTGCTCACTTTTTATAGTTGTGATAAATGATAGAGAAAGTGCAAGATGAACCGATGAATTGAACTCGTGTACTTAAGGATATCCCCCCTCCCCCAATTTTGGGCAGAACCAACTGAGAATTTTCAGACAAATGTGAAAGAACTTTAATATCCGTTTGCACTTTCCCTTTCCACAGCCAAAAACGACGTTCATTACCTGAGCTCATTATACCTGATACATGCAGTGTGCTTATTTACTGAAAAGTTATCCAAGTTAACGCAGAAACGAGATCTCGTTGGTCATACTAAACATTAAAACCACAACGGAATCGGGGACGAAATAATAGTTCCGATATTCGGTATTAGTTACTATCACGTGACCGCGGTATATAAAGTTCAAATGTAATCGGTCTTTCCGGCACATCCCGGAAGTTCCGTATTGATGAGCGATATATATATATGTATGTTTAAGTTCTTAATTATTAAATGCTTGTCAAATGATTATATATTATTATTGTGCAAGTCTTTACTCTGTATAATATGCGTAAAGACAATATTGATATTATCTTGTGATCTTGAAATCGCCTCAAATCAGAATTTACTTTTGTGGGTGAAGAATTGCATTGTATATAAACAATGCGATAGTTCGGGTGCAACTCCTGTAGCCAGTACTATAATTTTTGGATAGATGATTTGATATATTTATAAATTTGAATAATGCTTTGTGCAACTTCAAACAACTCCGGTAATTCGCTGATGACTATCGACATGTTGTCTTATAACATGATTTTAATTGGTGAATGCACTTGTTCCCAGCACTTTTCACTTAAAGGAGTTTTACTTCTTTCTACACAAATCATTAAAAATCCAATGGGTAACCCGCATATACTTGAACTTTTGCCAATAAGGGCCTGCTGATTAAGTGTCACGTGATAATTAGCTGACGTCAGGGGAGTGTGAGAAATGTATGGTAACTCGGTCAACATATGGGTAGTATAATTTCGGTGTTTAACCGAATTATACTTGTGAATTTGAGGTGTAATTTCACACCAGGATAACAAAGAATCCCGTTATGGAAGCCCTTAGCCTAGAACTGTGGTGGACACACCGTGTGAAAGTGTGAGACGTCACTGAATTATTGATTATTGAAATCATTCTAAACCAAGATACAGTAAATTATTTCAGACGTACCAATGAAAAAGCTACTGGTGTCTGGTTTTCCGGATCTGTATCTATCCGTGACGTATCATAAAAACTTAGGTTTTATTTAGGGTGAAATTAACAATTGCGCTCAGAAATACTACGATCACATTGCAAAAAAGGCGTAGGTGTTGCACAATTTCTCGAAACACGAACAGATCGACGCAGCACAATTGCTTTATCTTGGTGGCACGTGAAATCACATCATTGATCTTTACAATCTGTATATGGAGTGAAGCATGTCCCAAATTGATACGATATATAAGAGTACCTCCTAGTCGAACATGACTTTTACCCCTAACAGAGCATTTTCATTGATAACAAATGACTTGCTTTTTATAAGGCCGTAGAATGAAACCTTATTGAAGACAACACTGATTAAATTATTCCGTTCGATTTATGTGAATGTGATAGATCATCTTATAAAACAAAACAACACAACCTTTGTGACTAAATGCAAAACTTGCATGAAATAAACTCAAATCGATACCAAATGTCGTCCCATTGACCCATTTTCACAAGAGTTACAACCTCCTGCATACAATTTCGTTTTCTGGATCCTCTTTACATCAGAAATAAAGGAACTTTACGAAAAGTATGCCGGCGTTAAGTGTCGCAGTTAATACCCTTATGTATTTTCAAAAAATGAAATTTATTTCTTATGAGTATTTATATTCTACTTTCATTTCTGTCGGAATTCTTAGTCGTTCAAACAGACGAACTAATTTTATAAAGAGTCATACGCGCATAGTACGTTCATAAGGAAATGGTTATCATTTCAATTTGTGAAAAGGCAATAAACTTGGAAATGTAATAAATATTATGCTTTTAGCTATTTTAAAATGTACCATTTTCTGTGTGACTTTTTATCAAATGAATACAGACAGACTTTAATTTTTCAATCATACAATTACGAGTTATGACCCTTTTTATAGAATTTGTTTCATAGATTTTCCCTTATACTCTGAGCTCGTGATATGCAGTTGTTATGTAGCTTTCCATATGAATAACTTTAGATTGATTTTACAAGAGTTATAACCCTTCAAATAAAAGTTCGTTCCCCGCGACTGGGGAGAAGGTGCGCGACATGTACAATAGCTACTTCAGAAATCCCCTCAGAATGTAGCAATATTCTCAGAATGTAGCAATCCTCTTAGAATGTAGCAATCTTCTCAGAATGTAGCAATCCTCTCAGAATGTAGCAATGCTCTCAGAATGTAGCAATCCTCTCAGAATGTAGCAATGCTCTTAGAATGTAGCAAAACTCTCAGAATGTAGCAAAACTCTCAGAATGTAACAAAACTCTCAGAATGGAGTAATTCTCTCAGAATGTAGCAATGCTCTTAGAATGTAGCAAAACTCTCAGAATGTAGCAAAACTCTCAGAATGTAACAAAACTCTCAGAATATAGTAATACTCTCAGAATGTAACAATACTCCCAGAATGTAGCAATTTTTCCAGAATGAAGCAATATTCTCAGAATGTAGCAATACTCTCAGAATGTAGCAATACTCTCAGAACCTATCAAAACTCTCAGAATGTAGCAATACTCCCAGAATGTAGCAATGCTCTCAGAATGTAGCAATACTCCCAGAATGTAGCAATACTCTCAGAATGTAGCAATACTCCAAGAATATAGCAATTCGTCCAGAGTATAGCAATATTTCCAGATTCTATTAATACCGGTACTCCCAGTGTGTAGCAGTATTCTCCGAATGCACCAATGTAATTATCCCAGAGTGTAGCAATACTTCCGGAATATAGCAATACTCTTAGAATGTAGTATTTCTCCTAGAAGATATAAATTCTCCCATAAGGTACCAATCCTCCCAAAATGTAGCAATTGTCGGAGAATGTAGCAACTTCCGAAATCCAGAATGCTTGTTTTCAATGTTGCATTCTTGTCATTAAAAAAATTGACACTGTACAGGTATCTAAAACAAATAAGTGCATAACATTATAAATAAAAATCAATATTCTATTTGTTGAGGATTGCAAATAGTACTTTTTGGAGATTCAGGTGAAAGAATATTTGAACATAAAATTTCAATTTTCAGGATCTGGTGCAAGTGCGGATCTAGAGGTCTGCCCCCCCCCCCCCCCCCCCCCCTGAAATTTCCAACTGAAAGGAAATATAAGGAAATAGTCATCTTTCATCCTAGCATCGCCTTTAATATTGTTTCATCAACTCGATCGACGATTTCAAAGCTCAAGGTCATAGTATAATGTGAAAATTACCGTACAGCAATTTTGGGTGTAGATTTCGCATAGTTTACTATCTGTAAAAACGTGGAAATTTCGGGGGCTTTGCCCTGGAACCAGGTCCCAGATCCCCGGCATTTTGGACCCCCTGATGAAAAAAGCTGGGTCCGCGCCTGTGATGGGTGAGGCACCTTACATCGCTAAAACGGTCCATTTGAATGTCTTTCTTGTTATGATGTCCTCAGGTAAAGTCGGCGGGAAAGTGAAGCATTTAAATGATATGAAATATATTCTTTTTTCTTTAATAGTGGTGACAAGAATGATGATGAATCATTTCATCAAATATACATTTATCTCAACTTCAGCAAAGAGTGATGTGATTTTTACAACATGCAGAAGGCATTCTGTCATACTGCTTTACAGAACAAGAGTGGCTCTAATGGTTTTCATAGTCGTATTTCGTCATGAAAATCATTTGTATTTTGAGAATTTGAGTAGCATTGCATTAAGGCCAGCTATATTTGCATTGAAACATGCGTACGTGTACTGTGCAGGGTCTGTACGGACTAGAACTGTGTGGGGGGCATTAGAATTACTCAAACTCCAACAGGAATCGATAAAATCGTGACAAAAAATATTGACCATAGACATAAAAATTTATTATTAACAACAATTATTGGGATTGTCCGTCAGTCACCAAATTATTTTTTGTCACATAATACTACGTAGGTTTCAACATTAACTGGTTGCGTGACGGGAGATAACTCACACATCATGTTGTTCAAATGTCAACAGATACTGTTAAACAGTCCCTTTACTTAATACTATTCTATATTTTCTATTTTGAAGACTTTAGATGCCAACCTCAAAGTCTACGAATAAAAAACAATCAGACAAAAACATAACATAGATAGCAAAATTAATTCCTAATCACATGTTTCTGAAACACATTTTTGAAGCGATTACATACTGAATATTAGATTATGAAATCAATTGCATGATGTCTTTTCTCCCATGAGCATGCATAAATTGATAAAATTCCTGTGATACATTGAACTCATAAACAATCTAGGATTGTAAAAACAATGATACGGTCTAGCGTCTGTCAAATACTATCGAACTCTGTAATTCAATATCAAAGCGGTGTCGTACTTCAATTTACAATGCTATCAGTATATACTGAAACTGAAAACAGCACGGTAATAAATGATATCCACGACAATAGTATCATAAATGTTATGTAATAGCTCCGCATATTGTAGGCTTTATTATCTCATGATGGCCCTAATGAAATCACACACCAAACCATAACAAATAAAACATGTCAATTATGAAGAACAGAACGTTCAAATTAAACGGATTTCGATTTATTGATTGATTAAATATTGTTTAACGTCCCGCTTGAGAATATTTCACTCATATGGAGACGTCACCATTGCCGGTGAATGGCTGCAAATTTAGGCCTATGCTCGGCGCTTATGGCCTTTGAGCAGGGAGGGATCTTTTACGTGCCACACCTGATGTGACACGGAACCTCAGTTTTTGCGGTCTCATCCGCAGGACCACCCTATTTAGTCGCCTCTTACGACAGGCAAGGGGTACTGAGGATCTATTCTAACAACCCGGATCCCCACGGGGTAAACAGATTTCGAAAAATGAAACGTATGTATCTATAGAATTCACATCTTTGTCAATTCCATGTATGTCTTTTACTGATAAATCGTAAAATTAGTAGGTTGTTGGTATCGTATAAATCAAACACACTTTTCGTCGTGGTCTTTGGGAATCTATAGTTCTTCAGACGTAGAATAGTTCGGCATAAGAAACCACGAGGAAGACATATTACCACGCAGAATTCCCTATTGTGACATTTTTGATGATCGTGTGATTAAATCTAAACCGTTTGGGAACACAATGGTTTGACCTTTCGTATTAATTGCCTAATGGATCCGTAAAACTAATGAGAGTCGTGATAAGTTGCACACAGGATTGATGTAATGTCTTTACCAGTGTGGTTAAGCTAATAATTAATGTATCAGTAATTTAATAATCATGGATTTGACAAGTGGCATTTATAAATTAGCTGAATGAAATACAGGTACACTGATCAGAGTACAGTGTCGTTATTTGCGTTTAAGGATGGTTAAAGGTATAACTTTCGTTAAGAGCCACTTACACACTAATCACAAATACGGCTTGGACAATAAAATCACATGCAAAATCAAATGACAAATAATCCACAGTGTTTTCATCGCAAGGTACCAGGCTGCTGTTGTTAATGTAACACTCCTAAAACACTCTACTGTTAAGTTTTACAAGTGGAGAGTATTTTTATAAACAATTATATATGATTAAAGGAGAATTGTCTGTTTATACAAATGTATTAGAGTCAGAATAACAATTTGAAGAATTCGAGAGCAGTTTCCCTAGTATTCTCTGAGAAGTTCACTTTAGATAAGACTTTGTATTATCCCTGGCAAGCTCACTCTAGATAAGACTGTATTATCCCTGGCAAGCTCACTCTATATAAGATTTTGTATTATCCCTGGGAAGCTCACAATAGATAGCACTGTATTATCCCTGGGAAGCTCACAATAGATAGCACTGTATTACCTCTGGGAAGCTCACTCTAGATAAGACAGTATTATCTCCGAGAAGCTCACTCTAGATAAGACTTTGTGTTATCCCTGGGAAACTCACAATAGATAGCACTGTATTACCCCTGGCAAGCTCACTCTAGATAAGACTGTATTACCCCTGCGAAGCTCACAATAGATAGCACTGTATTATCCCTGGGAAACTCACAATAGATAAGCACCACTTAGGTACACGTTCCACAACCCGTCTTATATTTATAAGGCAAAGTTCAGCCTATGTATCCCCTCCATGATTTTACATTTGACAAAAAAAAACAATTCTTAATGGTTGTCAAATTTTTCCGTATAGTACAAGTTCTTTTTGGTCACCTTATTCCAAAACTAAGCTTAATGAATCTTTTCAGCATGCAGTGTAGAAATTATCCAGATTACCATTAGTCTTTTATCCAGGACATATATGTGGAATCATAAATGTTCGTAGGGGCCAATGTTCGTGGGTAGCCAAATATTTACTAATTCGTGGGGATGGAATTTCGAGGGTTATCGTCATTTCTAAAATATACAACATTACATTATAGAACCTATTGCAAAAAATAACTGGTCCGTGGGGACGTAAATTCCTTGGTAAAAGGTATCCACAAAATTCACGAACATTGAGCCCTCACGAACAATAATGGTTCCACAGTAGTATAATTTACGGAATATGTCATGAAATAGTGCAAGCTCTATTTAAAAAAAAAACCCACACATTTAGTGCAGTAAGTTCAGTTAACATAATCACAGCAAGAATAACACATTAAAGATCCCTCCTTAATCAAAGGCCAAAAGCGGAAAGTATAGGCCTAAATTCTAAAGCCATAGATCCTCAGTACCCCTTGCTTGTCGTAAGAGGCGACTAACTGGGGCGGTCCTTCGAAAGAGACCGCAAAAACCGAGGTCCCATGTCACAGCAGGTGTGACACGTAAAAGATCCCTCCCTGCTCAAAGACCATGAGCACCGAGCATAGGCCTAAATTTGCAGCCTTTCACCGGGAATGGTGACGTCTCCATATCAGAGAAAAATTCTCGAGTGGGATGTTAAACAATATTTAATCAATCAATCACCGGCAATGATGACGTCCCCAAATAATTGAAAAATTCTCTAGCGGAACGTAAACAATAAACAACCAACCAACATGCTATAAAACCAGAAAACATGTTGAGATCATTATATTGAGAAAGGGGAGATGAGTGTTTTTGTTATATACTTTTCTTTGAAATATACATAACAATTCAAGCATAGTAAGTGCTTACAAATAAGAAACGATTCTCTTCTGTAAATTACAAAAGGATGTGAAAAGACACTTAACAACCCCAGTATTCCACCAACTTCTAACTGTGTAACAGAAATGCCATTTGCTAAAATGTATATTTATGGGTAGTGGAGTATTTGTTGAAGGGAGTTTGAAAAGAACGTACTAAAGGACTATTAATCACCTTGATTAAATTAAAAAGAATGACGTGGTCTTTAGTCCTGCTGCACGATGCATACTGCAATCATTTAGTTCAAAGAAGAATGCATACTCCGATTATTATTTGCGTTCAATATGATTGGATGATATCGAGTTGCCTAGAAATTCGAAGGTATTATTTTAACTTGAATGGGACTTACAGGTCGATCTATTCTTTCTTCTGCCTTCGGCTAGACAGAACAAGCAAGCGTAAATTTAACGATTTGTTTTAATGAACTCTTTATTGATGACAATGATAAAACAGTTAATGAAGTATAAACAGTGATACAACGACTCTCAAAGATCAAACTATTATTTGGCATCTAGATCATCGTATCGAACTCGTAATCCTAACCGTCAATAATTTAAAATATGCTTTTTGATGAATTGAACAAATCATCAGGTGTATGTTGAACTCAACAGGTAAATTACTAGGAATCTAATTCAACCCATGATAATCGCGGCAAACCATAAATTCACGTTAAAGCAATTATAAATCATGATCAGGGAGAGTTAAAACTTTCGACAAAAGCATGGAATTCAACGAAAATTGTCGACTGAAATTTAAGTTAATCTAATTTTTTTTTTCAAAACAGATTTGATACAAGTGTTTGGTTGGTTGTATATTGTTTAAAGTCCGGCTCGAGAATTGTTCACTCATATGGAGACGTCACCATTGCCGGTGAAGGGCTGCAAAATTTAGGCATACTCTTGGAGCTTATGACCTTTGAGCAGGAAGGGATCTTTATCGTGCCACACCTGCTGTGACGTCTCCATATGAGTGAAAGATTCTCAAGCAGGGTGTGAAACAATATACATCCAACCAACCTTCACAAAGAGCAATAGCACATCTTCAAGTTACTACCGAAACACGTGTTTATTCTAGATTTTATATATCATGATCACGTGATTTCAAGATTCGGTTGGCTTTCGATACTTCAGGTAAAATAGCGTCTGTTAGTAACAGTGTTACGAAGAAATGGGAAGATCAAAAGCAAGATACTACTGCTCAGCGGAAGGCTGTACTGGGGACACAAGGTAGATAGGAAAATATGGTTATAAAAAACATTACATTCTAACCCTTTCCGACACAGAAAGCTCAGTGGATAGAGCGTTCGCTTCGTAACCAGGAGGTCGTGAGTTCGAGTCCCGCTCGTGCCATGGCCGCGTCAAGCCTAAGACGAAAAATAGGTAGTGATTGCTCCTTCGCCAAACGCTCGGCATTTAGAAGTGAGAATCACGGGTCCTTCGGATATGACCTTAAAAACGGAGGTCCCGTGTCACGGTAGGCGTTGGCACGTTAGAGAACCCTCACTGCTACGGCCCTGAGCGCTAAGCATAGGTCTAATTTATGGTACTTCACCTACAGTTAGTGACGTCTCGGTATGAGTGAAAAATTTTCGACGTAAAACAAACAAACAATCAATCAACCGACACAGAAAAAGGATCCGTGGTCTGAAGTTGAAATTACCTTTAGCTTCAGTTTCGCTGCAAGCTTGCAAAATTTAACTAAATCAAGTTTTCGATAAATGGAACAAGGTGCCCCACAATCCGAAAAAAAGCACTTAAGTTCTGGCACTTTCCATGAAAAGAATTTGATATAAGAGGTTGTTTCCATCATCGCTATATTTAGGTTCTAAAACCGGAATTATGTGGGGCTAACTAAATCTGAGGTCGCGATAAAATTCTGGTAAAAACGGTGTTCCGGCAGTGACTCGAAAATGTGCTATTGGAAATGGAAGATGATTATAAATATTAGTACATAAAAATCAGATACCTGACAAAATACATAGTTATTATGCTGCTATTCTACTCTTAACTTTAACCATGGTATTATTGCGTACACGGCGGATGCTGATGTACAGCTCATTACTTTTTTTACGAAAATTAATAGTTAGTATGTCAACACTTCGTCGCAAGTTACGTCCCTTGTCCGTCATCTTGCGGTGACAAAAGCTTATTTTACTATGTTGGCCTTTGCAATTTTCTGATCTATGGTTTTGACATTTGTTTTTTTTAATGTTTCATCAACTGCAATCAACTATAATAGATTCCTAATGTGGGGAAACCCATAAACCTGTATGAAAACTTAATATAATTAGCTGTAATTCACTAATTGTAATCTCTTGCATTTTTATTTTAATGTACAAAATACGACGTTATACTCTATCCATTCTGAAATTTAGCCATCATCTGGCATAATCGTCGACCGAAAACTGCGCCGTTCACTGACTGATCTTTGGTTGACCCTTCAAAGTAGTTAATTCAAATTACTATTTGATAGATGTTTACAAAAATCAATTAATTTGTATATGAACTTGTAGGTAGACACATCCTGTGCAGTTCTTTGAAATGGGACACCCACTTCTTTTTTATCTGTGTGCAATAAATTTCGAAGTTTGTTTATGTGCATTATAAAGGCTCCGAAATTCAGAGATCCTCCATTTTTTTAATTGGCGACAGAACTTCATCTCTATCATGAATTCTGTCGAGGATTATGCCAGATGATGGGCTAAATTTCAGAATGGATAGAGTATAACCTCGCATTCTGTACGTTAAAAATAAAAATGCGTACCTTCTATATTTCTGTTTTCAGTAAATCAAAAGTGATGAAAGAAATGGACACGTGTAAATTACTTGTGAAATATATACTGGTTTCAGCTAACAAAGCTTGTAAAAGCTCCGTATATCAGTAATTGTGGCGTTGGGAATATTAAACGGATTTTTCTCAAAAAGTAGTTTGAATCGTAGTGCTTTTATTAATTTTTTTAACCACAATTCTATTTAACAAATGTATCATTTATATGAATAGAAAGTTTGGCATTTTTTTATACATTCACTCCTCGGGAAAATGTTGACTGCTGTGAAGGAGGAACTACAGACGAACTGTGCCACAATATTCTCGACAATGGAAATCAAATGTAGATTCTCAAACATTCCAAAGAACGTTTAAAAAGAATTTGAAATCATATGACGTTTCTAAACTCTACGGCATCAAAACGTACAATTATTCCTTACGATATGGTAAAGACAAGGCTTTTTGACATAGACAGCAGTTTCTTCAGTAAAAATGAAATTTGGATTTATCCATATCTTGTAATTTACTTTGTTGAGCGCCATTCTAATTCTACGCAGAATTGCCATGACGTTGCTGGAGATTTACATTCACAATATCTATGTAACCTTTGAAAATCAGGTCTTCCAACAGTATATTGGAATTCCCATAGGCAAAAATTGTGCTCCGTCATTAAATTTACATTATTTTTTTATATTTTTTTTTTTGGATTCTAATAAGGCAGATTTTATTCAAATCGTTCAACATGAAAAAATGAAATTTAATGTTGTGGTCTTCGACTAGATATTTAGATACTTTTCAGTGCTTATTTATTAAAACATTTGTCGACTCTATATATCCCATTAAACTCGAAATAAAAGACAACACATGTGTTCTGTCACGTGTGTTTCATCGATATTCCCTGACCCTGGACGTTAAACAATTCAACTTTCATGACAAACGGAGTAATTTCAGCTTATCCATCTCCAATATTTCATATTTATGTAGCAATATTCTTTTATCACCTGCATATGGTTTATATGTCTCTCAATTGGTTCGACACACGAGATCGTCTTCTGCTTATAGCCAGTTTTTTAATCGAGATAGACTATTGACAAATTCTTTGAGGTTAAAGGGGTTTCAACAGTTTTATTCAAAGTCATCATTTCACACATTTGTGTGCCCGCTATAATGATTTAATTGCAAATTCAATCTGTAGTCAGGTCTAATGGTGATTTGTTTCAAACCAATTGTTAGTGCTCATCGCAGGTATTAGCGGTCAACAGGGGATGCTTACTCCTCCTATGCACCTCATCCCACCTCTAGTGTTTCCAGGGACCCGTGCTTGCCCTACTGAAAATTGTGTATCTTTATAGGATTTATGAGATTGATCACTGCTCCCTATCTTCACCTATTCCCATAATTCACACTTAAACATTGATAATTATAATTTGTAGAGATACAGATTACAATATACCATTCTTGACCTACAAACACTCAAACACACCAATCAAATGACTCAAATCTACACGTACTGTAAGTCGAGTGTATTGCAGTGCCTTTGAGTGTATGTATTTGTATATATTTTGTATTTTGATATGAACCCAATTTCATTGAGATTAATACGAAATATAGTGACTTTAACTTTCTAATTGAATACTACGTATATCACACTCCTAAGTTCACAGTATTCTTTTGAGCTATTTCGTAGTATGATGGATACATCTTTGATATGGTGCGGTTGACACGGCTGTGTGTGGCATGCTGAATGTAAATATAGGTTTTCACAACCATATCTCGTCATTGTACTAGTTTCATTGTTACATTCCACTGTACATATACTTTTCATTGTAACATTCCACTGTACATATACTTTTCACTTTTCATTGTGACATTCCACTGTACATATACTTTTCATTGTGACATTCCACTGTACTTACACATTTCATTGTAACATTCCACTGTACTTACACTTTACATTGTAACATTCCACTGTACTTACATTTTTCATGGGGCCTCAGTGGCCGAGTGGTTAGAGCATCGGGCTCAAAATCACAAAGCCTCTCACCTTTGTCGGCGCGTGTTCGAATCTCGGCCGCGGCGTTATGTGAGCAAGTTTGCCAGTTTACTTTTGGAAGGTCGGTGGTCTCTTCCCAGCTACATTGTATCTGGGTTCTCTCCTCCACAAACAAAAACTGGATGCCACCAGATAACTGAAAAATTGTTAAGTGTGGCGGAAAGCAATAAATAATCGCTCAATAATTACACTTTTCATTGTGACATTCCACTGTACTTACTGTTTTTGAAATATAATTTTGATAGTGTATGTATTTTCTTCATTTTACTGAATATGTTGTTTTCAACTATAAATTTTTCTTTTTCCCGGATATCAGATGATTACAAATTTACTTTCATTCGATGGCAGAGTATTACGGAACACTTAGGGATAGGATATCATCGATCCACCTTTGGTTTATATTTTAACACCGCCGTTTTTGTGAAAATAGACAGAAAAATTGCAGCCGCTGTCTTAAATTTTCTCATATTATTTTTATCCGAAGTTATAATTGTTAATTGTTTTTCCTCAAATAATACACACCATGTCAAGCTGATTATTATTTCTGCTTTATTCAAACTATTTAATTTGCTGAGCTTACTATTACAATAATTGTGGTAACGGAACCGCTAAATCGTTACATCGGACATCTCCGAAATTCAAGAAAATTAAGATTAAGTTTCCAGTGAGCGCATACGGAAAGTATGGAACTTGATTGTTTTTAATATGAAAGAACGATTGAGTTTTCGGAATTAAATATATGAGTTGAAAGTAGGCATTCTCTATTTTTTCACTTAATATAACATTTCCGGTATGAAGAGAGCAGAGAAAAAAAACCACTCTGGCATGGCCTTCACTGGTGTTCAAAGTATGTCAAAGTATCGCTTGTATCTTAAAGCATTTAGGAATCATAAGTGATATCCTGCTATGATTTTAAATGATTTTGAAAAATGTGGAAGTATAATTAAACAATGTGACTGATTTATCTACATAATATGATATGATACTGTCATTTTATAGAGGGTGGAGGACTGGACTGGAGCATGTAGTAGATATCAACCTGTTCGACTTCGGCGGAATCATGAATAACTCCGTTTTTGGTTGTATATGAAAAAAAAAAAAACCGTGAAGATAACAAACAGTGATTAATCTCACAAATCCTACAAAGAATACAAAACTCAGAGTAGAGCACCAGAGGTGGATATACCTAAGGGCAGTAACTATTCCCTGTTAACTGGTCATATCCAATAAATATAAGAACTTTGAAATAAACAAATCAATTTAAAATACCACCAGACGGTATTTTTCAAGGTTTTGTTTTCACTTTTTACAATGTACATGTATGCAGGCGTGGCAGAACTACAATGTAGAATTGGCATAGATATGCAGGTGCGGATCTAGCTTTTTTCATGGGGGGGGGGGGGGGGGGGGGCAAAAGGCCGGGGATCTGGAACCTGGTTTCAGGTCAAATCCTCCGAATTTCCACGTTTTTACAGATAGTAGACTATGCGAAACCTGCACCCAAAATTGCGGTAAGGTAATTTTCATGTTATATTATGACCTTGAGTTTTGAAATCGTCCCCAGTGAGTGAATATAGTCGATCGAGAGAGTTGATGAAGCAATACTAAACGCGATGCTAGAGTGAAAGATGACATATTTTCTTTCAGTTGAAAATTCCTGGGTCCAGACCCCCCCCCCCCCCCCCGATCCCCCTCTATATCCGCTCTGATATGAAATTTCAGTATCGATATACCAATTGATAAGATGCACCAACATATCGAAAATATGTAAATATGTTTCGTAATTTGTGAAACATTTAATCATTAAATTTGAAAACAGACAAAATGATCGCGGGGTGATCAGCGTTAAATATGCAACAAGTAAAACATGTGTAATTATAATATCATATTGATACGTGTAATATTGTACAGATATCGAATATTGATGATGTATCAAATTGAATATTTAGGTCCCTTAATACCAGCCCTGTTGATCGTATTCTCTATAAGATATATCTATTTCACCATAAATCTCACGATATATATCAGCTTAATGCTTAAAATATCTAAAAACGACCTTTCAATAATCCTATTATGTTTCTAATATCGAGCGCGTGTTGACATGATCTTTCTTATTAATAGCCGAATTGATCTGTGTAAAATAAAGAAGATCGTGACAGTTTGCTCACAGTGTTGATGTTTTGTTCTATACAGAGTATGACTGTACAACCACGTTCTCTCGTGATATACAAGTATTTTGTTCTTTAACAAACATAGGTGATGGTTTCACTAGACTTTGCTATCTCACGAGGAATATTGCCTATCTTGTATAATCTATAGACAGCTCAAAGTGGCCCGTTACAAATTTGAAGCGCGGGTTTAATCGATAGAGTTACAATCTCTCTGTTCCCCCCCCCCCCCCCACACACACAGATATATATATATATATATATATATATATATATATATATATATCTGTGTGTTTGTGTGTGTGTGTGACGTAGGTTGATTGAATGTTGTTTCCGCCACACTCAACAATTTTTCAGTTATCTGGTGATGTCCAGTTTTTGTAGGTGGAGGAGAGACCCAGATACAGTGTACCCGGGAAGAGTCCACCGACCTTCCGAAAGGAAACTGGCAAACTTTCTCACATATATCGGCGCGAGCGTGTGTGACGTAGAAACAACACAATATATACATAGAAGAATTATCGTGATGATATATCTATCTGGAGGGATGGCTGCAATGATTCAAACCAACACGACTTATAGCAAGATGAATCGTTTATAAATATCTACTTTTGTACCTTTTCTCTTCAAAGACGTTTGATAAAATCAAAGGAAATGTATTGTGGATGGAATTTCCTCTAGCAATATATTCATGTACCTGTACAGTGTACTTAAACGACTATCATGAACTGAATGTCATGAAATATCAGTAATAAGGATTGCACATTTCGTTTTCATTGATTTGAAAGTCTTTTATTGTATAATTGATGTACTGAATCATTGGAAACAATTTGCGAGTCCACAATTGTTGTAAAGGTCATGTAATATTGATTGATTAATTATATGTTGTTTAACGTTCCGCTCAAGAATTTTTTCACTCATATGGAGACGTCACCTTTGCCGCTGAAGGCTACAAAATTTAGGCCTATGTTCGGCGCTTACGGCCTTGAGCAGGGAGGGATCTTTATCGTGCCACACCTGCTGTCACATGGGCCCTCGGTTTTTGCGGTCTCATCCGAAGGACCGCCCCATTTAGTCGCTTCTTACGACAAGCAAGGGGTACTGAGGATCTATTCTAAGAACCCGGATCCCCGCGGGGCGCCATGTAAGAATTGCTAGTAAACAGGAAAAAACATAATCAAGAAGATATGTGGTAACTGTACACAAAAATCAGAGGGTAGTCGGGGGACATTTTGGAATGTGAGAGAACTAAACCCGAAGTGGATGTCAAAACTTTTTATGACGCTGACCCCGGGTTGACCTCAATGTAACCGTTAAAGAATAAAAGAAACATGAACAACTGGGAATAAAAATGTGATAAGAATTGATCAATCTCTAACGCAATAAAATAGATCGCATACCAGACTTGCGAAATGACTTGTATGTGTTGTCTGCACCAGACGGATATAGAAAAAAAAGACTACACTGCACCGTGTAGAGTTTGATACATATCTACGCGAAATGTGTTTATGTTCCATTATTAATCCATTGTCAAAAAGGGGAATGTTGGTATCGTTAAATAAGTAGGACTAGAATAGGAAAAAAGTAGAATTTTGGTAGTAGTTAAATTTATAAGTATGACAAGAATCGGGGAAAAAGTAGACGTCAGAAGATTGATTATTTATTTATTGTTTTCCGCCACACTCAACAATTTTTCAGTTATCTGGTGGCGTCCAGATTTTGATGGTGGAGGAGAGAACCCAGATACAATGTAGCTGGGAAGAGACCACCGACCTTCCGCAAGTAAACTGGCAAACTTGCTCACATAACGCCGCGGCCAAGATTCGAACACGCGCCGACAGAGTTGAGAGGCTTTGTGATTTTGAGCCCGATGCCCTAACCACTTGGCCACGGAGGTCAGAGGATATTAGCTTGAAACATATACTGTTGAGTGAACATGCCCGTAGTAGATAAATATACTCTTCTGGTCACAACTGAGTTCAAGTAGTTCAACCACGTAACAAAAACTTAAAATAAACTTACATAAAACAGTAAACAACAGGGCTCAACCAGAAAAAAATCCTGAAATATCATTGTTAAAAAATACCAGGAACCTTTAGACCTATCATCAGTTTTGATTATATCAATATATTTTCTTTGGTATGAGATACTAAAGTACACAAAGTACAATGGGTTTCTGTTACCCGGGGGTATAAACGTGATCGACGGAATTTTAATGGCTGTACGTAATATCAAACGGGGTTTGAAGCACTACTTTTCTATTTCGAAATTTTTTGGATGATTGCATGTGTAAAAGATATGAATATTCCTGTTTTTTTATTTTTATTGAAGAATCTACTGCCTATATGGTCCTTTGTTTATTTTGAGGAACAGTGGTGTAAAGTGTTAAAATGTCGTATGTTTTGATGTTGTTGATTTGGGAAAAGTTTTGTCATTGCAGTTTGTTGTGGTACATTACATATGCAGTTTCAACTTCATAGCAGTTAATATTTTCCTGAGGAGTAAAGATAGGGGCTTGGTAGAACATGTACTGGATCCAGCTATGTATCTTTATGGTATATGCGTAGCTATGGTTCAGCTTCTTATCACCAATTAAGTACCGAAGTAGGATGAAGGTGATAATGAATTTTCGAAGACCCCAAATGATTCTGATATACAATACTAAATCGCCTACTTACATAACCTTACAGTCATTTCATGAATGGTTGAAGAAAATTGATGATTAACTTCGAAAAAAAAATTCATAGTCACGTTTTAAATTGTCATCGATACACATCGCGAATTTCCAACTTCAGTCATTTAATGTAAATGTTCGTCATAGAGCTATTGACTATTTGCTCCACTTCTTGACGTTATCTCGTTGATAATATTTCTATAAATTGATGAAAGTGGGACAGATTAAATATTTATATCATTCCCAAGAGTTGCAAATTGTCAGGGGATTGTTATATGTTTGCTTTCTTTTCTCAAATTCATTTCACATCCAATCCTTTTCCGTTCATTGGACGCCTTCTGAGAAGAGATTGGGTAAGGTAACGTGCATTGTAGTATAACTTTATGAACCATTCCGAATAAAAACGATCATTATCCAACATTGTTTTGCAACGTCATAATGAAAATATGAGTGAAAAATTCTCGACGGGACGTAAAACAAAACAAACAAGCAACGTCATAATGAAAAAGCGCGAAGTCTTTTTTTTTTTCATACTTGTAAAGAAAGACGCCATGATTTCCAATCACCAGTTAGTTGTCATATTTGATTGACAGTGATATCTATATGACGATCGATATTTCTCTGATATTTTGAGGGATTGTTCTCTATTGTTCATACGTTAGCACTAAATTATTTAAGACTCTTTTGCTAATTGCTCATTCTATGTTTACCATTATGCTTATATTTAATAAGGTTATCTCTGAATAATTTTATGCAGAGAAATTGATAGCACTCAAATTACTCTTCCATATTTTCACTGAAAACTGAAAAATCATTTGTAATAATAAAAACAGGAATCATTGTGATTTCATTGAGAAATTGAGAAGGAATTTTACCACATTAAACTAATATGTCCAAACAATTGATTTAACGAAGAAATATATATATATATAAAGCACTAAGGATGACTAAACGACACGAACAATCAAAATTGTCAAATTTTCGGGACACCCAGTCCCTTCTTCAGGACAAACTACAGATATGTTACATTAAGAAAACATAAAAGAAAAACTAGCACTAAATCTAAAACTACAAATAAAACTAAACTAAACTTTCAAAAAACTACATATTGGAGTTGATTAGAGAACAGTTTAATGATAAGGTTTATATGTCCGGTCAGTCGGGTGTACTGAGTATGACTGTCCGATTCACACCTAATACGGCTAATTAGGCTAATTAAAAATCGATGCTCGAACTAATAATTAGAGAATTTTGATTGTTCGTGTCGTTTAGTCATCCTTAGTGCTTTTTATATTCAATTTCGTGACTAAGTATCTACTCGTTAGATCCGACACTTTAGGATTTCTAGTGTTGTTGGTTTCCTAGTGCTTTTATATATATATATATATATATATATATATATATATATATATATATATATATATATAATTTCTATATTGAAAGTTGTGAAGCCACTTATACAGCATAAAGTTTATAGTCGCCCAGTTTGAATCGGCATGAAAGGATGGATACTTCGAAATCACTTGACGAATTAAATGTATAGATGCATGTTTTATTAACTGATTGATTAAAGATTGTTTAACGTTCCGCTCGAGAATCTTTCACTCATATGGAGACGTCACCATCGCCGGTGAAGGGCTGCAAAGTTAGGCCTATGTTCGATGCTTATGACCTTTGAGCAGGGAGGGATCTTTTATGTGTCACACCTGCTGTGACACGGGACCTCGGTTTTTGCGGTCTCATCCGAAGGACCGCCCCATTTAGCCGTCTCTTACGACAAACATGGAGTACAGAGGATCCATTCTAACAACCCGGTTATTTTTTAATAATGTGCACTTTGGGGGGGGGGGGGGGGGGCAGTCCACAACCAATGACATATTCTAATACTTAAATACATGTAATTGTGTCAGTAACAATTGTAAAAATGGATTTTATGTAGTCCATTGTCACGTACAACATGTGATGCGAAAACAGTATTGTTTAAACCCAGAAAATCTACAAATGGTAATGAAAAAATATTGAAAAGTTATCCATATACTTTAGTTTATGAATAGTCTGTGAATTCTAAACAGAAATTAATTTCATGGAAAGTTTGACAAGTCCATGTTAATAAGATTTCTCTGGTTTACAGAGGAGGTAACTCTCTCATGCCCATAACTCCCTACGATAACATGATTTGGGCATAAATGTATTTCTATAGAAGGCCACCTATACTGCGAATTTACTGAGCATGAAAAACAAATTCGTGGGCCAATTTTTGTTTTTTCATACCATTGTGCCACCTGTCCTTATATAAATCGTAAAAATGTTTGCTGAAATTTTGCAAATGTACAAATGGTTCTTTTCATTCTTTGAGTCATTTTATCAATGTTCAATAATCATTTGGAAAAGACACTCACTCCTTCTACTTACAAATGATGTAAACATACCATTATCCCGCAACTATGGGATATACTGAATGCAGATTTTTGACAAATATACCTTACTGTAATTACAGATAGGGACGAAATCACAACTCCCTGCGTGGACCCTAGGATTGTTCTTAAAATCATATATTTGCGTTCTCCTCAATTTAGTAATATAATTTGCACTTTCTCTTAAAATGTATTATCTCAGCTGCATTCCACTGACTCATATAATCGATTTCAGCCAGTCATCTCGATCGTTATAAGTAGATGCATGGTTTTAGCAATACATGAATTAAATCTGAAATTTACCATTTGGGCGACTAGTGTTTGTATTTCTAAACTGGGAAGTAAAATAAATTACAGTTGTTATACAATCGTTGGCGTTGCCATGGACACGCCTATGTGTAGTTGCAACCGATACCGTAAGTCAACAACAGTTCTATGAAAACGATTCTACTTTAGTACTGTTTTGCAAGAATTCCATTTTCTAACTCATCCTACCAAAGGTCCGTGATGTCTCCATGGAAAAATAATATTTTCGTAACAGATGTTCGGAACATCGTCACAATGACAAACTACGATTATTCCCGACCTTCGACAGGCCACTAGAATTCTTCATTAGTATGTATGTGAGATTGGGAAATTCCATCACTCGGATAAGATTCGCTGTCTAGGACGAGTCAAGTCCTTGACACCGAATCTTACCCCAGATGTGGAATTCATCTATCCCGCTCTAGAAAATAATGTAGGATTATTTTTTTTTCTTATATTGTATCCATTGTTTAGTGCATTATTTCAGGAGCGTTCAGAAAAATTCTAAATTATTAACATCTCCATTAAATAAATAAATAAATCAAAATCTCCATTCAAACGTAAAATGAAGAAAAATGCAAAAATTATTTTTTATCAAGCAGTCATAAAAAGCATATTGCCACAAAAATTGTTTACACTTACAGTGTAAACTTTTTAAAAAAATGGCAGCCGATAGTGGTGGACGCACGTCTTCGACTGCTACTGTTTTCACAGAATTTCCAACAGATGTTAGAAGTGATGGTCACCAAAATATCACAAACATTGTAAATAGCAATACCGGATCTGATGGACTATAACAGATTTGTTAAACTGTGACAATCTTTTCGAAAATGATGATTTTGTATACCTATTGACCTATGACACTCATGAATACTAATCGTTCAGATTGCATTAATGCAAGTTTTAGCGTTTCACAAAATCTAGGGTCTCCGTGGCCGAGTGGTTAGAGCATCGGGCTCAAAATCACATGTTCGAATCTCGGCTGCGGCGTTATGTGAGCAAGTTTGCCAGTTTACTTGCGGAAGGTCGGTGGTCTCTTCCCAGGTACATTGTATCTGGGTTCTCTCCTCCACCAACAAAAACTGGACGCCACCAGATAACTGAAAAAATGTTGAGTGTGGCGGAAAGCAATAAATAATCAATCAATAGTCAATCACAACATCTAGATAGCAATGATTTCAGAGATACAGTATTAAACCAGTCAGGAATTAAAAATCTGAATGAAATTCTGCTGGATTTACCAAAAGATATGTATATTTCCAAACTATTACAGTTGTGATCATTGATTGATTGATTGAGTGTATACTGTTTAACGCCCCTCTCGAAAATGTTTCACTCATATGAAGACGTCACCATTGCCGGTGAATAGCTGCAAAATTTAGGCTTATGCACGGAGCTTACAGCCTTTGAACACGGGGGGGGGGGGTCTTTATCGTACCACGCCTGCTGTGAGACGGGCCTTCGGTTTTACGGTCTCAGTCGAAGGACCACCCCATATAGTCGCCTCTTACGACAAGCAAGGAGTATTGAGGTCCCATTTTAAACCAGGATCCCCAAGGTGAGAGTTGGGTGCAAGTAAAGAGTCCACGATTTCACGGTATAGAGATGCTATATGTGCACGTGCAAGATTGATTAATTGATTTATTGATTGTTTGTTTGTTTTACGTCCCGTCGAGAAGTTGCCACTCATATTGAGACGTCACCAGCTGAAGGTGAAGTACCAGAAATTTAGACATATGCTTAGCGCTCAGGGCCGTAGCAGTGAGGTTTCTTTAACGTGCCAACGCCTACCGTGACACAGAACCTCCGTTTTTAAGGTCATATCCGAAAGACCCATGATTCTCATTTTTAAATGCCGAGCGTTTGGCGAAGGAGCAATCACTACCTATTTTTCGTTTTTAGGTTTGACGCGGCCATGGCACGAGCGGGGCTCGAACTCACGACCTCCCGGTAACGAAGCGAACGCTCTAACCACTGAGCTACCGCGATCGGTGCGCGTGCAAGAAACGATAGTGATTGTCAAACGGGAAATCTCATGAATAAGAAAATACAAAAGCAAGTTTTTGTGCCGCAAGATACTGTTACACATTGTACATGTTTATAAATGGTGAAAAACGTGGTATTGAACACGTGGTTTACAAGCACGAAAACAATAGTTATTCCACGGATGCATCAAAAGTTATACGCATAAAAACGAGAGTAGTACTGCAAAACATTACTGCAACGAGTTTCAGAATTAGAAGATTTCTTATCCTACTATGTTAAGGAAATAAAATTTTTACGATCATATCACAATGTGTTAAAACCAAAATACGAGTCAGTGTGTGGAAGCGGGGAGGCCACTTCCAGGTTCTCAAAATATGACTCATTTCTTCAACATGCAAATGACAGATTCAAACAAGCTGAAGTCGACATACACAAAATCCTCAAACATAATCACAAAGTAAACGACGAAATAAAAAGGTCTAAAGTTACTTAAACCATCCAAAAGCAAATACAATCGATTGTACTCAGCCCTGCGAAATCGTATGTAAGCGTTACAGGCGAATACCAAACTGAACGAACACAACTATGTAACTCATCCTCTAACCGAAACAATCATCCCTGTCTAAATGTGTCTGCAGTCCCACCACAAGGCAACACTGTTGTAGAAAATACTGTTGTTGTCAGCCCCAACCCAGCTGATTCACGGACAACAAAACAAACAAAATGAATTCCCCCTTGGTAACCTCCGAGATTCCATTGAAAGACTGCAAATGGCCGTCACACATGGAAGAACACACACACCTACATCTAACAGGAAAACGTTAGGGGTTATGTGCAACGCAAGCTATCAATCTGAGCCTATCCAACGCACACAAAGGGATTCTGAGAAACAGGAAAACCTCAGTCGTCAGTCTCACGTTCACAAGTCTGACACTGGTCACGCACTCATCTTACTGCAGATGGAGCATCATTTTCCAATAACGGTGCTAAGGAGATATTTGAGGGCGTTTCCTATAAGCGAAATGCGAGATATTACATCGCTGGAATTGGGCCCAGATCAGTACAAATTGGATTGGTGAATTTTCTAAAATAAACAACAAAAAAAACAAAAAAAAAAACAAAAAAAACAACCAAACAAACAAACAAACAAACAAAAAACCCCCCAAAAACAGAGGAGATTCTGTATCACACTATGTATTCTTTAAGCAAATACCCAGGCTCAAAACGCAACGCAAAGATCAACGTATCACCACGTGATGTACAAACAATTGAGTCGCCAACATTTTTACCTGATTGTATATCCTGTCGCCAGTGGTTGACAACAGGCAGAGGGAAATCAAAATGGCGAGTGAACAAAAACCAAGACAGTAGGGTTGCAGAGAACGACAACCGGATCCAACCAGAAAATTATGCTGCTGACTACAATGACACATATTTTGTTGCTTAAAACTGTTTATAGTCATTTGATCAACTACAATGTCTGCATTTTCAATATTCTAACATGGAATATGCGTGGAATTATGTCATCCTCATTATGTTTATCAAAAGGTCTGGACAATGGGCAATTGTGATATTGCCATTATATGTGAGCACAAGCTTAGATCAACCACTAAACAATATTAAGATACGATTAGTTCAAAATATTGTAGATACGTTTATATAGAAACAGATTATGGTCATGAAAACTAGTGAGAATCACGGGTCTTTCGGATATGACCTCAAAAATGGAGGTCCCGTGTCACACGGTAAAGAATCCTCACTGCTACGGCCCTGAGCGCTAAGCATAGGTCTAAATTTGTGGTACTTCATCTACAGCTGGTGACGTCTCAATATGAGTGAAAACGTCTCGACGGGACGTAAAACAAACAAACAAACATGAAAACTCTGACAAACTTTACTCACGCTTTGTAGGTAAAGGAGGGGGTAGGGATTATGAACAAGAAGGACTTGCAGTTTACAGTGTCAGAAATACCAGATACAGACTCTTCTCGTATCATAGGTATTGAGGTTAAACGCAAACATAAACGCTCGTTATAGATACTTGGTGTATATTTACCATCAGATAGCAATATTCAATCATATTACACTGAGTGAAACCTATTAGATGTATTGTTTAATCACCTTTACACTCTAGGTAATGTAATAGGATGTGATCTAAATGCCAGTATTTACGAAACTGATTGTCCCATGTAGATCCATACAGGTCAAAAGCTCTGAAAGAATTCGTTTTTTAGAAACATTTGTCGTGCTAGCATTGATTTGCCTATTGTAGGGTATATTTACACCTTTATATACACTAAAACCACATTAGATTTTATTCTGTATAACAAAACGTTTCGTAGCAATGTATACAAATATCACATTTTTGAAGAAGGTACTTTCATTTCTACTTCGGACACCTCCCAGTTCTTGTGAACATCGTCTTAGACGTAGAGAATTATGTTTCATGTAAATCGCAAAAGTATCTGCCAGTGTGGCACAAAGCCGATATAAGTAAACTACATGATTACGAACTGTATATAAACAATGAACTAAGTGTCCTATTAGAAAGATAGCTTAGCTCTGTTCATGACATTGACTCTTTTGCACTGATTTGTACAATGTCCTATACACTGCTACACCCCTTTTTATTCCAATAGTAAAGTTTAAGCCTTACTTAAGACCAGAATGGACGCCTAAAGTCAAATGTCTACACAGCCGAGAACGCCACTTGCAGAATATCTGGTTAGGTGAAGGCCGTCCTCGAGTTATGATACATAGATCGTACAAAGAATACAAACGAGCTAACAGACTTTCGAAATGAATTAAATGCTGAACATGAAAGATACATAGCATCAGTGTTCCATGCCATTGATGACGCTACTGGATGTGATGTGAGGCTGTTCTGGTAACTTATTAAACGCCAGCGCCCCCCAAAATACAACATTCTATACAGAAATATAACTAGATGGTAAACTTTACGATATTCCTGAGTGTACTGCAAACTGCTTTGCCAGTCACTTTGTACGGATCTACAACCCAACTGACTTCAAAAACTTTGACTCCGAGTTCTTTCACCTTGTTGAAAACTCGTACACCTCAATTCAGAAATTTATCAATCTTCAACCAGACTCCATGTTTCCGGGAGGCGAAATATCTTCATCTGAAGTATGTAACACTATCAAGGATCTTACACAAAGGAAGACACCGGGACTGGACCATATCCAAAGCGAACATTTTATACACGGAGGAGCCACACTGTCTACTAGTATTCCGTACCTATTTAACGCAATAATCAAGATTGGTAAATTTGACAATTTGGAAAAAAAGATTTCGTAGTGTCTATAACCAAGAGAAATAACAAGACCAAAATATCCCCTGACAGTTAACGACCAATCGCTTTACTTCCATGTCTTATGAAATTGTTTGAGAAAACACTGATGCTATGGACTCGTCATCATATACTACCTTCCATTCAGTTTCCAAACCCACAATACGAAGGCTTCCAACCAGGACTCGGATCCATTACAGCTTCGTTTAATCTTCAAGAAACTTCTTCTTTCACAACTTAGAACATGGTAGTCCTGTCTACGTTGCATTTTTAGAAATGCTTTCGATACTATCTGGAGACACGGTCTAATGCTCAAATTACGTCATCTTGGTGTAGGATCCTTATGTAGCCTCATTGATGTTTGACTCCTTCTGTTCAGTTGTTGTGAACCAAACGAATTCCGACTGGTTTCCCGTCTCCCAAGGAGTAAGGCAAGGGAGTCCTTTCAACCTTTCTTTATCTAGCGTTCATTAACGATCTTCTATATGAACTTCAAAACAAATGCACAAATTCCGGAATCTGCAACAAAAAATCTTCCAATCCAACGGTAGCAGATATTTCCTGCATAGCTTTGTTACCACGGGAACTTCAAGTCCTTTTAGATACAGCCTACAGCTATTCAACTCGGTGGGGATTTACTTTCAACGAAAACAAATCCAGTGTTCTGTGATTGTCTCCCTCAGACACAGGCATTAACTCCGTCACATGCCAACTTGGCAAGGAAAATATTAAACTCTTTAAAGCTTACATTCATCCCGGTATCCATCTTGAAGCAAAAATGGATCCCAGCGATAGGATAAGAATGCATGCAGAAAAGGACAACAGTCGTTTTTTGTTCTAAAACCAACTAACATCTCAACCCTGTGACCTTATCCAAGTTGTACAAAAGAGATATTCTTCCTAGTGTCTTATACGGAAGCGAACTATGATGGGATCTCAGACAGAGAGATGTTCGTTCCCTCAACATCTTCCAGCACTTTATCTCTAAACATGCTATGAATCTCCCCAAGCAGATATGATCAGACATATGTGAATCATTTTTCGGACATCTACCAATAGTTTCTGAAATAGACAAACAAAAAACACAATTTTTTGGTCGCCTATGTCGCATGGAAACAATCAACCTTACTAAACAGATCTTTCTTAATCGGCTTTTCTCATTCATCGACTTCCCAAAACGCAAACACTATGGATTCATGCCGGATGTGATCGATCTTCTCAAGAAGTATAACCTTCAAATACATCTCCATTCCTACCTCCAAAGTGGAACGCTTCCCAGCAAAGCAGAATAGAAAAAACTGTTAACTCTGTGGTATCCAGTCACTTCTCAACCACAAGATCAACACGAATACATAGAGACCCTGACTTCACACTCTTAAGATGTATAACCCAAAATAAAAATCCAAAATTGCTCTGGAAAATTCCTACAGACATTCACAAAGTTCAACTTTGCAATTTATAGTTAAGCTGTGCACTCCCGCCGATACTCCATCCGAAATATGTACAATTTGTCATCAATGTTTTACAAATATTATTGAACATGTTTCAACAGCTTGCATAGGAACTTCTGTTTTCAGAAAAGCTTGGTGGCATACTATAGTAGAAAACGTTGATGTTAATCTATCGGCAGAGTTGTGTGGACTAAGTAGTGTTGATCTGTTTCTGTTTCTTTTAGGCGGACAATCACTACCAGGCCTTGCATTCACTGACCAATCCTCTAATGTACATCATCTTAACATTTGTTTATTAAGCGAAGCAGCAGCCTGGCAATACAGAATGTCTCATGCTGTTACATAACTCATTACAACCATAAATGAACAATAATAAAACAATGTAACTTCTCCGAGTACATGTAGCTTATCTCATACCGTGCCTTATAGCAAGTTAACTAATTATGTATATATACCTAGTGTTTAGGCATTTATTTACGAATATGTGTATATGTGTGCATGTTGTGTGTATCTATGAATGTGCATATATGCGTGTACGTGTATGTGTGTATGAGTATATACGTGTACAAGTCGTGCGTGCACGGACACAGATGTTAAGTAGTATTTCCCTAATTCGGGTACCTGTGGAAAAATTTACGACATATATTCAATATAAGCCTTCTTATATTTCATTTCTATCCTACTATCTGTATTATGTTACATAAAGTTTCTTCTATTGTATATATTATGCAAATCTCCTTTTGCGAGGAAATACAGTGCGAATGGTCGTTAGCGCTAGACACCTACTGGTATAAATTAGTGGTACTTCACCTACAGCTGATTACGTCTGAACATGGGTAAAACAAACAAACACACTAATATTAATGGTACTATTGAAAATGGCCCCGTTACCATGCACAAGTTAATATTCAGTAAAAAGTAATATATCTCAACATTTGTACAAGTTAATTTCATGGGTGTAACCCATCTACTCTAATGAGTCCAAAGGTCCATGTTTGCCCTACTCTTGATACTGAATTTTTTGTAGGATTTATGGGATTGATCACTGCTCGTTATCTTCACCTTTTCAGCGACTGTGTTTCTGTTCTGACGATTCTCGTAACTATACCTGTATATACCCGCTATAAAGATTATTGGAAATTATTTGAATCGTCTGATTTTAACTGAGTAACGATAATCTATAATGAAAATATTTCCAAGTAAGCAAACGGCATCAACAATATTTATTTAACACGTTTGGATCACCCAAGAATGAATTAAATTGTAATTAGCGTAGCAAGTCATGGTTGAGTGAAAATTGTAGAACAGGAAGTAAAATGTTTTTGCTCAAGCACAGTAAATCGGTAGAAAGCTGTCACGGTCTTAAAATAACGAGTGAAGAGAGCAATGGTCACATGTATTGAGACAGACAAAAATAGACGAATTAAAAGTACACGTACCCTTAAACTATTCGGTTTTACAAATCCAAAGGTTTGATGGAATCAAGAAGTCTGCTGAATCTGCTATTGACACAATAATATTCACAATTTTATGAAAACTTGGAATGAGTTTGAAAACGAAGACCAATTAGAAACTCCTGATTACTACTCATTCTGGGGCACATGGCTTAGGTCGAGTTTCCGATGAAATTCGTAAGTGTGCAGTTAGTGAAGAAGAAATTATGGAAACTTTCAAGAATATAAATTCAGGTTTGACAACAGTTTAGTTAATGAACACATTTCGCCAACCTTATCAGTTTTTCCACCCATTTATATTTTTTTCTACACAATACATTCCGTATGAGTGGAAAGCATGCATTATCATGCTTGTCTATAATTAAAACATTACAATGACGTCATTCCTTTGTTCGTTCAGGTTTTGGCAGCCCGCTATTAGGTTGATATTTAGAAATTGTAATATCAGACTGTCTCAGCACTGGTAACTATTATTTTAACAACAACAAAAATAAAAACAACAACAACAACAACAACAACAAAAAAACAAAAAGAAAAAAAACCAAAACAAATAAACACGTGATTATTTGACAAATAACGAAGTAATCTTATATAAACAAAATGCTTATAATGAAACATTATCATGCATGATGGATATTTTACCATTGAAACAGAATCTGCATTGCAGATGCAGTCTTTTATAAATTTTACATTTATGACTATCAACCGCAACACCATTGAACCATAATGCAGCTGTCGGATATTCTTTAGGCTTTAAATAAAATGAAACTGTTTCCCCACTTTTCCGGAAACAATGACACGTAACTTTCGTACAAATTCACAACACATTCTTCTGGATTACCATGATCTTCATATGCACATAGGATCCAGCATTCTTGAATTCAATCGACACATCTTCTGTATTTGGTAGATAACTGGTGTCATTGCTATAGTTTTTACTAGAAGTTGTCATCTGGTCTCTCGGTGAGAGTTCCGATGTTCTTGTCCTGCTAGTAAAGCGAAATTCAATCCTAGAGAGAAGACTAAGATATTCAGCACTTGGGCGGTGAATCGGAACCTAACAAACTAAGTAAGTACTAGTGGGTAATTTTCATTCCAGCCTGAATGCTTCAATGGCATCAAATTATTTTATGTTTTAAAATCGTATTGTCTCGGGTAAATCAACATACGAAATTTGAAAGGTAATATCTATCTATCTATCTATCTCTCTCTCTCTCTCTCTCTCTCTCTCTCTCTCTCTCTCTCTCTCTCTCTCTCTCTCTCTCTATATATATATATATATGTGTGTGTGTGTGTGTGTGTGTGTGTGTGTGAGAGAGAGAGAGAGAGAGAGAGAAATAACAGACAGTTTTCGGCCATAACAGGGTTCAAACTCTGATATTATTTCATACAGAGCCATATTCGACATACACGTATATGCAACACAGAAGATTTACCGCCACCTCGCCTGAAAATTACCGTCTTGTTGTTATATGAGCAAGTTTTACTCTTTAAGTTACTATATATACTAGGTTGATTTCATATAAAATTATTGACTAAAAACCCATTTTATAGATATTTAATCACATAATACGCATTAAAAAACACACACAAAAACTTTCGATTAACTGCATATGGTGTCTGGCGTATTTCATACGAATTGTTAGTCAAGGCCGTTCTTGGCAGACTCATTCTGACTACGAATTACTCCGTTTACCTGATAAAGATGCTCATGTAGGACTCACGGCGGGTGTGACCGCTCGATAGGGGATGGTTACTCCTCCTAGGCACCTGATCCCACCTCTGGTATGTCTGGTGTATCAGGGTCCGTGTTTGCCCAACTCTTTAATTGTATTATTAGGAGTTATGATACTGATAACTGTTTGTTATCTTCGCCTTTTCATACTGCATATAAATTTAATTCGTTTTATCTCAAGTGTGGAGAGATCGATTTTTATGCAGTAGGAACACCAGATGAATTACTGTAAGACAAAGACTAAAATACCTGACTTGGAGATTTCGAAAAACAAACTCAAACTTAAGTTTGAGTTTTCTTGTATATGAGCAGTCAAAACTTGAGTAAAATCCCAAACTTAAGTCCACGTTTAGGCTTAAGTTGTTTGAGTGTTTGTTTGCCCCCCCCCCCCCCCCCCCCCGATATCCAGGCCAATTAATACAATTATGGTTTTAATAGTAATTTCACCCTTTGTTCGTCTACATGGTATATTTATAATGTGAAAGATATTCTTAAAAATTGTAGAAAAGTTCTCTTTTCCAATATCGACTCCCAATAGAGGTGTGGAGATGGTTAAAACAATTGTCGAAACCCAAACGCATGCATAGCAACAATGTCTAATTTTATGTCAAAATCACTAAAGAAATAATGCGTGCATATTCTTTTTAAACTCTATTATCTGGTCTTTCTTCCACGACTTATCTAATTACAATAACATGACCCCCCCCCCCCCCCCAATACTATTTATTTACATGTAACCTTTTACTTACTCTCTCTCTCTCTCTCTCTCTCTCTCTCTCTCTCTATATATATATATATATATATATACATGTATACGTGTTTTCAAATGAAGTAACATGTGCAGAATAAATTTCAGTGATAAAAGATCCATTACATAAACATATAAAGTGTAGATCAACACTTATTTGACCTTGACAAAATCCAGTTACTTTTTTTCCCTCGTCCTCGTGTGGACTCCAAGCGATGACTGTGTATTTAGACATTAATTAAGAAATTATATAATAACTAAGTTGCTGATATGTCAATTCTAATAATTACCAAATCGAAATAGAATTTTAAAAGAAATATCATTTGTATTTTTGTTTAGAAAATCTTTATTCATTTCCTGAATCGACCATACACAAATATACAATCTATTCTTGTTTCGAGTTTTAAAAATAATAAAAAAAATCTGAAATACCAGTTACAAATTCCTAAATGAACGAAAATCATTTGTTCATTTCAGGGAACATGAGTCACAATTTTATGTCCGTATGACGATAGACACACACACCCAGTGTCAACATGCTGCAAGACAACGTTGTATACATAGTGAAAATCCGTCCGGGTGGAAAGTGGGTATGAAATGTTTAGATTAAAATAAAATGAATTGTGATATCTGATATCTATACATAGGAATTTGTGAACACGCAATATCAAACTATTTCATAATTTGACACGAGATCATTGTTTTGGAAATAGTTAACACAACGCCGGATTCCTCGAGTGATAGTGTCTCTTGATTAACTATTGGGCGATTACCTGTATGGTAAACTGCATGATGATAACATTTATATAAACTATCTCTCGCGTAGCGTACGCATTTATTCCAGGTGTGATTTATGAATGAAACACGTGGGAGTGTTTGCTTTGTGACGAAACAAAGCCAAATAGGACTTGACAGGCGGTAAATCCCGACGTTAGCTACGAGTTGCGTAATTTGTCAACACGGTGCTTTCATTCACCGGAAGTCATAGAGGAACTAGACAGGTACGTGTTTTGGGGATTCAGTGGTTCATAAGAAATATTCTCTTGTATACAATTTCATCATCGTCATCATCATCAATTGTGAGTTATGGATTTTCTGGGTATTCATGTGCATGTTGTATTCCAACCCATAACGCATTGTATGCTCGTTAATTATTATTCCGTGAAACTTGAGAACTCGTCGTTCAATCCATAAACATGTGTTCGCCCCAAATGATACAGTTTACGATGGTTTATTTTTCTATTTATTTTTTTAAATAATGAAGGAAAATCTAGTTATTTTTTATCACTTTGAAATGCAATCCACATGCTGTATAAAATTGAACAAATATATATTTTTTATTTGGACGAATTCAATTTTCAGAAAGGTATTGATCTTATACGGATGTAGTTATTAACATTCAAGTATTGCTTGTCTCATTTCCAAATAGAGTATGTATTTAGAAGTTGTTTTAATACACGTCTATCATGAGCTGAAAAGTATACACAATATTAGGAAAAAAAAATTTTTTTTTGGTTTGTGGTTTGTTTGTTTGTGTCTTGGGGTTTTTTTTGGGGGGGGGGGGGTTGTTTGTTTTGTTTTTCTAAGGTGGTGGTTTATTAGCGCGGTTAAAAATGCCGTAGAAAGTCATCGCACAGCTGTAGATCAAGATCTAGAATTAACATCGCCTATGTCTGACTGAAACTCTGTGTGGCATTTCCTAGCATGAACATGAAATTTTCTTGAATGTTCTGTATGACACCGGATCCTAATTCTGTACTGTTAGACACTCTCTTTAAACCACGTTAGCACTGCCGTGGTAGTATAATATAGCAGGGCTTCTAACAAGCCGCTAAGGAATGCAGGATATATATATATATATATATATAAACAATATGAGTAATCTTACCGTTCAACAAATGTGTACGTGTGTAAATTGCAAATGACAAACAGAAAAATTCCTATTAATAGTAAACTGAGTACCTTGCCTATCAAATTTCTCGCGGGTTGGCATAATGATAAGTTCCCAGGTATGTACACGATTCAGAACATGAAGTCAATGTAATCTTATATTTTGAATTAAAATAAAGAAATGACCAGGAATTCAATCACGTTTAGAAGGCGAAAGTTGTAATGAGTTTTAGATACCCAGAAACCTTATATATACTTTGTACTATGTATTGGCACTGTATTTTCCTCTAAACATACATTGTACGTGGAATTCAGAGTGGCAACACATTTGACACGCATGCATATTCTTCTTTGATATATACGAGTATGTATCTGCATATAATGTAATGCTGAAGGGCAATTGAGCTTAAAGGTTCTATCTATCTATATCTATCTATATATCTATCTATTTATCTATCTATCACATATCTATCTATCATCTATCTATCTATCATCTATCTATCAGTCAATGTGTCTGCCTGTCTGTGGGTGTCTGTCTTTCAGAAATATAGTATCTAAATTAAATTTATTCAAAGTTGAGAAATCAAATACAATTTGAAGTTGTGGTGTCGCTCGCATATTTGGAGATAGGTATACATTATAAAACACCAAACCTGTATATACAGGAACTGTGTATATTGTTACAGTCTAATGTCATAGCTGTCCCCTGACTATAGTATCGAGTTCCAGAAAAAAAGGTATGTTAGAGAGCAGTACAAGTTCTATCCTTGACACGTGCATTTTTGTGACAGCTGAAGAACCACACATAAATTATCGATGAAATGACATCTTTTTAGTATTTGTGTTGCACCTTTTAAGGATTGTAACAAAGTTTCAGTTCCCCAGTTGTTTTAGAATGTCCTTGTTGTGGAATCAGGGCGCCAATGTTTGCGTGATTACACAGATTGCAACAGAATCTAGACCGAAAAGACGGAAAGAATATCAGTTTGTCGTAACACTTGCAAATTTTTCTTGTGAAATATATGACAAACGTCAGAACATCGGGTAAATGAGACAGAAAAAACGGTTTCTCGTCACACAATTGCATGCGACCATCAATGTGCTCCATTGTCGTGTGAAAGCCCATTCAAAGTGGTCTTTCATTTGGACTGTGCTGTGCTGTCGTTAGTTTGTACATGTATTTATCATCTTTGTTTAGGAAATGAAAATCACGTTCTCATGCAAATCCTCTGTTGATGTTTAAAAGTACTTTTTAGCAAAGAAACGACCTTCCAAAGAAAATAATAATAGGTTGTTGCCCTTTAAAAGGACTGCAATGCGTGGACCATAGACATGTCTTTCTAACAGAAAGTTGATCTTCTCGATTGAAATAAAAATGTATTCAAGAGGTTTTTTTTAATCTTGAACCATGCAAATATTTCATTATGTCTTATTGCTAGAACTGATGATGCACTGGCCTAATGGATATAAAATATTTATGGATTTGACTTTTAATCTCCTTCTATTTGATCTGGACCTTAAAGTTCAAATTCAACAAGAGACACAGTGATATAAATCTGACAACAAAATGCTGATGCTAACAAATCATTTCAAAAACTCAATGCAAATTCACAGATGTTGTTTAAGGTATGAGCAACAAACTATTACTTCCTTTGACGATCGATCCCGTGGGGGTCCGGGTTAGAATAGGTCCTCAGTACCCTTTGTTTGTCTTTAGAGGCGACTAAATGGGGCGGCCCCTCGGATGCG
Source organism: Ostrea denselamellosa (assembly GCA_024699665.1). NCBI lineage: Eukaryota > Metazoa > Mollusca > Bivalvia > Ostreida > Ostreidae > Ostrea > Ostrea denselamellosa. The sequence goes on from JAMZEH010000018.1 coordinate 8,622,358, forward strand.
ATCGCGAAAACGGAGGCCCCGTGTCACAGCAGGTGTGGCAAGACAAAGGTCACTCCCTGCTCAAAGGCTGTAAGTGCAGAGCATAGGCTTAAATTTTACAGCCCTTCACCGGGAATGGTGACATCTCCAAATGAGTGAAAATTTTTCGAGAGCGAAGCTAAACAATATACAATCAACCTTTGAAGAGTGCTGCTGATGTAGTCATGAAATAAATGGATAAATTAACTCCTTAATATTAATCATTTTTTACGAACATTCACAAACCATAAAGAATATGTTTTTGTAATTCTCTTGACATGTTTATGAAACATTGCTGACTCCAATAAACATGTACAAGCAGCACACACACACACGTGTTAGGAAACTCCGGTGCAATCGGCACATCGCACAATCTTTTCCATTTGGTCAGGTGTGGCCTCATGGTGCATGCAACAATAGGGACACCCCCACCTCCAAAAAATGCCAGCTCAATTCAACTACTAAATGAAACTACATGTCAAAGGTCTAAATTATCTCATATAAACAAATAGTTATAATAATGATATATGTAATATTTCTTCACACCAGAAACAAGCACTTACAATGGTGTTTTTTTCTGTATATTGACGTGATATTTACATACACGTACCAGTGCTGATTGATATGTTGTGAGCCTCTTATGTATTGGTTTGAAGTTTGGCGGACATTGCAGTATTTTCCAAATAATCCCCTTCAGTATCTATACACTTGCCAGCGATGTTTAAGGGTCTCAATGTCATTTTAAAGAAGTCCTTTTTTGACCGTTCAGAAAGTCTTCCACTTCATGTATGACGTCATCATTTGACTGGAAATGGCCATTTTCAGTTTTGGAAATAGAATAAGCGGATGCTCAATCAGTTTAAAGCCACAATCCTTAATGGCAGCTATCGCAATGACAGACTTGTGAACAGGGGCATTGTACTGGTTGAACAATACACCTTTACTGACTTTTCCCCGGTGCTTAAGTTTGATATTTTCCCGTAACTGCCTCAGAAGGGATGCATGGTATGTTCTGTTGATTGTATGTCCCTGTTGGAGATAATCTACCATCATAATACAATCAGCATTCCAGAAAACTGAAGCCACAACCTCTCCAGCTGGTGGAACAGTCTTTGCCTTCTTTTACGGAGTGAACCAGGGTGTTTCATTTTTTAGACTGTTGTTTGGCCGCTGTGGTGAAATGATGGACCCACGTTTGATCGATGGTAACAAATCTTTGATATTTTGCAGGATCTTTCTCTAAAAGGTTTAGGTTAGCACGCGACAAAGTGCGCCTTGTGTGCTTCTAATCAACTGTCAGAAGTATTGGTACATGTACGCAACGGACTGAAAGCTTTCTCATTGCAAGATCCTCTGACAGAATGAAATGTACTCTTTTCTGTGAAATGCCAACTGTACTGGCTATATATCTTTCTGCAACTCGCCTATCAGTCATAAAAATATCATGGACTTTATTGACCATTTCAAGGGTCATAACAATGACAGGACTTCCAGGAAGGGGGTCATCCCCAAGACTCTGCCTGCCGCGTTTAAATTCCACCACCACGTTTTACTGTAGCATATAAAGGGACAAGTTTCATTTCATTTTGTCCTACCATATCCCTCAAAGCTTTTCGTCTTTAAAAAGTTAACTTGAATCATATTGCATTTACTTGTTCTCGTAAGCATTTTACGTAAAGTATATTTTGTAATTTTATTATCCCTGATAAGAAGGCTACTGTATTCGGTTTGTTTGTTTTACAAGATTTTACCCACAATTCAATAGATTATTACGAAAGGGTGATGTAGGGTCTGAAGGAGTATTTAATGTGTTGATTTAGATAATATGTTGTGGTGGAGGTTTGTGGTCTCTGAACACTCTTATGTCACTAGGATTTTACACAACGTGGTTTGGTTTTGTTTGTTAATGTCTTGTGTTACATGTACGTCCCACTCACGAATTGTTTATTGATATAAACTTGTCATTTGCTGCAGATGAAGTACCACAAATTTTGACCTATGTATGTCGTTTAAGGTCGTCACACGTAACCTCAGTTTTGAAGGTCATATCCCAAAACACGCGACTTTCACTTTTAATCTGGTTAGTTGGAGGAGGATCAGTCACTACGTTAAATGACTAAAGTTTGACAGAGCATCGGAATCAAGAATCAAACCCGAGACCTCCCGAATACGAAACCAACGCCATCACCACTAAGATACTGCGACCTGTCGCGGTAGTTCAGTGGTTAGAGCCTTCGATTTGTAACCGGGAGGTTGTGAGTTCGAGACCCACTCGCGCCATTTCCACGTCAAACCTAAGACATAAACTTAGGTAGTGATTGCTCCTTCGCCTAATTTTGTGGTACTTCACCTACAGCTAGTAACGTCTCAATAAGAGTGAAAAATTCTCGACAGTACATAAACAAACAATCAATCAATCAACTAAGATACTGCGACTTGTATAATTTCGATAATCTGTCTTTTGACACATTATGTCTCTTCATTCCCCTCGGATAATCATTTGATTGTGTTTCGCTTAGAGTTCCTACCGAAATTTAAAAAAATGCAATGCGGTATAAGGGGATCCGGGCTAGAATAGTCCTCAGTCACCTTGTTTAACGTAAGGGGCGACTAAATGGGGGCGGTCCATTGGATAAAACCCCGTATCACAGAGGGTGTGGCATGATATATATGCTTAAAGTCCCTAACCGCCGAGCATAAGCCTAAATGTTGCAACCCTCCACCTGCAATGATAACGTCTCTGTATGAGTAAAAAATTCTTGAGTGGGATGTAAAACAATATAAAATCTATCAGTCTCCTTTTGATATACAGCACTGGCTAAACAACTGTTGCTGTATTTCTGATCTCACTTCACTGTCTACTGTGTTTATGATCTCACTCCACTATCTACTGTGTTTATGGTCACACACCGCTGTCTACTGTGTTTCTTATAACACTCCACTATCTACTGTCTTTCTGATCACACACCACTATCTACTATATTTCTGATCACACACCACTGTCTACTATATTTCTGATCACACACCACTGTCTACTATATTTCTGATCACACACCACTATCTACTATATTTCTGATCACACACCACTATCTACTGTCTTTCTGATCACACACCACTATCTACTATATTTCTGATCACACACCACTATCTACTATATTTCTGATCACACACCACTATCTACTATATTTCTGATCACACACCGCTGTCTACTGTGTTTATGATCACACACCGCTGTCTACTGTGTTTCTGACCACACACCACTATCTACTGTGTTCATGATCACACACCACTGTCTGTGTTTCTGATCTCACTCCACTGTCTACTGTGTTTATGATAACACACCACTGTCTACTGTGTTTCTGATCACACACCACTGTCTACTGTGTTTATGATCACACACCGCTGTCTACTGTGTTTCTGACCACACACCACTGTCTACTATGTTTCTGATCTCATACCACTGTCTACCGTCTTTCTGATCACACACCACTGTCTACTGTGTTTATGATCACACACCACTGTCTACTGTGTTTATGATAACACACCACTGTCTACTGTGTTTCTGATCACACACCACTGTCTACTGTGTTTCTGATCACACGCCACTGTCTACTGTGTTTATGATAACACACCACTGTCTACTGTGTTTCTGATCACACACCACTGTCTACTGTGTTTATGGTCACACGCCACTGTCTACTGTGTTTATGATAACACACCACTGTCTACTGTGTTTCTGATCACACACCACTGTCTAATGTCTTTCTGATCACACGCCACTGTCTACTGTGTTTATGATCACACTCCACTGTCTACTGTCTTTCTGATCACACACCGCTGTCTACTGTGTTTATGATCACACACCGCTGTCTACTGTGTTTCTGATCACACACCACTGTCTACTGTGTTTATGATCACACACCACTGTCTACTGTCTTTCTGATCACACACCGCTGTCTACTGTGTTTATGATCACACACCACTGTCTACTGTGTTTCTGATCCCAAACCACAGCCTTCTGTATCTGATCTATTTTATTGTTTTACTTACTAATATCATCAGTTTTTTTCAAAACGTACCCCCTATATGATGAAATTTCAAGGCTATAATTCGATCAGCAATACCCTTGTTATGTACTTCCTTTGCGTAAAAATACGATACGTCATATCTTATAAAGGTCCTTAGTATTATTCTTACCAAGTCTTTTATGTATTGACTTTATTTTTCTGATAATTACAGAAGCAAACTCGAACGTATAACGTTATTAATATTAGCTTGATTTATCTTTTCTTTTAGTATCGACCTGGGTTAAAATTCCAGTGATCGATTAGAAAGTCTTAGGTATTTTGCCAGCCTATGACAATCATTCAATGTGGGTGTGCTGGCATTATCAGATCCTGAGGTTTGTCATTCAAGAAAGAAATCATAAAAAGGTAATAACAGAAGCTGTAGGGTTATCTCAATAGCAGAATGAGTGGATTGTGTCAATTACTGTAACAGATTGGGGGAGATGGTTTTTCAAACTTTTTTTGAAATTGATATATATATAGAGAGAGAGGACACTCCCCATGATCGGTGTCCTGTATGTAGTACGACAATAGCACAGAAGTCAGTGCTATGAGAAACTAAAGGGTTGTGCTTCACCTTGTGTTTGAACTCTAACGATATGCTTTCGCTGTTAAATATTTGAGCAGTTCCAAGTCCGATCGATCTTGCAAATGATTCTTTTGAGTGAGAATAATCGTTTGTCATACAATGCGGATGTAAAGGAATTGGATACGTTGTAAAAAGTAAGTTTTGTAAATTTTTTTGGAAAAGAAAATAGTTCGAGTTTTGTAATTTTATTAATTTTACATTCATTCGTTTAACACACACACACACACACACACAGATATATATATATATATATATATATATATATATATATATATATGTGTGTGTGTGTGTGTGTGTGTGTGTGTGATAGATAGAAATTTCCTATTTCAAGAATTACAACAACAAAAATGATGTCGACTTCGATTTAATCTATTTCTCGTTAAAATGGATTTGTTATTCAAATTGCTATCCATTCCGCAATTTGACATTCGTAAATCATATCTAAGTCTGCTGCCCACGGGATGTTTCCTTCTATATAATTTAGATGAGAGCTACAAACGCCAATCTGTTTGATTCTACACCACTTTTCTGAGGAAAACATTACAATTAAGTATTGAATGATACTGGAAAGAATCCTCCTTCAGTTTCATATTTGTCCGAGATAAACGGTTTTTTTAGAGTATTTGTTACATGCAAAACCAGAATAAGCATTGATCATACAACGTTTCCATGTTTCCATGTATTTCAGTTGTTAAAATTTGCTATAAAACCCTTGATCAATATTCAAGGTAGAGAATAAAAAGAGATCATATTAGAAACTTTTCATATCTCATCGGGAGGTTATTTACACCCGATTTACTGAAGGCAAACATATTAATTCTTCAGGCCATCCCTAATTAAAAAAAATCGCTGACAGTTTGTTAATCTACTTTTGTTTTGAGAAAGAATATTGAAAGCGAGCCAGAACAACTGGTAGTGAAATCAGCTAGTTATATTCTTTGTCGATGAAGCAGATCTGGCAAAAGTGAATTCGATTTTTAGCTTTTAATTGGGAATCCATAACGATAATATGTGTGCATCAGTCTAACAAGCTTAGAAATGCCAGTTTTAATAAGAAATTTAAAAGAAAAAAAATCAGGAAAGTAAACATTTGTTATACTATAGTTCTAGATCCGTGTTATTCAACGCCATAAAGCAAATTTTAGCCACAAAATCAAGCGGTTTATATCTCGTTTTTTCTCTCTCTTTTTTTTTTTTTTACTGTCAAGTGAATTCTATCGCATCTAAAAGGCTATAAAATCTTTACAATGAAGTGTTTTATACCGCGTGTCATCAGTTGCAAATATTACATGGACACGGTGTTGTATGAAGTGAATTGATTATGGAATAACTCCGAACCCACTAAAGAGAATAATGCACAGATGTTGATAACATCCGTTTAGTAAGTGCTGTGTATCAGTTTCATTTGAGAGAGGATAAAAAGCAAAGATGGTCGTTCTCGGAAGTTGTATCTCATAATGCCGTTTGTATGATTTAATATCAACAATATAACTAACACTGATCAATGAGTGGTACATGCAACGACTGTTAACAACTGTTACAAGGAAATCAGACCGGAGTTGTAAAATACCTTAAAACAGCTAGGCGAGGTTACCTCAAAATTCAATAGAGTTTTTTTTTAACGGAAAAGGTAATATGTATGTGATTTGATAAAAACATTTATAAAGACACAAATTTATGATCAAATATTGTCAAAATCATGTAATATGTTAAAATGTAAAAAATCATCTACGATGGCGTATAACACGTTGTGATAATATACAGTACAGAATCTTGATTTATATGCGATAATCTTGATTTGTATACACGAATTCAATAGACTTGTTGCTTATATACGAAAATATTGATTTATTTTCAATATTCTTGTTATTTTATATACGAAAATCTTAATTTATATACATGTATATTCGATAATCTTGTTATTTTTATGCAGAGATCTCAATTTATATTTGATAAGTTTGTTATTTATATTTTTGCATATATATAAATAACAAAGATTGTTGAATATTAATTAAGATTTTTGCAATGAATAACACCACTATCGAACATGTAAATAAAGATTTCTTGAATATAAATCAATATTTATTGAATATACATGTAGCATGTACTGAATATACATGTAACATGTACATTGAGATTTATCGAACATGTACATCGAGATTTATCGAACATGTACATCGAGATTTATCGAATACAATTCAAGATTTATCGCATATACATTGTAAATCAAGATTATCAAATATAAATTAAAATTTTCGCAAATTGAATATAAATCAAGAATTTCGTATGTAGAAATTAAGATTATCGAATATGAATCCAGATTTTCGTATATGAATCAGGATTTTTTCATATAGATCAGAATTTTTGCAGATAAATCAAGATGTTTACATAAACTGGAAATCAAGATTTGTATAATGTTGCAACGTTTTACATGCCATAATCTATGCGTAGGCATAAAGATATAATGCACGTACATGCAACACTTTTTAAACGTGTCCACGTATTCTAATTTTCAATTGAATGCCTGTCAATTTCTATTAATGTGTAGAAAATTTAATCAGTTTTACACGAACTCTTCTAAGTCAAGGTCATATGTCAAGGTTAACGCCAGTGAGTTGGGTATCTGACTACAACGGGAATCGTTCATTTTTCTACATGTATCTCACGGTCATTTAATCACTGCAAAAAAAGTGTATTCAACATATGTATTGTATGCTTACCAATCGTAGATTTGTTGAATGTGCAGTAACTCTAACGTTTGAAAAGAAACTAAACAAGTTTAATGTTACTTGGATGTAAAACTTAAACGGAAGTGTAAAAATTCTGTTATCACTGATACAAGAGTAACACTACAGTGCAGTGTGATATTTTCATACTGTCATTTTTTTTATTTTTGGTGAGGCATGCAATTTAGACAAATATGAGATGATTATTATTGGGGGGGGGGGGGGGGGGGGGGTAATCATGAG